>CM061139.1:119098852-119698852 GCA_030789695.1 Scilla litardierei | reverse complement strand
TAAAATATCATTATTCGCATGCTTAACAAAAAGTGTAGAATCGGCTTCGCCCATTTTAAAATTCAAATCCAAAAGAAAATTCTTTAGGCGATCATACCAAGCTCGAGGAGCTTGTCTCAAACCATAAAGAGCTTTCTTTAGTTTAAAAACATGATTTGGAAATTTTTCATTTATGAAGCCCGGAGGTTGAGAAACGTAAACTTCCTCAACAACATCTCCGTTTAAAAATGCACTTTTAACATCCATTTGAAATAACTTAAAATTTTTATGGCATGCATAAGACAATAAAAGTCTAATTGATTCTAATCTAGCTACCGGAGCGAAGGATTCTTCGAAATCGATACCTTCCTCTTGGCGATAGCCTTGAGCAACTAACCTTGCTTTGTTCCGGACGACGACTTGGTTTTCGTCGGTTTTGTTCTTGAAGATCCACTTTGTCCCTATGACGGTGTGGTTCTTCGATGGCAAAGGAACAAGCTCCCATACCTCATTCCTCTCGAATTGAATGAGTTCCTCCTCCATGGCAAGGATCCAAGCACTATCTTCGCACGCTTCAACGATATTCTTTGGCTCTATCGATGAGGCAAAGGCACAATTGGCGAAGTGATGGACTTGAGATCTCGTCTTGACACTATCATTAATATTGCCAATAACTTGCTCATGTGGATGGTCGCGAACGGTATGAAGCCGCTTGGGAATACCTTGATCACTAGGCACATTCTCAACAACTTCATTAGTCGGGTTAGTCTCAATAGAATCAATTGAATCAATAGACTTAGAATTTTCAAACGAATCACATAAAACATCCATAGAATCATTATCATTTGAAATTCTAGAAGTAGTAAAATTCTCATTAAAAGAGACATGAAGTGATTCCTCGATCGTAGAGGATCTTTTGTTGTATATCCGGTAGGCTTTGCTACGTGAGGAATACCCAACAAATATCCCCTCATCCGATCTCGGATCAAACTTGTCCAAATTATCATATGTGTTTTTAATGAAACATTTTGCGCCGAAAACACGAAAATGTTTAACTTGAGGCAATCTACCAAACAACAATTCATAGCAAGTTTGTTTGGTGCCGGGCCTCAAAAGTATTCTATTAAACACATAACAAGCGGTGTGTACCGCTTCCGCCCAAAATTGATAACCAAGTTGACTATCTTCGAGCATAGTGCGAGCACACTCCACAAGCGTTCTATTCTTCCTCTCAACAACACCATTTTGAGGAGGTGCGTGAGGGAAAGAAAACGTGTGTGTAATTCCAAGATCATCACAAAAATTTGAGAAAGACTCATTCTCAAATTCACCCCCATGATCACTACGAATAGTGACAATGGTGGTTCCGATGAGATTTTGTACTTTCTTCACAAATATTGTAAAGTTTTCAAAAGCTTCATTTTTATTACATAAGAAAAATACCCATGTAAATCTTGAATAATCATCAACGATGACTAGTCCATATCTCGCATTTCCTAAGGAAGCAACTCTAGTTGGCCCAAATAAATCTAGATGTAATAGCTCTAGTGGCCGTTTCATAGAAATGCTTTTCTTAGGTTTAAATGAAGATTTAGGAAGCTTGCCACGTTGACAAGAATCACAAAAACTTTTCTTTTCAAAAACGAGTTTCGGAAAACCTTTAATGGAATTTAATTTCGAAAGCTTATAAAGTGTTCCAAAGTTCACATGTCCAAATCGTCGATGCCATAAGTGTTGTTCACTTGTGTTGGCAACGAGATATTGTTCATATGACTTAGGAAGATCCAAAATATAAATATCTTTATGGCGTGTGCCGGAAAATAATAATTTATTATTATCATTTGAAATATGACACAATCCTTCCGCAAAGCTAACTTTGTAACCTTTGTCACAAAATTGGCTTATTGAAATAAGATTATGATTTAAACCATCAACTAGATAAACATCACTAATTAAGGGTTTAGAAGGATTACCCACTTTACCAACACCAACGATGGTTCCGCTCTCGTTGCCTCCAAATACGACGCGATTTCCATTTACAATGGGAACCACTCCGGAGAGCAATTGAGCGTCACCCGTCATGTGTTTTGAACACCCGCTATCGAGTATCCAATTCCCTCTGGAGCTAAATTTAAATTTGTTGCTCCTCTTCTTTTTCTTTTCCTTGAGTACCTAAAGATAGAAACTTTCATATCATGGTACCCAAGGTCATTGGGTCCTCAAAAGTTAGACCTTTGGAAGCCAAGTCCAATTGGACTTTGACTTCTCCACATAATTTCTACTATGCACAACATCCGAAAAATAAGCATTCATATATTCTTGTTTTTCATCCATGCTTGTGTCCTTTGGGCTCCAAATAGTGAAAATTTTGGGAGCCATCATCCTATTGGGTGCATGCATGCGTTGTTGGTTTCTACGTGATGCATGACGTGGATAGGCATACGGAACATGATGGAATGGTGCATGACGAGAATTATTCATACGATGAGGTGGGTGAACATATGCATGTGTGGGAACACGTGCGTGAGGGTGTCTCACATGGTGTGCACGTGCCCGTGAACGTGTAGCATAGAAATCATCATATGTGTGAGATGGTGGAGTAGGATGTGTGTTCCTACGTGGCATGGTATTTGTGTACATATAAGCATGCCCCTTCTTTGGAGGTCCACCCGAAGTGGGTTTCTTTCCAAAAGAGGGTGTGGACGAGGTGGAAGCACCATTGGTAGATGAACTATCAATAGAGTGTTTGCTACCACTCGTAGAATCACCGGAAGTTGGCCTAACAAAAGTAGTGGCCGCTTTGGATGGACATCCCATCGTATACCCCAAACCAATGTGGTGATTGGCCGGAAGTAAGTCACTTAAGATTTTATCCAAATGGTCCTTACCCTTATTGAATCTATTGATTCGGCCTAATGTGTTCTCATATTTCTCTTTGAGAGAACGCATAGAAGTATCTAATGTGGATACTTGCGATGTGAGCACATAAACACGAGATTTAAGATTCTCGTTCTCAATACTCAAAGTCGAGTTTTGAGAAGTTAAATCCGCTATCCTATGTTCTTCCGGATCATCAATGCTAACATGTTCAAGTTTAGATTTGAGATTAACAATCTCATTTCTTAACTCTTCAACAACGGTGTCGTTGTTGGTGATGATAGTCTTAGGCGAGGTTTGAATGCTAGCTAGGTCATCTTTTACTTTAGTATATCGATTTACTAATTTTGTGTATTTAGACCATAAATGAGAGTTAGCATCCCTAAGATCATCCATCGTTACCTCATCGCCTTCGTCGTCGCTATCATCGGAGGAGGAAGATCCTTGATCATGCTCCTCTCTTGCCATGAAGCACATGTGCGCTTGCTCCACTTTCTCATCATTCGACTTTCCGCTTGAGGAATCCTCGGAGTCGGTGAATGTTGCTCCGACAAGTCCCTTCTTGTACCCTTTTTTGTACTTCTTTGACTTGTCGAACTTCGGCGCCTTCCACTTCTCCTTTTGCTTGTTTTGAGGACAATCCGCTTTGATGTGTCCCGGCTTATTGCATTTAAAGCACAAAGGTGGAGAGGCGTTAGTAGAAGTAAACTTAGATTTTTGTTTGAAGTTACCCTTTCGGAAGAAGCGATTGAACTTCTTTGCCATGAGTACAATGGATTCCAAGTCCATTTCTTCTTCCGAGTCCTCATCATCGGTAGAGGTGGATGAAGCCGCCTCGAATGCAATCGCCTTTTTCTTAGGCGCATCTAGGTTCAAATAGGACTTCATCTTTTCTTGTAACTTCACCTTGCTATCTTTGCGTACCTCGTATGACATCAAAGTACCCATTAGTTGAACTACGGTATATTTGTTCATGTCATTACCTTCCTCGATGGCGAAGGTACGTTTTTCCCAAGAAGAGGGAAGTCCTTCAATAAGCTTTGAGCACTTCTCCTTTTGAGTGTAGGACTTGCCGAGGGCCTCTAACTCGTTTATTATGTCAACGAAGCGAGCGTAATATTCTTTCATCTTCTCACCCTGTTGCATATGAAACATTTCGTAATCTTTGTTTACGACTACGAGTTTAGAGTCTCTTACCCTACTCGTCCCTTCATGAAGAATGAGGAGGGAGTTCCAAATTTGATATGCACTCTTACATGTGCATATCTTATTGAAATCCTCGGGCTCCAATGCGCATTGCAAGGCGTTCATTGCCTTGGCATTGCTTACCTCCGCGGCGACCTCCGCGGCGACCTCCGCGGTAGTCCATTTCTCAAAGTCTTCTTCTTTGGGTTCGATGTATTCCTTCATTGTAGTCCTCCATAAGGATGCACTCCGGAGGAAGGTTTCCATCCGGCATTTCCAATACCCATAGTTGGTACCGTTGAAGAATGGAGGTCTCGTAGAGGAATGTCCTTCCATCACCGATGACGCTCCTTCACGATTCCTGAAGGTGTCATAGTTGGAAGGTGGAGGCACGGTCTTGTTGTCGTTGGCAGACATAGCTAAGTATCTGGCTCTGATACCAAATATAATGCCCTACCAGCTACTGCACAAGTACTAGAGGGGGGGTGAATAGTACTTTAAAATAATAAGGAGTATAATTCCAAATTAAATTGCAAAGAACTACCAAATCAATTTGCGGAAGCTTAAATTGAATGACAACAACAAAATTAACAAAGCAAACAAATGATGTTAATGGGTTCGGATCCACCCAAGTCTCCCCGACTTGTTCCCGGTGATCCTACGTCCCAACCACCCGGATCCCCTCCGGATACTTGAGTTAGAAACCCTAACTCAAGATTTCCACTATGAATATCTTGTGAAAAACCTTCACAAGATCAAATCATACAAGCAATAGCAAACGTGAATCCCACAACCCGGGATCACAACCTTCTCTCACACCCGAGAGAATCACAAAGCAATATTAAAGAGTTTAATATGAAATAAACAATCTTACCACAAAATCCTATACCTTGAGTTTTTCTTACCCAAATGGTGAAATGCAGGATTTGAGGAAGATGAAGTCACCAAGACCTAGCACCAAGGAAATGACCAGCAATCGGTGCCTAGGAATGATTTGGAGACTTGGATCAAGCAATAGCTTGAAGAGCTCACCAAGAACAACCTTCTCTCTAGATGGATTCTAGATCTAGAAATGAGAGAGAATGGGTTTCTTGTGAGGAAGAGAGCTTTAGATTTGAGTGAGAATGGCTATCTCTTTTGATCTCAATGAATCTCTGAATGGAAGCTCTAACCTAGATAGAAATGACCTAGGTTCGTATTTATAGGGTCCCATAAAAACAAGTTAGGTCATTCTCCAACGGATAGAAATCTGTGAGAATTAGTCGGTCAAAGAACAATCACTGACCGACTAGTTCATCAACTAGTCGGTCAGTCAAACAGCATGGACCGACTAAGTGAAGATCTGAGAAGAGATAGAATTTCAGACCTAGAAATCTAGTCGGTCCAAGAAGACTTTCTGACCGACTAGTTTCACAACTAGTCGGTCAGTCAATGAACGTAGACCGACTAAGAGGCAAAATGAAATAGTCTGAACACAAGTTGACTTAGTCGGTCCAAGAACAAAAGTTGACCGACTAGATTGTCAACTAGTCGGTCACCAAACGTTCTTAGACCGACTAACGATAAACAGTAGCTTAGGAGAAATTTAGCATGAACAGTAAGTCACAACTAGTCGGTCAAAGAAGCATCACTGACCGACTAGTTCACAAACTAGTCGGTCGGTGAGTCAACGTAGACCGACTAACTGTAAACAGTAAAGTCCAAGAAATTAAGGAATCAAACTAGTCGGTCCAAGAAGAGTTGCCGACCGACTAGATCACCATCTAGTCGGTCAGTACTTGTTCTTGTACCAACTAACATGCACAATAAAGTCCGAATCGAAGCGCGATGCTTCGAGGAAGTTAGAATGAACTTGTGCAAGGATCCTAGAGCTACGAAATGAGCGTAATGAAGATAGAAACGTAAGATATACTCAAGGCTTAACATTCTATATATCGAAGCTAAAAGACTATAAATAAAACCTTAATAAACGGTCTTCGAGAGCTTCGATTGAATCTTCATAACTTCCAAAACGGCGCAAGAGCTTCAACGAAGCTTTAGGCATGAATACGAGCTTTGGGAAGTGTTGAGATGTCGCTTTGAATGTTCTCGTTAATTTGGCGACGATCTCCAATACTGCGCTCACAAATTGTTAGTTCATGGATTATTTATGTTTGTTCATCATCAAAACCAAATCCGGGGAGTCCAATATTCAACAGCCCATTCCCGGGCCGCCGGCCCGTCGCCGTCTCTTCAAGGACCTCTTGGTTGCACCTGTTTTCTCTCCTTAGCCTCTCGCGCTCCGCGACAATGAAGCGGAGTTGGCGGCGGGCGGCCTCTTCTTCCTGGTAGGCCCTCCGGGCGGTCTCGGCCGCCTCGTCCAAACGCCTTTGTGCGGCGGTCGCCTCGTCCAAACGCCTTTGCGCCGCGGCCGCCTCCCCCAGGCGCTTCCACCGCTGCGCAACTTCCATCTCCTCTTCCAGGAGCCTTTGCTGGGCCGCAATCTCCTCAGCGAGCCCCCCGTTTTCTCCCTCCTCCTCGAACTGAAGGCGGAGGTTCCGCCTCACGTTCTGGGGCTCTGAGGGGCCGTGCGGTGGCCCCGTTCCGGTTGTCTGATAGCCTCCCCTGGCCTGAGTGACGGCCTCGAAGCTTTTCAGGACGACGCGGGATGAAGTAGGCTCGGTTTCGGTACCCACGCCCGGAAGGGCGTCGGACGCCGGGGTGATTTGTAGAGAGAGCGGCTCCTGATCCACGGGATCCTTGCCGTGGTCAGGGTTCCGCGAAATTGGCATGGAGTCTAACATGGGTGTGACCCTTCGTTCCCACAGACGGCGCCAATTGTTACGAGGTGGAACTCGCGTACAATGAATTTGTATTATGGGGAACCAAGGGCACGGTGGTTATATGGAAATGATGGGTTAGGTAGGCTGTTTTGCAAGTGATTAGTGGGGTGAAGAGGTCGGATCCGTCGCCGGTGATGCCCACAGGGTCGAATCTCACCGGATGCAGCTGAGGAAGGTTGGACGGTAGGGGGCTGACGCTGACTCCGGTCAAGGGGCGAGCTCTCCTGCAGCACGAACAACTCGTCAGAAGGGCAGGGTTGGGGTTCAACCCTTAGCCCCTCCGATGCCTAAGTCAGTAATAGGGTTTAAAACGGGGGCTAGACACGCCGGCCGGACTCTCTGTGTGTCCGCCGCCCGTGACGAGCTTTAGGTGGGAGAGCAAAGATATGAGAGACCTTAGCTCTCGTGTGTGAATAATAGAATAATGGGGGAATTCTCCAACCTCCTTTCCGTAAGAGGAATGGTGGTATTTATACCTGACGGGTGATGACTAGGCGTGCTGAGCTGGCGCGTGTGTCAGCGGAAGCTTCGGATAAGGGCATCGGGGACAGGAGTTCCTGACCTGCTTTTGTCAGGCGGCGCAACGGCCAAAGGGTGCTTTTGTCGGGGTGTCAGGGCCGAAAGCATTAGCTGTCAGGTGGTTCAGCCGCCAGGGGGTGCTTTGTCAGACGGTCGGGTGACGTATGTGTCAGTCGTATCCTTATCCTAGGCTGTTTGTCGCTAGCGACGAACTAAAGGCCGGGCAGTGTCACTCTAGGCGCCGCGGTTCGCGGGAGTCGGGCGGGCCGTCCCGATTGGTCATGGGGTATGGCCCGCTGGTGCGGAAGGATACGTCCGCGCCGGTCAATAGGCCTGGCCTAGCTACCTGAGCGTCCCCAAGCGTGCTACCCCGGCGGGTCGGGCGGCTGCGGTCGTTCGCCTCGGCCGGCTGCGGTTGTTCGCCTCGGCCGGCTGCGGTTGTTCGCCTCGACCGGTTCGGGGAACGCTGCAAGGCGCGCCTGTCTCCATGATGCCCCGGATTTTCGGGACGGCGGCCCTTTTGTGATATGGCGAGTTAATGGGGTATGTTAGCGGATCCGGGCGGGAGTCGGGCTCCTACGATCTTTAGGTCGTAACAATAGCGGTTATGCCTTTTGCCACCATTAAAGCAAAGCCTTATCTACTAATGGCAGGGAGAGGAAATCATTATCTATAAATTGTCACAATGACGCTGAGACAAGGGAGGTTCCAGAGATACTAAAACACTAAGGTACTCTGACAACTCAAATCACTTCTTCCACCTTATATTTCTTCCAACATAGCTCGGTGTGACACTGGACAACCTACCAATATGTCGGAATTGGCTGACCCGAGCTTCCTTTAAGTCTCTTACTGATTTAAGCATTGGATGAGATTTGGGTCGGAGTCCGGATCCTACACCCCGGACGATTTCTCTGTGCTGCAGATAGTCAAAAGTAGCCCGTAGTTAGGTCGGGCTTCACCCGATTGCTCGAACTTAGCTCTCACAGACTCGGACCCCACGTCGTCATATGAGACGTCCTCGTCGGTATCATTTAACTGCGTAACGGATTTACCCGTTAACAAAAGTAATAGCATGCATGAAAGAGCTAAAGTAGGTAAGATTCTGGTCATTTTCTTGGATTTTACTTTTCAAGATTGAACCAAGCTTGAGCATCACAGAAAAATCAGGAAAGGGTGCCGTGTTAAGTCAGTCGGACCGAATGTTTCGAGGTTCTTGCGTACCATTTTGATCGGCTCTACTTCACATACTTCCAAACTCAAGACGGGGGCCAAATCTTTACTTCACATACTTCCAAACTCAAGACGGGGGCCAAATCTTTTGCGATCTCGCCTTCACTTAACATCCCTTTCCGTCCCAGTCGTCATTCTCCGCTTGATGTCCATGTCATTCAATGCCATCAAGCTTAGCAATTACTTGAAAAACTTACATATCGTCGTCCAAGTGACGCTTGCACCCAAGATACTCCCGTTTCTAGGATGTTTGCAGGCTAACGAACTTTTAGTTAAGCTTTTCTTTTCAAAGATTCATACTTTAACACATTTTGCAGCCTTATCTTATTTTTCTAAAACAGGGGGGGCCTTCTATAGTGAGACATTCAGAATACGTCTGCGACCACCTACTCGCTTTATTATATAAGTTCCTTCCCTCTCTGGACATCGCAAGCAGCAAAGATCAAGCATCCAATGCTCCAAGTTGACCTCCATCATGTGACGCACGAATCTTCACCAAAAGTTACATGAGATCACTCCTACTTTTTCCCTGGGTAAACGACAAGATATAATTATAAACAATCTGATTCGTTCAGACGTTTCTATGATTGATTGCGAATTGATGGAGAACTGACTTGTATCCCTCGACTTACTGCGGGCTCCCTAGCTAGAATCCGCGTTCGAGTTCCGTGGCGGCCGCGAGAGAGAGATAAAGGTGGGGGGAAAATCAGCAAGAAGGATACAAACTAAGGATCAAAATCCCAGTGAGAAGTGAGTTGGCAAAGCTCAGCCACCAACTCCCTCAGGGCAGCTAACTCTTTTGACTGTTTCAAGGTTTGGTGGCCACTTGTATTTTTCTATTAGCAGGAAATTTGCTATCAGAACGAGTACAACAAAGAAATTAGCTGTCAAAAGTTTTTCCACAAATTATCTCTTTTTTGGCAAATTCCCAAGGGAATTATTTTTGTGTGGGCGAGAGATTCATGAGTCTACCATACACAAGCACATGGCTACTGAGTCGGTCAAGATGGCGAAACTCCCGTTTGTATCTCTTTGAATTATCCCAGCACCATTTTAGACTTTTAGTCATCCTGTAAGAGTAGTCTCCCACAAACAAATTAAACGTCTTCCTCATTTCCCCCCCTCATCTCAGCAGCTCTTTATAAACCCCTGCCCTCTCAATATCAAATCCCAACTCATTGAGTTAAACTGTTAAACTAGCAACCATGAGGAACTTGAGCTGGGCTTTCTTACTCTCTGCATTGAGCATTGCATTGCTCTCGCAACTGGGCTCAGCCCAACTCCGGCAGAACTACTACGCCACCGTCTGCCCCAAAGTCGAGTCCATCGTCCGGCAGGCCGTCGCCGCCAAATTCCAGCAGACATTCGTCACCGTCCCCGGCACCCTCCGGCTCTTCTTCCATGATTGCTTCGTCCAGGTGAAAACTTAGTTAATTGCTGCTAACCTGTCTTAATTGGTTCAAATTAGTACTAGCCTAACTTCCGTTTGGGGGTGCATTGTGGGTATGTGTAGGGCTGTGATGCGTCGGTCATAGTGGCGTCAACGGCCAACAACAAGGCAGAGAAGGACAATCCGGACAATTTGTCGCTGGCCGGAGACGGATTCGACACGGTGATCAAGGCCAAGGCGGCCGTCGACGCTGTGCCGCAGTGCAGGAATAAAGTATCGTGTGCCGATATCCTAGCAATGGCTACAAGAGATGTCGTAGCTCTGGTTGGTGTTTTTTTTTTCCCTCCCTTGGTTACATAAATAAACCTCCTAATTCTCATCTTAATTGACTTGAGGATTTTCGTATTAATGAAGGCCGGGGGCCCATCGTACGCGGTGGAATTGGGGAGACTGGACGGTCTGAGCTCGACGGCCGCCAGCGTGAATGGGAAGTTGCCGCAGCCATCTTTTAACCTGAACCAACTCAACTCCATCTTTGCCGCAAATGGGCTGTCCCAGGCCGACATGATCGCTCTCTCAGGTAAATAAAACTTTTGTAAATAAATTGAAATCTTGACTTCTTAATGCAAAATATCCTAAAGTAAAACTTGTCGCATCTTACAGCTGCGCACACGCTGGGCTTCTCCCACTGCAGCCGCTTCGCCAACCGGGTCTACAACTTCAAGCCCGGAGCGCCCGTGGATCCGACCCTCAACAAGACGTACGCGGCGCAGCTGCAGGCGATGTGCCCGAAGAACGTGGACCCGAGCATCGCCATCAACATGGACCCGATCACCCCTCGGACATTCGACAACCAGTACTACAAGAACCTGCAGCAGGGCATGGGCCTCTTCACGTCGGACCAGTCCCTCTTCACCGATGCCCGGTCCAGGCCCACGGTCAACGCGTGGGCCGGGAATTCCGTTGCGTTCAACAACGCCTTCATTGCCGCGATGACCAGGCTGGGCCGGGTCGGCGTCAAGACCGGGTCTCAGGGCAACATCCGCCGAGATTGCTCGGTGTTCAATTAAGGATGCAAGCTGGAGCTTTTGTACAAAATGGAAAAGCATCGATCACGTTATTGATTAAGAAAAATGATGCAATAAGCACCGAAGAAAAGATTGGTGGCAATTTTACATTTTTTCTTTACCTTGATGCAGGCGGTTATTTGGTCATTCTTTCTTAGCAAAAAAATACGGAGAAATGAATACTTGATGTTTGTTAAAAATTTTATTTCATCTTCTATTTTGTTAAATTTCGGCGCTGATGCAAAGTTGCAAAATTTTGTAACGATGATGAAACATAAGCATGAATTTTAGTGACAGAATTTTGAAATAATTTAAGAACATGTAGCGTCAAAATCATGCCATTTTTCTTGGGAGGAAGTGCATGCATGTTCTCTTTTGTTGGAAGAATAAAGATAAGGTTGGTTTAAACACTCGTGTACTAGCAGCACATTTAGTTTACACCCCTCGTTTTCTAGTTTAACATTTGATGGATGACATCTTTGCTAGAAATTCTATTAGCGCCTACATGTTTCTCTTCAGCTGGACGAATAAAGATAGGGTTAAATAGTTTAAACACACATGTACTATGTACTGATACAACCCCCAAATGGAGCAGGCCAAGCCCACGCCCGGGGGGTATCAAGTCGCGGCGGCCTAAAACCAACGTCGAGGGATCCGTTGATCCTCCACGATTGAGGAAACCGCCCTCAAGATCGCACCCGACTTGAACACCAGTCAATGTGACACCGCAACCGTCTTCATGATCCTTCAAGACACCATCAAAGCGGGCCGGCACGATTGAGGAAACCGCCCACAAGATCGCGCCCGATTTTTAATAGGTTCTGATGCTAAAATATTTCGATTTGATTTTATTTAACAAATTTGAATTTGAATTTCAAAACTTAGGGTTATTATAATATTAAAATAATGGGATTATCGGGTAGGTCCAACGGCATCCGAAAAATAAAAGAAAAATACCAGGACGATAGTGACATCGCGAGGGTCGAGAATATGTGGTCCGGTCACGTGTTAGGGCTAAGGAATATGATAGTAAAAAATCGAATACGAATTTACGCATACGATACGAAATATGCGCTAGAATACGTACGATCGAAAAGTGGTCGTTACAGTGCATGCTTCGATGCCTTCATTCATTGTAGGCTGAGGGACCGTCAACTTCAATATTCAGCTTATCATCTCTAACATCGACTCTAATGCTGCCCTTGATCGTTCCTTCTGGGGAGATTTGATCAATGATGAAGGTGGCAAATAGTTGCTCAAGTTGGTCGTCTATATTGATGGCATTGGGTCATGTGGCTTGAACCTCGTCCACAAGTTCCTCTAGAAGGGATGTAAAAGTATCGTCGTAATGCGGGCTAGAGTCCGTACTCATCTTTGCGTCTTCCAGGTAACATGTTAAATACCAATAGAAGTCTGGAAAATAACGTCAGTAACCGCGTGATTACTTAGTAAAGAAAATAAAATATCGTCGCCTCCCCGGCAACGGCGTCAAAAACTTGGTCGCGCCCGGATATACACCCGGAAACAATGTAACTTTATCGCAAGCGTACGGTTAAGTGGCAAGCGCGTATCGAATCACATGGATGACTAATGACGGTACTCTACTTTATCTACTAAGCTACTTGGTGGAAAATTGTTTGGGAATGGTTGGTGTCACGGTCGTTCGAATATCAATGCAAATTCAATATAATAAAAACGTCTAGTGCTAGGGAATCCCCACTATGGATTTTCAAGCATCAATGTGAGTTATGAATTACCTTGCAATTAAACTTGGTTTTAAGGTGAACTTGTCGTAACTACATGGAGAACCGGCGCACGCTGTCGCGCTACGCAAGTCTATACCAATCTAAACTAGAGCATCGGTATCGCTCAAGCCTAATCAAAACCACTAGCATTAAGATCGAAATTATGTCCAATCCCAACTCAAGCTCGCTGTAACGACTCGTATTTTTCAATACTTCCATTACCGTATTTGACGTATTTTCACATTTTAAAAGTATTTTATAGTGGTAGATCAGGAGTTTTAAAACAAAAGTGATTTAAAAATTCCATACAAAAAATATTTTGAAGTATTAAACTAGTTGTGGTGTATTTTAGTAAGTTCGGATTTCATCAAATACCTCTAAACAATTTTGATAAAAATTCATTTTCAATTATTACTGTTTAGCTGAATGAATTAATTTTCTATACAAACATCATCAAAACATTTTCAAACTTTTACAGTATCATTCTATGATCATTTACGCTCCCCACATTAATTTTGTAATTTTCTGAAGTCAAATCAATAGAGAACCTGCAAACCCGCTTTCTAAATGTTTTGGCCTAAAACTAGTATCTCCGTAGCTCAAACCTCAAAATGAATCTCGTATTCGCGATCCTCGCGACGATATGATCCATTGTGTATGTTTTCATAATTTTTCGAAGTCGTTTAACTCCAGGGACAAAATCGTAATTTCATTACAAGATTTTACTAATGAGTAATGACCTTCACTGATTACTTTTTAACTTACCTTAATTACATTATTCTAATCAAATTTTTTAACCCTAACCATGACTAACACATGGGAGGGGGAACGTTACATTTTTCTAACATTAGTCAATACTAACACCTAATCACTACCAAACCTATTAATTAGTATTGACTTCTTAACCTAATTATTTATTAATTTTAGTTCTCTATAAAACCCTCTCCTCTAAAAGGATCGTAAGCCCCAAGGCTCGAACCCAATCTCCTCTCCTTTTCGATTTCTCTTTATCCCTCTTGTTATTCTCGCTCTCGCTCTCTCTTTTCATAACCTGCACACAGGCTTACCCCTCGATCCCATCTCTCCCCCTCTCATGCTCGTTCTCACTCCCAGGCGAGTCGCCACCGCTCACCACCACGGCCTCCTCCCTCCGCCGCCCGCTCGAACCCATGACCTCCCTCTCCCCGTCTCCGACCCCAACATATCCCCTCTCCCTGCTTCCACCACTGCGCAGCCCCCCTCCGACGGTCTCGTCGTCGACACGCCGCCATGCGGCCATCTCCACCGAGCCCATGACCTCACAGCGCCAATCCGTCGCTCGCACTACACCCATCGACATCGCTCAGCCCACAGACCCCAAGCTCCCCACATCGCCGCTCCTCCTCCTCAAGGCTCTCGTTACCGACTGTTCCGATCTCCTACTCCGACTGCCTCACCGTCCACAGTAGTCGGTGCCATCCCCCTTCTCCGACGTCCACCCCGCCTCCTGCTCCTCCGAGAGCCCCCGTAGCCGCACGACCCCACGATCCGACAAACTTCGACGCCGACGAAACCATGCTTCGTCTTCCGCCTTCGCACCACCCCGATACGCGCCCTCCAATGAGCCCCGCTGTCATGCCCCGCTTCCCAAGTATGGACGGCGAGACGTGAAGAGGTCCGCTCAGACTTGGAGCTGTGAAGCTATAGTCTGATAAGTGTCTGGTAATTCAATCCATTATCAGGTTCTTTGCATTACGACGAAACAATAATAATAATAATGAGGAAAGACAAATAAAATTATCCAACATTCAACATCCACAGATTTTATTCCAAACATTACAGAGATATAGTCATAAAAAGAGTACAGAGTTTGAAAGCAAAAAGGCCTAAGCATGGCCGAAACTACAATAAGAAATGGTGATACGCACCGAACAACCTAACAACAGCTACTAAAAGTAAGCAACGACTAAGCGGAAACCTCCTGCTGAAACTAAGGGTAGAACTCTGGTGACCTTGAACTGGACGTCAACAGCTAGTCATCCTCAGCAACTAACTCAGGCTCAAAAACTGACATGTGACACCCAAAGAGAAAGGGCACATGTCAGCAAAAATCTCCAAAGAGGGAAAAGGAGACTTTTGTGCAAGGAAACGTAAACTATAAAGAATGCAACTTAGCAGTTTTAAAAGAGATGACATGGCATTTAAAGAATGCAACAATTAAAATGATATGATGGTAACAAAGCATGCACGTCTTGGCAGAAACTACGAATCACTATTTCACGAATTCACGAATCACTAACTTATCACATTGTGCACAGGGTTTCCGTCTTTTGGCTGAAGTGGCTGTACGGGCTCACTTCTACACTCAAGCGACCGTTTAACCCTGCCCCTCCACGTATATCGAGCGTTGGTTTTTCACCAACAAGACTGAGCTCGCTTCTGGATCACGAGCCAGGAAGTGTTTTTGGTTTGGCGTAGGGTTGTGCCAGTAAAGCAGGTGTCTAGCCTCAATCAATATGTAGGAGTCAAAATCCTACTCGCAGCATCTTACAATTTAAAGTAGCGTGTGCTACACAATCATGATAAAGCAAGTTGATGCATGAGATGACATGGCACGATGCATGAACATGGAAATAAGCAGTTTAAAGTGCGTACAGTTAATTTGAAAGTAATCGTGACATGCGACATGAAATGATAGCATATTAAAGGTGTCGAATCTAGCTTCGTTGTCAAGCTAGATCAAGTATGGTGTCGGATCTAGTTTCATTGTCAACCTAGATCAAATATGGTCGTCTAAGCGACTATCATTTCACCGCCTAGTCTATTTTACATAATTTTACAAAATGGCCTAAAACATGGCCTAACAAATTACTGTGCAAGTTTCACTTGCCTGAAAGAGATGTGCTGCAAGACACACGATCAAAGAGTCCAGATATTTCCTTTGTGCTCAATCAACGCCCAACCTACAGTCATGTATTATTAATCTTCAATTAGTGAGTTACCAAAACAATGAAATCACAGTTTTTATCTTGTTAACATGCGGGTGTGGGTTCCTACGGTTCAGATATACCTTAACACGACACGAGAGCTACACTGACGTCGGGTAGCGACGTCAGGGGTTGGACTCCGATAGCAAGCGAGGGAACGGCGGGGCAGCGACGACGAACGACGATCAACCGGGTAGCGGTACGATCACCAAACAATGACGCGGAGGGGGAGGACAGTCGCACGGCATTCTACGGCCTGAGGGGAGGCGCGGCAATGGCAGTTTTGTGGACAATGGGCTGTTTCGGGAGAGAGAGGGCTGTTTCGCGCAGATACAGCTTGCGACGGGCTGAGGGCAAGGAGGGAGAGGGTGTGCGGTAGATAGGAGATGGTGGCCGGCGGTTTCAAGTGATGGGAGGCCGGAGTTGACAGTTTCATGGGTGAAGGGCTGTCGTTGCTTGGGGAAGACAGTTTGCGGCCCGTCAAAGGGGGTTGCGCGGCAGATAGGTGGGGGATGCGGCAACTATGGTCTGAGATGGTGGCCGAACTGTGTAGGGGAGGAGGGTAGTTTGCGGGGGAGTTACGGCAAGGGGGTTTGCCGGAGATTAGGCCGCCGGCAATGGGAGGCCGGAGCAATGGAGATCTTGCATGGGGGTCGGCGCAAGGGGTGCAGTGCGAAAGAGATATAGATGGGTCGAGGGGAAACTCGGCGGGTTAGAGTGTGAGAGAGCAGGCCGTCGGCAAGGGGGTTTGTCGGAGAGCAGGGCGCGGGCAAGGGGAGGCCGGAGCAATGGCGATCTTGCATGGGGGCCGGCGCATGGGGTGCAGTGCGAAAGAGAGATAGATGGGTCGAGGGGAAACTCGGCGGGTTAGAGTGTGAGAGAGGAGAGAATAGTTTTTTTTTGTGCGACGCTGTTTTCCTCGACGCTGTTTTCCTCCTCACGTGAACTCTAGGGTATGCTTTAGTAGTAAAAGAGAGAGGGTGTGTGTGTTTACGTGGGTTGTGGTTTGAGTTCGGCTGATAGGGGGAAAGACCTAGTCTAGGGTTTCTTAAACGTAGGGAGGAGAGAGGGAGAACGCGCGAGAGAGAGATAGGGGCGGGGAGTACGGTTAGGAGAGTAGTTCGGATAAAAGATTTGAATGGAAATTAAATAGGTTTAGAATCTTTTTATTATAGGTTTGTTTTGATTTGATTTTAAAAAAAATAGGCCAAGCTTTGATTTCTTTTTTAACTAACAGCATCATTAGTTTAAAAGATAAGTGAACTAATGGTTAGAATTATAAGTTTAGGTTTAGAACGCCCAGATCTTATCAGATTGAATAATAAATAAAGAAAATAATTTGTTTAATAATTAATAATGATTATAGCAAATTGGTCCCAAGACGTCCGAAAAATAAAAAGAAGATACCGGGGCGATCGCGTCTCTGAGAGGGTCAAGAATACGGGATTCGGTCTCGCGCTAGGTTCACGGGAAACGATAACAAAAATAGAAAGTCATACGTCGAAGTCTGACGGTTAAGACACCTCTTCACTCAATGCTGATTTGTGGAAGAATGACCCATGAAATGACGTGCACTAAAAATCCCACAAATAATTACTCTTCCGGAGAGTCATAATGACATATCACATCGTACGGTTCCGATACAAGAAGAGTTCAAAATAAATACGTGTACGAACAAAAGTATGCGCACGAAAAACATACGATCGAAAAGCGACTGTGACATCCTACCCACCTTAGAATAAAGTCCGTCTTCGGACTTTCTAACTATAAATATACTAAGCCACTCTAGTAACTACCCCAATCATAGCACATTATATTTCAAACCACGTATAGTCACTACAAGTGCTTATATATGCATTAGGTAGTCCAGCACTAATACCACAAACATGTATATATATGCACACTTTATACTTATACCTACTATGGACAGTCAAATTCATACACGTACTTCAATCATTCATGTAGTCACGTACATCCTTATATGACTATCACTCACTTATCACAACCAAGGTACACATACTCACACAAAAATAGTTCACGCCAGCAAATACAATCACAGTACTTCACGTATTGATAACTACCTATGTACAAACAAACATGGATATACTACTCCCCATATCTCTTAGTGTACATCCAACACCAAACATATCAACACAAGTAATCACACCATACAATATTAAATCACGTTTGCTATATCTAATATACATTCACCCATACTATAATTTCACAAATATTTAGTTATTCAAATGCACACAGATACTTCACCATATATACACCTTACATACAATCATATAACTATATTTAAGTTACATCGCACATACCATAGTCACAACACCTATAACTAAGCACATACTTACTCGTGCATGGTGCACGCCCACACACGCTAATTTATCATTCATACATGCCACTCATACCACTATATAATTAGCACATCTATACACCTAGTTTAGTTATCATACATACATTCAAACATGTAAAATCTTAGTAAATAATTATAATACAAGACCAACGCATATATCTATATAATGGTATAGTCACCCACAACCATGTGCGTAACGTAACCAGGTACAACCAAACCTATCACTATACACACATCATTTATTTCTATGTTCATAGCACTACACACCAACCACAGACAAATATAACAATATACTTAGAGTATACCCACTCAGGCTTGAGTGAGACTCAAGACCCATACCAGAATACTCTATATACATAACATGATATTTATACATATACCAACACCACTCCACTATATATATATAGCAAAAAATGTACCTAAGAATGACCTCGGGTAGAGATACCTGAGCACACCCCCGCTGTTCGGGGTTTGTGAGTATTTTTTTTTGAAATTTTTTTTTTGCAGTAGGTAGATATACTTGTAATGTAGCTCCCCACAAAATTTCAGCTCGATCCGACACCGTTTGAGCCTCCGTTCATCGATTTCAAAAACGTTGCGCAAAACTGTCCAAATTCTGGACAGTTTTGCGCAACGTTTTTGAAATCGATGAACGGAGGCTCAAACGGTGTCGGATTGACCTGAAATTTTGTGGGGAGCTACATAACAAGTATATATACCTACTGCAAAAAAAAATTTCAAAAAAAATACTCGCAAACCCCGAACAGCGGGGGTGTGCTCAGGTATCTCTACCCGAGGTCATTCTTAGGCACATTTCCCTCATACATACATATATATATATATATATATATATATATATATATATATATATATATATATATATATATATATATATATAATAAAAGAGGGATGTTATCAAGAGAAATTGGATAAGAGATATTGGAAAAGAAAAATTGGATAAGAGATATCTATATTATAAAAGAGGGTTGTTATCAAGAGAAATTGGATAAGAGATATTGGAAAAGAGAAATTGGATAAGAGATATCTATATTATAAAAGAGGGTTGTTATCAAGAGAAATTGGATAAGAGATATTGGACAAGAGAAATTGGATAAGAGATATCTATATTATAAGAGAGGGATGTTATCAAGAGAAATTGGATAAGAGATATTGGACAAGAGAAATTGGATAAGAGATATCTTTATTATAAGAGAGGGATGTTATCAAGAGAAATTGGATAAGAGATATCTATATTATAAGAGATGGATGTTCCCAAGAGAAATTGGATAAGAGATATTGGATATGAGAAATTGGATAAGAGATATCTATATTATAAGAGAGGGATGTTCTCAAGAGAAATTGGATAAGAGATATTGGACATGAGAAATTGGATAAGAGATATCTATATTATAAAAGAGGGATGTTATCAAGAGAAATTGGATAAGAGATATTGGACAAGAGAAATTGGATAAGAGATATCTATATTATAAGAGAGGGATGTTATCAAGAGATATTGGATAAGAGATATCGATATTATAAAAGAGGGATGTTATCAAGAGAAATTGGATAAGAGATAATGGACATGAGAAATTGGATAAGAGATATCGATATTATAAAAGAGGGATGTTATCAAGAGAAATTGGATAAGAGATATTGGACATGAGAAATTGGATAAGAGATATATATATTATAAAAGAGGGATGTTATCAAGAGAAATTGAATAAGAGATATTGGACAAGAGAAATTGGATAAGAGATATCTATATTATAAAAGAGGGATGTTATCAAGAGAAATTGAATAAGAGATATTGGACAATAGAAATTGGATAAGAGTGATGTTATCAAGTGAAATTGGGTAAGCGATATCTATATTACAAACGAGAGATGTTATTAAGAGAAATTGGATAAGAGATATTGGACAAGAGAAATTAGATAAGAGATATCTATTATATAAAAGACGGATGTTATCAAGAGAAATTGATAAGAGAATTTGGACATGAGAAATTGGATAAGAGAATTTGGATATCTATTATATAAAACCGGGAAATTGGATAAGAGAAAATATAAGAGATGAGATTTTGAGGGATAAAAGAGGAGGTGTGGAATTTTACACATACAACCCCGGTTTTTGTATTTTTGCCCATGGACCCTCCCCACACACCCACCCACACTTTTTATTCCCCCCCCCTTCCGACCATTTTTTTTCCAGTTCTATGAAAATTTTGAATCTTTTCCTACTAGGACAAAGCTTTGTCCTACGTGGCAAGTTTGTCCTAGGTGGTAATGACAATTTTGGGGGGACTTAAATTTTGGGGGAAAACTTAAATTTGGAGGGAAACTTCAAATTTTGTGGGAAAACTTGAAATTTGGGGGAACTTGAAATTTGTGGGGGAGAAAAACTCAGCCATTAAATAAACCGTGCCCTATGGGCACGGGTAATGACTAGTCTATATTATAAAAGAGGGATGTTATCAAGAGAAATTGTATAAGAGATATTGTACATGAGAAATTGGATAAGAGATATCTATATTATAAAAGAGGGATGTTATCAAGAGAAATTGGATAAGAGATATTGGACAAGAGAAATTGGATAAGAGATATTGGGCAAGAGAAATTGGATAAGAGATATCTATATTATAAGAGAGGGATGTTATCAAGAGAAATTGGATAAGAGATATCTATATTATAAAAGAGGGATGTTATCAAGAGAAATTGGATAAGAGAAATTGGACAAGAGAAATTGGATAAGAGATATCTATATTATAAGAGAGGGATGTTATCAAGAGAAATTGGATAAGTGATATCTATTATATAAAAGACGGATGTTATCAAGAGAAACTGATAAGAGAATTTGGACATGAGAAATTGGATAATAGAATTTGGATATCTATTATATAAAACCGGGAAATTGGATAAGAGAAAATATGAGAGATGAGATTTTGAGGGATAAAAGAGGAGGTGGGGAATTTTGCACATACAACCCCGGTTTTTGTATTTTTGCCCATGGACCCTCCCCACACACCCACCCACACTTTTTATTCCCCCCCCCTTCCGACCATTTTTTTCCAGTTCTATGAAAATTTTGAATCTTTTCCTACTAGGACAAAGCTTTGTCCTACGTGGCAAGTTTGTCCTAGGTGGTAATGACAATTTTGGGGGACTTAAATTTTGGGGGAAAACTTAAATTTGGGGGGAAACTTGAAATTTTGTGGGAAAACTTGAAATTTGGGGGAACTTGAAATTTGTGGGGGAGAAAAACTTGGCCATTAAATAAACCGTGCCCTATGGGCACGGGTAATGACTAGTCTATATTATAAAAGAGGGATGTTATCAAGAGAAATTGGATAAGAGATATTGGACATGAGAAATTGGATAAGAGATATCTATATTATAAAAGAGGGATGTTATCAAGAGAAATTGGATAAGAGGTATTGGACAAGAGAAATTGGATACGAGATATCTATATTATAAAAGAGGGATGTTATCAAGAGAAATTGGATAAGAGGTATTGGAAAAGAGAAATTGGATAAGAGATATCTATATTATAAAAGAGGGATGTTATCAAGAGAAATTGGATAAGAGATATCTATATTATAAAAGAGGGATGTTATCAAGAGAAATTGGATAAGAGATATTGGAAAAGAGAAATTGGATAAGAGATATCTATATTATAAAAGAGGGTTGTTATCAAGAAAAATTGGATAAGAGATATTGGACAAGAGAAATTGGATAAGAGATATCTATATTATAAGAGAGGGATGTTATCAAGAGAAATTGGATAAGAGATATCTATATTGTAAAAGAGGGATGTTATCAAGAGAAATTGGATAAGCGATATTGGAAAAGAGAAATTGGATAAGAGATATCTATATTATAAAAGAGGGATGTTATCAAGAGAAATTGGATAAGAGATATTGGAAAAGAGAAATTGGATAAGAAATATCTATATTAAAAAAGAGGGATGTTATTAAGAGAAATTGGATAAGAGATATTGGACATGAGAAATTGGATAAGAGCTATCTATATTATAAAAAGAGGGATGTTATCAAGAGAAATTGGATAAGAGATATTGGACAAGAGAAATTGGATACGAGATATCTATATTATATGAGAGGGATGTTATCAAGAGAAATTGGATAAGAGATATCTATATTATAAAAGAGGGATGTTATCAAGAGAAATTGGATAAGAGATATTGGACATGAGAAATTGGATAAGAGATATCTATATTATAAAAGAGGGATGTTATCAAGAGAAATTGGATAAGAGATATTGGACAAGAGAAATTGGATAAGAGATATCTATATTATAAGAGAGGGATGTTATCAAGAGAGATTGGATAAGAGATATCTATATTATAAAAGAGGGATGTTATCAAGAGAAATTGGGTAAGAGATATTGGACATGAGAAATTGGATAAGAGATATCTATATTACATTTGACAGAGTTTTTTGAATCCTAGGGCTGACTAGGACAAGCTGACTAGGACAAGTGAGGGGGATAAAAAGTGGCTGAGATTTAATCTTGGATGATGAACGGTTGGGATTAAAAATTAAGATGAATGGTTTGTATCTTTGAGTTTGTGTGGGGCCCATTTCTTTTCGTAACTTGCCATTTGACTTGGGAAAGCAAGTCTGCTTTTGGGGGAGAGCAAGAGGCTTTTTTGGGGATAGCAACAACCATTTGATTCTAAGATCTTTTCCAAGACAGCAACAGACATTTAATTGCAGGAGAGAGATGAAGAGAGATATGGCATAGGCTCATCCATTGTTTGGTGGAACTCAAATTTTGAGGGAACTAAAATGTTTGGTGGAACTCCAATTTTTGGTGAACTAAATTCTCTGGTAGAACCAAATTTTGGGGTAACAAAAACTGTTGGTAGAATTAAATAACAACTATTGCACTTTAATAATTTTTTTTCGTGTGAAACTAAATTCTCTGAAAAACTAAATTTTGGGATGAACTAAAATTTTTTGAACTCGAAAATTTCGCTGGGAGAACCCTACAATTTTGGAGATGAACTAAATTTGGATGGTACTAAATTTGTTGAGGAACTAAGATTTTTGTTATTAACTTAATTCCTTGGGATGAGCAAAATTCTTGGGAAACTAAGCTTTTGACATGGGAATATCTTAAATGAATCGTGCCCTACGGGCACGGGTTATGACTAGTCTATATTATAAAAGAGGGATGCTATCAAGAGAAATTGGATTAGAGATATTGGACAAGATAAATTGGATAAGAGATATCTATATTATAAAAGAGAGATGTTATCAAGAAAAATTGAATAAGAGATATTGGACAATAGAAATTGGATAAGAGTGATGTTATCAAGAGAAATTGGATAAGAGATATCTATATTACAAACGAGAGATGTTATCAAGAGAAATTGGATAAGAGATATTGGACAAGAGAAATTGGATAAGGGATATCTATTATATAAAAGACAGATGTTATCAAGAGAAATTGATAAGAGAATTTGGACATGAGAAATTGGATAAGAGAATTTGGATATCCATTATATAAAACAGGGAAATTGAATAAGAGAAAATATAAGAGATGAGATTTTGAGGGATAAAAGAGGAGGTGGGAAATTTTGCACATACAACCCCGGTTTTTGTATTTTTGCCTATGGTCCCTCCCCACACACACACCCACACTTTTTATTCTCACCCCTTCCGGCCATTTTTTCCCAGTTCTATGAAGATTTTGAATCTTATCCTACTAGGACAAAGCTTTGTCCTACGTGGCAAGTTTGTCCTTGGTGGTAATGACAATTTGGGGGGGGACTTAAATTTTGGGGGAAAACTTAAATTTGGGGGGGAAACTTGAAATTTTGTGGGAAAACTTGAAATTTTGTGGGAAAACATGAAATTTGGGGGAACTTGAAATTTGTGGGGGAGAAAAACTCAGCCATTAAATAAACCGTGCCTTATGGGCACGGGTAATGACTAGTATATATATATATGGAGAATATGCTTTGCGCCTTTATTGATCTCACAGAAAAGATACAAGACACTCACGGATGGAAGAAGGATGCTAGTAATGTGAGTAGAGGCACATGCGCCTACATCCCAACAAATACTAAGCACCTTCCGCTACCCGTAGGTCAAAAAGAAAACAAAATACAAGGTAGGATCAACCTAGTCTAGAAGCCCCCAATTTAAGGGGGGCACCGTCATCATCCTGATGCCATCCAACATGTCGCAGAGCAATTCTAACATCATCAACAATATTGTAAAACAGGAGAGTCTGCATCAGACTGGTGCCATCAAATATTCTCCTGTTTCTCTCCCTCCATATGTGCCAAATCATCACAGCCAGGACCGTTCTGGCAAGCTTATCTATGTTGTCCTTCCTATGGAAATGAGTCAGGATCAAGTCACCTATTCCAGCCAGTGTAGATGGCAAAGTAGAGGTGATCCCAAGCTTAAGAAAACTCCTGCAAAGAATATATTTAGTATAGCTGCATTCAAAGAATATATGATCCCTATCTTCATGAATATTATCAGAACATAAGACACAGAAGGGTGAAGTAGGCACTCCCCATTTCACGAGCTTGTCACGGGTGAGAAGTTTCCTGTGAAAAGCTCACAGTAAAGTGATTGCCATCTTGGGGATATGCCCCTGAAACCACACCACCTTGTAGTAGGGAAAGAGGGGTTTGATAACCCGGGAACCATCCCAAACACTGCAAAGAGATGGATATTTAGAAACCCAGGACCAGGAGTCACTGCCAGAAGACAAAGCTACCGAGTTGATAATGTGCCGGACAGCAGTAAGGGAATTACTCTCCACCCAACTACCATCAGCCCAGTAATCGCTGACCTTGTACCTCTCTTCCCCTTAAGGTACCTCATAAGAATCACCAAGAATTCCACATGGGAGCCAATTGTCATACCAAAATAGCGTAGAGGTACCATCTCTGACGTTACGCTTTGTGAGCTTTTTAGTGAATTCCCGACAATGAAGAATGAACTTCCAAGTTCCAGATTGCATAGGATGAGCCTTAGCCAGAAATAAACCCGTATTATTCATATATTGATTCCTCATGAAAGAAGCCCAGATACCGCCATGCGTAAGCAAGCGCCAAGTCAACTTGATACCATGGGCGTTGTTAAGCTCATGTAAGCTTCTAACACCCACACCCCCTTCCTGCTTGGGAACACACATATCATTCCAAGCCCAAAGATGGTTATTCCCCCAGATAAACTTTCTGCACATAGAAGTAAGAGATCAGATAACAGATTTAGGGAAATGGAATGCCTGTATCCAAAATCCCACCATGCCATATATAACCGATTTGACAAGCTCTATGCGTCCAGCAATGGATAGTAACGAGGAAGACCAACCCTGAAGTCTGTTCTTACATCTATCAATCAGGCGACCATACATTGCGGCATTGGGATACTTAGAAGAGAGAGGTAACCCCAAGTACGTGGATAGAGTCTGCACACGATGTATACCCAAGATTTTTGTAAGGTTGCCAGGCTCTCTAGTGCCTTTGCTAAAGATACAAGCACTCTTGCTCCAGTTGACCTCAAGACCAGTGAAAGATTTGAATGTAGCGAGGAGATATCTAAGTCCCTCAAAGGATTTAACATTGCCTCTACAGAAAACCAACAAATCATCTGCAAAGAGGAGATGCGTAACCGCTCCCACTCTATTCATAGGCATAATGGTACGAGTGGCATTAGCTTTAGCCATGAGCAAAGAAAAGGCTTCCATAACGATCACGAAAAGATAAGGGGATAGGGGATCACCCTGCCTCAGCCCCCTACTATACTGGAACATACCATAAGGAGAGCCATTGATCATGATAGAGAATGAAGGAGTAGATATGCGTTCACATATCCAACAGATAAATTTGTGTTTGAATCCCATCTGATGAAGCATGTAGTAGACGAATTCCCTATTAACACTATCAAAAGCTTTGTGCAAATCCAATTTGAGGCAGGCCATGGCCCCCATAGGATTGTTGAAACTCCTTATATGCTCATGGGCAAGTAGCGCACAATCAGCAAGAAGGCGATCATGGAGAAAGGCAGCTTGGTTTGGGGAAATGAGTTCAATAACCGCTCTACCCAGCCTATTGCAGAGGATTTTGCTTATAATCATGTATATAACGTTGCAACAGGATATCGGCCTATAGTCCCCCAGGCCCGAAGCATTGGCATTCTTGGGAACAAGAGTAAGGAATGTATGATTAATCTGCCGAAAAATCTTCCCAGATTTGAAGAAATTAAGGACGGCAGAGGTGACATCTCCACCAATGGTATCCCGTGAATTTTGGAAAAAGAAACCATTGTAACCGTCAGGGCCAGGGGCTTTGTCCGCCCCAATTTGAAATACAGCTTTTTTGACCTCATCAACCAACAAGCACCGGTCTCTCAACCCAATCAGCAGCCTCTTTGGTAAGAATTCTTTTAGCGGTAAGACGAGGAAAAACCCTCCAATAATCATTCTGATTATAGAGACTATAATAGAACTCAGGAGCCTTAGCTTTAAGCACATCAATTGAATTGTTACGAGCGCCATTAGCGGAAATAAGATGCCCAAGGTTGTTATGACTCTGCCTAGCCCTCATGGCGGTGTAGAAAAATCGAGAGTTACGATCCCCGAGATGTAACCAATCCTGCCTACTTTTCTGTTTGAAATTGGACTCTTCAATATCCATGGCTTCGGCCAGATGGTTGATTAATGTGCGCTCTCTCTTCTGCATCTCAGCGTAGAAGCTAAGATTAGGGTTATTTTGAATGGAGGCAAGCTGAGTGCGAATTTTAACAACATCATTGGCTTCCCGAAAATCCACACTAAAACTTTTGAGACCCCTTTTCAAATTCTGGAGTTTGGCAATCAGACGTATCATCGGACATCCGTTGACTCTAATGCTCCAGTGCTCTTTAAGCACATTATTATACTCCGGACTGTGATGCCAGGCATTAAAAAACTTGAAAGGCTTAGGGTCAGTACCCCAACCCGATGGGTATGTATAACAAGGATGGAATGATCACTCGTACCACCCGCAACGTATTCACAATACGAGGACGTAAGAATATTCATCCAGGAGTTATTGTAAATGGAACGATCAAGAGTAGCAGTAATACGTCGCTGTCCAATACTACGATTCGTCCAACTTAAGGTATTACCAACAGTTTTGAGCTCCATGAGGGCACTGGAATTAATGCAGTCGTTAAATTCGTCAACCATATGACCATCAATCAATCTACCTCCCACCTTGTCCATAGCATATCTAACACAATTGAAATCGCCCCTAATAATCCAGGGGGAACTTCTGTATCTGCTGGCAGTGGCCTTGATAACATCCCAAAGAACTCTGCGATCTAGATAAGAATTGAACGCATAGACAATAGACACCATCATGGTGAAGCCCGCGGCATTGATGCATTTCATGGAAATATGCTGAGGAGACATGTCATCAACCATGCACGTCCATGTATCGAGGTTGTACATGATAACGATACGCCCATTGCGATGCATGCAACGATTATTGAGAGATGCCCAATTCTTAGGAAAGCATTTGAGAATCCTGCGAGCATTCTCCTCAACCACTTTGGTCTCAAGGAGCCCAACCAGTGAGGGGGCGAGATTACGCACGCAGACCTTAAGCTCACTTCGTCTAGCAACGCCATTTAGACCCCGCGTGTTCCAAATGAGAATAGTCATTGAAAAGAGGGTGAAGGATGCTCAACATCCTTATTTATTCTAGAGCTTTTATGGGTGCCTTTGAATGAAGTCGCACCCTTCTTATTTTGCTTAGTATTTTTCCTCTCCCTACTTTTCTGTTTCAGCTCTTCTTGCTCCTCGTACCGGATTTCATTAGTGATGGTCATATCATCAGGCTCCGAGTCTATGGCCTCACAAGAATCATCAATTAGGGAGGCCCCAAGCCTAAGGTAATTGATGTCCCTTAGAATGTTGAATGGGTTAACGTCGGACCATGGTTTGATGTTGTCATCTTTGGGGATGATCGGGATAGCGTTGAGTGATGCGGGCGAGGCGAGAGCCGTGTGCCCAGTGCTCTTAGATACCCCCGACCCCCCTATTTCATTATGAATATTACAAGGGCATACGCCCGCTTCCACTGGCCTTAACACGTCAGACCCCGTGGAAATACAATACCCCCTCTTATCACCCTGAGCCTTCGAATGACAAGCCCCCGGGGTATTTGCTTCAAAAAATACGCCCCCAACTTTCTCTGCAGTTGCCATTGTCGCAGCCCGCTCATCCCCTTTATCTCCGCGGCAGCCGTTAACCCCCCCATTACACTGCCCATTAGCTTCCCTCCTATTTATAGTTTTAGCCTTTTCTTCCACCGCATCCCCATCTTTGCTTTTATCATCACTGCCGCCGCATTCTCTCCCATTTTCCTGCCTCTTAGACTTCTGCACAACTCCAGTATCACCCCCCCCATTACAGGCTTCTCCTTCGCTGGACGCAGCTAGCATATCGACATTCACTTTTAACGCAGCAACATCCCCTACTGCGGTTACATTGGCCTCCTCGCCTTCTCCATTTATACAACGCCCTCCTTACAAGCTTCCTTTCGCGTAGAGCTCTCCAGGCTAACGAATTGCTGCAACCCATTGCTACATTCTCCATTTCCCTCCAGGCTAACAACCGCCTGGGTAACAAACTTCTTCCCAACAAGCCCAGCATCAGCCTCCAGACTAACACATGCCTGGGTAACATTCACATCCCCCTCAGAGCAAGCAACATCAACCTTCCCAGCATCTACATTTTTCGTCGCCGGACATTGCCCGCTACTGTGACCAAAACATATACAATTAAGGCAGCGGGGGGGTTCACATTCATACCTGACTCCCACTTCTATCAGCGCTTTGTCTCCAAGTTGAACAGAGATGGATCGCGGCATTTCGTCTTCAGCTTTGACTTCGGTCAAACATCTAGCATACGAGAGCCTTTCCAACCTCGCCGTCGCCCGATCCAGACATATAGGATCACCAATAACACTGGCTATGGCGTTCAAGATGCGCAACATCCATAGATTAGCTGGAAGATTAGGAAACTGGACCCAAACAGGGACCGCCGTGAGCAGATCCCGTTCATACCCTGCCTCCTCGCTCCACCGCTGCAACACAACTAACCTGCCGTCAAAGAGCCATGGTCCGCCTTGTAGAACCCCAACTCTATCTTCTTTGGACTCAAACCGGAAGAAGAAGAATCTGTTCTCCCTCGAGAAGATGCTGAACTCCCCCTTCGTTCTCCAAGTTCGTGACGCCCACGCTTTGATTTGTCCGTAGTAGGGGATGTCGCCTACAACATAGCCAACAATAGTGTTCTCCCATCGCTCGACGCCTTCAGCCAGCATTTCTTCAGATAGAACAACGACTACCACTTCGTCATCATCAACTTCCGGTGGAACATACGACATACTTAAGGAATTCATCGTCTTCTTGCTGCTGGAGCACACATCAGACCACGATCTCTTCTCAGCGTTGACGCTAATCTTCAGGGGGATCTTTGGCCTCAGAGCTCTTCTCTCGAACACCTTGCGAGCGTCGAATTTTCTCACCTGCTTCTCTTCTGCATTCATCCCCATTCCCTTCTTGGAGCCTTGAGCAGGAGATCTCGCATTCCTCTTTACTACTTCCTGCCATCCATTTGATGCAATGTCGTTCTCCATAGGCCCCGGAGCACCGGACACCAAGAGATCAAGAAGCGATCAGAAATGACAAAACGAAGCAGAAAGCGCCGCCAAAAAAGTAAGATAGCCTCACCTAGCATCAAGATCTTAACAAGATATTGATCCTACAATTTGAAATCGCAGATTCAGCAGATCACAAAAAAATGCCAGCACTGCTCCAGGACAAGCAAGATGCTCAGCAGCGCCAATCACCAAACCAGCACAAGAAGGAGTAAGTGGATGCAAGACTAGAAGAAATCACTAATACTAGAAAACAGATCTGAGGGGCTTACCACCGGATCGAGATCTCGAAACGAGATCTCAATCCGTCCATGAGGTTCAAGATCGAGTAAGCCTCCTGAGAAGGATCAAGAACTCAAATCACAGAGATCGCCGATCCGATCGATCACTCAAATCAGTACGAGAAGATCTTTATTCTTCCAATCGATCGCCGAACCGATCAATGAGGGAGAGCCAAGAATCTTTGATCCAACCGTAGCTGACGAAAGCATAGGTCCGATCGCCTTCCGTCAGCACAAGAATCACACCCCATGCCCCCGTCGAAGCAGCCGGAACGACTGCCGTCGGCGGAGCCCTAAGATCGCCCCCAAGCATAGCTTCTATATATATATATATATATATATATATATATATATATATATATATATATATATATATATATATGAAACGGGAAATAGGGTGTCACAGGAGAGAATCTCTCCTGGGTCGGTCAAAAAACTCCAACCTTCACATGTTTTTTGAAAGATCCGATCCATTCATCTCGATCTCCGCCCTCTAAAACACCTACCCACCAATTTTCAGCCCGATCCGACTTGTTTTGCCCGTTCATCCACCCTTTGCAAAAGTTATGTTCATGCGAAACCATTAAATTTTGCAAAGGGTGGATGAACGGGCAAAACACCTCCGATCGGGCTGAAAATTGGTGGGTAGGTGTTTTAGAGGGCGGAGATCGAGATGAACGGCTCGGATCTTCCAAAAAACATGTGGATGTTGGAGTTTTTTTGACCGACCCAGGAGAGATTCTCTCCTGTGACACCCTATTTCCTGTTTCCTCATATATATATACACACACACACCAACGTAACACATACATACCATAATATCAATCACAATTTATATTTAATCAAATAACACCCCATTGTGCAATCATTTTACACACCATAATAATATTACAACTTCAATACACGTATACAACCATAATACACTATCATATATATGCATACATCGTATAGTCACATACATATAATATATTCACACCATAGCAACATTAAATATAATCAATATACTACTACATATACCTATTCATACATAGTTACGACATACCATAATCGTGAATACCTCATGGTATACATGCACACACACAACATCCCGTAAAGACAAGCAATACCTAACAAAATTATAACCATATTATCATATGTATATCACACATATTGATACAGTAAGTACATACCTACGTACGAGCACACGCTTACACGTACTAACTGTAGGAAGATATATGCCCATAAGGCAATTTATCTTGATTATACGTCTTGTTCATACCGTATATGGTACGTATTATTCTAAGTATAAAATCATTTGTATTAATATACTTAGATAATATCCATAGACTTATAGTTAGGCCCTTACATATCTAGATGAGATCTCGATTATGAGTAAGTAAGAGACCGAATAGAAACGTAAGTCTAAAACGGTTCGTGATCGTAGATGTGTCGAGAACTGGATATCGACACATCGGATAGATCACTGTGTCTTCGTCTTACCTTCGGGTAATGATGATCTCATAGTCATTCGACTTGGTGAAGTCGGAGACGAGACACATGTGCTCATTGGAGAATGAGTTCACTGAACGACCAAGTTAGAGTTATTAAATGGTTAACTTTAATGATCTGTCTTTAATAACTCTAGGGTGATGATAGGTTAGTTGATCCTTAAGACCTGAAGTCATCTGTACAAACCTGTGAGCGGACGGTATAGCTTAGACCCATGATCTAGCTTCGAGGACCAGTCCTGATGAAAGATCTTAGGTTGGGCTGCACCTGAAGCTCCTAAGGTGAGTAAGTGACTAAGATGGGATTCGTCACTTCCATTAAAGGGAAGTTAGTGTTATAGGCTCAGTACGGTCTTTATGTTAATCCTCGGCCGGGGTATGTTGCAAGTAGTACAATGTGTATACAATAAAGACCGCCGTATACTGACCAATGTTGTCTAAAAGGGTTGACAGTAAACCATACCCTAGGCCAACAATAACACAGTCTTGACGAAGGGATTTTAGCTAACGGAATTTATCACTGACACATCCAATTCAAACCATATGATACTTTTGTCAAGTATAAGGGTCGATCACGTTATGATGACTCTGAAACATGGACGACAGCTACTGCTCGTAGTGACCGTCGTCTAGGGGTTTCGAGCCCCAACCTGTAGTAAGGTCAGGCTGTAGGGTCTCACACCGAGGAGTGTTCGTGTCTTAGTAATAGGAATATAGAATAGATAGAAATGTCATTTGATGATATTCACAAGTTAAATTGTGAAAGTTAGTCGCATTAGCAATAGGGACACAACGTTGCATTAGATGCTAACTTTGACTAAACATGTTGTAAATTAGTTACGACGAATTTGGTAGGAACAAACATGTTGGAAAGGGTTACCTGGATGACGGGATCGCCCCGGTCTAAACACAGGTTCAAACCGCGTCCAAATCGGAGCTCAAACGAGCCCAGAAACGCAGAAAGAGTTCAAGGGGAAGTGAGTTAGACCCACTGGGCCAAAAGGCCCATGTGCAAAGGCAAAACGGGCGACGCCCGTTGGCTGCAACGGGCGCACGCCCGTTGCACAGCGGGCGCGGCCCGCTGCAACAGCGGGCGCGGCCCGCTGCACAGCGGGCCCGTGCCCGCTTGTGCAGCGGGCCAGCGCCCGCTGCTTGCAGCGGGCGGGCGGCCCGCCCTTGCTCCCTTGGGCGGGCGAGCCCGCTAAGCCTAGCGGGCGCGCCCGCAACTTAAGTCAAATTAGGGTTTTTTGAAACCCCTAATGACGGCTACGAATTTTGAGAAATTGCTAAACTTTGAGCAATTGTTTGAGGGGTCAAACGAAGTCGAAATTCGTCACCGTCAGTTCCTACGTGTTCACCATTCCAAGCTTTTCTGATTGATAGCTTGTTTGGTGTCTGAAGTTTAGTATATGAAGAGAATTAATTTGTTAAAGTTTGACTTTGTGAAAGGCTAGCTTTAAAGTTGAAATTAAGCCAAATGACTTAATTTAATTTTCTCTCTTCACGGGGATTGTCCCACATTGCCCGCAACGAGAAGTTGAGTGCTCACTCCCTATATAAATAGGGGTGCACTCTCCTCGTTGAAAAACACACCAGTCAACGATCGGGTAGCTCCAGATTTTTAGAGCAAGCTCGATCCGCGACTAATCTCTCTCTCTCTCTATTTTCCTATTCTCCGGAGTAGTCCTAGCACGATTACAAAGGGGGTTTGGATCTGATCCAGACGTCTAAGACGCGGGTTCTTCTCAAGTGAAACTTTCTACCGCGTGTGATCGGCTCGGAGGTGAAAGCGGCTCGGGCGGATCGGTGCGAGGGTGCGAGGCGGCTCAGGGAGATCGGGTCAACACGGCTCGGCTACGAGGAGCTTCTCAAGACGGTGCGGTACATCTTGCCTGCTCCAGGCCCAAGATTCCGGGTATGTGGTTAAGCGTTTTCTAGTGTAGTTTTAATTAGTTGCTTTAGTGTAGATCCTTCTTGGGGTGGTCAGATCCACTCCAAATCGGCATAGATCGGGCTAGGTTCTGGCTCCCCAGAGCCTAGCTAAATTGTTTAGCTAGTGAAGAAATTTTGATTTCTGGTTTTCCGCTGCGCTTTTTTGTGCCTTCGTGGTCCGTCCGACTTAGGACGGATACGGATCCGAGCTCTGGGGGTCCGCCAAAACCCCAACAGTGGTATCGGAGCCACGGTTATGCTATAGATCTACTATATCGACTTTTTAATCGTTAAAAATGCTTAGCTTTAATATGCAAAACTTTTTAGCTTTATGTTAAATTAGTTTTGAAAATATTTTTGTGTTTCAAAAATTAATTTTGCAACACGGAAATTTATTTTTGGAGCAAATTATTTTTATGCGATAAATCTATAAGTAGTCTCCTTTGTTTTAAATACTTTATAAAATTTTTATGAAACATTAAAAATTTTTAAAAAAGTGTTTAAAGTTTATGTAAACTTTAGAAAAATTTTATTTTTGAAATTTAAGAATTTTTCTTTAGTTACATAAAGTTAGAGATCTTTAAAACTTTATTTGAAAGCTTCTAAAAGATTTCTAAAAGTTTTAAAAGAGTTTTAAAATTATTTTAAAATATGTAAATAATAGAAATGTTTTATTTTCATGAGATGAAACATATATTAATTTCTTTTATTACATAGATGTTTCTAAAATTATTATGTGACATTTTAATTTTAGAAATAAGGTTAAAAATTTTAAAGGCCTAGGTTTAAAATTATTAGATAATTTTGTACGACCTAGTTTTATGCGATAAAATTTTTATGGAGGCTTTAAATTTTAATCTTTAATTTTAAGTGTTAAAATTTAGATTTGCATGTTTTATTATGTAGATAATTTTAGAACTTGCAAATGCTCATGTATGTCACAAAATGAATATTTTATTTATGTTGATAAATTAGATGTTTCTTTTTAATGGACATGAGAACCTTATTAGGATAGCCATTAAATATTTAAAATTTTATGAGATGAAATTTTAATTAGTGACATGCTATGTTTGATGAAACAAAACAACATTCGAACCTAATTCCTGATTAGGGTAGTCCCCTTGTTTGTAAATCATTTCATTAAAATGTTTAAATAATGATTTTCATAAAAGACAAAATGTTGAATTGTTTTATTAAAATCCTAATTAGATTGGGGTAGTGAGTTGAACGTAGAACCTTATAGTTGATAAGGACTTAATAAAAGATGTTCAACCAATCTAAAAAATTTTGAATTTTTAGGATCAACTAGTTGATAAGGATTAACTAGTTCTCTTAATTAAAAGCCATTTAGTTGTTTGGAAAACATAAGATTGATGACAATTCCTTCAATGGATCATGATGTCGGTCAATGTGCTTGGCTAATGTTTTTGGACCAACCTAGCTAGACTGGGTAACAAGTGGTCCTGGCTTAGTCAATTCCCTGGCCGCGTCCGCTGGACCGCAAGGAGTCGATTCATGACTATGTAAGTCCATCGACTATACCTAAGTCAATACGATAATAATCTTGTTCAAGATAAATCGTAGCCCTCCTTGTTTTAGGAGTTGGCATCTGTAAGAAACATGTTCCGGTTGTTGAGCTACACCCAAGCCGTGACATGTCAATCTTATAGAAACCGATTTCTTGATTGACATCTTAACCTGACTGAAACCGTTGTCTCATCCCTCGAGCTTCGGCGTAAGTCTAACCAAGAATGTAGTCTAAGACCTGACCCAAACCGGCGCGTCGTGTATACACCGAGCAAAGGGGCAAGTCAGGCTAGACACGAAAACAAGGGTCCGACTAGGCTAGCCATTGTGATCCGGTTGAGCACACTCATGATCACAAATGACTAGGGGTAAAATCGATAGGGAATCATAGTATATATGATTGACGACGAGTTCGTCTACCGACTGCAGAGTCGGACAACTTGTTGAGATACACTCAAGGTTGTCAGACTCAGGGTAGTCGGATCCCTCTCTCACAAATATTATTTTATAATAAATTGTTTATTATTATGGCTTTAAATAAATTTAGTGGGAGAATATAGTTTTATTAAAACCATTAAAACTATACTACGAACATATACTAACTAAAGTATCTATAAAATACAGAATGGACTCAGGTCTAAAATACATGGTGGAAAAGAACGTGCTGGATGGAACCAACTACAAAGACTGGCTTAGGAACATTAAGTTGGTCCTTTCCCTAGCTGGGATTGGATACATATTGTTCGAGGACGCTCCGGATAAGCCCGATGAGGATTTGACCCACGAAGAGAAAGAAACCTTCAAGTTGTACCAGAGGGATGCAGAGAAGGCAAGATGCCTTACTCTAGCTTCGATGACCAACGAACTGCAAAGGAAGCATGAACATATGGATGTTCAGAGCATACTCCTTAATGCACAAGAATTGTATGGCAAGCGATCCAGAGCTGCCAAGTTCGAAGCTACTAGCAACCTCTGGGGCACGAAGATGACGACAGGACCCGTACAAGATCATGTTATCAAGATGATCGGGTACGTAGAGGACGCCGCCCAGTTAGGATTTGTCCTGGATAATGAGATGTCCACAGACATTATCCTAAAGTCTTTAATGTTGGAAACAGCATCCTAACCTATGTTTGATGATAACAAACCCTACTGAACTGGTCTAATATGTTTGTTGAGTGTGTCACAGGTCCCTATAGTCATGATTGCTCAGGTTACACATGTACGTACTCAAGTACGTTGAAATACGGAGCTGAAACTTCATTTGGAATTACACAAGCTGCTCAAATAAGAGAGTATAGCTATGAAACTCTACCCTAGAGTTAAACATAGGCTATAAACATCATGGAAATTTTCTCAGGATTTATGGAGATTGTTTGAAGTCAAAATACGGGGAAATACGAGAAAATATAGAGTATACAAAGAAGAAACTTTTTCTACAAGTGGAGAAATGAGGTGAAACAATTCTAACATGAATATATGGGGCTCTGGGATTCTTGAGAATTTTTTCAGAATTTTTGGGATTTATTTGGTGCCAAAATACTCAAGAATACGTCTGAAATACACTGGAAATTAGAGATACAGCACTGTTCAAAGATACAGCTTCTTCGCAGCCCATACGGTCGACGTGGCGCAATCCTGGCCGTTCATTTCGCATCTGACGGTCGATCGAAGCGGGGGCGACGTGGCCGCTTGTCCACCGCCCGATCTCGATCCAACGGCCACCAACCACGCCCACGATTCGCAGATGGCGGGCGCCGCTGAGTCAGCCACGTGGCGACGTGGCACAATCACCGCCGTCGGATCGCCATCCAGCGGTCCAAACGCTGCCGACTTCGAGTCAGCGCTGGCGGGCGGCTCGTGGGTCCGGGTCAGCTGAGGCGGGCGCTGAACGCAGCGGATCCGCGTCGACGTGGCTCAATCTCGACCGTTGATCTGCGATCGAACGGTTGCCGACAACGCGTGTTTTGCGGGTGCGGGTCCCAGCGCTTTAAACCCGCTAAGCCGTCGCTTTATCGGATCCCTTCGCACAGTGCACAGACCCGTTAACTCAATCCTATATATACCAATGTACATCTCTTCACATTTTCATCAATAAGTGGAGTTCTAGAGATCCAAATTGAGTTCCGTAAGAAGCGTTGCGACCGTGACTTCATCCCCGACGCAGTGACAGCAAGTTGAGCAGCTAGTTCCTCCTGTGCAGCAAATGAGATCATTTTGAGTGAGGAACTTCTACCGACTACTTTCACGGGGACAGCGACTACTTCTTCTACAGACATCCGATCATCATTCCGTAAGAAGCGTTGCGAAGCTACTGATGTGCTGAAAGACGACAATCAGAGAGATCTTCACAAATGAGCTTTCTAAACTCTTGATCTTTGTTATTTGTGAAGTTATTAATGTTTTGATCAGCATTTCTGTAATATAATTTCTTCCGCTATTTGGGACTCTAGGAACCAAACTTGTTGGGGGAAGTTGGGTTGGGGAGTGATACTTGTATGTTTCTTTTTGGCTTTGGTGAGCTTGAGTTGGTCTGACAGGTTGGTGTTGGGGCACCAATCTAAGGGAGATTGTAACTTCTTAAAGAAACAGTATAAGTGATTGCTCATTGGGGTGGACGTAGGTCATGGGGACCGAACCACGTTAAATTCTGTGTCTTCTGTGAATGCTTTGATTGTCCGATTCCTAAACTGCATGCTGTAAACTAGGCTTAATTTTTATCTTGCGATAATTTGGTCAAAGGCCTATTCACCCCCCCTCTAGGCCTTATTTAGATCCTACAAGTGGTATCAGAGCATCAGGCCTGGCCATTTGAGTCTAGTTCATAATGAATACATATGATTCAGCATTTGCTGAAGGACAGTCTACAGTTAGACCACCCAAATTTAATGGGACTGATTTTGCTTACTGGAAAGCTAGGATGAAAATTTTCCTAGTCTCTTCAGATCTTGAAATTTGGAAAATTGTTGCTAAAGGCTATCACCCACCTACAATCAAAATTGAAGATATTGATGTACCAAAACCAGAAGATAAATGGGATGATAACGATAACAAACTTTATGCTCTGAATGGTAAAGCCATGAATGCAATTATCTGTGCACTTGACAGAACTGAGTTTAACCATATATCTCATTGTCTTACTGCGCAGGAAATCTGGAACACTCTCGAAGTCACTCACGAAGGAACCTCTCAGGTGAAGGAGTCCAGATTAGCGCTGATGAGCTCAGAGTACGATGGTTTCCACATGCTACCAGGAGAATCCATCAAGGACATGTACACTCGCTTCACCGACATCGTATACAACTCAAAAGCCTTGGGAAAGTCTTACGAAAGCATCGACCTCATTCGGAAAATACTAAGAGCGCTTCCTAGTTCCTTCCGGCCTAAAGTGACGGCCATCCAAGAAGCGAGAGATCTCACTAAGCTGAAGCTGGAAGATCTGATTGGGAATCTGTTATCCCATGAACTGGAACTCAAAACCGTCGAGACAAGAGAGAAAGGTGAGGCTAAACCTTTAAAGACCATCGCTCTCAAAGCCGAAGAAAGTGACAAAGAAGATCTCGACGAGGAACATGCACTGATGGTCAGAGGATTCCGACGCTTCATCAGAACTCCTGCCGGAAAATCTGAAATGGCAAAAAGGTTCAATCGTTTTAATAAGTTTAATCCTTTGAATTCCTCGTCTGAACAGAATACTACTAAAAGTGTTCAATGTTTCAACTGTAAGAAATTTGGACATTTCATGAAAAACTGTCCAACAAAGAACGCGTCATCCAAAGCCAAAGGGAAATCATTTGCGGTAACATGGGACGATGACGACGAAGACGAACCACAAGACGAGGTAGCGCAATCATCACTTTGCCTAATAGGTGAAAGCGACACGAACAAGGTAAGAGATGAATTTTCTTTACCAGAATTAATGAACATTTGTGAAAACATGAATTCAGAAATTACTTCTCTTGAATCCTCTATAGAAAATTATAAAGAAATAAATTTCCAACTACAGCAGGAAAATTATAATGTTTTGCAAAATGAAATAAAATTGAAAAATGAAATTGCATCGCTCAAAATTACCATTGAAAAACTCAAAGGAAAATCTAGTATTCCTGAAGCTATACCTTGTCAGACTTGTGCTTCATTAAAGCTAGAAATTAAGAATGGTAATGAAAAGGTTGTTGGCCTAAATAAAAGAATAGAAACTCTCGCTAAAAATGAAGATAATGTTAGAAAGAGTTTTATAAATAAAAGTGTTCTGCTTGTAAATGAAAACATCTTTTTGAAATCCAAAGTCTCTGATTTAGAACTGAGTATCAGAAAATTTGGTGTAGGAAGGAAATCACTAGACATCATTCTTGGATACCAGTCAATCAAAAACGATAAACAAGGACTAGGATTTGGAAATGTTTATAATGAAAACATGATAAAGAAAAATCATTACATCAAGAAAAAGAAACGGAACGCCAAATGTTATACCTGTGGTTCTTTTGAGCATTTTTATAGAAATTGTCGTTATAAGAACCAAAACATAAAGTTCAAACAAGTATGGGTTCCGAAAGGTACTATGACTAACCATTGTGGACCTATTTGGCTACCCAGGTCACACATACCTTGTTCTTCTTATGTGTAGGGACTCAGCGTGGCTAAGGAACAACTGTGTGAGTGGTATTTGGATTCAGGCTGCTCAAGACACATGACAGGGAACAGCGACAAGTTCCTTAGCCTCGTGAAGCAAGAAGGAGGAAGTGTTACATTAGGGGACAACGGCAAGTGCAAGGTAATGGGTAAAGGTATTGTTGGCAACAATACTTTTAAAATTTCTGACGTCCTCTGGGTTGAAAATCTCAAACACAACCTCATCTCCATAAGCCAACTCTGTGACAAAGGTATGAAAGTACTTTTTGATGAGAAAATTTGTAAAATTTATGACTCGGTCACAGGTAATACCCTCTTCATAGCCAATAGGAAAAATAATGTTTATACAATAATGATTGAAGAAATGACAATTGCTAAATGTTTGATTGGCAGGGAGGAGGAGGCTATATTATGGCACCGGAGACTATCACATGCCAGCATGAAGTTGCTACATAAGCTGGAGAATAAAAACCTGGTCCGAGGCTTGCCACATCAACAGTACGAGAATGGTAAGTTGTGCGTTGCATGCACAAAAGGTAAGCAAACTAGATCCACTTTTACGGGAATTCGGGAAGTTACCACTTCACGAGTCCTAGAATTGATTCATATGGATTTGTTTGGGCCTACCGATGTTGCTAGCCTCAATGGGAAGAGATTTTGTTTTGTTTTGATCGATGATTTTTCTAGATATACATGGGTTTACTTCTTAGCCAAGAAATCAGATTCCTTTGAAAATTTCCAAAATTTTTGTAATCAAGTTTCAAATGAGAAAAATCTTTCAATTATGAAAATTAGAAGTGATCACGGTGGTGAATTTGAAAACTCTGTTTTTGAAAACTTCTGTTTGGAAAAAGGGATCTTACATGAATTTTCTTCTCCTAGAACACCTCAACAAAACGGGGTGGTCGAAAGAAAGAATCGAACTTTAAAAGAGATGGCAAGAAGCATGCTTAATGATTATTCTCTTCCTATGTATTTTTGGGCTGAAGCAGTGAATACAGCCTGCTATGTCTGCAACAGGGTTATGCTTAGACCTTTAATGAACAAAACATCCTATGAACTGTGGCATGGCAAGACTCCTAACATTTCATACTTCAGAGTATTTGGATGCAGGTGTTTCATTTTAAACACAGGAGATCAGCTGGGAACATTTGAATCCAAATCAGACGAAGGAGTGTTCGTAGGATATTCATCAAGGAGCAAAGCATACAGGATCTACAATAAACGAACCTTAACTGTTGTTGAGTCAATTAATGTGAAATTTGATGAAGCTGAAATAGATCCTTTAAATTGCAGGGAAACTGAAGATGCAGACAAGGAAACTACAGAGCCTGAAAACATAGCTGAACCATCTGAAGGCCAAAAGGAAGCTGAACCAGAAGTACCACAAGGAAATAGACTGGAAAGAGGAGAGCTCAGGTTCAATCCACATCATCCACCTGAGCTGATCATGGGGACTCCTACGGAAGGTATACGTACCCGATCCACTTTCAATAACTTGTGTGCCTTATGCATTCATGGTGACTTCATTTCTGAAATTGAACCCAAGAACGTTGAAATTGCTTTAACTGATGAAAGTTGGGTTATGGCCATGCATGATGAGATTAATCAGTTTGATAGAAATAATGTTTGGACATTAGTGCCCCGACCTGCTAATTACCCAATTGTTGGCACTAAATGGATTTTCAAAAACAAACTTGATGAATCTGGAATTGTAATCAGAAATAAGGCAAGATTAGTGGCCAAAGGATATAACCAGATTGAGGGAATTGATTGTGATGAAACTTTTGCACCCGTTGCTAGATTAGAAGCCATTAGAATATTGCTGGCTTTTGCAAGTTTTAAAGGTTTTAAATTGAAGCAAATGGATGTGAAAAGTGCATTTTTAAATGGTTATTTGAAAGAAGATGTTTTTGTTGAACAACCCCCTGGTTTTGAAAGTCATAGTTTTCCAAATCACGTTTACAAGTTGCAAAAGGCTTTGTATGGTCTGAAGCAAGCTCCCAGAGCTTGGTACGACTGTCTCAGTTCATATCTTTTGGAAAATAACTTTAAAAAGGGTAGTGCAGACAACACTTTGTTTATCTTGCATGAACAGGATCATTTTCTTATTGTTCAGATTTATGTGGACGATATTATTTACGGTGCTACTAATGATCTTTTATGCCAAAAGTTTGAAAAGGTTATGCAGGATCAATTTGAGATGAGTCTGGTCGGAGAGTTGAAATACTTTTTGGGCTTTCAAGTAAGACAAACTGGAGATGGCATATATGTTTCCCAAACCAAGTACATAAAAGAACTGTTGAAGAAATTTGGGATGGAAAATGCAAAGCCAATGCGAACTCCAATGAGTCCGACGACGAAGCTTGAAAAGGATGACAAAGGTATAGATGTGGACCAAAAGCTTTATCGAGGTATGATTGGGTCCTTACTCTATTTAACTGCATCTAGACCAGACATCATGTTTTCTGTCTGTTTGTGTGCACGATTTCAAGCCTGTCCAAAAGAATCACATTTGATAGCCATTAAGAGGATTTTTCGATATCTTATTCACACTCCTACACTTGGACTATGGTATCCCTCTTGTGGTACTCTTGATTTGGTTGGCTATGCTGATGCTGATTATGCTGGTAGCTTGGTTGATAGAAAGAGCACTAGTGGAACTTGCTTTCTTTTGGGACAATCCTTAGTTTCTTGGTCTAGCCGTAAGCAAAATAGTGTTGCGCTATCCACCACTGAGGCAGAGTATATTGCTCTTGGCAGCTGCTGTGCCCAGGTACTGTGGATGATGCAAACCTTACTTGACTACGGATTAGAATTACGAAAAGTCCCTCTTCGTTGTGATAGCAAGAGTGCCATAGATCTTTCTAACAACCCTATCCATCACTCTCGTACTAAGCATATTGACGTTAGACATCATTTTATCCGAGATCATTTAGTTAAAGAAGATGTTTCAATTGAATATGTTTCTACTGATTCTCAGTTAGCAGACATTTTTACCAAACCTTTAGTTGAAGATCGTTTTTGTCGTCTTCGTCTTGATTTAGGCATCATTAATACTATTTAATGTATATATTTGGTGTGCTTTTATTTGTGGTGTGCTTTCATATTTTTTTTGTGTGCTATAAAAAAATGAAAAAGAAAAATAAAAATAAAGGGAAAATGAAAGTCTATCTCTTATGTTTACACTTTTCATCAGAAACATCTTTGAAGCAAAACATATGCCTTATGAATTTTGAATATTATATTCTTAACAATGCTTGCATTCAAAGACTCCATACTTATTTAAGTCATATTCATTAATGAGTAACTAACGTTTTTCATCTTCCAATCACACTTACACAGATCAAAATGTTTTTGATATGGATTTGAAATATTGAATAAGAAAAGTGGTTGTTGGTGGACTAATTTATGTTTTAATGGGATATGATGTTTCAAGGCATGGGTAAAAAGAAAAGCTCTCATCAAAATATACGTGTATACAAAGAATAGCAAGACGAGTGTCTTCAAAATATATACAGCGAGCTTCGTATGAAAAATGGATACGATCCATGTCCTTGATACTACCCTTGGACATCCAACTTATGCTATAAATGTCATTTTTTAGCGTTGGTGTTATGTCCGTCAAGAAATGCCATTTCACATTTAAAAATCCTTATTGGTCATGTTTGGAATTGGTAACTTGAACTCATACTACATGAGAAGGGGAAACTCAATCTTTGATGTTCATATATTCAGTTGAAAAGATGGATATGACAGGCTGTATTCCTTATTTTCTCTCCATATTTCTAAACATTTGATCATCACACTTGAGCACGGAGATGAATTATGGTAGTTATGAATTAGTGCTTATTGCTTCTTTATTCATTGTGGTCATCAATGCATTGCCTTTTGTTTTGCTTTATAATGTTCAATTTTCCATTCATCATATGCTATTTCTTACATTTTTTGATGAAAACAAAGGGGGAGAGAAATATTAAGATTGAGCATGTCAGAGATAGGGGGAGCATGTCAATAGGGGGCATGTCAATAGGGGGAGCATATCATTTTGCCATTCATGCTCATATTCATGCTTCACACACTCACTCACTTCACACATTTTTGATGTAATCTTAATGTCTGGTTTGTTCTCATCAAAAGGGGGAGATTGTTGGAAACAACATCCTAACCTATGTTTGATGATAACAAACCCTACTGAACTGGTCTAATATGTTTGTTGAGTGTGTCACAGGTCCCTATAGTCATGATTGCTCAGGTTACACATGTACGTACTCAAGTACGTTGAAATACGGAGCTGAAACTTCATTTGGAATTACACAAGCTGCTCAAACAAGAGAGTATAGCTATGAAACTCTACCCTAGAGTTAAACATAGGCTATAAACATCATGGAAATTTTCTCAGGATTTATGGAGATTGTTTGAAGTCAAAATACGGGGAAATACGAGAAAATACAGAGTATACAAAGAAGAAACTTTTTCTACAAGTGGAGAAATGAGGTGAAACAATTCTAACATGAATATATGGGGCTCTGGGATTCTTTAGAATTTTTTCAGAATTTTTGGGATTTATTTGGTGCCAAAATACTCAAGAATACGTCTGAAATACACTGGAAATTAGAGATACGGCACTGTTCAAAGATACAGCTTCTTCGCAGCCCATACGGTCGACGTGGCGCAATCTTGGCCGTTCATTTCGCATCTGACGGTCGATCGAAGCGGGGCGACGTGGCCGCTTGTCCACCGCCCGATCTCGATCCAACGGCCACCAACCACGCCCACGATTCGCAGATGGCGGGCGCCGCTGAGTCAGCCACGTGGCGACGTGGCACAATCACCGCCGTCGGATCGCCATCCAGCGGTCCAAACGCTGCCGACTTCGAGTCAGCGCTGGCGGGCGGCTCGTGGGTCCGGGTCAGCTGAGGCGGGCGCTGAACGCAGCGGATCCGCGTCGACGTGGCTCAATCTCGACCGTTGATCTGCGATCGAACGGTTGCCGACAACGCGTGTTTTGCGGGTGCGGGTCCCAGCGCTTTAAACCCGCTAAGCTGTCGCTTTATCGGATCCCTTCGCACAGTGCACAGACCCGTTAACTCAATCCTATATATACCAATGTACATCTCTTCACATTTTCATCAATAAGTGGAGTTCTAGAGATCCAAATTGAGTTCCGTAAGAAGCGTTGCGACCGTGACTTCATCCCCGACGCAGTGACAGCAAGTTGAGCAGCTAGTTCCTCCTGTGCAGCAAATGAGATCATTTTGAGTGAGGAACTTCTACCGACTACTTCCACGGGGACAGCGACTACTTCTTCTACAGACATCCGATCATCATTCCGTAAGAAGCGTTGCGAAGCTACTGATGTGCTGAAAGACGACAATCAGAGAGATCTTCACAAATGAGCTTTCTAAACTCTTGATCTTTGTTATTTGTGAAGTTATTAATGTTTTGATCAGCATTTCTGTAATATAATTTCTTCCGCTATTTGGGACTCTAGGAACCAAACTTGTTGGGGGAAGTTGGGTTGGGGAGTGATACTTGTATGTTTCTTTTTGGCTTTGGTGAGCTTGAGTTGGTCTGACAGGTTGGTGTTGGGGCACCAATCTAAGGGAGATTGTAACTTCTTAAAGAAACAGTATAAGTGATTGCTCATTGGGGTGGACGTAGGTCATGGGGACCGAACCACGTTAAATTCTGTGTCTTCTGTGAATGCTTTGATTGTCCGATTCCTAAATTGCATGCTGTAAACTAGGCTTAATTTTTATCTTGCGATAATTTGGTCAAAGGCCTATTCACCCCCCCTCTAGGCCTTATTTAGATCCTACATTTAACTCCCGAGTTCAAGCCCTTTATAACTGGCTTTATAATGAACAGCCTTGAGACGGATCTTCCTGGTCTCCTCAATATGCTCCGGCAATTTGAGGAGATTGAGAAGAAGCCGACTGCACTGGTTGTTGGCTCTGCTACTTCCGACCAGCCGAAAGGCAAAGGGAAGAAGAGGCAGGTCCCACAACCTGCGAAGGCTAAGAATGGGAAGAAGAAGAACAAAGGGGCCCCGTCGAAATCTGAGTGCTTCCATTGCCACAAGATTGGCCACTGGAAGAGGAACTGCAAGATCTATCTTGCAGAGAAGAAGAAGGGGCATACTGATGCCTCTACCTCAGGTACAAATTAAAATTCAATTAAATGCAATTATTTCCATTCATATAGTATGAGACACTTATAGACATCTGTGTACTATATACAGGTGGCTGATAAGAACTGGAGATTGGAGAAGTACGGAGATCGGTCGGCAATCAAAGCAACAGTTGCTGCTGGGACCGCTCAAAGACTTCTGGAGACGATGATCGTAATGGAGATGATATTTTTCTTATTTGAAAAAAATGTATCATCTTTAAGGATCGAAAACAATGAATGAGTGCTTTGCACTCAAGGTTTATTTTTTGATAAACAAATTAAGGTTCTTTTAATGAACCCGTTGTTTTGGAATGGATGTCTCGTTTGTTGCAATTGAAATTGAATTGGCTTAAATTCTGTGGATGTGGCTTTTCTGTGATGGTTGCGTATATTTTCGAATAATGATGTATAGCTTCGATAATATTGATTTTGGAGCTGACTAAATGCTAGAAGTCAATCAGTAGTTAAGTGTAGGTTCCAGGGGGCGTATAAATTGTGTGCGATCACAATAATATGCATATCAAGATTAACTCTTGATTACCTGCATTTAGTTATTAAAAGAGTTAATACTAAATGTGGTTAAAGGAATAAGTACTTAGTAGGACGTTTTGATTGAACGAGTCAATGTCAAGTTTCCTTAACACGATCTTGACTTGACTCATTCGTCAAACCGAATCTAACACTTGTACATTCCATCTGAGGCACTTACCAAATGGTTATTTTTGCACATAAATCTAAATATGATTTAGATATTATGTTGAAGTAATTTAACCAGGTAATTCTTAAAGTCAGTGGGAGCGAGCTCATATACTTAGTTCCGTTTTTCGGACTAAGTAAAAAGGATATTTCACTTTAATGAATCTTCTATATAAATCATTAAGTCAAAAATTGTTTTGATTTAATCGTATATATATAGAGACTTAGGGTGTCAAATATGTAATTGACATATTGACACAATAAAGTGAAGTGAGCTAGAACTGACTTACGGAAATGTTAGACCCCACATCTAAATCATATAAGCTAACTGTTAGCTATACGAAGTTAGGAAAATTGATCCAGATCATTTTTCCAAAGGATCAACCATGTGTGATCAAGAGATGTAATTTCAATCCATTAAAATTCGTTGTAGATACTTATTAGTAGAACCATTCTTAGGTTTGCCATATCAAGTGTCAAAGTGACTGATATGCTATAACGGCATGAGATAGCGAGATAAATAGCCTAAGTGCAAGTGGGAGATGTAGGAAGATATATGCCCATAAGGCAATTTATCTTGATTATATGTCTTGTTCATACCGTATATGGTACGTATTATTCTAAGTAAAAAATCATTTGTATTAATATACTTAGATAATATCCATAGACTTATAGTTAGGCCCTTACATATCTAGATGAGATCTCGATTATGAGTAAGTAAGAGACCGAATAGAAACGTAAGTCTAAAACGGTTCGTGATCGTAGATGTGTCGAGAACTGGATATCGACACATCGGATAGATCACTGTGTCTTCGTCTTACCTTTGGGTAATGATGATCTCATAGTCATTCGACTTGGTGAAGTCGGAGACGAGACACAGGTGCTCATTGGAGAATGAGTTCACTGAACGACCAAGTTAGAGTTATTAAATGGTTTGTAATGCCCTACCAGCTACTGCACAAGTACTAGAGGGGGGGTGAATAGTACTTTAAAATAATAAGGAGTATAATTCCAAATTAAATTGCAATCAACTACCAAATCAATTTGCGGAAGCTTAAATTGAATGACGAAAACGAAATTAACAATGCTAACAAACGATGTTAATGGGTTCGGATCCACCCAAGTCTCCCCGACTTGTTCCCGGTGATCCTACGTCCCAACCACCCGGATCCCCTCCGGATACTTGAGTTAGAAACCCTAACTCAAGATTTCCACTATGAATATCTTGTGAAAAACCTTCACAAGATCAAATCATACATGCAATGGCAAAGTGAATCCCACAACCCGGGATCACAACCTTCTCTCACAACCGAGAGAAACACAAAGCAATATTAAAGAGTTTAATATGAAATAAACAAGCTTACCACAAAATCCTATACCTTGAGTTTTTCTTACCCAATAGGTGGAATGAAGGATTTGAGGAAGATGAAGTTACCAAACCCTAGCACCAAGGAAATGAGCAGCAATGGGTGCCTAGGGATGATTTGGAAACTTGAATCAAGCAATAGCTTGAAGAGCTCACCAAGAACAAGCTTCTCTCTAGATCTAGAAATGAGAGAGAATGGGTTTCTTGTGAGGAAGAGAGCTTTAGATTTGAGGGAGAATAGCTATCTCTTTTGATCTCAATGAATCTCTGAATAGAAGCTCTTGCCTAGATAGAAATGACCTAGGTTTGTATTTATAGGAACCCAAAAACACAAGTTAGGTCATTCTCCAACGGAAAGAAATCTGGGAGAATTAGTCGGTCAAAGAACACTCACTGACCGACTAGTTCATCAACTAGTCGGTCAGCCAAACAACGTGGACCGACTAAGAGTAGATCTGAGAAGAAAGAGAATTTCAGACCTAGAAATCTAGTCGGTCCAAGAACACTGTCTGACCGACTAGTTTCACAACTAGTCGGTCATCCAATGAACGTAGACCGACTAAGAGGCAAAACAACTTAGTCTGAAGGCAAGTTGACTTAGTCGGTCAAAGAACAAAAGTTGACCGACTAGATTGTCAACTAGTCGGTCATCAAACGTTCTTAGACCGACTAACGGTAAACAGTAGCTTAGGAGAATTTTAGAGTGAACAGTAAGTCTCAACTAGTCGGTCAAAGAAGCATCACTGACCGACTAGTTCACAAACTAGTCGGTCGGTGAGTCAACGTAGACCGACTAACTGTAAACAGTAAAGTCCAAGAAATTAAGGAATCAAACTAGTCGGTCCAAGAACAGTTGCCGACCGACTAGATCACCATCTAGTCGGTCAGTACTTGTTCTTGTACCAACTAACATGCACAACAAAGTCCGAATCGAAGTGCGACGCTTCGAGGAAGTTAGAATGAACTTGTGCAAGGATCCTAGAGCTACGAAATGAGCGTAATGAAGATAGAAACGTAAGATATACTCAAGGCTTAACATTCTATCAATCGAAACTAAAAGACTATAAATAAAACCTTAATAAACGGTCTTTGAGAGCTTCGATTGAATCTTCATAACTTCCAAAGCGTTGCAGGAGCTTCAGCGAAGCTTTAGGCTTGAATAGGAACTTTTGGAAGTGTTGAGATGTCGCTTTGAATATTCTCGTGAAATTGGCGACGATCTCCAATACTGCGCTCACAAATTGTTAGTTCATGAATTATTTATGTTTGCTCATCATCCAAAACCAAATCCGGGGAGTCCAATATTCAACATTCTCCCCCTTTTTGGTGATGACAAACCAATCATAAATAATAATCAAAGATAATAATTCAAATGTAAAATACTTACTCCCCCTGCATCGATGATACGTTAATTCCAAAATGAATATATGTGAATTGCATCAAGCAGACGAGTAAGATAAATAAAGAGAATCGGTTTTCGAAATATCGGATTTTGAAAATCCTTATATGTATCTTAACTCCCCCTGAATCTAACATATCAAACTAGATTCTTGGATATTGAGTTAAATTTTCATTTGCGCTATTTATTATCATTATCTCTCCCCCTTTGGCATTATCCTAAAAATGGGGGGCATACAACGACAACAATTAGGAAATGTAAAATCTAACATCGGGAGTCGTAGACAATGACGATGGAACTAATTTTGACACCAAGGGAAAAAAATGTGGAAATCAAATCAAGGTGTGCAAAATGTCCATTATCAAAAAAAATCAAAATCATCAAAAACACCAAATAATTATTCATTTCTTGAATAAAGAAACATACTCTTCAATATTCAATATTCTTGGTTAATTTTGTGCATGGAAAACAATTCTATAAAATTACAGAATTTAAATCCATTTAACCAAGTTTTTATGCGTCGAGCGACGAAATCACATTTCAAATATATTCAACGAATATTAAAATTTGCACGACGAATAAAAGACAAAGTGAACGATGATGAACATATATATATATATAGACAACATGAGTACATCCAAAAAGATATCACATCGAATATATGAGGTACATCATATGAAGTGAGACACATCATCTATATAAACAACAAAAAGTACATCATCATCATCAACATCGTCATATCATAAAATCCAACACCGACAACCAGAAAGCACAAAAAAATACATCAAAACATCTCTCAACCCCATCCTAACCCAAAATACTCTCGCAAAGATATATCATCCAAAGTGTATATGGAGAGTCCTCGGAACAACGATCACGGGGAGGAGGCTGGATCTGCAGCGTCCGTGGGTCCAGTCGACGGAGTGGACTCAGGATCTGCAGGGAGAAGAGGTGTCTCAACAGATGGAATCGTCGGGGCAGGAGTGGAGATCTCAGCAACAGGCTCAACAGCAGCATGAGTCTCGACAGAAGCAGCAGCAGCAGATACATGAGCAGGCTCGGAAACTGGGTCAGCAGCAGGCTCAGAAGGCTGAAGAGCTGCAGCAGATGGCTCTGGAACACCGGAAGAGGTGGCAACTCCAGGAGCAGAAGTGGAAGTACCAGCAGCAGCAGCAGCAGTGGCCTCATCGCCACGGGCAAGAGAAGTGACAAGCTCGTCAAGCTCCTCATCGTCCATCTCCTCGGCCTCAGACACAGACGGAGGAAGATCAATCCCCATCATACGCGCCATACGGCAGACTACCTCCTCAGTACGAGCCAAACGGGAGTCGTGCTGACGAAGTAGGCGTACGACATCGTCCAATGTAGCAGGACGAGAGGGGGCTGCAGCAGCTGACGGAGTAGACTGAGATGCAGATGCGGTAGACCTCTGCACGTGACGAAGAGCCGCTAGAGATTTCTTCACGGCCGTCGCGTTCAGAGGCGTACCCAAAGGACGCTCATCGTCAGGAGGGAGAGGAACTCGAAAATGACGAAATACGAGGGTCAACAAGCAGGGGTATGGAATGTGCGCAGACTTGTTGGTCTTGCGTATACACTCGAAAGAATCCATCTTATCGAGTATCACGCGAGCCCAATTAATCTCGCACCCCAAGAAAAGAGCGTATATGAGTTTCAAGAACGGTTGGGATGGGAGTGAAGAGGATCCATACTTAGGGAGGAGACATGACTTCAAAATCAGGTTAAGAACCCATGCATTCGGCTTAAAAGATTTCGATGGAACACCAATGAATGCAGAGGGGATAACCTGGAAAATCTCAGAAAGAATAGACTGATCCAAGGAAGAAATGTCGTCTACGGAAATGTCCGAGGGGAGGAGACCACACGACGCACAACCAAGGATCTCCCCCAAGATTTCTGCCGTGAGAACTATAGGAGTTCCCAAGACAGTCGTCTCAATGGAGTGGCTGGCATCGTACTGGCCTCGAACACGATTGGCATAGAACAATTTCACGAGGCGAGGGTACGGTTTGGGATTGGCCTTGGGGTCGTATCGGAGATAGTCTAGAAGGCCACTATAAGAGAGAAGATCAGCAAGGCCGAGAAAATCAGAGAACTGAACGTAATGCTCCAACAACAGTGGACAGTGTTCGATACGGTTGTACGCGGCGAGACACTGAGGGTCATCGCGGCACAACGATATGTCTACACCGCCAACTGGCATAGGAGCTTTACCCTTGGCCTTACGGGTCTTCGGAGGTGGGGTAGGTTCCCTAGTAGGCTCATCCTCAGGAATAAAATCAGTGTCAGAATCGGGAGGAGTAGCCGGAGTGTGAAGAATAGGCTTTTTGGTCTTGGATTTGCGGGGTTTAACTATGGCAGTCCTAGGCTTCTTAAGAGGAGGCGACGAAGGAGAGGCTTGGGTAGACTTGGCACGACGCTTAGGCTTCGGGGGATTCCTAGGGTCCGAAGGTTGTTCTACGGTCATAGGAGAGGCCCCGGAAGAGGCGATCGGAATGCGAGTCTTAGCCATAGTACTACGAGCACAATCAATCGAAGAAAATCACAAGCAACCTAGAGATTACAAGCTAACAACCCTAGAAATCAAGAAATTCGAAAATAAACCAAACCCTAGAATACCTAGGAGGAGAAATCGAACCCTAGGGCAAGAAATCGACCTAGGAGAGGGAGGAAGATACCTAGGAGGTGGAGTCGACGGCGGCGGACGGCGGCGATGGCCGGAGAAATGGCCGGAGACGAAGAGAATGCGAAGGGGCTCGATGGGGGTTTGGGGTTTTCGGGCTGGAGCAAAAGAGAAGACCGACTAATAGAGAGATTAGTCGGATGAAGAATGAGTATAAGTCGTTCGGGATACGAAAAGACTCAACTGTCCTAACACACTTAGTCGGTCACAGTTCAAGCACTGACCGACTAGATTACGATCTAGTCGGTCGGTCAATGAGCTTGAACCGACTAAGTCGAAACAGAGGCACAGAGTGATTTTTAGGGCAAGATTTAGTCGGTCGCAGTATACCTACTGACCGACTAGTTTTCAATCTAGTCGGTCGGAAAGTGTACTATGACCGACTAACGAAAGAAAATGATAGGAGATGATGGAAATTTGCTTGATCTAGTCGGTCTGAGTTCATTTGCTGACCGACTAGATGAGCATCTAGTCGGTTGTCAAGAGAACTGAAACTGACTAGAAGAGTCCAAAAGTAGAAATTTAATTTCTCTTCACAAACCACTTGGATGAAACATCCTAACTCACTCATTAGTCATCTAAATTACCCCATAAAACGTCGAAATCTTAAATACGACATTGAAATATGAATTCGATCATAAATTCAAATAAATCACATAAAATTCCCAAAAATTCAATTAATCTAGCATGAATGAAATATCGCGAAATATATTAACATGCAAGATGATTGAATTTAAATATGAATCCTATATCTCGGATTCACCCATAATCCCCAATTCTCGACGCAACCGCACAAAGGAGTCCTCCTTTAGGGGTTTCGTGAAAATATCGGCGATTTGCTTTTGGGTTTCAACGTACACTAAAATGATGTCCTTTTTAGCAACATGATCATCTAAGAAATGGTGTCGGACATCTATGTGTTTCGATCGGGAATGGTGCACCGGATTCTTTGAAAGACAAATAGCACTTTGGTTATCCACCATGATAGGGCTAGTATCACAATGAATACCAAAATCCTTCAATGTGTGTCTCATCCAAAGAACCTGGGCACAAGCGGCACCGGCGGCAATATATTCCGCCTCGGTGGTTGAAAGTGATACCGAATTTTGCTTCTTGGAAAACCAAGAGACAAGAGAATTTCCTAGAAAATGGTAAGTGACACTAGTACTTTTCCTGTCGGATTTGCATCCCGCATAATCAGCGTCACTATATGAGACTAACTCATATGTGCTAGATTTCGGATAAAGTAATCCAAAATCTAAAGTGTAACTTAGATAGCGAAAAATACGCTTTACCGCTACCAAGTGAGACTCCTTAGGTTGAGACTGATAACGAGCACATATACATACGGCAAACATAATATCGGGCCTACTCGTGGTAAGATAAAGCAAACTACCTATCATACCTCGATATAGACGAATGTCTACATCCTTACCGCCCGTATCCTTGTCAAGATGCGTAGTCGTGCTCATTGGAGTCTTTTTCCCGGAGGCATTCTCCATTCCAAATCGCTTTAGCAACTCCACCGTGTACTTCGTTTGGTGGATGAAGATTGCATCGTACAATTGGCGAATTTGGAGACCTAAGAAATATTTGAGTTCGCCCATGTGGCTCATCTCAAATTGTTCCTTCATCACATTAGAAAACTCTTCGCAAAGAGCGAAGTTAGTAGCACCGAAAATGATATCATCAACATAAATTTGAACTAATAAAATATCATTATTCGCATGCTTAATAAAAAGTGTTGAATCGGCTTCGCCCATTTTAAAATTCAAATCCAAAAGAAAATTCTTTAGGCGATCATACCAAGCTCGAGGAGCTTGTCTCAAACCATAAAGAGCTTTCTTTAGTTTAAAAACGTGATTTGGAAATTTTTCATTTATGAAGCCCGGAGGTTGAGAAACGTAAACTTCCTCAACGACATCTCCGTTTAAAAATGCACTTTTAACATCCATTTGAAATAATTTAAAATTCTTATGGCATGCAAAAGACAAAAGTAATCTAATTGATTCTAATCTAGCTACCGGAGCGAAAGATTCTTCGAAATCGATACCTTCCTCTTGACGATAGCCTTGAGCTACTAACCGAGCTTTGTTCCGGACGACGACTTGGTTTTCGTCGGTTTTGTTCTTGAAGATCCACTTTGTCCCTATGACGGTGTGGTTCTTCGATGGCAATGGAACAAGCTCCCAAACTTCATTCCTCTCGAATTGAATGAGCTCCTCCTCCATGGCTAAGATCCAAGCGCTATCTTCGCATGCTTCATTAATATTCTTTGGCTCTATCGATGAGGCAAAGGCACAATTTGCGAAGTGGTGAACTTGCGATCTCGTCTTGACACTATCATAGATATTGCCAATGACTTGCTCATGGGGATGGTCACGAACCGAATGAAGCCGTTTGGGAATACCTTGATCACTAGGAACATTCTCAACAACTTCATTAGTTGGGTTAGTCTCAATAGAATCAATAGAATCATTAGACTTAGAATTATCAAACGAATCACATAAAACATCCATAGAATCATTATCATTTGAAATTCTAGTTGGAACAAATCCTTCATTAAATGAGACATGAAGCGATTCCTCGATCGTTGAGGTTCGTTTGTTGAATATCCGGTAGGCTTTGCTACGCGTAGAATATCCAACAAAAATCCCCTCATCGGATCTTGGATCGAATTTGTCCAAACTACCATATGTGTTCTTAATAAAACATTTCGAACGAAAAACACGAAAATGTTTAACTTGAGGCAACCTACCAAACAACAATTCATAACAAGTTTGTTTAGTGCCGGGCCTCAAAAGTATTCTATTAAACACATAGCAAGCGGTGTGTACCGCTTCCGCCCAAAATTGATGGCCAAGTTGGCTATCATCAAGCATAGTGCGAGCACACTCCACTAGCGTCCTATTCTTTCTCTCAACTACACCATTTTGAGGAGGTGCACGAGGGAAAGAGAAGGTGTGAGTAATACCAACTTCATCACAAAATGTCTCAAAAGACTCATTCTCAAATTCACCTCCATGATCACTACGAATAGTGACAATGGTGGTTCCTAAGAGATTTTGTACTTTCTTAGCAAAAATTGTGAAGTTTTCAAAAGCTTCATTTTTATTACACAATGAAAATACCCAAGTAAATCTTGAATAGTCATCTACGATGACAAGTCCATACCTTGCATTTCCTAAGGAAGCTACTCTAGTTGGCCCAAATAAATCTAGATGTAATAGCTCTAGTGGCCGTTTAGTAGAGATGCTTTTCTTAGGTTTAAATGAAGATTTAGGAAGCTTGCCGCGTTGACAACAATCACAAAAACTTTTCTTTTCAAAAACAAGCTTCGGAAAACCTTTAATGGAATTCAATTTTGAAAGCTTATATAGTGTTCCAAAGTTCACATGTCCAAAGCGTCGATGCCATAAGTGTTGTTCACTTGTGTTGGCAACAGACATTGTTCATATGACTTAGGAAGATCCAAAATATAAATGTCTTTACGACGAGTTCCGAAAAATAATAATTTTTCATTATCCTTTCTTAAAATATGACACAATCCTTTCGCAAAGCTAACTTTGTAACCTTTGTCACAGAGTTGACTTATTGAAATAAGATTATGATTTAAACCACTAACAAGATAAACATCACTAATTAGGGGTTTAGAGGGGTTACCGACTTTACCAACACCTATGATGGTTCCGCTCTCGTTGCCTCCAAATACGACGCGGTTTCCATTCGCAATGGGAACCACTCCGGAGAGCAATCGAGCGTCACCCGTCATGTGTTTTGAACACCCGCTATCGAGTATCCAATTCCCTTTGGAGCTAAATTTAAATTTGTTGCTCCTTCCCTTTTTCTTTTCCTTGAGTACCTAAAGATAGACACTTTCATATCATGGTACCCAAGGTCATTGGGTCCAAGGGATTAGACCTTTGGAAGCCAAGTCCAAGTGGACTTAGACTTCCCCACATAATTCTTACTATGCACAACATCCGAAAAATAAGCATTCATGTACATTTGTTTTTCGTCCATGCTTGTGTCCTTTGGGCTCCAAATAGTGAATATTTTGGGAGCCATCATCCTATTGGGTGCATGCATGCGACGTTGATTTCTACGTGATGCATGTTGTGGATAGGCATACGGGACATGATGGAATGGTGCACGACGAGAATTATTCATATGATGCGGTGGGTGAACATATGCATGTGTAGGAACACGTGCGTGAGGGTGTCTCACATGGTGTGCACGTGCCCGAGAATGTGTTGCATAAAAATCATCATATGTGTGAGATGGTGGAGTAGGACGTGTGTTCCTACGTGGCATGGTATTTGTGTACATATAAGCATGGCCCTTCTTTGGAGGTCCACCCATAGTGGGTTTCTTTCCGAAAGAGGGTGTGGACGAGGTGGAAGCACCATTGGTAGATGAACTACCAATAGAGTGTTTGCTACCACTCGTAGAGTCACCGGAAGTTGGCCTAACAAAGGTAGTGGCCGCTTTGGATGGACATCCCATCGTATACCCCAAACCAATGTGGTGATTGGCCGGAAGTAAGTCACTTAGGATTTTATCCAAATGGTCCTTACCTTTATTGAATCTATTGATTCGGCCTAATGTGTTCTCATAATTCTCTTTGAGAGAACGCATTGAAGTATCTAAAGTGGATACTTGCGATGTGAGCACATAAACACGAGATTTAAGATTCTCGTTCTCAATACTCAAAGTTGAGTTTTGAGAAGTTAAATCCGCTATCTTATGTTCTTCCGCATCCTCAATGCTAACATGTTCGAGTTTAGATTTGAGATTCACAATCTCATTTCTTAACTCTTCAACAACGGTGTCGTTGTTGGTGATGATATTCTTAGGCGATGTTTGAATGTTAGCTAGGTCATCTTTTACCTTAGTATATCTATTTACTAACTTAGTGTATTTTGACCAAAGTTGAGAGTTAGCATTTCTAAGATCATCCATCGTTACCTCATCGCTTTCGTCATTACTATCATCGGAAGAGGAGGATCCTTGATCGTTCTCCTCTCTTGCCATGAAGCACATATGTGCTTGCTCCACTTTCTCATCATCCGACTCTCCGCTTGAGGAATCCTCGGAGTCGGTGAATGTTGCTCCGACAAGTCCTTTCTTGTACCCCTTTTTGTATTTCTTGGACTTATCGAATTTTGGTGCCTTCCACTTCTCCTTTTGTTTGTTGAGAGGACACTCCGCTTTCATGTGTCCTGGCTTATTGCACTTGAAACACAAAGGAGAGGAAGAGGCGTTAGAAGAACCAAATTTACCTTTGGTCTTGAAGTTACCTTTCCGGAAGAAACGGTTGAACTTCTTGGCCATGAGTGCCATGGACTCCAAGTCCAACTCGTTTTCCGAGTCTTCATCATCGGAAGATGTGGATGAAGCCGCCTTGAATGCAATCGTCTTTTTCTTAGGCGCATCTAGGTTCAAATATGACTTCATCTTTTCTTGTAGCTTCACCTTGCTATCTTTGCGTACCTCGTATGACATCAAAGTACCCATTAGTTGAACTACGGTATATTTGTTCATGTCATTACCTTCCTCGATGGTGAAGGTACGTTTTTCCCAAGAAGAGGGAAGTCCTTCAATAAGCTTTAAGCACTTCTCCTTTGAGTGTAGATCTTGCCGAGGGCCTCTAACTCGTTTATTATGTCAACGAAGCGAGCGTAATATTCTTTCATCTTCTCGCCCTGTTGCATATGAAACATTTCGTAATCTTTGGTTACGACAACGAGTTTAGAGTCTCTTACCCGACTCGTCCCTTCATGTAGTATGAGGAGAGAGTTCCAAATTTGATATGCACTCTTACATGTGCATATCTTATTGAAGTCCTCGGGCTCCAATGCGCATTGCAAGGCGTTCATTGCCTTGGCATTGCTTACCTCCGCGGCGACCTCCGCGGTAGTCCATTTCTCAAAATCTTCTTCTTCGGGCTCGATGTACTCCTTCATTGTAGTCCTCCATAAAGATGCACTTCGGAGGAAGGTTTCCATCCGACATTTCCAGTACCCGTAGTTGGTACCGTTGAAGAATGGAGGCCTTGTAGAGGAATGTCCTTCCATCACCGATGACGCTCCTTCACGGTTCCTGAAGGTGTCGTAGTTGGAAGGTGGAGGCACGGTCTTGTTGTCGTTGGCAGACATAGCTGAGTATCTGGCTATGATACCAAATGTAATGCCCTACCAGCTACTGCACAAGTACTAGAGGGGGGGTGAATAGTACTTTAAAATAATAAGGAGTATAATTCCAAATTAAATTGCAATCAACTACCAAATCAATTTGCGGAAGCTTAAATTGAATGACGAAAACGAAATTAACAATGCTAACAAACGATGTTAATGGGTTCGGATCCACCCAAGTCTCCCCGACTTGTTCCCGGTGATCCTACGTCCCAACCACCCGGATCCCCTCCGGATACTTGAGTTAGAAACCCTAACTCAAGATTTCCACTATGAATATCTTGTGAAAAACCTTCACAAGATCAAATCATACATGCAATGGCAAAGTGAATCCCACAACCCGGGATCACAACCTTCTCTCACAACCGAGAGAAACACAAAGCAATATTAAAGAGTTTAATATGAAATAAACAAGCTTACCACAAAATCCTATACCTTGAGTTTTTCTTACCCAATAGGTGGAATGAAGGATTTGAGGAAGATGAAGTTACCAAACCCTAGCACCAAGGAAATGAGCAGCAATGGGTGCCTAGGGATGATTTGGAAACTTGAATCAAGCAATAGCTTGAAGAGCTCACCAAGAACAAACTTCTCTCTAGATCTAGAAATGAGAGAGAATGGGTTTCTTGTGAGGAAGAGAGCTTTAGATTTGAGGGAGAATAGCTATCTCTTTTGATCTCAATGAATCTCTGAATAGAAGCTCTTGCCTAGATAGAAATGACCTAGGTTCGTATTTATAGGAACCCAAAAACACAAGTTAGGTCATTCTCCAACGGAAAGAAATCTGGGAGAATTAGTCGGTCAAAGAACACTCACTGACCGACTAGTTCATCAACTAGTCGGTCAGCCAAACAACGTGGACCGACTAAGAGTAGATCTGAGAAGAAAGAGAATTTCAGACCTAGAAATCTAGTCGGTCCAAGAACACTGTCTGACCGACTAGTTTCACAACTAGTCGGTCATCCAATGAACGTAGACCGACTAAGAGGCAAAACAACTTAGTCTGAAGGCAAGTTGACTTAGTCGGTCCAAGAACAAAAGTTGACCGACTAGATTGTCAACTAGTCGGTCATCAAACGTTCTTAGACCGACTAACGGTAAACAGTAGCTTAGGAGAATTTTAGAGTGAACAGTAAGTCTCAACTAGTCGGTCAAAGAAGCATCACTGACCGACTAGTTCACAAACTAGTCGGTCGGTGAGTCAACGTAGACCGACTAACTGTAAACAGTAAAGTCCAAGAAATTAAGGAATCAAACTAGTCGGTCCAAGAACAGTTACCGACCGACTTGATCACCATCTAGTCGGTCAGTACTTGTTCTTGTACCAACTAACATGCACAACAAAGTCCGAATCGAAGCGCGACGCTTCGAGGAAGTTAGAATGAACTTGTGCAAGGATCCTAGAGCTACGAAATGAGCGTAATGAAGATAGAAACGTAAGATATACTCAAGGCTTAACATTCTATCAATCGAAACTAAAAGACTATAAATAAAACCTTAATAAACGGTCTTTGAGAGCTTCGATTGAATCTTCATAACTTCCAAAGCGTTGCAGGAGCTTCAACGAAGCTTTAGGCTTGAATAGGAGCTTTTGGAAGTGTTGAGATGTCGCTTTGAATATTCTCGTGAAATTGGCGACGATCTCCAATACTGCGCTCACAAATTGTTAGTTCATGAATTATTTATGTTTGCTCATCATCCAAAACCAAATCCGGGGAGTCCAATATTCAACATGGTTAACTTTAATGATCTGTCTTTAATAACTCTAGGGTGATGATAGGTTAGTTGATCCTTAAGACCTGAAGTCATCTGTACAAACCTGTGAGCGGACGGTATAGCTTAGACCCATGATCTAGCTTCGAGGACCAGTCCTGATGAAAGATCTTAGGTTGGGCTGCACCTGAAGCTCCCAAGGTGAGTAAGTGACTAAGATGGGATTCGTCACTTCCATTAAAGGGAAGTTAGTGTTATAGGCTCAGTACGGTCTTTATGTTAATCCTCGGCCGGGGTACGTTGCAAGTAGTACAACGTGTATACAATAAAGACCGCCGTATACTGACCAATGTTGTCTAAAAGGGTTGACAGTAAACCATACCCTAGGCCAACAATAACACAGTCTTGACGAAGGGATTTTAGCTAACGGAATTTATCACTGACACAACCAATGCAAACCCTATGATACTTTTGTCAAGTATAAGGGTCGATCACGTTATGATGACTCTGAAACAGGGACGACAGCTACTGCTCGTAGTGACCGTCGTCTAGGGGTTTCGAGCCCCAACCTGTAGTAAGGTCAGGCTGTATGGTCTCACACCGAGGAGTGTTCGTGTCTTAGTAATAGGAATATAGAATAGAGAGAAATGTCATTTGATGATATTCACAAGTTAAGTTGTGAAAGTTAGTCGCATTAGCAATAGGGACACAACGTTGCATTAGATGCTAACTTTGACTAAACATGTTGTAAATTAGTTACGACGAATTTGGTAGGAACAAACATGTTGGAAAGGGTTACCTGGATGACGGGATCGTCCCGGGCTAAACACAGGTTCAAACCGCGTCCAAATCGGAGCTCAAACGAGCCCAGAAACGCAGAAAGAGTTCAAGGGGAAGTGGGTTAGACACACTGGGCCAAAAGGCCCATGTGCAAAGGCAAAACGGGCGACGCCCGCTGGCTGCAACGGGCGCACGCCCGTTGCACAGCGGGCGCGGCCCGCTGCAACAGCGGGTACGGCCCACTGCACGCAGCGGGCCAGTGCCCGCTGCAAGCGGGCGCGGCCCGCTGCAGCAGCGGGCCCGCGCCCGCTGCAGCAGCGGGCGCCCGCCCGCTGCAGCAGCGGGCGGGCGGCCCGCCCTTGCTCCCTTGGGCGGGCGCGCCCGCTAAGCCTAGCGGGCGCGCCCGCAACTTAAGTCAAATTAGGGTTTTTTGAAACCCCTAATGACGGCTACGAATTTTGAGAAATTGCTAAACTTTGAGCAATTGTTTGAGGGGTCAAACGAAGTCGAAATTCGTCACCGTCAGTTCCTACGTGTTCACCATTCCAAGCTTTTCTGATTGATAGCTTGTTTGGTGTCTGAAGTTTAGTATACGAAGAGAATTAATTTGTTAAAGTTTGACTTTATGAAAGGCTAGCTTTAAAGTTGAAATTAAGCCAAATGACTTAATTTAATTTTCTCTCTTCACGGGGATTGTCCCACATTGCCCGCAACGAGAAGTTGAGTGCTCACTCCCTATATAAATTGGGGTGCACTCTCCTCGTTGAAAAACACACCAGTCAACGATCGGGTAGCTCCAGATTTTTAGAGCAAGCTCGATCCGCGACTAATCTCTCTCTCTCTCTATTTTCCTATTCTCCGGAGTAGTCCTAGCACGACTACAAAGGGGGTTTGGATCTGATCCGGACGTCTAAGACGCGGGTTCTTCTCAAGTGAAACTTTCTACCGCGTGTGATCGGCTCGGAGGCGAAAGCTGCTCGGGCGGATCGGTGCGAGGGTGCGAGGCGGCTCAGGGAGATCGGGTCAACGCGGCTCGGCTACGAGGAGCTTCTCAAGACGGTGCGGTACATCTTGCCTGCTCCAGGGCCAAGATTCCGGGTATGTGGTTAAGCGTTTTCTAGTGTAGTTTTAATTAGTCGCTTTAGTGTAGATCCTTCTTGGGGTGGTCAGACCCACTCCAAGTCGGCAAAGATCGGGCTAGGTTCTGGCTCCCCAGAGCCTAGCTAAATTGTTTAGCTAGTGAAGAAATTTTGATTTCTGGTTTTCCGCTGCGCTTTTTTGTGCCTCCGTGGTCCGTCCGACTTAGGACGGATACGGATCCGAGCTCTGGGGGTCCGCCAAAACCCCAACACTAACATATAGATCAAATAATAGGCATGCACATTTAACTATAAGTACCATATTATCATTACACTTAACGTGCACATGACTTACTAGTATACTATTTCAAGTATTTACAAGTATCTTCAAACCACATACCACTAGTAGATATTCTAATACAAATTCTAATATACACAGACATCCCTAAAGTGGTATAGCTATCCACACATATATAAATACTATCATTCATACAACTTCATACATATATCACGAATAACACTGAGTATACAAATATAACACAAGAAACAATCATTAATATACTAAAGGTAGCACACTCATACAAGAGTGGTACGCAGGGGTCACACGCACAGGTCCACACACTCTACCTATATACATGCACCACGACGACATCACAATAAAACCAATGGGCCTACTACTAGACTAAGGCTGACATAGATAACTACAAGCACTAGTAAGATGACTAAGTAATAGAAAGGGAACCAAGATCAAATAGCGTAATGAAACAAGACCGGGATGGACGGGTTTAGATGAGGCATGGACAAAGAGATAGTCTGGTTGGGTGAGACAAACATATTGCTCTAAATAATTAAATAGATGAAAGAAGGATATGTGTAAAATATTATATCATATATATATTCTTATAACAATATGTAGAAATAGCGAGCAGACGGTAAAATTTTAAAACACGGAAAAAGTGTTAGATGAAGAAAATAATGAGTAGTGTGAGGTAGTGATTGTTTTGCAAATGAAAATAGATTTATACCAAAAAAATTTGAAGTATGAGCACGATGAATATAAAACTGAGATGCGAGAAAAAAAATTGAAGTCATATTTAGCTTAGAAAAATATTCTAAAAGTATGTACAATAAGTGGTTAAAATATAATAAACTTAGCAGTATAGAAAAAAGGAATGATATATTGAATTATCAAAATGGTAACAATGTTTTAAAACTGAAATACGAAAGATACCGGTTAGAAAATGGTTACGGGATAGTAATTAAATTACGACCAAGAAAGTTTCAAAATCCAAGAAAGAATTTTAACTCAACCGAAAAGCAAGAAATTTAAATATATAATAAGTGGTTTTCAAAGAAGTTAAATTGAGCTAAGAATTTAGTAAGGGATGTCGAAAATAGTTTTAGAAGATCAGGATTTGCAATGGAGAAGATTCAAAAAATTAACGATAATCGTCATGAAGCGAGCACGTGAAATCAGGTTAAAGAATATGATCGCATGACCGATACAAAATACGCCTAGGATATGATTCATGAAAAACTATGATGGAAATCTTCGATCGATAACACAGAAGTGTGATGATTAGGAAGATGCTAGAAATCAGCGGTTCTAATTACCGGGCCGACTAAAGATTAGGAGGAACTTAGCACTAATACTTTCTAATGAACTATACTGCACTAGAGATCTTAGGGGAGGGTCCTTAGGGGATCGAGATTACGTTCTGCTGGGCCTGAAATTTGATGAACCCAAGCGAACGACTAAAGAAACTCTAAAAATCTAATATGGTTTGAGCTATGTAAGAAACCACTAAGGAAATTCCTAAGATGATCATACCAATTCCTAGTAAAATGTATAACTAACAATCAAGGATGCCTAACTACCAAGCACGGGCGTCTAACTAAATCTTCCTATAGTCCAGGTCTATTGGATTTCCCTTATTATACTGAGACATGATGCTCGGGTAGCACGTCTTCCAGCCATCTAAGACAAGGAAACGTTCAGATTAGACTCAATTCATGACTTAAATGTTCTGAATATTTAAATGGATGTTATTATCATTATTGTTGTTCCAATATTTCGCAGATGCAAAGAAGACCTGCATGGGCCACCATTAAAACCTGTCACGCCCCGCTTCCCAAGTATGGAAGGCGAGACGTGAAGAGGTCCGCTCAGACTTGGAGCTGTGAAGCTACAGTCTGATAAGCGTCTGGTAATTCAATCCATTATCAGGTTCTTTGCATTACGACGAAACAACAATAATAATAATGAGGAAAGACAAATAAAATTATCCAACATTCAACATCCACAGATTTTATTTCAAACATTGCAGAGATATGGTCATAAAAAGAGTACAGAGTCTGAAAGCAAAAAGGCCTAAGCATGGCCGAAACTACAACAAGAAATGGTGCTACGCACCGAACAACCTAACAGCAGCTACTAAAAGTAAGCAACGACTAAGAGGAAACCTCCTGCTGAAACTAAGGGTAGAACTCCGATGACCTCGAACTGGACGTCAACAGCTAGTCATCCTCAGCAACTAACTCAGGCTCAAAATCTGACATGTGACACCCAAAAAGAAAAGGGCACATGTCAGCAAAAATCTCCAAAGAGGGAAAAAGGAGACTTTTATGCAAGGAAACGTAAACTATAAAGAATGCAACTTAGCAGTTTTAAAAGAGATGACATGGCATTTAAAGAATGCAACAATTAGAATGCCATGATGGTAACAAAGCATGCACGTCTTGGCAGAAACTACGAATCACTATTTCATGAATTCACGAATCACTAACTTATCACATTGTGCACATGGTTTCCGTCTTTTAGTTGAAGTGGCTGTACGGGCTCACTTCAACGCTCAAGCGACCGTTTAACCCTACCCCTCCACGTGTATCGAGCGTTGGTTTTTCACCAACAACACTGAGCTCGCTTCTGGATCACGAGCCAGGAAGTATTTTTGGTTTGGCGTAGGGTTATGCCCGCAAAGCAGGTGCCTAGCCTCAATCAATATGTAGGAGTCAAAATCCTACTCGTCGCAGCTTACAATTTAAAGTAGCGTGTGCTACACAATCATGATAAAGCAAGTTGATGCATGAGATGACATGGCACGATGCATAAACATGGCAATAAGCAGTTTAAAGTGCGTACAGTTATTTTGAAAGTAATCGTGACATGCGGCATGAAATGATAGCATATTAAAGGTGTCAGATCTAGCTTCGTTGTCAAGCTAGATCAAGTAAGGTGTCGGATCTAGTTTCGTTGTCAAACTAGATCAAATATGGTCGTCTAGGCGACTATCATTTCACCTCTAGTCTCTTTTACACAATTTTACAAAATGGCCTAAAACATGACCTAACAAATTACTGTGCAAGTTTCACTTGCCTGAAAGAGACGTGATGCAAGTCACACGATCAAAGAGTCCAGATATTCCATATGTGCTCAATCAACGCCCAACCTACAGTCCCGTATTATTAATCTTCAATTAGTGAGTTACCAAAGCAATGAAATCACAGTTTTTATCTTGTTAACATGCGGGTGTGGGTTCCTACGGTTCAGATATACCTTAACACGACGCGAGAGCTACACTGACGTCGGGTAGCGACGTCAGGGGTTGGACTCCGATAGCAAGCGAGGGAACGGCGGGGCAGCGACGAAGAACGACGATCAACCGGGTAGCGGTACGATCACCAAACAACGACGCGGAGGGGGAGGACAGTCGCACGGCGTTCTACGGCCTGAGGGGAGGCGCAGCAACGGCAGTTTTGTGGACAATGGGGCGGTTTCGGGAGAGAGAGGGCTGTTTCACGCAGATACGGCTTGCGGCGGGCTGAGGGCAAGGAGGGAGAGGGTGTGCGATAGATAGGAGATGGTGGCCGGCGGTTTCAAGTGATGGGAGGCCAGAGTTGACAGTTTCATGGGTGAAGGGCTGTCGTTGCTTGGGGAAGACAGTTTGCGGCCCGTCAAAGGGGGTTGCGCGGTAGATAGGTGGGGGATGCGGCAGCTATGGCCTGAGATGGTGGCCGAACTGTGTAGGGGAGGAGGGTAGTTTACGGGCGAGTTGCGACAAGGGGGTTTGCCGGAGAGCAGGCCGCCGGCAAGGGGAGGCCGGAGCAATGGCGATCTTGTGTGGGGGCCGGTGCAAGGGGTGCAGTGCGAAAGAGAGATAGATGGGTCGAGGGGAAACTCGGCGGGTTAGAGTGTGAGAGAGGAGAGAAAAGTTTTTTTTGGGCGACGCTGTTTTCCTCCTCACGTGAACTCTAGGGTATGCTTTAGTAGTAAAAGAGAGAGTGTGCTTGTGTTTACGTGGGTTGTGGTTTGAGTTCGGCTGATAGGGGGAAAGACCTAGTCTAGGGTTTCTTAAACGTAGGGAGGAGAGAGGGAGAACGTGCGAGAGAGAGATAGGGGCGGGGAGTACGGTTAGGAGAGTAGTTCAGATAAAAGATTTGAATGGAAATTAAATAGGTTTAGAATCTTTTTATTATAGGTTTGTTTTGATTCGATTTTAAAAAAATAGGCCAAGCTTTGATTTCATTTTTAACTGATAGCATCATTAGTTTAAAAGATAAGTGAACTATTGGTTAGAATTATAAGTTTAGGTTTAGAACACCCAGATCTTATCAGATTGAATAATAAATAAAGAAGATAATTTGTTTTAGTAATTAATAATGATTATAGCAGATTGGTCCCAAGACGTCCGAAAAATAAAAAGAAGATACCGGGGCGATCGCGTCTCCGAGAGGGTTGAGAATATGGGATTCGGGCTTGCGCTAGGTTCACGGGAAATGATAACAAAAATAGAAAGCCATACGTCGAAGTCTGACGGTCACTCAATGCTGATTTGTGGAAGAATGACCCGTGAATGACATGCACTAAAAATCCCACAAATAAGTACTCTTCCGGAGGGTCACAACGACATATCACATCGTACAGTTCGGATACAAGAAAAGGTCAAAATAAATACGCGTACAAACAAAAGTACGCGCACGAAAAACGTACGATCGAAAAGCGGCCGTGACACCCGCCCTCGCTCACACCGAACGCCGCTCCTCTCTTTCACCCAACGCCTCCACGCAACTGCCTGAGACATCGTCGGAGCTGCCTCTGCCTCCCGCGCCATCGCCGCCACCGCTTCAAGTCGCCGTCGTTTCCCCCGCCTGCCTCCGCCACCCTCGCCGGCGAGAAAGAACCTGCAGGCCCCGTTGCATGCATGCGTAGAGGTAGGAGGTGAGAAGGTATATATTATAAAAACGAATTTTTTTAAAGTATACGCGTATTCATACAGTGTAATGTATCTCTGCGACGTATTAATAATTAAAGTATATGGGTTTCTGATGAAAAATTCACAATAAATTATATGATGGTCAGAAAAATGCAAGGCCAACTCCAGAAAATCAGAAAAGACATTCTGGACCTAATGGCGCTGGTTTCATCTCAATCAGACGCTTAGTTTTTTCAGAATAAATGTTTAAGCCTAAAAGTTAAATATGTTGTTTTCGTTCAAAAATACGTAACTTGTTATTTTCACGTAAAATGATATGTGAAAAAAATATGTTATAGTACTCTTCGAGATGGTCATTTTGACAGCTCACTTGAAACTTTCCGATGCAAATTGCATCCAGAAGAAATTATTGAATAAATACGTTACATAATTAAAATTAGTTTTTAAATTGATTTTTGAGCTTTTAAAAATTATAAAAATTACCAGAAACTTCTGAAAAATATTTCCTCCTTCGGTAAAATTATTTTCATCATATCCAGCCTATATAAAAATTTAGAATACTTTTCGACACCGTTTCAATCGATTATAGCAATCAAAACGATCCAATTAAATAAATAGAAAATGGTGTATTCTTTTCCCAATTGTTTCTCGTGTTTACAGGTACCAATTCTAGTGCACCTGCATACTTGGAAGCTCTAGCTCCAACCTCGTCTTACTACAACGATCTCGATAGTGTAAGTCACAATGAGTTCTAACTTTAGAAATTTAGATCGTGTACTTTATGGAAATACCACATGCTCGAAGCATGGTTGTTGAACTTCAAAATATTGCTCAAGACTGACATTCTCTGTTGAGGTTTCTGCCTTGACTTTTCAACAAACTAAGCTCTTTGGAGTGTCGTTAATGCATTTGGACATCTTTACCTTTGAAACAACAAATTGACATACCGTACTACAACATAATGATTGAATGATATACAGTGTTGACATTATACTACTGGAACATCCTATTGAAATTGAATGCTTGAAAGTAGTTGGTACCGCACTGGGTTTTTGGGGTAACTTATATTAGAGAAAGTGTGGGAGCGACCGCGATCCATCTACACATTGCACTGTACCGTACCGACCGTCTAAATGAAATGTACCGCCTAAAGTGATTTGAGATCTGCCCGGGTGAGCGCCCCCGTGGCAGGAGATGGGCTCAATGGTTGCATACTGTACTTTCCCATATAAGTCATGTAGTTTCTAGTTTTACTATTGCATGTTTGTCCTTTTTATTGTTACTACATCTGCCCGGTTGTCCTACTATTGCCATCGCGTTGCCTGCTAGTTAAAACATTGTTTCTACCATTTGCCGTGTCACAGTTGTTGCTCTTGTACGTTACTTTTGCACTTGCACGGTCACCTTTACTTTATGCATTACATGCACTTTACTTACCACACCTGAGTAGCCACATGTACTTTACTTACCACTCTTGCATGCATGTCCGCTCTTACCTTACTTTCTTGACCTGCATGACCATCCTTAATTGTTTACTATAGCATGTTCCATACTTTTGCACTGCTCTATTTCTATTGCTAGAATTGTTGTGACTTACCTACGGTTCCATCTCAGTGGCACCGCAGACGACGTACGTGTTGAGGTAGATGTCTCTGAGTTGCAGAGCCAGAGTTCGACATTGAGACCGCAGCTTTCAGTTTTATTTTCACTTATGTACATTCTTTCTTTCATGTATTTTTGTTGGAACATTTTGTACAGTATGGATTGTAATAATTGGACACTATTTGAGTATTTTTGTACATCTCTGCATCGTGCTATTTTGTTTTCACTGGTAATCTGCAGACCTGCAAATAAATCAAATAAGTAACGGGCCCCCGAGAGCGGGTTGTTACACTCGCTGTCGCGCAACTTGGGTTCGGCTCTAGATCGTAATAGTTTGTATCCGTTTCACTATCATGCAAACGAATATAAATATAGGAGAACAATAAAAATGCTAGCGTTGGTCGCTGTCGCGCACCAATAGGCATTTCGATTGTAATCCTAAATCGAATATCTAGGGCTTTCCTTAGATCAAGATCCTCTCTCGAGCTCTCAAGATCCAAGAGAAATCTTTATCTATCCATAGTATATCAATTAAGATCTAACCCATCTAACAAGCCTAATGTCACAACAATTCATAGATCTCACAAATCACGCATTGGATCCATAGGGTTCATCCCTTTGCCCTAGAGCAAAGGAACTACTCAAACATCATATTAGAAATCAATGATGAAGAAAGAATAACAATAGAATTCATCATGCAATCAAGATTTAATAAGAGATATAGCATAAAAATCAAAGCTCGCAAGAGATCAAGACAAGCCAATTTACAAAGAAGTTTCAATAAGAAAGTTTAGATCTGCGTCTTCAATCTCTCGTCAATACAAAAGCTTAACTAAAACTAAAACTATAAAAAATAATGCTAAGGAGTCTCCCCGGGGGCTGGAGACAAAATTGGGTTTAAATACATGACCAAAAAACCCAAAAAATATAGACAAAACTGCCACTGCGCGGCTCAAACCCCTAGTTTTCCAGTCTAGCTGTCGGCGCTACTCGGCCGAGTGAGAATCTCACTCGGCCGAGTGCCAAATCTGCAAAACAGACAGAGAATATCAGCGTTCAAGCGCTCATGCCACTCAGCCGAGTAGGATTTCTCACTCGTCCAAGTAAGAAGTCCACTCGGTCGAGTAGGACAGTCTGCAGATCGCCAAAAAGATAGAAAGTTGGCTTGAATTTCTTTAGAATTTAGGCCTCCACTCAGGCGAGTGGAGTTCTTACTCGGCCGATTGAAAATCACCACTCGGCCGAGTACACTTTGGCACTTGATCGGCCCCGGATGTACACTCGGAGAACGATTGTAGTTTTACCGCAAGCGCACGGTCAAGTGGCGAGCGGGTATCGAACACGAGGAGGTGGTGTTGGTTCCAATCTATCCTAGGTTGGTTTGACTACGAATGTATTATTGGTGGAGATGGTTACGGTGTGATGTAATGGAAATGGTGGTAGTTGTCGGTGTCGGTGATAGAGATGTTGGTCAAATATCGATTCAAATACAATATAATAAAATTGTCTAGAGCTAGGGAATCCCCACTACGGATCGTCATTCATCTTTGTAAATTGTGAATCTCAATATTGCAAGACTTGTGTTGAGGTGAACTAGTCATAACTGAATAGAGAACCAAGATCACGCTCTCGCGCTATTGCCGGTCTATAGCAACCTAGATTAGGGCCCACTCTCGTGCAAACCCTAACCTAAGCCACTAGCATAAAGATCGACATCATCGTCCAATCGTACCTCGAGCCCACTCTCGTGTAAACTCGAGTTACGACCTAGATTGTGATAGCTTGTATTCGTCCAATCTCTTGCAAACGAATATGGGTATAGATTTATAGTACAAATCCTAGCTTTGGTCTAATCTCTTGCAAACCAAGTCTAGATAATCTCGATTATAAACCTAAATCGAATATCTAGGCCTTCCCTTCGATCAGAATCCAATCTCTTGCAAACTCCAAATCGATGGAAATTCCTAGCTATCCGTAATAAATCAATCACAATCTAACCTTCTAGCAATTCTAGCAATATAGAAATTCATTCTTCACAATTCAGAAATTAGATCCATAGGGTTCATCCCTATGCCCTATAACAACAATCAACCAAGCATAGCAACAACGATATAGAAATCAATATGAGACATTGCTTGCATATGAAAAGATAGCAAATCAAAGATTCAAATAATAAGAACAAAAAACTTAGCTTTGATGAAGAACTTCAAACTAAATACAAGCTTTTTAGATCCAAGAGTGGGCCTAGGGCATGGCCTAACCTCTAAACTAATCCCTAAGAAAACATAATGGAACTCTCCGCTAATGACGGCTACAACCCTCTTATATAGCCCCCAAAAAACCCTAGCAAAAACACCTAAAACCCCTCTGAAACACGCGCCCAAAATAAATTCTGCGTGCAACTTAAGTTCTGGGGCAGCAGCGACTCTGCCGAGTGGGCCTGCAGAAACTCCAGAAAACATCACTCTGTCAAAAACTGTCAAAAACTGGTCACTCGGCCGAGTGAAAAACTCACTCGGCCGAGTGAAAGTGGCACTCGGTCGAGTGACACTGATACGCAAATTCCAGCACTGCAGCATCAACTTGCAGAAATTCCCCAGATTTCATCCGACCTCCGATTGGCGCGTTCTTGGCGGCGTTGGAACGTCATGAAGTCTACTATCCATAAAAAATATGAGAAAAATACTTTGACCAATGAAATGATAGCAGATTTCAAAATAGTGGAAGGCTGTCTGACAATCTGGGCGCTCGTGTCATCGGCATCACTCGGCCGAGTGGGATTCTTCACTCGGGCGAGTGGACTTCTCTACTCGGCCGAGTAGGGTCTTCTAATGCTCTCTCCAGAATTCCAGAGAGTCGGCTTTGATTTCTTTCAGAAGTCCTGACTCACTCGGGCGAGTGGCGATATCTACTCGGCCGAGTGGATGTAACCACTCGGTCGAGTGCATTGTGGCACGAGATCTCTTCGTATCAGTTGTACTCGGCCGAATGCGCTTCTTCACTCGGCCGAGTGGGCTGTGTTACTCGGCCTAGTGGCCTGTTTCTGGAGTCAACTCTTCTTCTCCTCGCCTCTTCATCGATTCTATCTATTTCCTTCTTCTTCCACCCATCATCCAACACAATTAGCTTCTTGATAGGGCCATAGGCGACGCTCTGGTACATGTGCAAGTCTTTTAAGCTCATTTTTCTCCCGATTGCTCTATATTTCCTGAAATCCGACAAAAACAAGAAATAGTGAAAAGTAACGCGATATCGTCGAATACTCGAGAAAATCGCAATATGAGAAATCAAAATGGCATGAAAATATGCAGAAAAATGTGTAAAATATGGACCGATCAAAATCCCCCAAGCTTACCTCTTACTCGTCCCCGAGGAAGATAAGTAGAGAGACGAACTTGGGAAATGAAAACAAACGAAATGAAAGGAAAAAAAAGAATACGAAGTGGCGATGCACTTTTTAATCAAGAGTTATAACAGAAGCATATAAGAATCACACCAAACATGCAATGGAGAATGGAATAAATCACGGCATTCACATATTTATATCGATTCATAAGCAATCTCCATAACTAATGTATTTTGCTAAGTTTCAGCATTATCAAACTTCCCCATTCATGCACCCCTCCACTCTAATGTCGTACTCACTCATTTGGTCAAATGAATTCACCCCCCAAGCTTAGTTTGAGGTGTCGCATCCAAAGGAATATAATAGTGGAAAATGGGATTTTTGCCTTGGTTTTCCCAAGTATTTTTGTGGCTCCGATAATGAGATAGAGAAATATTTTTTTCTTTTGGACTTTGTTTCTCATTTTTCTTCTTGGATTTTTGTAGGAGCAATTTGATTTGTATTTTTGGATTTTGGCTCCTTTTTGACTTTTTGGACGTTTTGTAGCTAACTTTTTCTTTTGTGGGGATTTTTGTGAAATAGATGCGATATAAGTAGCTTTAGGAGGTGAACTCAAGTGACATGTAGAGAATAAAAAGATATATGTGGAGAAGGAAATAATGTAACACTCGGTTCACTCTAAGATGTGCACTAACGGTTCAATAAAATAATACTTCAACTAAAACTCATATGTAAGCATGTATATTGTTAATCATCTCAATAAAAAGTGAAGTCAAGCGGTAAAGCGCACAATCATATCAAGCATGCAACAGGAGGCGAATAAGACCATAAGGCAGATGATTCCGTTATACAATTGATGCGTGAATCTTGGTGCACTTCCAATAAAAGCATACTAAACACTAATCCATATATTCAGTTTCAATGAATACCATGCAATTACTTAGAGGAGTCATCAAAAGAAATAGATTTGCAAGCACATGTGAATAGCAAGACTATAGAATACTCTAAGTATCATGACAAGGAATAATAAGCATCGTGATGGTTGCTAAAGCAATAAGAGATATCATCATACGAAATTCATCTAGCGGAAGAAGAGAAAATGAAAATAAAGAAATAAAAATAAAATAGAGGAAAGAAAAGAAAAGCAAGCATCCAATATAATGCATGAACACACATAAAAGGAAAATAAGATGGAAAAATAAAAAAGATGATGCAAAAATTTTGAAAAATTCTAAAAATCCTAAAAATAGAGTTAATATGCAACTAAATTGCATGAAAATGCACTCCCCCAAGCTTAAACTTCACATTATCCTCAATGTGATCATAATAGAAGAATATGAGGAACAACGACAATAATAAGGGGGTGAATGAAAATTGATGAAATGAATGACACGAAATCCTAATGCAACTACATGCACATGCAATGATGCATGCGGGCGCTTTCCCCCAAGCTTATACCAAACAATCCTATTCAAATGACTCGATCAAAAATATCATGGCTTCACTAAGCGAGATCAAGTCAAACAAATAAGAAAGTAAGGTTTCACTTGAAAGAAGTGCTCGGTGGTGGTGAGCAAAAGGGTGTGGCGTATCAAAATATGAAGAGTGCAATTAATATATATAACAGGTTTGGGGTGTAAATGATTATTGTTGCCGTCATATAAGGTGATATTTATTCAAGCAAATCTATACGGTCCTCTCGCTGTCGAGAGGATTCGTGTTTATTTAAAGCATAAAAATTTCTACACTACCGGAATGATATCACCTGTCACGCCCCGCTTCCCTAAAATGGAGGCGAGACGTGAGAAGGTCCGCTCAGACTTGGAGCTGTGATGCTCCAGTCTGTAAAGCGTCTAGATTTAAACCAAGTAGAGGTCCCTGCAAGTGCGATACGGAACAAAAATAATAATAAAGAAAGAGACATAAAATAACCAATCTCAGAATGTCCATAACAAATTTCAACATCCCAGAAAAGCCACCAGGCTAAAAGAAAAGAGTCTAAAAGGCCCCAGCATGGCCAACAAAAGTAAACAACGTACAGAAAGAAAGGTGCTACTCACCGACAACCTAACAACAGACTAAGAAAAAGTAACGACAAAGGAAAACTCTACGACTGGTCGCCGGTGTCCTCGTACTCCACGTCAGCTGTGGACCCAGGCTTAATGTCCACGAACTCCTCGTCCTCAGCAACGGACTCTGGCTCAGCAACTAACATGCGACACCCAAAGAGGCGCGGGCGCATGTCAGCAAAGTCTACAAAGACTTTGTGCAAGGAAACTAAAAGGAAAGTAAAGCAACCTAGCAGTTCTAAAAAAAGTGCGATGACATGGCATTTTACTGAATGGATGCAACAATTGAATAAATGCGACAACTATGACATGGCAGCAAGTTTAACAAGGCACACATACATCAAGACATGGGTAGTAGAGCTACTAAACAAACACATGGATTTTTACAAGTCAAGTAAACATGTCGTGCACAGAGATTACGCCTTTTGGCTAGAGTGTCTGTACGGGCCAACTCCTAAGCTCAAGTGATCGCTTATCCCTACCCCTCCATGTGTATCGAGCCAGGGCTTTACCCCAGAACATGGAATGCTCGCTTCTGGATCACGAGCCAGGAAGTGTTTTTGGCATAGGGTTGTGCCTGCAACGCAGGTGCCTAGCCTGAACAAGGATGTACAAGTATAGTAGTGTGTGATACGAATGCGACACTCAAACATGGATGACGTGGCATAGCAAGTTGTAATTTAAATGCGTACAGTTAAGGAATTTAAACGTGACAGGCAGAGTACAAGTAAAAAGCATGCAGTTACGAAAATTAAACGTGACAGGCAGATATGCATGAATGGCATGGCAGGGTGACAGATCTAGCTTCGTTGTCAAGCTAGATCTTAAAATTGCGTCTAGACAGCTATCATTTCACTGTCTAGTCTCTTTTACGCTAAACAATGAAATGGCCTAAAACATGGCCTAGAGCACAAGTTGGCAAGTTTCACTTGCCTGTTCCTGGAGTTCTTGGTGTCGACGAGTCCATATAGAAAGCGCGTACGTTTTCTGCGTTGTCGGATTTCGATATCAGTTTAAATGAAGAAGAAACTTATTAATCAACTAACCCATTTACTCCATTATCTAGGGGGTACTGCACACCTATCAAACTAACTTCTAATTTAATTATATTGGTTAACTAACTTATAGCTGCTTACATAAAAGATTTGCATACAACATAGGGTTAAACAATCTCTGGCTTAAAATTAACATAAGCTCATAAGGTTAACATGTGACATTATCATGGTGTTAAACAAACACAATTTGATACCCTAATATACCCTAAGGTTTTACACAGTTAAAAACAACAAGGTACAGCTTGTTTTATGAAAGAACTCTAGCTGGAGAAAACTATAAGAAATAACGGATCCTAGCATGGCCTTTATAAAAGAAATACACAGTTACTTAAAACCCAATACCAACTAGCCATATATATAAGAACCTAACCCTATTATAATCCACAGGCAGCTTGTTGGTAGCAACGATCTGTGAACTTCGTGTTTGATGATAACAAACGTGTGTGAACGTTTTAACGTGTGTGTTAAGTGTTTCAGGAATGGCGAACGTGTGATTAATTCACGGAAAGGCTTGGTCAATGTGCAAAGGGAAATAGTCAACTAAGGAGAGATGAGATCAAAGGAGATTCACATTAGGATCCCTATGGAAGGGTGTCTTCTAATCTTATAACATATCTCCTATTCCAAATCCCTTAGAAAATCCCACAGACTTTTTTTATATAACATTTCTTTTGAAACCCAAAACCAGTTCAGTTCGGCCCAAAACACATTAAAATTCCCCAGGCCGGTCCTTTGAATAATCCAAGTGCTAGATCCATAAATCAAATGAGGCGCCACACGTTTTTTTAACCCTAACACAGCCGCATCTCATTTCGATTTTTTGTTGGCCGTCACCTATAAAATGGAGATACCATAGCCGCAATTAAAAGAGAAGAGAAAAAAACTGGCCGAATAAAATCCCTTTCCTGTGCAATTCCAAAAGGACCAAAAAGAGCCGCACTGTCTTTGCTTACATCCGATCAAGGGAAACCCTAAGAATATAACCTCAATTCAATTTCCCAAGAGCCCCCTTTGCAAAAAAAACCTAAAATAAATCCCAAGAGATCATCCCTGCCGTTTTCTTTTGTGTGTGCTTGCTAAGAAACCAAAGGCCAAATTAATTTCTCTCCTTCTTTTTGAACAAATCCCAAAAGCACAAGGTAGCCTCTTTGTTCCTTTTTTTCGTGTGCAAGTTGAAACCTAGCAGCCGAAATTTAGGAGAGAGCCAAGCAAACAAAAAAATCCCAGAGATGTTGTGATTCTGTGAAGAAGGCCAAAATTCCTTACAGGTTGAAAGTCCAAAAGGGCAGATCAATTATTTTTTTATTGAGAGTTGCAAGAGGCCGAAATTATTTTGTGCAAAGCTCCCAGCAGCAGGCCGAAATTTCTTTTCTTTGCAAGTCTCAGAAACCAACAGTGGGCGCATGATTTCTTTGGTGTTTTGGTGACAGCCGCAAGTTGGTGTAGAAGAACAGACCGTGAGTTGTCATAGAGGAGCATCCTATATTGTCGCGACTTCAGGGACTACTATTTGTCAGATTGCATCTGACCACGTGCTGAATGACAGAGACATCAACGCCTTCACGACTGAGCCATTCTAAACTCTGAACTTCATTTTATTTGTGATTTGGTGTTGTGATCTCTGTGAAACTATTTTATTATTTATTTGGGGACTTGGCTAGTTGGGACTAGCCAAGAGAGAGCTTTACTAGTATTGTTATTGTTTGGGCAATTTGGTTAGTGCAGGTACTGAGGGCCAGGTGAGTGTAGGGTTGGTGCTCTAGCTACAGGTTGTACCAATTAACCTTAATAATCTAGTATTGCTTTTGGGGCTGGATGTAGGTCGTGGGTGCGACCGAACCAGGGTATATCGCATGTGCATGCTGTGACTGCTTTTCTATACTCTGCTTCTGGTTGATTATGCTATAACTGCGTGTGATTTCTCGTGGGTTGCACGAGAATTTTCTAAGCCTATTCACCCCCCTCTAGGCTTAGATCCAGATCCGACAAGTGGTATCAGAGCCAGTTTAGAGGATCTAGCCTAGTTGATCATGTCAATGAATATGTCTGACTCTGCTTTTGCTGAGGGTCAGTCTATTTCTCGTCACCCTAAGTTTAACGGTGTTGATTTTGCGTATTGGAAAACTAGGATGAGGATTTATTTAGCTGCTGTTGATTATGATGTATGGAGCATTGTAGAAAAAGGCTATAAACCTCCCACCATTAATGTTGCTAATAATGAAATGATAAAACCAGAAGATAAGTGGGATGACTTTGATAAGAAGCGCTTTTCATTGAATAATAAAGCTATGAATGCATTGATTTGTGCTTTAGATAAAGCTGAGTTTAACCGTATATCTCAATGTCAAACTGCACAGGAAATTTGGCATACACTGGAGGTGACTCATGAGGGTACTTCGCAGGTTAAGGAGTCCAGACTTGCGCTACTCAGCACTGAATATGAAAGCTTCCGCATGCTTCCATCAGAGTCAATTAAAGAGATGTTTGCGAGGTTCACAGACATCGTGTACAAATCTACCTCTCTTGGAAAGCCGTACTCGAGTCTGGAGCAAATCAGAAAGATCTTAAGAGCATTACCTAGCACCTTCCGTCCCAAAATCACAGCTATTCAGGAAGCAAGGGATTTATCGCAAATGAAAGGGGAGGATCTGATAGGGAACCTGATGTCCCACGAGTTGGAGCTGCAGAGCATTGAACTGAGAGAGAAAGATGAAATGAAGACTTCAAAGGCAATAGCCCTTCAGGCTAAAGAGGATGAAGATGGAGATGAGGAGGATGCTTTTTTGGTGAGAAGCTTCAAGAAATATATCAGAACTGGCAACGGGAGAGCAGAGATGCTGAAAAGGTTTAATCGCTCTAAATTTAATTCTAATAATAAATCTTTTGAGCAGACTACTACTGATCCAGTTATATGCTTTAAATGCAAAAAGCAGGGACACTTTATGAAGCAATGCCCTCAAGGAAAGAACAACGCTGCGGAGCAAAAGGGGAAATCTTTGATGCTCACATGGGATATGGACAGTGAGGATGAATCTCAAGAGGAAGTTGCACACTCCTCTCTTTGCCTGATGGGACAACTAGACGAGGTAAAATATTTAACTAAAGCTCAACTTGTGACTACTTTTAAAGAAATGCAAAATGAAATTGAAAGGTTGGAATCAACTGTTGAGTTACTAGAATCCCATGTAGAGAAGTTTAAAAATGCTAATTTTGAATTGCAACAAGACAATTATAATATGTCATTAGAAGTTGATGAAATTAAAGAGAAACTTGTTGCATGTAATTCTACTATTAGCTCTTTGGAAAAGGGAAAATCTTGTATGCCTACTGAAACTGAGTGTCTGAATTGCTCTACTTTGCTTAAAGACATTAGCATGTTTAAACTAACTATGGTTAAGCTAGAAGTTGAAAATGAATTACTAAATGAGAAGATTTGCATGCTAATAAATGAAAATAAAGAGCTAGAAAAGAAGATGGCTAATCTGAAAAAGACTGAGGAAGAGAACAAAAAGGCATTCATTAGTAAATGTACCATGCTTGTTAATGAGAACATGTTTTTAAAGTCTAAAATATCTGATCTTGAATTGTCTATAAAAAATTTGGTGTTAGAAAGCATTCATTAGACATTATTCTAGGTAATCAGATACAAGGAAATAACATGAGTGGTTTGGGATATGGAAATAAAATTGATGAGAGGCCTAAAATTAATAGAAAGAATCAAAAAGAAACTGGTGTAGGAAGAAGCATGTTTGCTAAATGTTACACATGTGGTGGTGTTGGTCATGCTTATTATAACTGCAAGTATAGGAATACCAACATCAAATTTAAGCAAATTTGGGTTCCAAAAAATAAAGTGACTAACACTAGTGGACCTATTTGGATTCCTAGGTCACACATATCATGCTCTTCTTATGTGTAGGTACATGGCACAGCTAAGGGACAAAAGTGTGAGTGGTACTTAGACTCTGGCTGCTCAAGACACATGACAGGTGAGAGAAAAGTTCCTTAGCCTTGCAAAGCATGAAGGAGGAAGTGTTACTTTAGGGGACAATGGAAAATGCAAGGTAATTGGTAAAGGTGTTATAGGTAACGACACCTTTCAGCTTACAGATGTCCTATTGGTTGAAAAGTTGAAACATAACCTCATTTCTATCAGTCAGCTGTGCGACAACGGTATGAAAGTTGAATTTGATGCAAAACTTTGTAGAATCATTGATATCTCCACATGTGACATTATTATTACTGCAAATAGAAAGAATAATGTTTATACTCGTATGATTGAAGAACTAACTGTTTCTAAATGCTTGCTTGTAGGTGAAGAAGAGGCCACGCTATGGCATAGACGATTAGCACATGCAAGCATGGGACTGATAAAGAAGCTGGAAAACAAAAATTTGGTAAGAGAACTACCGCATCAGACATATGAGAATGGTAAGTTGTGCGTGGCATGCACCAAAGGTAAGCAAACTAGATCTACTTTCTCTAGCATTAATGAAGTTGCCACCACACACATATTGGAATTGGTGCACATGGATTTATTTGGTCCAACAGACATTGCTAGCCTAGGAGGTAAAAAGTATTGTTTAGTATTGGTGGATGATTTCTCTAGATATACATGGGTATACTTCCTAGCCAAAAAATCAGACTCATTTGACCATTTTCAAAACTTTTGTATGCAAGTTTCTAATGAGAAAAATTCTTCCATTGTAAAAATTAGAAGCGATCATGGAGGTGAGTTTGAAAATGCTATTTTTGAAAAATTTTGTTTTGAAAAAGGAATTTTACATGAATTCTCTTCTCCTAGAACACCTCAACAAAATGGGGTGGTCGAGAGAAAGAATCGCACATTAAAAGAAATGGCTAGGAGTATGTTAAATGAATATAGCTTGCCTATGTCTTTTTGGGCTGAGGCCATTAATACAGCATGCCATGTATGCAACAGAGTTATGCTTAGACCTATACTAAATAAAACTTCTTATGAACTATGGCATAGCAACACCCCGAAAGTCTCTTACTTTAGAGTCTTTGGATGCAGGTGCTTTATATTAAATACTGCAGATCAGCTTGGCACATTTGAATCAAAATCAGATGAGGGAGTGTTCGTAGGATATTCAGCAAGGAGCAGAGCATACAGGATTTATAATAAACGCACACTTGCTATTGTTGAATCTATAAATGTAAAATTTGATGAATCTGATATAAATTCTTTGAATGGCAGGCAGAACAATGAAGAGGAAAATATAGAACAACAAAGCATTCCAAAAATTAATGAGGAGCAACCAGAAATACAAAAGGAAGCTGAAACTGACAAGACAGAAATACATGATGAAGCAGTTACCAGAGGAGAGCTGAGATTCAATCCAAACCACCCATCAGACATAATTCTAGGTGAGCCTATGGCAGGTATTCGCACACGTTCCTCTTTTAGAGATCTTTGTGCTCTATGTATTTATGGTGACTTTATCTCTGTAATAGAGCCTAAGACTATAGACATTGCTTTAGAAGAGGAAAGTTGGGTTTTGGCCATGCAAGAGGAATTAAATCAATTTGTCAGGAATAATGTCGGGAAACTAGTGCCTAGACCCACTGATTATCCTGTAGTTGGTACTAAATGGGTGTTTAAAAATAAGCATGATGAATCTGGTAATGTTATTAGAAACAAGGCTAGGTTGGTAGCTAAAGGGTATAATCAAATTGAAGGAATTGATGTGGATGAGACTTTTGCATCAGTTGCTAGGCTTGAGTCCATTAGAACCTTGCTAGCTTTTGCAAGTTATAAAGGGCTCAAGCTAAAACAAATGGATGTAAAAAGCGCTTTTCTTAATGGCTACCTAAAAGAAGAGGTGTTTGTTGAGCAACCCCCAGGTTTTGAAAGCCATATTTTTCCAAAACCGTGTTTATAAATTAGAAAAGGCTTTGTATGGTCTTAAGCAAGCTCCACGAGCTTGGTATGACCGTCTAAGCACATATCTGTTGGAAAATAATTTTAAAAAGGGGAGTGCTGATAATACACTATTTTTGATGCATGAATCTGATGATTTTCTCATTGTGCAAATCTATGTTGATGATATTATTTATGGTGCTACTAACGATCTTTTATGTCAAAAGTTTGAGAAAGTCATGCAGGATCAGTTTGAGATGAGCCTTGTGGGAGAGCTGAAATATTTTCTGGGGTTCCAAGTAAAGCAAGGAAAGGAAGGCATCTTTCTATCTCAAACCAAATACATCAAGGAGCTTTTGAAAAAGTTTGGGATGGAGAAGTCTAAGGGAATTGGAACGCCGATGTGTCCCAACACAAAAATGGACAGAGATGAACAAGGAGTTGCAGTGGACCAAAAGCTATATCGAGGTATGATTGGTTCTTTGTTGTACTTGCCTGCTTCTAGGCCTGATATAATGTTTGATGTATGCTTGTGTGCACGCTTTCAGTCAAACCCAAAAGAGTCTCATTTGAAAGCCATTAAAAGGATCTTTAGGTACCTAATTAGTACACCTACTTTAGGCCTTTGGTATCCTTCTAGCGGTAAATTTGATTTGGTGGGTTATTCTGATGCTGATTATGCGGGAAGTTTAACTGATAGAAAGAGCGCTAGTGGCACTTGTTTTATGCTAGGACACTCTTTAGTTTCATGGTCTAGCCGTAAGCAAAATAGTGTTGCATTATCCACTACTGAAGCAGAGTATATTGCTCTCGGCAGCTGCTGTGCTCAAGTATTGTGGATGATGCAAACATTATCTGATTACGGACTAGCTCTTAAAAGAGTTCCTCTTCGATGTGATAGCAAGAGTGCCATAGATCTTTCTAATAATCCCGTACACCACTCTCGTACTAAACATATTGACGTAAGACACCATTTTCTTAGAGATCACCTCACTAAAGAGGATGTGTCTGTGGAGTTCGTTCCTACGGAATCACAACTTGCAGACATATTCACCAAACCTTTGGTTGAGGCTCGCTTTTGTCGTCTTCGTCTTGAGCTTGGTATTATTGATAAAACTTAGTACGAGACTCCACGCTTTCTTGTGTGCTTGAACTTTTTTTCTTGTTTGTGTGCTAGTAGTTGCATTGTTATGTGTGCATGATTTTTTTTGTTTGTGTGCTTGCATCTCATGTTTGCTTTAGTACCTCATGCAAAAACAAAAAAACAAAAAAAAATGAAAAACATAAAATGGTGCTTAAATGTGTATCTATCTCTTTGATTCATTAAAAAGGTATTCATGAATGATTTTCATATTTTTGTAGAAATTGCTGTATTATTTCCTCTGCTACATGCGCCTGTTCATCTTTCTAAATATTCATGGCATATTCAATGTTAGAAAATAACTTGATTTCTACACCTCCTATTTCACTCCCACATGTATTATTATTGTTGCACATTTGGAGATATCGTTTATGAAATTGGAAATGTGAATGTAGGAGGAAAACTTAACTAAAAATCTAAGTGATATGATATACCTTGCCATGGATAAAAATTGAGCATTAAAAACATGTTACTACAAGTATAAAAATTGAAAAAGAAAATACATGCTCTGTATGAAAAATGGATACAATCCTTGGCAACGGTATTACCCACGAGTATCCAACAAAAGCTTTATGGGTAAACTTTAGCGTTGGTATATTTACTCGTCAAGCAATGCCACCCCCACATCTAAGAGTCCTTATAGGCTATGTTTTTTGGGTGCGGTACCTTGAACTCATTTTTACTGAGGTGGGAAAAATCAATCCTAGGTGATAGAATGTTATTTGGAAAAAGTGGATTGTTTTTGGTTGATTTTCTTAATGATTCTCCTTATGTGCTTCAATTTTAATCATCGCACGTACACGTTGGTGTTGAAGTCGTAGTTGTTTAATTTCATTGGATTTTGACTTGATTATTCTATGAGTGTATGCATGCAACTGTTGGTAATGGTTAATAATACACTCTTTTTGCATAATATATGATTTTGACTTCGTGGTATGGCTTTTGATGATAACAAAGGGGGAGAAAACTTTGGGAAGATTTGGTATTTGGCATTTGGTACTATCTTTGTAATGCTCGCAAATATATGATTGTTTGATTAAGGGGGTGCATTAATGAATATTGGGGAAGCACAAAAATAGGGGAAGCATACTACTTTTCACATCATTGTTAGCACATCATTGACATCACTATATATCATTACATGTCATCCTATATTGTCACACTTTCACACACACTATTTGGAACTTTATTGTGCAAATCTTATACTTAGTTTGTCATCATCAAAAGGGGGAGATTATTGGTAGCAACGATCTGTGAACTTCGTGTTTGATGATAACAAACGTGTGTGAACGTTTTAACGTGTGTGTTAAGTGTTTCAGGAATGGCGAACGTGTGATTAATTCACGGAAAGGCTTGGTAAATGTGCAAAGGGAAATAGTCAACTAAGGAGAGATGAGATCAAAGGAGATTCACATTAGGATCCCTATGGAAGGGTGTCTTCTAATCTTATAACATATCTCCTATTCCAAATCCCTTAGAAAATCCCACAGACTTTTTTTATATAACATTTCTTTTGAAACCCAAGACCAGTTCAGTTCGGCCCAAAACACATTAAAATTCCCCAGGCCGGTCCTTTGAATAATCCAAGTGCTAGATCCATAAATCAAATGAGGCGCCACACGTTTTTTTTAACCCTAACACAGCCACATCTCATTTCGATTTTTTGTTGGCTGTCACCTATAAAAAGGAGATACCCTAGCCGCAATTAAAAAAGAAGAGAAAAAAACTGGCCGAATAAAATCCCTTTCCTATGCAATTCCAAAAGGACCGAGAAGAGCCGCACTGTCTTTGATTACATCCGATCAAGGGAAACCCTAAGAATATAACCTCAATTCAATTTCCCAAGAGCCCCCTTTGTAAAAAAAACCTAAAATAAATCCCAAGAGATCATCCCTGCCGTTTTCTTTTGTGTGTGCTTGCTAAGAAACCAAAGGCCGAATAAATTTCTCTCCTTTTTGAGCAAGTCCCAAAAGCACAAGGTAGCCTCTTTGTTCCTTTTTTTTCATGTGCAAGTTGAAACCTAGCAGCCGAAATTTAGGAGAGAGCCAAGCAAACAAAAAAAAATCCCAGAGATTTTGTGATTCTGTGAAGAAGGCCAAAATTCCTTATAGGTTGAAAGTCCAAAAGGGCAGATCAATTATTTTTTTATTGAGAGTTGCAAGAGGCCGAAATTATTTTGTGCAAAGCTCCCAGCAGCAGGCCGAAATTTCTTTTCTTTGCAAGTCTCAGAAACCAACAGTGGGCGTATGATTTCTTTGGTGTTTTGGTGACAGCCGCAAGTTGGTGTAGAAGAGCAGACCGTGAGTTTTCATAGAGGAGCATCCTATATTGCCGCGACTTCAGGGACTACTATTTGTCAGATTGCATCTGACCACGTGCTGAATGACAGAGACATCAACGCCTTCACGACTGAGCCATTCTAAACTCTGAACTTCATTTTATTTGTGATTTGGTGTTGTGATCTCTGTGAAACTATTTTATTATTTGTTTGGGGACTTGGCTAGTTGGGACTAGCCAAGAGAGAGCTTTACTAGTATTGTTATTGTTTGGGCAATTTTGGTGAGTGCATGTACTGAGGGCCAGGTGAGTGTAGGGTTGGTGCTCTAGCTACAGGTTGTACCAATTAACCTTAATAATCTAGTATTGCTTTTGGGGCTGGATGTAGGTCGTGGGTGCGACCGAACCAGGGTATATCGCCTGTGCATGCTGTGACTGCTTTTCTATACTCTGTATCTGGTTGATTGTGCTATAACTGCGTGTTATTTCTCGTGGGTTGCACGAGAATTTTCTAAGCCTATTCACCCCCCCTTAGGCTTAGATCCAGATCCAACACAGCTAACCCTAAAGAATAGCTACAGAGTTAGTTAATAAAATAACCCTAACTAATATAATATTTAAAAACATAACAACATGACAGCAACTAATCCTATTATTAACTAATGGTCATCATATGAACCAAAACCCAGTTAAAAATCATCAGCTGACTCTAACCAAGCAAAAACTAACCTTTTAGAGTGCTCCTCATCTGTTGCAGGTGATGTAGGGGTAAGACTGTGCCGACGTTGGTCGGAGCTAGGTGTCGCCGCTGCGTGAAGATGAGGGAATCCAGCGATCTGGGTTCGGTGATCGGGGACATGGGTTGTTGAAGATGGGCGGCGGCTGATCTTAGGTGTTGGCCGCCGTCGCCGGCGAGGGGAGGCTGTGAGCTCGCCTGCACGCGGAGGCGACGATCGCTGCGAGGCTTTCGAACGGACCTCCGGTGGTCTGGGGATGAAGAGCACGCTCGGGGAGATAGGTGCTGCGCTCGAAAGTTTTGAGGCGGCGGCTCTTGTGATGTTTGGCTGGGTGATAAAAGAATAGGGTTTTTAAAAACAATAGCTATAAAATAATGAAGAGGGGCTCACGTGAGTAACCCTAGATTGTTTTAAGAATAGGTGAGGGCTGCAAGTCGTGGGTATGGGCCAGGGCTAGGTATAGGTAGGGTTTATTGAATTGTTTTGATAGAGGAGTTGTTATTAACAATTATTATAAAACTCAAACCCACTCTCTCTCTCTCTCTCTCTCTCTCTCTCTCTCTCTCTCTCTCTCTCTCTCTTATGCTGGTGTGCGGCCCATGAGGGGATAAAATGGACTAAGTCAAAGTTAGGGGAGATAAAGATTATTATTAAATAATATGGGATATGTGCCATGTGAAACTTAGGGTTAAATCAATAATTAAAACTGGGGGAAAACGAAAGTGGGTCAAACGGAGCCCTAAAATTGTGAGATAAATACTGAGGTGACCGTGACGACGAGAGAAACAAAACTAAGAAGATGGATCACGGCTTGGGTGACAAGGGACGAAACTAAAAATAGAAAGGCCTCACGACAAAAGTGAGAATCACGACGCCTCTGCAAACAAAGCCAAATTGTGGGAGAACGACCCGTGAAATGTCATTCCAAATGAATTTCACAATTTAATACTCTCCGAGAGGGTCACAACGGCATATCACACGATAGTGTCCGGATGAAAGATAAGGCTAAAAAAATATGCGAACTTCAAGTAAGATACGCGTACAAAGGATACGGGGTCCAAAGGCGATAGTAATCTTGAGTTGAGCACACGTCGGGGGTTGGCTTGCTAAGGATGCAACCAAGGTGCTACGACCCTATCGATTCAACAACACGACTCACATACAAAGTAACAAAACCAACCAGGTATCCGAAATTGCCATACGCACAGCCGTATAACGAATAGTGAGTACCGGCCGTTACATCACCTATAGCAAAAGGCGGATCCAGTATCTTTGCCGGTGCAGGCAACTGCTCCAACTGTTCCTTCCGTGGCTCTGCCAGGCGTGTGTGTCCACGAACACCAACGAACTCCAGCAATGCATCCTCCAGCATTCCCACAAGGACTCCACCTGTACCCTGCAGAGAATAGGATGCATCAGTTCGCTGCAAAAATTTCACACTCATAATAAAAGTATTCCAAAGAAGATCGTCTATAGAAATATATGAAATAAATAGTGGTGGACGATGCTTCCCTGGAAATAATTCAATATCCTCTTGCGATGTGATAGCTATCTTCGTGGTATCCTCTCTCAGCTGCTCAGGTAACTCTGCTCCCAAATCAATTGAACTACCGCTCTCCTCTCATTCGCATCTGCCATCAAAGGATAAGTCAGTGTATAAACCGGTGTCACAAAAGGATTCATCAAGTATACTTCCCTGAACGTGGGTATCCCAAGGTAGCTCTTCTCGAGCGTTGATCTCTTCGGTGCATGTTTCGATGACTTCATTCATTGGTGGCTGAGGGACTCCGTCAACTTCCAGATACAGCTTGTCATTTCTACTATCGACCCTAGTGATGCCTTTGATTGTTCCTTCTGGGGAGAGTTGATCAATGATGTAGGTGGCGAATACTCGTTCAAGGTGGTCCTCTATATTAATGGCAATAGGTCCCGTGGTCTGAACTTCATCCACGAGTTCCTCCAGTAGGGATGCAAAAGTTTCATCGTGTTGCAGGCCAGAGTCTGTACTCATCATTGCCCTTTCCGGATAACCTGATCAACAAAGACAAATGCCTGAAGAAAAATATCAGTGGCACAAGATAATATAGAAATGATAATAATGGTGGCGAGGGTGAAAATTTCTTTTTATTAATTAATTTTTTTTCGTATTCTAATCAACATAATTGTGACAATTTGGCACCCAACGGGAAACACCTCCCGGCAACGGCGCCAAAAACGTGATCGGCCCCGGATGTACACCCGAAGAACGATTGTAGTTTTACCGCAAGCACACGGTCAAGTGGCGAGCGGGTATCGAACATGAGGAGGTGGTGTTGGTTCCAATCTATCCTAGGTTGGTTTGACTACGAATGTATTATTGGTGGAGATGGTTATGGTGTGATGTAATGGAAATGGTGGTGGTTGTCGGTGTTGGTGATAGAGATGTTGGTCAAATATCGATTCAAATACAATATAATATAAATGTCTAGAGCTAGGAAATCCCCACTACGGATCGTCATTCATCCTTGTAAATTGTGAATCTCAATATTACAAGACTTGTGTCGAGGTGAACTAGTCATAACTGAATAGAGAACCAAGCGCACGCTCTCGCGCTATTGCCGGTCTATAGCAACATAGATTAGGGCCTACTCTCGTGCAAACCCTAACCTAAGCCACTAGCATGAAGATCGACATCATCGTCCAATCGTACCTCAAGCCCACTCTCGTGCAAACTCGAGTTACGACCTAGATTGTGATAGCTCATATTCGTCCAATCTCTTGCAAACGACTATGGGTATAGATTTATAATACAAATCCTAGCTTTGGTCCAATCTCTTGCAAACCAAGTCTAGATAATCTCGATTATAAACCAAAATCGAATATATAGGCCTTCCTTTCGATCAGAATCCAATCTCTTGCAAACTCCAAATCGATGGAAATTCCTAGCTATCCGTAATAAATCAATCACAATCTAACCTTCTAGCAATTCTAGCAATATAGAAATTCATTCTTCACAATTCAGAAATTAGATCCATAGGGTTCATCCCTATGCCCTAGAACAACAATCAACCAAGCATAGCAACAACGATATAGAAATCAATATGAGACATTGCTTGCATATGAAAATATAGCAAATCAAAGATTCAAATAATAAGAACAAAATACTTAGCTTTGATGAAGAACTTCAATCCAAATACAAGCTTTTTAGATCCAAGAGGGGGCATAGGGCATGGCCTAACCTCTAAAATAATCCCTAAGAAAACATAATGGAACGCCCCTCTAATGACGGCTACAACCCTCTTACATAGCCCCCAAAAACCCCTAGCAAAACCCTCTAAAAACCCTCCGAAACCCGCGCCCAAAATAAATTCTGCACGCAACTTAAGTTCTTGGGCAGCAGCGACTCGGCCGAGTGGAAAGCTCACTCGGCCGAGTGAGAATTCCTGCAGAAACTCCAGAAACCAGCTCCCTGTCAAAAACTGTCAAAAACTAGTCACTCGGCCAAGTGAAAGTGTCACTCGGCCGAGTGACACTGATACGCGAATTCCAGCACTGCATCATCAACTTGCAGAAATTCCCCAGATTTCATCCGACCTCCAATTGGTGCGTTCTTGGCGGCGTTGGAACCGTCATGAAGTCTACTATCCATAAAAAATATGAGAAAAAAATACTTTGACCAATGGAATGATATCAGATTTCAAAATAGTGGAAGGCTGTTTGAAAATCTGGGCGCTCGTGTCATCGGCATCACTCGGCCGAGTGGGATTCTTCACTCGGGCGAGTGGACTTCTCTACTCGGCCGAGTAGGGTCTTCTAATGTTCTCTCCAGAATTCCAGAGAGTCGGCTTTGATTTCTTTCAGAAGTCCTGACTCACTCGGGCGAGTGGCGATCTCTACTCGGCCGAGTGGATGTAACCACTCGGCCGAGTGTATTGTGGCACGAGATCTCTTCGTATCAGTTGTACTCGGCCGAATACGCTTCTTCACTCGGCCAAGTGGGCTGTGTTACTCGGCCTAATGGCCTGTTTCTGGAGTCAACTCTTCTTCTCCTCGCCTCTTCATCGATTCTATCTATTTCCTTCTTCTTCCACCCATCATCCAACACAATTAGCTTCTTGATAGGGCCATAGGCGTCGCTCTGGTACATGTGCAAGTCTTTTAAGCTCATTTTTTCTCACGATTGCTTTATATTTCCTGAAATCCGACAAAAACAAGAAATAGTGAAAAGTAACACGATATCGTCGAATACTCGTGAAAAATCGCAATATGAGCAATTAAAATGGCATGAAAATATGCAGAAAATGTGTAAAATATGGACCGATCAGCACTCAGGCTTGGCAAATGTCTTCGTATCAGCGTTACTCGGACGAGTACGCTGCGTCACTCAGGCGAGTGAGCTGCGTCACTCGGCCGAGTGGCATGTTTATGAACTCTGTTCTTCTCCTCCTCGCTTCCTCGTCAACTCTTTCAACTTTCTTCTTCTTCCACTCATCCTCCAGCACCGTTAATTCTCCGATATGGTCATGGACGATGCTCCGGCACGCGTGTAGGTTCTCTAGGCTCCAAATTGCTCCCGATTGCTCCATATCTCCTGAAATCAGACGAAACCAAGAAATAGTGAAAAGTATTGAAACATCATCGAATAATCGTGAAAATCGCGATATGAGCAATCGAAATGACATGCAAATATGCAGAAATAAAAGTGTAAAATATGAGCCTATCAGGCTTTAAATTCATACTTATTTCGGTTGTTTCTAAATGCATGCAAGTTTCTGCGTATGGTTTTATTCACAGAGGCTTATTGGGTTTGAGCTTCTCCGCACCAGCCCATGCAGACCCGCTCGCATCCTCGCTCCCAAGTATAATGGGAAGCGGGGCCTGACAATACCACAAGCTTGAGTAGCATTGATTCTTTCCATCATCTTCAAAGCTTTGGCACCTCTTGATGAGCTTCCTTTCATTAAGTTACAAGCTTTGGCAATACTCCTTTTGGTGTCCATCTTTTCACCAAGCTTTTAGTATCCAAAATGATATTCTTTAAATGTTAAACATGAGACTAAAACATTGAGAGTCATTAGCAACAACATTATGTTGTGATCATCATCAAAACTATATTGGTCTAAAAAGCCAATACCTAACACCCGACCTCAACCTTTAAAGCGGTTGAGCTCGAGTAATGGGGACTATTGTTGCATCATATATGGCCTACCATTATTGGGCTATTGCCATGTCAGCCCATGGCACATAGCTTCAGGGTTGAATGAGTCAACCCCCACCTCCCTCACAAAGAACCATCTATGGAGGGCAGTTACACTCCATTATGGCCCAGTTCAATAGCCCATAATTAAGCAATTAAGGGATACATTTATGGAGGGAGTTACTCCAATAAGGCCACATTTCTAGTCTGGAGGTTACAAGCCAAGAAGACATAACAGTCCAGAGAACAATGGAGAAGGGGGCCCGGATCCTACATTGAGGCATCACAATATACTTGCTTGTCCACCATTACTTTTCTTTCTCCGGAGCTCGGAGTGACGGTGATCGGACGACCTCCCAATAGGTCGATCCTAGCCGCCATGAGCCCTTTTTTGAGTCATCCACTGACTTGAGCGTCGGAGTGGATTTGGTCGGGCCCCAGCCCCGACCACCTTACACTTTTCCTATGTCGCAGATATCAAGAGTTAGGTCGAGCTCCAGATCTACATCCACGGCTCAGATTTAGCTCTCCATGACACTGTGTCTCCTCTCCACGGGTCCCACTTCTCAACCCGCGAAGGCGTCCTCTCATCGAAGGCGTCCTCGTCGGCCCACCTTACCTAAAGGCGGAACCCATCCGTCAACATGTTTGAAAGTTCAAAAGTTTATGATAGTTTTGTATTATTTTTTTTTAAAAAAGTTGGATGAAGTTTTACATAATTCAACCATGAAATTAAGTCAAAATTCAAGGTAATTTTCTGAAACTCCAAAAGTTGAGAATGGTTTCACAAAATTCAATCTCGAGCATAGGTCAAAATTAAGAACAATTTTTTGAAAATTCAAATGTTCAAAGTAATTTTATATTTTTTAAAGTTAAGCATAATTTTATGAAAATAAACCCAAACTGATCAAGGTTTTATAAAATTCAGCGCGCGCGCATGTTCCTCTCCTTCTTTAGCTTCTATTCTCCCGTTTGGTTCAGAGGTCGTCATCACATGATGTCGTCCATCCTTTGTTAAGTTGGGACAATGCGGCGTTTCCATAAAAAAAAATAATGTATATAATTTGCCGACTCTTGTCCTTTGTAATATGCTCTCTAGCTTTTGGCTTTCAATTGGTACATGTTTCCATTTATCAAAAGAGAGAACAGCCAACGACCCTTCTGTTCCTGCAAATTAATGTCGACAACAAAACCCCCCAAAAAAGAGCTACAATTAAAGTTCTATCATTAGAGAATGAATTAAAGTTGTATCATTAGCTTTTTGGCTTTCATTTTTTCCTTCACTAATTGGAACGTGTCAAGTCAACGCATCTATTGACCAAAACAAAAATGTTCTCCACTAATTTCAAACAAAAATTACATGCTTAGTTGGAAATATTACCTCCACTCTCAATCTAATTATGCTTTAGCCTATTTTAACCCAACCTAATTATGATTTAGATTTTTTTTTTAAATAGTTAAATAAGCCTATCGGATACCATCAGGGCTGAATTGTCGAGAGGCAGCCATCATCGTCCATGGGGACAAAAACTAAAGAAATTAAAGAAAGAAAGAGAGAGACAAAATAATAACACGAAAAAAGCAGTAAAAAAAGAAAAAGAAAGGTCACCGGGGAGTGGGGACCACGGTATAGCAAATTAGCAATCCATGCCCACAAACGAATTGGCCGTTGCCGTAATTTAAATAAATAAAAATAATTGCTTTCTTTCTATAAAAAAGGGTGTGGTGACCAACACAGAAGACATCCCACCAGACCACGGCAGCCGCCCACACTGACGTGGCGGAACCCGGCGCCCCCCAGTGGGATGGCTAAGGAGGTCCGCGAGGACACAGTACCGTATAACGACGTAATCACGGGCGGGCGCCACCTGGGCGGCGTGGCGCGTGCGAGTCTCAGTCACGCTGATACCGGCTCGTGGCGGTCATGTGAGTACGAGATCCCGGGTCGACCGGTGACCATAACTTTAAGGGGAGAAAGAAAAGAACCTTACTTCGTTGTGTCTTCACCCTCACAATTTATTAGTATTCTGTTCTATTCTTTTTTTCTCCTTTATTTGCGTTATATAAAGCTTCTGGGCTCTCTCTCTCTCTCTCTCTCTCTCTCTCTCTCTCTCTGTTCCTCTCTCATCGGCATCTACAGAGAAACCACATAGGGAGATAGAGAGGAGGAGAAGATGGAATGGTGGGGTCGGGTGGTTTCGCCGATGAGACGGGTATGGATCCGCATGGCAGCCAGGATCCGAATGCGAAAATCTGGTGAGAATTCTACTAGTTCTTACCGTTTGTTATGCAATATGTATGCATGGATCGATGATTAATTTAGAATCTAATTGATCCCTCAATCCAATTTTAGGATTGAAGGTGCTGAGGAATGAGGTGAGCACGTGCGAGTACGAGGACGTGCGGGTGATGTGGGAGATGCTGAGGAAGACTGAGGCGGAGATGGGCCAGGCGAGGGCCCACAAGAGGCGGCGGTCGTGGGCTGCGTTGGAGTTGGCAGGCCGAGGCCGGGGGATAGCCCTCTGCTGCACTTTTTGAGTTTTATATAAACTGTGATATATGATTCTCTCAGCAGAGTGGAGAAGAAGGATTCGCACGTGCCTATATGTGCCGTCTTCCCCCCCAAAACCCCTTTCTTTGCCTGTTAATGTTGTGTTACTGTGCTGCCACTCGCGTGGAGCCTACTACTACTACTACATACGTGTACCGATGTGTCGCACGCATAGTGTTGTTGTATAGTATGATCGCATCGTCGTCGTGTTTTGTTCTACACCACTGCTCAATTTATGGCATAAATAATTTGTTGCGGTTATAAATTTACCGGGGGTTCACACGAGAACTGAGGATGCGTTCTGGAAAAGAATTAGGCTCCGTGGGCCTCTAATCAATTCCCTGTCTGACCCGATAGACAGTCTCTATATATGCTAGATCTCTTGTCATGTAACATATATATGAAATTTATCTTGTCTTATATTTTCATTAAAAAATTTAAACAGTAAATTGATAAACTTTTTAATTGCTAAAGAATCATCAAATAGATGTATTTTCTGATTTTCGAAGAATGTGAAAAGAAACATGATAAAAAAAATAGAAACGTTCAGGGCACAAATGTCAAATAAGAAAACCCTCTTCTTTGTATTAAAACAACGCTCGTGTGTAACAGTTAAAATGACACTCAAAATTTTTAAAGTAATTGTAAGTAAGAAGAGCTAGCAAATCACAGCACCCTCGGGAAAATTACTATCCTCTAATAGAGAATAGAGAATAGTCGGTATCCATGCCATGTGTAGCCTCGAAAACTCTAACCTTCGTCGTTTTTTTGGAGGATCGGAACCTTCATTTTGATCTACATATTCTTAAACCCCAAACCATCGAGCATGGAGTGAACCCAATATGTTTTAATCGTTTATTCACTCCACTAGCCGCAAAAGTTCTATTCATGCAAAACCGTCGAATTTGTGCCAAGTAAATGAATAGGCAAACACATTGGATTCAACCCTATATTTTTTGATGTTTCGGAATTTTAAAATATGTTGATCAAAACGAACGTTTCTGACCACATTTTAGAAATGCATACGAGACTCAACAGTATGTCATATGATACCCATTAACCTCCCTCTAAAAGCCTTTTTTTCAAAATTCTAGCCTCCAACGCAAAGTCATCTCAAAGTCAATTTCGATCGTTCAGTACATTGCAAAGACCGTTGTGTGGGTTCTGAATACTAGTTGCGTGCTGTGTGTGAAGAGATGCCTAAAATTTAAAAGAGTTGGCAGGTGTTAGGCCATAAACACTGGCTAGTAACCAAGCAAAACCTAACTCCAACCACAACACGGTCTTTAGAGCCCGAGGCGTTCAGCTGTCGTGTGCTTTCATTTTCAACGGTTTAATTGTTTATGCATGGATCATGCGTTTCCAATGTGGCCGGTTTCCAAGTGTCAAAACACCAGAATTCAATCAACATTATAGTTAGTTAAAAAAAACTACTTGCAAGATGTTGATTGGAGCTGAGCATAGGGCCAAGTTTGCTGAGATAATGATAACTAGGATATTAAGCATACATAGTTTATTATCGTCTTTTTAAGTCTTATTGTGTGGCTGGTGTTGGATGGTTGATTAACAGCAAGAAAAACAAAAATGGAGGCGGTTTGACTAGCAGATGCGTCTAGGAGTGGCATCTCAGTTCACAGAGGACATCCCATGGAATCTCTTTATACCACCTGTTACATCCCATATAGCCTGCCATGATCAGGTCATTGACATGCCGGCCCACTGCCCATGGGTCCTGTTGAATTATTGCTACAAAACAAAACCGGGTACACCATATTTGACCTCCCCTTGTTTGGCCACCAACCGGGCAAGCCAATGTTGATTTTCCTTTGGCCACCTAACCATGAAAGCGACAAACCATTCTTCCTATTGGTTTCCCGTGAAAGATTTGGAGCTTATAAAAGGGGATGCGATGATGCCTTCAAATATCATCGAGCAGCTTCAGAAGCAACTCAAGATGCAGTGAGAGATCCCAGAGCGTTTTGAGCGCTGTTTATGTAAGGTTCGCGGCTCCCTGTAGGATAAACAGGAGGCGAACCAAGGGGGTTTTGGGGCTTGGGTTGTGAGGTTTCTCCTGGTTGTAATCCGAATTTGCTGAAGCAGTAGTGAATCTCTCCAAACTGGACGTACACCAATATTTGGGTGGAACCAGTATAAATCTCCGGTGTGCAAGGTGTGTTGCTCTTTTGTGGTTATTGCATTTTATTTACTTGGTTGCGTATTTTGTAGCGAAAGGCCACTCTGCCTTGTTCGTTGTCCCCACGATCTTGGAACTTCCGCGAGGGTTGGTATTACCCAAAAGGTGACCCAGAACCCCAACAATTGGTATCAGAGCATCAAGGCTCGTGAGACAAGTCCAAGGCGATGGCGGAGGATTCTTCTACAAAAGGAGACGCAACCAATTCAGACTCGTATGCAGGGCGATCGCATGCGACGGTGGTAGGCTCGCACTACAAAATCGAAAGATTCGATGGCAAGGGCAACTTCGAGATATGGCAGTACAAGATGAAGGCTATCTTGCGAAAGGACCGCGTACACCGGGTGGTGTACGACACGGCGGCTCTACCTGCAGATATCTCGGAAAGGGAGAAGATGGAGATGGAGGACTCGGCGATGACAACCATCCAGCTCAGCTTATCGGACGAGGTAATCTACCAAGTGTCCAAAGAGACTACGGCCAAGGAATTATGGGAGAAGCTCGAGAAGCTGTACCTGAAGAAGCCGCTCACCAATCGGCTTATCCTACTGAAGACATTCTTTACTTTCAAGATGCGAGATGGGACCTCATTGAAGGATCACATTGATACCTTCAACGGCTTAGTGATGAAGATGAGGGCGGTTGGTCTGACTGTGGAGGCGGAGCATGAAGCTATGATCCTGCTCATGTCGTTACCAGAGAGGTATACGACGTTCATCAACACCATGCTCTACAGTCGAGATACTCTCATTCTTGAAGATGTGAAGACGGGGCTCTACAGCGAGGAGTTGCGAGATCACATGGCAAGCGTTGGCTTGAGCGAAGGAGCTTCAGACAGCCAGGCGATGTTTGCTTCGTAGCGAAGCAACAGAAAAGGCAACTACAACGGGAGATCGAGATCGAGATCAAGAACCAGAGACACGAGGTGTCATATTTGCAAGAAGCATGGACATTGGAAAAGAGAATGCCCAGAGAGAAGGAACAACGACAAGGAAGCGCAAGCATCATCATCAGTTGCAACTGTGCAAAAGGAAGACGTGATGAGCGAGGAGACCTACGATCTCTTCACTGCAACTTCTTTAGAAGTTGCGAACCATGACTGGATCATGGACTCAGGTGCGTCGTTTCATATGACTCCAAATAGAGATTGTTTTCATACCTACAACACTAAGCAGGATGGATCAGTCTTTATGGGCAATGATGAAGAGTGCAAAGCTATTGGAGTTGGTTCGGTAAGAATCAAGATGTTCGATGGCGTGGTGCGCATACTCACCAATGTGTGGCACGTTCCAGCTTTGAGAAAGTCACTAGTTTCCGTGGGGGCATTGGATTCCATGGGTTACAAGGTCACGATCGAGAGGAATGCGCTGAAGATATCGAAGGGATCGATAGTTGTGATGAGAGGTGAAAAGGTAAATGGCATATATCTGTTGAAGGGGACGACAATTATTGGCGACTCCAGTGTTGGCATTAAGAGCTCGCATGAGATTGATTCGACCAGGCTGTGGCATCTCAGACTAGGACATGTCGCGGAGAAAAGCTTGGAGGCTTTAAGGAAGCGTGGTTTAATCAATGGGGTGAACTTCAAGGAGCTGGAGTTCTGCGAGAATTGTGTCTACGGCAAGCAGACAAAGGTTAGTTTCGGCACATTGAAGCATAACACGGGAGGGATTCTCGATTATGTTCACACCGATGTTTGGGGTCCTGCGCCAATTCACTCTCTAGGTATGGCGCGTTATTTCATATCATTTATTGATGATTTCTCTAGAAAAGTATGGGTGTATGTGATGAAGGAAAAGTCGGAGGCGTTTGAGAAGTTCAAGTCATGGAAGACCCTTGTGGAGACTCAAACAAGAAAGAAGCTAAAAGTGCTGAGATCCGACAATGGTGGCGAGTTTACTTCTGCAATGTTCACAAGATTCTGTCGGGAGCAAGGAGTAAGGCGTCACTTCACTACACCAGGAGATCCGCAGTCAAATGAAGTTGCCGAGCGGATGAATAGAACACTCCTTGAGAAGGCGAGGTGTCTCAGGTTTACATCGGGATTGTCAAAGGGATTTTGGGCTGAAGCTATGTCAACCGCTGTATATTTGGTGAACAGAATTCCATCTTCAGCTATCGGCGATAAAATCCCAGAGGATGTCTGGAAAGGTAAGCCAGTAAAGTTAAATCATCTTCGAATATTTGGATGTCCAGTACAGGTTCACAATGGAAGTGACAAGATCAGCGCGAATGGGAAGAAGTGTATCTTGCTGGGATACATGGATGGCGTTGAAGGTTATAGACTGTGGAGTCCAGAAGAGAAGAAGGTCCTGGTTAGTCGACATGTTACATTTGAAGAGTCGACAATGCTGCAAAAGAAGGCTACAGAAAATACCGAAAAGGCCTCGAACAAGGTGGAGGTATTTTTTCCAAATCCATGTATTGACACATATAAAGGTAAAGGCGAGGCGGTTGAAGGAGAGAGTCCACAAGTGGAGACTACTACATGCAGCGACAGTGGTGGAAGTTCTAGTCGAGGTGGAGAGACTAGGGCTATGGTTGACGACTTTATTGCTAGCAGAGTGGGGCGACGCACCGTAAAGGCCCCAGCTCGTTTTGATGATTACGTGAATTTAGTTTATGCATTGCAGACGCGTGGAGATCTTATGGCAGATAAGATTGCGATGGATGCATTGAGTTTGGACGCAAACTCAGGGTGGCGATGTACAAGGGTCGACAAAGCATATCCCAAGGAGATTCACAAGAAGGAGAACCCAGCAGGAGAAAGGTCGGCGTCGAAGTTTGAGCGACGCTCAAACTTGTTTTCCTTGAAGAGGTGCTAGGGTGCCACGAGGTGGCACTGGGAGAGATCACTACATGTTTTGCTTCAGGTATGAATTCTTGGAGGTTCGGTAGTGTTCGGAGACTCATCTTTGGAAATGGGTTCGTTGGACACTCGGTTAGTTGGTGATGCTTAGAGCGAAGCTCACTAACCAAGTGCCCTGACCTTATCATGGAAAGGTGTTTGTCTGAAGGTGGAGGTTTTGGTTTGGGGGGTTATGCGGTATGTTTTGTATCAAGGTGGAGTGTTGAATTATTGCTACAAAACAAAACCGGGTACACCATATTTGACCTCCCCTTGTTTGGCCACCAACCGGGCAAGCCAATGTTGATTTTCCTTTGGCCACCTAACCATGAAAGCGACAAACCATTCTTCCTATTGGTTTCCCGTGAAAGATTTGGAGCTTATAAAAGGGGATGCGATGATGCCTTCAAATATCATCGAGCAGCTTCAGAAGCAACTCAAGGTGCAGTGAGAGATCCCAGAGCGTTTTGAGCGCTGTTTATGTAAGGTTCGCGGCTCCCTGTAGGATAAACAGGAGGCGAACCAAGGGGGCTTTGGGGCTTGGATTGTGAGGTTTCTCCTGGTTGTAATCCGAATTTGCTGAAGCAGTAGTGAATCTCTCCAAACTGGACGTACACCAATATTTGGGTGGAACCAGTATAAATCTCCGGTGTGCAAGGTGTGTTGCTCTTTTGTGGTTATTGCATTTTATTTACTTGGTTGCGTATTTTGTAGCGAAAGGCCACTCTGCCTTGTTCGTTGTCCCCACGATCTTGGAACTTCCGCGAGGGTTGGTATTACCCAAAAGGTGACCCAGAACCCCAACAGGTCCTGCTTTGAAAGAATCAACTCACACATCCCTCATGAAGGGCCTTCAATAGTGAACGGTTACTCTTCATCATTGCTCACTTAAGTGGCCTCTAAGGACGGAATTAAGGGCTACATTGAAGGGGGGAGTTAATCCCATAAAGCCACATAATTGGCCTACTATCTCCACTAAAGCCACTTAGTTACTGGGGAGTAACAAGAGGAAGGATGAGGAGATAAATAGCCCAGGAAACAACGCACTAGAGAGGGGCCAGGAGGCCAGAGGCTCGGTATCAGTCTAGTTCATGATTCTTTATTTCCATCTTTATGTTTCTTCCACCAGGAACTTTGACTTGAGCGTCGGATGGAAATTGGTCGGCAGTCCCGATCTACTGACGATTTTCTTATGATGCAGGTCCATGAAGATAGCGCAGAGTTATGTCCGTCTTCAACCAAGGAGCCCACTCCTAGCTCACTACGACCCGTGGTCTTCTCCTTGCGGGTCCCACTTTTCAGCCGGCGAACCGTCAACACCACCAAAATCACATGACTTGTTATTCGGCACCAGTTGAGAAATAGACTGCTGAATTTACTCCAACAAAAGGAGCGTCCAATTAGGTGTGCAGGTGAGAGCAAGACAATAATGCCCAGTATTCATCCTATGAAAAATTTTGAAAGTCCCTGCGAATATCTCTTCAAACGTAAACCTAACGTGTGCTGCCGGTCACAATTCTCATAATCACGTTAACCGCTAACAGCAACTGTTAGCAAAAGGAAAAGGATCAGCTCGTGATGAAGATAATGATGGGGGGAAGAATTCTTCACAAAACTACAGCAAAAATATGATGGCCATCGCTATCTCCATGATATTTGACCTCATATCAATCTTAAGTTCCTAACCCAACAGAAAGCTGAATAAAGCTTGTTGTCAGTTGTGCATGCTGCTACCTATCATTAAACTTGGCCACCAAATTAGCCTACTGTAAGCTAGCATCCCAAAGATTAAAGATTGCATGTAAACTAGGTTCTTTGTTTCTGGAAGAACATAAACATAATATATTCCTTTAAGAAACGAATGATATAGATAGTGAATATCTAATGAAAACCATGCAGAGAATATTCAATGAGAAATTCTATATGCAGAAGTCATGTGCATGACTAGAAAGAAAATTTCAGTTAAAAAAAAACTTTCTACGAAATACCTATCCATGTCGCATCTCTTGACGTTGCTTTAGACTGCTTTCTTCTTTGGCTAGAACAAATGCAAGCAAAATTAGTAATCCGTATGAGAAATATATTTTGCATCGGTAAAGAATCTAGAAACGTGATTGTTAGAGACATAATTAAACTTGCAATATACAATTTTATATACAATTTACCCAACAATTACTAGGCAACTCGTTCAGCCAAAATGAAGACTTAACATTTCATCATTAGTTAGTTTAAACACACATGTTCACAGTCACAGATTGAAGGACACAAAAAAAACGAAACCTGTCCAGTGGATTGATGCACGATAGATTATAAGCCAACATCATGACCAAAATCTTTTTGGAGCCTCCACATTCGACAATCTCTGTGGATATCTTCAAACATAACCCAAATTGGACAAATTCAGAGGATATCGTCAAGCTTAACCTAACATGTACATCACAGGCCACATCGTCCTAATCGCCGATTCATAAAGAACAGCACTCCCTTGATCCCCAGCTGTGCCTACTCAAATTCGACCCAACACTAACCCGTACCTGACCAACTAAAGTAAGGGGGTCACGTACCGGACATTTGCCTACTCGAGTTCAGGTTCGGAGCTCTTACCCGAATTTCATTCGGGTCAGATCAAGTATGGGGTTATCTGGGTTGGGCAAATCCTGACCCGACCCTACAAGTTTGCCTTGTCTATTCAAAATAACGATAATAAAAAACAAAACGAAATAGAAATCTTCCATGTCAAAATGAGATGACAAAATACCGCTAACGGGCAAGGATGCAAGTCAAATTTTGAGTCAGAAGTAATAAAATATCAAAACATTCTCGCCCCCTACAGAAACTTTGATACATATTGTCAACCCCTGAAATTTAATGATACAGGCAGCGTTGAGAGAAAATTATGTATCTATGGAGGTTGTGTGAGATATTTAATGTTGTGCTAGCAATAAGCAATTCCCCTGCAGCATCTTCCACAATGAATGACTTCTTAAAGAACCCTCTACAATCTCTCACTTCAATTTTTGATGCAGCTCCTGAAACATCAGAAATACTTGTATTGTCACACCCCAAGTTCGGAGGGAATAGTCACATAATGCGTGCTAAGAGGATTTCCGGTACAAAAGAATTCGGGTGAACTCGAGAATTGTAGCTAGCATTTCTGTGGGAGCAACCCTGACAAAAGCCCTATTGTAAAGCATGTTGGGGAAAGGGCAATTCCAGGATGAGTACTTCCCAAGAAGTTCTCGAACGGGATGGTACAGAGTTAAGGATGGAAACATATTCAGAATATCCTAATTGGATCCATTTCAATATCCGTTCGGATGCGGATATGAATATCAAAATATCCAATACAAGTGAATATGGATATGGATTCATGTAATAAAAATTTATTTTTTTAGATACATATTCGGATATGGGTATTCAATGTTGCGATAACATATTACTCCCATGAATCATTTTTAGTTAGTCATCCTCATCAATGACCTCATGCACTTGTACTTGTTCATTACTTTGCCCAAATATGTTGACAAAGTAGAGTAATTATTTTGTCCCTTTTTCTCCATATATCTATATTCCATCTCTATTATTTATTAGAAATATGGTAATTGTCCATATCAGTATCCTATTTTCAGATACGGATAATAGATTTCCTTCGCATACATTATCTTTATCCAAATCGGCATTCAGAAGTTTTTTCGGGATACGGACATGGTAAAACCAATTTTCGATCCGTACCTGAATTGTTTACAGCCCTGTTACCGATGTCGTCATAGCTAACACCAGTCACAAGCATGCAGAATTATGTGCTAACAGGCAAAATGCCATACAGCACAATGACTCGATGAGGCCATCTCTTGAATCCACGAGACCCACCTGTAGAGTCCGAAGGGTCACCTCTCCCATATTACATGGTGAAGCGTAATGATAGAACCGGAAGCAAATTTGCAATCTTTATAGAGAAAAGTAGCACAAATCTAGATAATTGAATACAAAATAGGTGTATCCTCCTTCCAAGACGCCAATAAGAGGACGTCCGCACTCTCCTAGATATACCTGAGAATTCTCGAAGAACTCTTTCTAATTATCAAATAACTCTCAATTTCAACATCCAAATAAATGACGGCTAGACCTAGTTTAAATAAGAAACCCCTCATTATAGTGCATAAAGCAATTTCCCCCTGACTTGTTGTGCGCAAAGTAATTCCTCCATGACTTGTTGTGCGCAAAGTAATTCCAGATCTAACATTACTCCGCCCCTGAAAATCCACCTTGTCCTCAAGGTGGTGCATGACATTACTGGCGACGCTACTCCGAGTGGGAGTCGTCTTCCCCTCCGATCCCTTCATCCTCCATGTCATCATCCTCGTCCGCCTCTGCTATCAACACTTGCAGCTTGCAACCCCCACAGTGGTGTCCGGGGTAAAGCGCTCGTCGCATCTGAAACAGAGCCCTTTCTGCCTCTTCTCTCTCATCTATGCGTCGGTCATCCTCTGGAATGGGCTCCCAGCTGGTGGTGAGCTGCTCTGCTCCCCAGTCTTCTCAAAACTCGTCTGATCTGTCCCAATAATGACCTTCTCCCCTCCGGCTCCAGACGAGGTGCGTCGTTGTACCTGGCCACTGTACCCGCTCCTGACTCTCCTCTCCTCTGTCTGGATATCCTCTACCATTTGCACCATCTCTATGACCTCGGACAGCCCCCTGAGCTTGTATGGTCGCACTGCGGATCGAAGACTGGGCTTCAAGCCCTTCATGAAAGGTGCCCTCTAGTGACTCATCGGTGACCCCGTGTACTCGTCCCGACAAGGTCTCAAACCTCTCAATGTAGTCCCGCACCGATCCCTCCTGCTTGAGGGTGGATAGCTGCTCGTAAAGTTTTTCCAGGTGGGGATCCCTAAACATCTCCAGAATAAGATCCTTCAGCTTCTCCCAACAGCGAATCTGTTGCATCCTCTCCTTCCACTGATACCACCCCAGAGCTCTCCTCTCCATGCAAATGGCCGCTGCCTCCAGCTTTTGAGCATCTGACATGTGATGTGCTGTAAAGTATCTCTTCGCCGTGAACAGCCAGGCATGCGGATCCTCCGCTCTGAACAGTGGCATCTCCAGCTTCTGTACCCTGCAGTCTCCTCCAAAGTGTCTCTAGTCGGGCCTACCCTCTGTGCGTCGGGGCTGGTAATAATGCTGACATCTCTTACCATGTGTCTCATATCCTCTAGGTGGCCCTCCTCCGCGGCCACCATAGTCCCCTCGGGGACCTCCACGCCTGCCCTCGAAGTCATCCAATCCTGCATCATCGTCAAACTCAACCTCATAGCCTCCCCCACCGTCGTCATAATGGTTTCTGCATCCTCCTCAATCGTCATAATAAGGAACCTCTCCATGTCGAGGTCCAATGAACTCAGATCTGTCCTGAAAATGCTCCTCGGGGCCTCACCGCTGTTCAGAAAAACCGAATGGCTCAGATCTCCCTAAAAAGGCTCAGATCTGCCCAAAAATCGCCCCTCAAACCCTTGCCGCTGCACCGAAACACCCGAAAAACCCCTGAAGGGCTTGTCGCGCTCGTCGCTCCCCCTGGCGGCTGCCAGGGGGTCGCCTGGGCCTGCTGGTCCTCTGGAGGGCCTCGCCAAGGCTGTCGGAGGCCCGGCGGGCCCTCCCGCTGATCCGACGAGGTCGACGAGCCCTGCCAAAGGCCAGCAAGGTTCCGCCGGCCCTACCGGAGTTCGGCTGAGGGCAGGGAAAGGTCCCCTGCCCAATTCCGGCGGCGGCCGAGCCCCCCGCTGAAACTGGGGGTTCGGCCGCCCTTTTTCTCGTGTCCGATGGCCTTTCCAGAGCTTCTTGCGCCCCCATAGGGCTTTCATCTCCTCCTCGTCGTTCGTGACGTACCCCGTCTTGTAGAAGACTCCATCCCTTCCCTCCTCGAAAGCTTCCACATTTTCCTTTCGTTTCACCAAAGGTGGTGCCTTTAGCGTTGATTTAGGATTTCCTTCGCCTTGGTTACTCGTCGACTATTGGAGGATGAACTTCGCAAATTGTTCTTCGTACCTTGATTGATTCGCTACCAATTGTTTGATGGAATCCGTCAACGACTTTATCGCCTCTTCGTTTGATCTTTTCACCACTTCAATTTCGCCCATGAATTTCTCCTACAAGGTGTCAAACTTGTCCTTCGATCTCGTCGGCGGCGCCGCCATGGATCGTCACGCGCTCTGATACCAAAATGATAGAACCGGAAGCAAAGTTGCGATCTTTATAGAGAAAAGCCGCACAAATCTAGATAATTGAATACAAAATAGGTGTATCTTCCTTCCAGGACGCCAATAAGAGGACGTCCGCACTCTCCTAAATCTACCTGAGAATTCTCGAAGAACTCTCTTTCTAATTATCAAATTACTCTCAATTTCAACATCCAAATAAATGACGGCTAGACCTAGTTTAAATAAGAAACCCCTCCTTGTAGTGCATAAAGCAATTCCCCCTGATTTGTTGTGCACAAAGTAATTCCTCCATGACTTGTTGTGCGCAAAGTAATTCCAGATCTAACACGTAACTATGGCATAGCATGAATCGGGAGAGTATGTCATGCCCGGGTTCTAAGGCTAAATATGTGCTAAGAATATGAATTTTGTAAAAATTGATTGAGCTAAAATTTTGAGAATTGTGGCAAAATCTATATTGTTAAGCATGCTCAGGCCGTCAAGTGAGAGTAATCTCAAGATGGGTGACCTCCTGTAATGTTCCCACGAAGGGCCTTACATTTACTAGTACAAAGTTTGTGCTAAAAAGAACTGTGTTAAATAAATGAGAAAAGTGGACCTAAGTCGTCACCTTGCCTATCTAAGGGATGTCTACACCTATCAAATGAGTCAATTTTCAGACAATCCAAACCACTCAGACTCCCTGCCTTTAAATAGAAAGTTACAAATAACCACATAATTTGGTGATTGCTAACTCACTCATCAAGCGATCACATGTGTCCATTGGTGGAAACTCTTTCAGTGGGTTAAAGACCTCCGAATAGGGTGATAGTAAATTTATATTTTAAGGAAAGATGAACACGATCTGGAGTTCAAGACATCCAAAAATTGCTCTTTATGATAGTTATAACCTATCCTTTCGGTAAGATATCCGATCATGTATCCTCTAACCAAATACATTCCATCGACATAGAAGTCAAATTTTAGGTGCTCCGGTAACCTAGATTTGTAAAATAAAATAAATGACAGGTAAAATAAATGATGTTTTATAGAAGTTGGCTGGATGAACTTGATGCGGCTGATTTTTGGGTAGAGGTGTATTTGAGTAAAATAACAAATAGCGGAGTTTTCTATTTAAAGGGGGTAGAGCCGGCCCTAAATGTTATGCGAAAATTGTGAGAGTTATTTCTTTTATCCCCTTAGATTAATTGTATTAGGATTTGGCTTTTCTCCCTAGGTTAAGAATTGTTTCCTAGTCTTAGTTAGCGAGTAGTTGAATTGTATTAGGATTTCTATTATGCTCTTAGATTAAATCTTTAGTTAATTGTCATTCTATTTTGTAGTCGTAAATTAACGAGTAGCCTCTTTTTAGCACTAAATAGTTATTTTCAGATCTGGATTATCAGATCCATATCTAGGTTCGCATCATCAACTCTCCCAAAATTGGCTATTTATCCTTGTTAACCCTATCCTATCAATAAAATTTCTCAAATTCCACCTCATAAACCTTAGTCGGCATCAATTTGGTATCAGAGCTTCGATCCAATGGCAGCGACGGGATCAACCACGACAAAATCTTTGGCGGAGAGGCTAGATGCGAAGATCGTCGAGAGAAAGGAGTCGGAGGAGATGAAGGCCTTCATTAAAAAGGAGGTCGGAGAGATCGACGACAGCGTGAATCAGATGAAGGAGATGTTCCAGCAATTTGTGGCGCAAGTTGTGCCACAAATTTCAAACTCGAAGGAAGGAACCACCTCAGATCTGAATCACCAATCAGATCTGAGAGCAAAAGAGATCCGCGCAACGAGAGGAAAGGCGATGATGATCCCCAATCATGAGGGGGTGATCTTGAGAGAAGAAGATCTGGATCTCGAGGACGACGATTGGCAGGAGGATCTCTCTGAAACCCTAGGGGAGAGCTCCGAGGAGGAGCAAGCGACGCGGCGAAGGGAACAAGCGACACGGCGAAGGAAGCAAGCGCGCACGACAGCCCTAGGGGGCCGCCAGGGGGCTGCCGACCCCCTGGCGGCCTGCCTGGGGCCGCCGACAGCAGGCGACCCTGCAGGGGAGCGCAGGAGGCGGGTGACCCCGGAGGGGGGGCGCCGAAGGCCAGCGACCCCGCCATGGGGTCGTCGATGACAGGCGGGCCCGCCAGGGCTCCCGTAGGCCACTGGTGGGCCGTGCAGGCTTCGAGGAGCCCCTGCCTACCGCAGGGGGGCGGAGGTGACCGGGAGGAGCGCGCATGGGGTGCACGGGGTGCAGACGACTCCGAGGGCAGCGATGGGGCTCCGGACAGGCGGCAGCGAGCTGCGAGACATGATCCGGAGTACAAGTAGCCCAACCGCTACCATGAGGATGAGTATGAGGAGGACGAGGAGCGAGATTGGGGGAAGAATGGGGTTTGGGTCATGAAGGAACCAGATTTGGAGATCCTCATTGTCAACAGCCACCTAGTCGTTTTGATGGAGGGGATCCACGTGCGGATGACTGCATACAGAAGCTCAAGATGCCGATATTCGAGGGCAGTGATGCACAAGGTGGGTCTACAAGGCAGAAAGATATTTTGAGATGGCGAGGCTGGCGGAGGTGGAGAGATTGCGGGCGATCGCATTATGTTTGGAGGGAGAGGCTTTGAATTGGTGGCGATGGAAGGAGCAGCAGAGGCCTTTGAGGACCTGGAACGGGTTCAAGGAGGCATTGCTACACCGTTCCGAGATTCCCATGGAGGCGGAGCTTATGAGCAGCTGCATGCTTTGAGGCAGGTCGGGACGGTGCGCGATTACATCAAGCAGTACGAGATACTTACTAGTAGAGTGCGCGAGATGCCTGCAGAGTCCTTGGAGGGTTTTTTTCTTGGACGGATTGAAGCCTACCATTAAGGCTGAACTCTGCACCCTCAGACCTCGGGGGCTAGAGGAGCAGATGGAGCTAGCACAGACGGTCGAGGACCGATTGGCCAAGGAGCGCCGCGCCAAAGGGGCGTTTGGAGGGAACTTTCCCCGACCAAAGACTGTTCCAGGGGGACAGCCGGGTGCTGCAGGAGGTACACCAGCAGGCGCGGGGAGGCCAGGAGATGTAAGGCCAGGAGGCCTTACAAGAAGATGACAGATGCTGAGATGTGGGACCGTAGGGCGAAGGGGTTGTGCTTCAAATGTGATGAGAGGTTCACCCAGGGACACAGGTGTCACAACCAGGCCTTGCAGGTATACGAGATATACGCAGAGGAGTTAGAGGAGGAGCGAGTAGCGGGGTCAGCGGCAGAGCACGAGGACAGCGAGCCCCTGCTCCTGGAGGCAGCAGAGGTTTCACTCAACTCCATAGTGGGACTTACACGGGTCCACACTATGAAGCTAGCTGGTAAACTTCGGGACATGTACGTAGTGATCCTGGTAGACAGTGGGGCCACCCACAACTTCATATCTCCTGGGGTGATTGAGGGGCATAGGATCTAGCTCACCGAGACAGAGGGCTTCGAGGTCATGTTGGGAACTGGCAAGATGGAGCAGAGTAGAGGCATCTGTCGTGACTTGACGGTGTCCATACAGGGGGTACTGATCACATGTGACTTTTTGCCTTTGGCCTTGGGCAACGTCGACCTGATTCTGGAGATGCAGTGGCTACAGTCACTAGGGAGACCAAGTTCAACTGAAACTATTGTGGATTGAGTTTCAGGTGGATAGGAGGAAGGTAGTGATGTTGGGTGACCCAAGTTTATGTTGTTCGTCGGTGTCTTATAAGACTATGACGAAGACATTACAGATGGAGGGAGGTGGATTCCTGATCGAGCTACAGGGGTTGATTACTGAGGAGACAGAAAGCACGACGGTGGTGCCAATGGAGGTGGAGCAGCTGCTGCAGGGATTTGAGGGGGTGTTTTTGCCCCCTAGCGGCCTTCCGCCGCCAATGGATCATGAGCACGCCATCGTGCTGAAGGAGGGGGTGTCTTCCATTAGTGTGCGCCCGTACAGATACCCGCAGGTGCAGAAGGATGAGATCAAGAAGCTGGTTCAGGAAATGCTGCAGGCGAGGGATCATACGACCTAGTGCGAGCCCTTTTCTAGCCCAGTGTTGCTGGTGAAGAAAAAGAACGGCAGTTGGAGGTTCTGTGTCGATTACCGAGACTTAAATAAGGAAACTGTGCCAGACAAATTTCCTATCCCTATGATTGACAAGCTGCTGGATGAGGTGCACAGTGTAATGGTATTCTCTAAGATCACCTGAAGTCTGGATACCACCAGATTCGTATGAAGACAGAGGATGTGCAGAAGACGGCCTTCAGGACTCACGAAGGCCACTACGAGTTCCTCATCATGCCTTTCGAGCTGACGAACACCTCCGCCACCTTTCAGGCATTGATGAACAAGGTCTTCAGGCCTTATCTACGGAGGTTCGTCTTGCTCTTCTTTGATGATATTTTAGTATACAGTGATTCCATGCAGGATCACTTGGTCCACTTGGAGATAGTCCTGTGAGAGTTAGAGGACCATCAGTTACAGGCCAACCCGAGGAAGTGCATGTTCGGACAGGCACAGGTGGAGTGCCTGAGGCACATCGTCTCGATGGAGGCAGTGGCGGCCGATCGGTCGAAAATTGCTGCTATGTTGGATTGGCCGCAGCCGAAGACGTTACGAGCCCTACGGGGTTTCCTTGGGCTCAGAGGCTATTGCAGGAGGTTCGTTAAGGTGTACGGCACATTGACGTGGCCCCTTACCGAACAGCTGAAGGACAGTTTCCTCTGGGAGAGGAGGCTACGAGGGCATTCCAAGCCCTCAAGCAGGCTATGACGACCGTACCAGTTTTAGCACTCCCGGATTTCGAGAAGCAGTTCGAGTTCGTGGTGGAGTCGATGCATCGGGTTTTGGTTTAGGGGCCGTGGTGATGCAGGAACAGAGGTCGATCGCTTACTTCAGTCAGGTATTGTTAGCCAGGGCCAGGCTGAAGTCCGTCTATGATAGAGAGTTAATGGCCATAGTGCTGTCAATACAGAAGTGGCGGCCTTACCTTTTGGGGAGGGAGTTCATAGTACGGACTGACCAGAGGAGTCTGAAGTACCTCCTTTGAACAGCGTATGGTGGCCGAGGAGCACCAGATGTGGTTGTCCAAGCTGAGCGGTTACAAGTTCGAGATTCACTATTAGCCCGATACGGACAACAATGCGGCAGATGCGCTCTCACGTCGCGACGAGGGGGGTGCAGGTGGTAGCCCTATCGATCCTGGTGATGCTGGGGAGCGAGCCGTTGTTAGCGGAGATCGAGGCAGATGATGGGTTGCGACAGATCGGGGAGGCCATTACTCGGGGATCAGGAGACTTTCCAGGTTACTCGATGGAGGGGGACGCTTCTATACAGAGGGAGATTGGTGATTCCATGTACGTCTGTACACATTCCCCATGCTTTTCCAAAAGTTCCACAGCAGTGCAGTAGGAGGACACTCAGTGCGGTATCAGACGTATCAGCGGATGGCTCGAAAGCTCTACAGGCCGGGCATGAGGAAGGATGTCGCGCAGTTAGTTTCAGAGTGTGACGTGTGCCAACGTCATAAGTATCAGGCGACATCACCGGCAGGCCTTTTACAGCCCTTGGATTTAGCAGAGAGTGTGTAGGACATTTCGATGGACTTTGTGGAGGGATTACCACGATCAGATGGCTACACTACTATATTTGTTTTGGTTGACCGCCTCAGCAAGTACAACCACTTCATTCCACTTCGCCATCCATTCACAGCAGCGTCAGTGGCAGCCGTGTTCTTGAGGGAGGTGGTAATGCAACATGGCTATCCCCGTTCCATCGTATCGGACAAAGATAAGGTGTTTTTGAGCACTTTCTGGAGGAAGATGTTCTGGATGCATGGTACAGCACTTCGGAGTACCGCTTACCACCCTCAGACGGACGGACAGACCGAGATGGTAAATCGGAGTGTGAAGACATACATCCGCTGCTTTGCTTCAGAGATGCCCAAGAAGTGGGTCGGGTGGCTGATGTGGGCAGAGTACTGAAACAACACCTTGTACCACTCGGCAGCGAAGATGACACCATTTCAGATTGTTTATGGCCGAGACCCAGCCCACTTAGTGCACTACAGCAGAGAAGCTACCCCAATATCAGGACTAGAGCAGCAGTTGGAGGAGCATGATCGGGTCCTGGAAGAGTTGAAGCGCCACTTGCCACGAGCCCAGCAGATCATGAAAGGGAAGGCAGATGCACATCGCAGGGATGTGGAGTTTGCAGTAGGAAAGCAGGAGTATTTGAAGCTCCGACCATACAGACAGCGTTCGATGGCACAGCGGCACAACGAGAAGTTGGCAGTAAGATACTATGGGCCTTACGAGATTGAGGCCAGGGTCGACAAGGTGGCCTACAAACTGAGGACACCCCAATCTACTCGCATCCATCCCGTTTTCCATGTATCATAGTTACGTCGTGCGATTAGTGATCATGCGGCGTCAGCTACCCTACCACCGACCCTGACAGATGACATGGAGGTCTTATTGGAGCCCAAGGAAGTCACAGGCGTGCGGACGGGTACTACTGGGGCGTAGGAGGTGTTGATCCGTTGGACGGGACTACCAGAGTGCGAGGCGACTTGGGAGCCTTATAACCAGATATGTCATCAGTTTCCAGACTTCCACCTTGAGGACAAGGTGAAACTCCTGGAGTGAGTAATAATACGATCATCATGTATGATAGGAGGCGTAGGAGGCTGAATGAGTAATTTACTATGCGCACCGACCGCTGGGGGAAGTTTCTTTATGCACAATAAATTTTGTTGTCTGCACCACGCCTAAACATTATATAAGTGAGTGTGTGGGCTAGGTTTAGGATATTCACTTGTTAGTCGTCATTTGACAATTTCCTAAAATTCTCCAGCGAGATCTAGAATAGAGCTTTATGCTTTTCCCTGAGCAAAAGCTATGAGAGGGGCCAACTCTCCCAAAATTGGCTATTTATCCTTGTTAACCATATCCTATCAATAAAATTCCCCAAATTCCACCTCATAAACCCTAGTCCGCATCACATCCCTATGGATAATTTTTCATGTCTAAGTAGGGCTGGTAAAAAAACTTGGAAAACTCAACGCTAGGCTTGAATTAGCTCATTAAAATCTCATTTATGTTCGTTTGACAATTAAATGAACCAAACTTGAACATAAAATTATGACCAATAAAATAAATGAATGACCATAAACACATCATTTAAACTCAGCTCAAGCTTGAGCTTGGCTGTAATAGGCTACAATGGCTCGACACAAACTTGTGTTCAAGCGTGACTCACTTATGTTAAAATAGTAATCGACTTGCAATAAATAATTTTGTGGGGCTATGAATAAGGTTGGAAAGCTTGTACCGCGGCTTGAATCGACTCATCAGTGCAAACTTGCTCAAAATCATTTCATAACGAGCCAAGCTTAAACACAATTTTAAGATTGATAAGATAAGTGAATAAAATTAAATAATTCTCTCTCTAATAACTAAGAGGCTTTCAAAGCCATTCTTTTCTTATGGCTTCTAGCAATTTTATGGCTTAAGAGAGATCGATGCTTGGTTAGGGCTCATTGCAAGCTCGCTCACTTATTAAATGAACCTAGCTTGAACAAAATTTTAAGCTCGATTAAATAAATGAACAAACATGAAAAACCTAAAGCTTAGCTCGTTAGGCTCGATTTACAGCACTAAGCCATAAGTCTAAGTGTGCAATCGGTGCATTGTGTGAAAATCATGTTTCTATATGTATCACAACTCTGTCCAATATGAAGATCTTTTAAAGAAAATAACGTTGGAAATTTTGTAGCTGATAACCATAAAACTACACTTACATGCTTTCCGTACAACAAATTTTAAATTTTAACAATTCATTAAACTAGAAATTTAGCACAAAACAGGCCAGAATAATTCCACAGAAAATTTATTGAATAAGCCATCAGCAATGCATACCCATAAATAGCACAAAGAAGGAAATCTGATCAAGAATTCTATTGAAAAGACCCATTGCCATCAAAACATCAATGGAGCAGCTTCATTTTTAGGGACATGATGCTAAATATTTTCCGGTGGTACCACTTAAAGGAGAATGGATTAAAAGTAAAAGCCGTATCAAGAAGATTTAGCCAATGAAATGCATCTTGGATTAAATTATCAAACCTGTCAGTGACATAAGTGTACTCCGGTTACAATATGTATGTGGGAAGGGTAACAAAGAAAACCAATACTCCCGTAAGAACAATGAACTGTGACAGAAGTATCTTCCACATCAAGCATCAGGAAAAAGCAAAATTCTCGGTGCAGACCAAACAATGGCATCATCCAACAGCAAACAAGGCCATTACTGAAGTGCATCAACAAAGGAAGAAATCAATGGTAGTTGAAATGGGAATTTCACCAGATAAGTAAAGGATATGAACTTCTTACCATGTATAGAGCAAGCCTCAGAGTGAATGTTACTTATATCAGCATCACTTGGACTACAAAATATGGATAGAAAGTGTAACATCATACAATGAGCAGGTTGCATACTTGTCAAATGATGGTAAATGGATTCGGTTATAGATAGGGCTTAACCTGACCTGTCAGATACAACTCATCACACTCAATATTAGAACCCGGTCAAAAAAATCAGTCAGCAAACTTGTATACCTTAGACACATTTGCGTCAAAATGTGCAAGTCCACGCATACTTAGCCAGCAATAGGCAGGCCTTGAGAACTAATATGTCAGATTAACAGGTAAAATGTTCTGTTTTAACAAACTTCAGCTACCAAAATCAGTTAGCTCAGTGTTAGCTAGACACATGACATGGGCGTCAAAAGTGTCCGAGTGTCGTTATGCATCCGACATGACAATTCTCCCAACGTATGAAATGGGAACACATTTTTTAGTACAATATAATATGATCAATATTCATAGGAGCAATAAATTGCATCCAGTTCTGTTAGTTTAATATTGACACAGTTAAAAAAGAGAAAAAAATAACATAGTTAATAAAAACGTGTTTGAGTGTCTCATGCAGTAAAATTTTGTAAAAATGTAGTGTCATGTAACAGTGGTTATACCAAGCCTGACTCGACCCTGCTCCTTTACTAAGGATTCTAAACCAGTTGTGTTTGGATAATCAATTCAGGTCAGGTTGGGGTTTCGAAACCTGATCCTATCAAAACATCATGTGTACTTATGTAGCATGCAGACTACTAGAACTGATTTGCATGAGGGAAAAATGCACATGAGATGTGAAATTACGCTACATGGACCTACCTCTAACAATAATCTAGTTAATTAGACGAATATGATAACTTGATAATCAAGAACTAAAATGGTGTGAAAATCATTAAATTCCAGCATGCTTAAACTAGTTCTAGATTATAAGCATCATAAACATGAATGCTGATGGCTATGAGTAATGGCATAACTATAGAAACCTAATGCCCATATTGGGTATAATAGTCTCCATCTACAAAGTAAAACTAAGGAATACATGATGATACTGAACAAAGTAACATAAAACCCTTTTTTTAATACAACTTGGAACCTAGCATTACTAAAATATACATACTGCATTGATATCTGGCAAAGATCATCCAATCACCAAAATGATGAAATAAAAATGTATATTACAAAATACATTCATGAATACCATACACACCACAACAAAATGGTGTGGCTGAAAGGCGTAACCGAACATTGATGGATATAGTTAGAAGTATGACAAGGAAATCTTCTTTACCCAAATTCGTGTGGATGTATGCATTGAAAACGGCAATATATCTGCTAAATAGGGTTCCTAGTAAAGCTGTCCCAACGACTCCTTTTGAGTTATGAACTGGTAGGAAACCTAGTTTAAGACACATGTTTGGGGTTATCCAGCAGAAGCAAGAATAAATAATCCACGTGAAAAGAAGTTAGATTCTCGAACGATTAGTGAGTATTTTATTGGTTACCCAGAAAAATTAAAAGGGTATATATTTTAAAAGGGTATATATTTTACTGTCATAATTATGGAAATTGGTGTTGCAAAATTTCTTGAGAATGAAGAGTTAATGGGAGGAACAAAATGATATGGACGTAAAGGCAATTAAGCTGAATATTCCTTTATCAGTAAATGTTCCTCCACTCATGACCGTAAATGTTCCATCTTCTATAGATGTTTCAGGTTTTGTTCCAAATATTGCATCAAGTCTTGGCAACAATGAACAAAACTATAATGATGATACACATATGGAAGAAAGTAACCCACAAATGTCTGCAACAAATATACCTTTAAGGAGATCTCCAAGAGTAAGGAAACCTGCTATTCATAATGATTATGAAATATATTTGGAAGAAAGATACATTTGAATCAATAATGATCCAATTTCATTTACAGAAGCTACTAAAAGTAATGAGTCCGAAAAATGGAATGATGATATGAAAGAAGAATTAAAATCCATAGACGATAACCAAGTCTGGGATATTATTGATCTACTAAAGGGTGTGAAGCAAGTCGGCTGCAAGTGGATTTTCAAGACCAAGCGTGACTCAAATGGTAATATTATCAAACGATACAAAGTAAGACTTGTTACCAAAGGTTTTACTCAAAAGGATGTCATAGACTGTAAAGAGACATTTTCACATCTCTCAAATGAGGACTCGTTCCGTATTATTTTAGCTTTGGTGGCTCATTTTGACTTAGAGTTACACAAATGGATGTCAAAACTGTCTTTCTAAATGGAGATCTTGAAGAAGAAGTTTATATGGACCAACCGGAAGGTTTCCATTTAAAGGAGAAGGTCATAAAGTGTGTAAACTTAAGAAATCCATTTATGGAATTAAACAAGCTTACAAGCAATGGTACATTAAGTTCAATGATATCATTACATCTTTCGGTTTTGAAGACAATAAAACTGATCATTGTATATACCGAAAGATCGGTATGAATAAAGTTATGTTTTAGTCCTATATGTTGATGACATCTTGCTAGCAACAAATGATTTGGGTATAATGCGTGATACGAAAACTTAACTCTCGAGAAATTTTGAGATCAAAGATATGGGTGAGGCATCCTATGTTATAGGAATAGAAATATTCCGGAATAGATCACAAGGATTATTAGGATTGTCTCAAAGATGCTATATCGAAAGAGTTTTGAAGAAATTCGGAATGAAAAATTGTTCTGTTGGAATTGTTCCAATTCAAAAAAGGGTTAAGTTTAGTTGTATGTCATGCCCAAAGAATGACTTAGAACGAAACCAAATGGAATCTATTCCATATAGTTCTGTTGTGGGAAGTCTCATGTATGTGCAAACTTGCACAAGGTCAGACATCAGTTTTGCGGTTGGAATGTTAACACCGGAATTGATCATTGGAAATCTATAAAGAAAATCTTGTGATATCTCCAAGGAATAAAAAATTACATGCTCATGTACAGAAGATCCAACCACTTGGAAGCAATTGGGTATTCAGACTATGCTGACTTTGCTGGATGCCTTGATAGTAGGAAGTCTACTTTTGACTACTTATTCTTACTTGGAGAAGGATCTATATCATGGAAAAGTTCTAAGGAATCTATTATTGCTTCATCCACTATGGAAGCTGAATTTGTGGCATGTTTTGACGCCACAGTTCAAGCATTATGGTTGCGGAACTTTATTTCAGGACTTGCGAATGTTGATACTATTAATAAGCCACAAAAAATTTATTGTGACAACATCGCAGCAGTATTTTTTTCTATGAATGACAAGTACTCAAGAGGCGCTAATCATATGGAATTGAAGTACTTTCCTGCTAAGGACTTTCCAGTTAAGGATGAAGTTAAGAAAAAGAGAGGAATTATTGAGCATATTAGGACAGATTTCATGATTGACGGTCCTTTAACTAAAGGATTACAACCAAAGACATTTGGGAAACATGTACATAAAATGGGTCTTGGTTGTTTTAGTATAATTAATGATGATGTAATACTGATAAATTCTGAGCTCGTTTATGTATTTATGAAATTAACGTGTTTTACAAACACTAATGTGGACCATTATGAAACTTATTTATAAAAGATAGACCTAATATGATGAAATGACAGTGTTTGTGGTATATGAAAGGGAGTATGTCTTTCATGATAGATTTACAATCGTCATAATCCACACTTATTATTTCAATCATATCTTGGTAAATTACGAGGATACATATAATCTAATATGTTAAAAAATTATCAGGCCAAGCGGAACAATATTGGAAAAACATTTCTTTTAATAAATAAATTAGTATTTGATGCATGGCCTGATAATTACAACTTCATAGGAGTTATAACTTCCCAATCAATCTAATCCGTTGAATCTCGTGCTTGATGGACGCACCAAATTGATTCGGAAAATGTATAAATATGTCCTCTCATATCCCTTGGTACACACTACAATTCCATCACAACTTGTGTACGTAAGGTAGAGAACCATGTTAAATTAACTAAGTGACATAATGTCTTCCAACCCAGGGGAAAATCATAAATTTCTAAGTTCCTATATTAATTAATGTTTCCGCTTTATGATTAATCATGCTTACATAAAGCACACGTAAGATATCTCTACTTACCTTTCAGCAGAGCCAAAATTCAAATTCAAGGTTTGTAGTCATGACCAAGTCCATTGATATCATACAATAGTTGTGCTCTGGTTCACGGCCACCGCACTCGAGACCAACTCATAATGGATTGTTAGAGTTCGAACTTTCTTAAATGAGAAACTACAATTGTTTCTACAAATTACCCCAAACATATAATTAGCTCTTCAGGTTTGCTTCAGCCAAACTAAAATCTGAATGTGAACTTTTGCAGGCTCTGGATTATGACAATAACTCATGTTTTGATCTATCTCGAAGAAACATGCAGCATGAGGAATTATGAAGTACAACATTTAAGAATTACACCTCAGTATCCCTCTAACATGGTATCTCACTCCCCAGATGCTCATAAGTCATCATTTAATATTTTAAGTTGTCTGTAGCCTTAATTTTTATGGTATTTCTGACTTCTTTTCCACTTTTCCTATGTTTTAAAATTTTAAGTTGTTTCAATCATTTGGGTTAAAAGAAATAAACTCCAATATGAAGAAGCCGTTTCTCTATCCTTGACACTTAATTCTAATCCAGAATCTAAAACTTCAAAAACTGCCAAGCTGCCAAAACATGTTCACACCCTGAAGACAGATAAATAGAAAGTGTTCTAGTTAAAAGTAACTCGCTCCACTTGCTTAACTTAAGAGATTCGATGGGCAGGTTGGGTCGTCTAAACACCATCAAAGAAAAGATCCGCATGCTATGTAACAGATAGTTGCCACCAGATGTATCTGCCACCAGATGTATCCTATCAAAGAAAGTCTTTGGCTGCCGGGCATTTATTCACATTCCTAAAGATCAGAGGCTTGAACCATAACAAACATGCCAATATAAAAAACAATGGATTATGTATCACAGCATATAACCTTGAGTGGGATGTAGATCCAAAGTGCAAGTTATGATGCTTTCAAAATGGAAATTAGACATCAAATCTCCCCATGTAGGTAATGGATAAGTATCACAGTATTAAAACTTCATCACATGGTCATCAGAATTATCTAGAAGAGACTGCATTTCTGCCTTGCATCAAGGTATAAAAGAAAATAAAAGACATTTATAGATATTGATATTAGTTCACAAACACATGGGTTGGACGGGTCATGTTCGGAATTACTATATGGATCATGACTCAACACATTAATGATGAAGAATAGTATATTCATTAATTTTCCCATGGCAAAGAAATATGTTAATAAAGCAAAAGATAAGACCTTGATTTACTTCCTGCATATATTTTGATCTTGACCAGTGAAATTTCAAAAATAAAAAACTAAGACAAAAGTTAGATACAAGATGAGTTAACCAGAACAGTCAAAGATGCTTGATGAAATAACATTTCCCAGAATATCAGAATAACCATGAGATTTACTACCTTGAATTGGATTTTGCTCTCCATCTTTCTCTTTTCTTCTTCCACATAAGACATAAAATACTACCTATATTAACATAGAAAAATAACAAAAGTTGCTGCTTCTATAATGGCAAGCCTCTCTAGACTTCATACAAAACTGAAAGGGGTTTAGATGAAAATGTGTGATAATATGAGGATGAGAGTCGATCTCTCCTTTGACACTATGGCGGCCAGAGAGGACAAAAGGGGTTAGGCTCAAGTTGGTCAACCTTTCAAAAGCAGTGATGTAAAGGTTTTGCAAATTCAGCACATGAAGATGCCCACACCACAAGTCGTGTTTTATTTTTATTACCAACCGACGTAATGTGATATCCTTTAGCAGGCCAATGTCAAGTTTCTGTTTTATCACTATTCAGTCTACCTTACTCCATCCCTACAACTGCCCTCTCAGATGAAGAAGGTGCGCTCAACTTTTAACCTTTAACCGATTCCAATTACCATATTTACAATTATAATCAAAACCCAAACAATTATTCCGTTCAAAAATACAATATTTATCTCCCAAATATTTTTCGCCATTATCCCAAGCTATATTAGCTTTGGGCATACATACATAATATAAAGACAAGCAACTTTAAGTTCATACGATAGCAAAAACCAAAAGCCAATTTTTCTTTCTGTCAAAGAGTATGAATGTAATTGCCCATTAACTCTTTTATAAAATAAGCCCACAAGCCCACTCCCTTCTTTTATTTACTTTCTTTTCTTCATCTTTTTTTTCTTTTTCCCTTTGAGCCCAAGCCCACAACTAACGGCCCACTTCCCTTACGTAAAACCCCAAGCACTCAAACCCCCACTCACACCACTAACCCAAAAACACAACACACCCACTCTCTCTCCTCCGTCCCTTTCTGTTCACAACGACAAACCAACCGCAGCTGCTGGAGGGTTTTCGAAACCCTAGCCAAGAATTCTGGCCGTCAATCCCTCTCCTCCGGATTTCATCGAAATCTCAACAGGAAGATCATCTTCCTTCCTCTCACGCGTTCCTCTCTCCTCTACGTAAATCTCCTTGATTTCTAGGGCAAAGGTAAGCAAAAGAAAATTATTTTCTCCTCTCCAAGATTGTTCGGATCTTCTCTGGGGCTTTCGGATCTTCTCTGGGGCTTTCGGATCTTCTCTGAGGCTTTCGGTTTTCTTAATTTTCTCACAGGAACTCTGATGAATGGTAGATTTGACCCCTCTTAAAGCTTTCAATTAATTGTTTAATTGTGTTGCATGCATGTTTAGACTTCGATGATCTTCGTCATAGTTGTGTTTTGCTTCTGTTTCGGCTGTTTGTATTTGAGGCGTGATATAGGGTTAGAATCGAGGGGCTGTCCCCAATGATTCAATATGACTGGCAACCCGAGACGTATCAGCGACCCTCGCCGTTGTCTCTAATATTTTCTGTGGTCGTCTTTTTCTGTTCAACCCCACCGGCCACCAGGGGAGATTTTGATGCCGGTCAGCCGTCGGTTTGCTCGGCCGTTTTTCTTTCATAAATTCTTCCTCTTGTGGCCGTCTGTTGGGTGTCACCTGACTATCCCTGTGGGTGTCCCCTGGCTGTTTTCCTGTGAATCTGTTTTATTGTTTGGAGGCATTTTTTGGGTGCTTCTGGTGGCAGGTTGGGTGCAGTTTTTGGGTGATTTTGGTGGCAGTTTGGGTACAGTTTTTATATCTATTTTGTGGTATTCTCGGTGGCTGTTTGGGTGCAGTTTTTGTATCTGATTTGTGGTATTTTTATTAAGGATGCCCAGGAGCACGCCGAACACTTGAGGGTGATTCTGGAGACTATGTGGCGGAATCATTTATACGTCAAGTATAGCAAATGCGAGTTCTGACTTCTGACTGAACAAGGTGGCTTTTCTAGGCCATGTGGTATCTGGTGAAGGAATTGCTGCAGACCGAAAGAAGGTTGCGTCCGTTCGTTGGTGCCTAAGTCAGTATTAGAGATTCGAAGCTTATTGGGTCTAGCTGGATACTACATGAGATTTATCAAAGAATTCTCGAAGATCGCAGAGTCCATGACTCAGTTGACAAGGAAAAATGTAATGTACGTATGGTCGAAGGCTGTAATTGAAGAAGAGATTGACGACTACGCCGATATTGGTCATTTCGGATCGAATGGGAGCTTTGATCTGTTTTGCGACGCGTCCGGCAAAGGTCTTGGGTGTGAGCTTCATCAACACGGTCGCATTGTCGCATATGCATCAAGGCAATTAAAGAATCACGAGAAGAACTACCCCACTCATGATCTTGAATTAGCGGCAGTAATCTTTGCCTTGAAGATCTGTAGACACTTGCTACTTGGGGAGCACGTGAAGATATATATGGATCATTAGATCGTAAAACACCTCTTCACGCAGAAGACACATCACGATGGACTTCTGACAGGACTACCCAAGAGCAAAAAAGCAAAATGACGCCGTTTGGATGATCGTTGATCGATTAACCAAGTCGGTCCATCCTTTCAGGGTCGACCACCCTATAAAGACCTTTGTTAAGAAATACATAGAAGAAATTGTGAGATTACACGAGGTTCCTGTTGGTATAGTTTCAGATAGGAACACCTGGTTTACTTCTCACTTTTGGAAGAGCTTACAGGAGAAGTTAGATCCACAATTGAAGTTCGGCATAGCATACCATCCTCAAACTGACGGGCAGTCAGAGCGTACTATACAAGTTTTGGAGGATATGTTAGGGGGATGCATGTTGGATTTTAAGGGGTCGTGGAAAGACCACCTACACCTCGTAGAATTTGCCTACAACAATCACCATGCAAGTATTGGAATGACGCCATTTGCAGCTTTATAGGGAAGAAAGTGTCGGTCGCCTTTGAGCCGGGACGTCAGAGATCGAGAGTTGGTCTGGCCAGAAATGATTGTGCAAGCAGTTGACGTGGTACGAACTATTAGAGAGAGGTTGCATGTGGCACAGGACCGATACAAACATTGGGCGGACTCAAAATCACGACATTTGGAATTTCAGCCTAGAGATCATGTCTTTCAAAAGATTTCACCCAACAGAGGCATGATTCATTTTGGTCGAAGAGGGAAACTTAGCCGACTGTATATTGGACCTTTCAACGTACTCGAGCGTGAGGATGAAGTGGTATACTAACTTGGATTACCTCCATCTTTGGAAGGGGTGCATAATGTATTTCACATATCCCGGCTACGAAAGTATGTGGGAGACCAAAATCACATGGTTGATCATTCAGAGATCACATTGCGGCCAGACTTGAGCTATGAACAGCAGGCGGTGGAGATTATTGCTCGTCGACATAGGGCTCTCAGAAATAAGACTATGGACTTGGTCAAAGTAATGTGGCATCATGACTCGCCAGAAGAGGTTACCTGGGAGCAAGAGGAGGAGATGAAGGAGTATTATCTGTATTCATTCACTAATCTTTGATATATTTTTTAATTTTCGAGGACGGAATTTCTTTGAAGGTGGATAAGGTGTAATGGCTCATTAACTCTTTTATAAAATAAGCCCACAAGCCAACTCACTTCTTTTATTTCCTTTCATTTCTTCATTCTTTTTTCTTTTTCCCTTTTAAACCCAAGCCCACAACTAACGGCCCACTTCCCCTACTTAAAACCACGAGCACTCAAACCCCCACTCACACCACTAACACAAACACACAACGCACCCCCTCTCTCTCCCGTCCCTTTTTGTTCGCAACGACGAACCAAACGCAGCTGCTGGAGGGTTTTCGAAAATCTAGCCCAAGAATTCCGGTCGTCGATCCCTCCTTCGGATTTTTCAGATCGAAATCTCAACGGAAAAATCCACTTCCCTCTCTCACGCGTTCCTCTCTCCTCTACGTAAATCGCCTTGATTTCTCGGTAAAGGTAAGCAAAATAAAATTATTTTCTCCTCTCCAAGATTGTTCGGATCTTCTCTAGAGTTTTCAGATCTCTCTAGAGCTTTCGGATCTTCTCAAGGGCTTTCGGTTTTCTTAATTTTCTTTCGGGAACTCCGGTGAACGATAGATTCGACCCCTTTAAAGCTTTCAATTAATTGTTTACTTGTGTTGCATGCATGTTTAGACTTCGGCGAGCATGTTTAGACTTCGGCGATTTTCGTCATGGCTGTGTTTTGGTTTTTTTGGTTGTTTGTGTTTGGGGCATGATGTAAGGTTAGAATCGAGGGGACAACCCTAATGATTCAATATCACCAACCCGGGACGTATCGGTGACCCTCGCTGTTGTCTCTAATATTTTCGGTGGTCGTTGTCTTTTTCTTTTCAACCACACCAGCCGTCGGGGGAGATTTTGTCGCTGGTTAGCCGTCGGTTTGCTCGGTCGTTTTTCCTTCGTGGATTCTTCCTCTTGTGGCTGTTTGTTGGGTGTCCCCTGGTTGTCCCTGTGGGTGTCCCCTGACTGTTTTTCTGTGGATCTGTTTTATTGTTTGGATGCAGTTTTTGGGTGATTCTGGTAGCTGTTTGGGTGCAGTTTTTGGGTGATTCAGGTGGCAGTTTGGATGCAGTTTTTGTATCTGTTTAGTGGTATCTTTGGTGGTTGTTTAAGTGCAGTTTGGGTGCAGTTTTTATCTGTTGTGTGGTATTTTCGGTGGTGGTTTCGGTGGTTGTTTGGGTGCAATTTGGATGCAGTTTTTATCTGTTTTGTGGTATTTTCGGTGGCTAATTAGTGCAGTTTTAGCGACTGACCCGAGATTTTTTTCGTGGCTGAACTATTGGGTTTTCCGAAGTAGCTTTTACTATGCAGTTTCTTAAAAGGTTTCAAAATAAAATATCATTTTTTAAATTTGTTTTGTGGTTTTATATCGGACGTGGCAATTCCTCCCACTGAACTGGTAGGTTGTTGGATGAGTTGGGTTGCCAAACCTTATCTCTAAAATGTCAAAATTTTAATTTCTTTTGTTTAAATTTTTTCTTGATTGTTTTTAATTGTTGGGTTCTGTTTTGAATGCTTGTAATAGTTGGTTAAATGTTTATCTGTTCTAATGTATGTAACTGAATACTACACTTGTTTCATACACCGCACCGCACGATTCACTAGATTACATATGTCAACAGTTATGCTTCATGATCTGGATACTAGTTGCTTGATATTGGGTATTGGATACTTGACACATGTACTTGACATGCTATATGAAACATATAAAATCTGTAAAGCTCGTGAGTATGTAATTTAGGAACTATGAACATGACACTCAACATAACTTAGAACTAGAACTACACTTGACATGACACAGGTTCTGAGAAAACTTATAATGGAGAGAGTGTGGGAGCGATTGAAAGCATGCTTTTGGCCCATGTCTAAAAGAATGTTTGTTTATAGATCCTGAGTTCTTGCTACAGTTGCTTTTTACTCGACCCGATGTAGCACCCTGCAGTCTAAGATGGACTTCACGTTGCACATCGTGCTCTCCTATTATAAGTCATATCACTAGTTGATTAGTTGATTTTCATTTAGTTGCTAGACCATTACTACTACTAGACCGTGCCAGGTTAGTACCTTTATTTATAGTTTTTCCTTGCATGTCTATTTAATTCTTGCACAATATTAATTGACTGTTTTAGTGAGGTTAAATCTACTATTTTGATGGTGGTTCAATTTCTGTTCCACTATGTGACGATCGTATCGATGAGGAGGCTCCACATTACGAGGAGTCTGAGTTTCCTGTTGACGACGCTGATTTCTGAAACCTTGGATGTGACAAGAGAGTACTTATCTTAGTTTTTGTTATTTTCCCTTTCAGTATTCATTAGTTGGAATGTGTAGATCTTTTGCTTCGGACATTGTAATTTTTGAAGGATGTAAAAAATGAAAATTCTGAATTCTTATAATATTTCCTGTTTTGATCCTATATTGACTTCACTAGTAACTGCAAAACCTGCAAAATTATTGTGTGTGTAACGACACCTGAGTCTGGGGCGTTACAAGAAACTTTCCTTAAATAACAGAATTATTAATTTTAGTAGCGAGTAAGAAAAAGGGGGCTTGTACATTTTTTAAGGAAGTAAACCTGTGATTTTGAATTATAGAAGAGAACTATAATATAGGAACCCACATCTTAATTGAAGTGAAGCCGATAAGGCACAGGCAACTTCAATCCTATATCACATTAGATAGAGAGAAATATTTCTGAGAAAACTAAATGGTCTTCTTTATCCGTATGAATTTGTTGCAAATATGTAACCTCTCTACCTGATTCTGATAAGATTTTAGGAACATCCAATCACCAATGAGTTTCTAAGTCTCTTTAGCATTCATCGCCCAATGGACCATTTGAGTTACTGCTTCACATTTTAAGTTTTCACTATAATTCATAAAAGAAGAAAACATTGTGGATGCAACTTCCAGATTATCTCTTGGGCTTCTAGAAGACGGTTTCCAGTCCTGAGAGGGAGTAAAGTCCTTACTTGGAATCTTGAGGATTAGTGAGCTGTCAAGCTAAAGACATGGTTTAGTTTAAAAAAAGAAAAATAGTCCATCCTGAAAACTCTCTCTGGGATGTTCTAAATTCTAGTTGTCCTACTTAATAAATTATATATAACCGGATAGCTTAATTAAAAGATTATGTTCATCATAATATGAAATAAGTATTAATGTTGCTCAAATAAAAAGAAGTCATAATCACGTTATATTATGTCAATCAATTGTTGGTAGCTAACCCGAAAATCAGATTACTAGATATGACATTTAAATAAACATCCCCTAAGCATACCCTAAAAGCAAACCCAGCATGTGAACAGCTAGATCTTATCCCACCATTTGTCTACTCCCAATTAAGCCATTGGACCTTTGGGCACGTTCAAATGCATGCAATGGTCTATACTCTTAAACACTGTGTTATGCACATGGGCCCTAGATCTAATTTTTCTCAAGGGGTAACATCCAGATACTACAGGAGGTGCCAACACCCTTTCACATTGCAGTAGTACAGATATCATGCACTAGCACAGATAGAAATAGTATTGCTTCTCTTTTTTGAAATTAATAAAGTAGTAATACAAGTAGAGGACTTAAGACATCACCATCATCCTTTCTAAGAATATTAGGGCCTACTTCGACGACCTTCCACCAGGATTTTAGGACAGGAAACTACAGTTTGAGTTTTTTTTAAAAAAAAAATCCCTTCCAAACAAAAGTCAAACAAAAACACTACGACTTACTGACAATTACAGGCCTTGATATGAATTAAGCCCCACTGCCTCCCTGTAAAACATCAAATGGTACTACTACTGCTATTACTACTAAACTATTACTGCAACTGATACTGGGTGCCCAGCAGCTGCCTCCTCATAGGCTACTCATCCTCACCTCGTACTCCTGCTACTGGTACTGCAACTATAAAGCAGCAGCAACCTCCAACTGCTCCTCCTCCTCCTCCTAATTCTAATACCAATGATGACGACGAGGACGATGACGCACACAATTTTTTAATTTGTCAGCTCATTATTTTTCCAGTCAAGGATCGTTCATGATAATATAGACAAATAAAAACATGGATCCTGATACATGAAAGTGAAAGCTCTCTTCCAGTATTCAATAGTGACTTAAAAAGTCAATGGACTTCCTAGTAACTTGGGGTTAAAAAGATATGTAGCTGATGGCTACGAGATCAGAAAAAATACAAATACTTAATCATCAGAAGTTAGTATGTTCAAGGAAATACAGATGTTTGAGTTCGTCCCACATGTCAAACATCATGCAAAAGAACACTATATATGGCAAAAAAAACCATAACAAAATTCAAAACTAAAAGAAATGTTTGTGAACAGTGCCTAAAGAGAGAGGAGTTCATGATCAGATTGAAAACAAAAAATAGGCAAATAAGTAAGATAACCATGGCTGCTTAAATGAATGAAGCTTTATTTGCAAATGCACTTGTAATAACTTATATGTAACAAAGTTAAACAAATAGAAACACAAGAAGAAGATCAACTATGTTAATCATAATGTTGATTGGATATAGTACAAAACTGAGTCAAAAAGATTTACATGTAATCCACCATCCAAAGTAATGGATTTCAGAGGTAGAACACTATGTCACTCTGATCAGAACCTTAGTAGCTTAGTAGTTGATACTTATTCCCCAATGCAACTCCTGTTGGGACAATTAATTTTCTGTAACCTGTATTTCTTGTCAACCCTTTTCGGACTACATTTCCTTTGTTATGGACTAAGAGCATATGTTATTCTGAGGCTCCACATAAAACTATTTGCATCCTTCCAACTGTAAGAGTACACTTTAATCCTATAACGGTGATATCCAGAAGTAGACGATAATTAATTCATCCGATAAACGAGCAAATCTTCTCGAGCTGTGCCGGCCAATCTCCACCAATCAACTGAGGATTTGATTCCATTGCCACCTTAAAGTCCAACAAAGACACAGAATGAGACTGATGTGCGTTTTGCACATGTTCTTCGTGCCATATTCTGTTCATGTTGCTGTTAAAGTTCTCACTTGTTCGACTCATACTCTCCCTGCTGCACCTTGATCTAGCTAGGTCCACACATGGTCTAATCAATCTTTTCAAATATGCATCCAACCCCTGGTTCAACAAATTAACACTGTCCATTGATATACCAAGACCTTGATGCTCCAACTTAGCTTCCAATCGCTTTCTCAAAATCCTTGTCTCAGGCAGCTCGTAGCTTGTCTGACATGTTTCTAAAGCATTTGGTTTCGGAAGACTAAGAATTGCGGCAGAACCATTATAAAGTGCTCTCCGAGAAATACTGCCATAACTCAACCCAAAAGGAGCTGTAACTGGACTTCTACTTTGAATGCCTGGACTGCCTCTCACTTGCTCAACCTCTTCCCCATCTTCAACAGATGTGACTTCCAACAAAGCTTTGCTACCGATAGATATCACTTCAGGAGCACTCTGTTGTTCTTTTGACCTTTTGACATCACAAGAATTAGTAACTTCCTGAAAATTCCCATTTCGAATCTTTCCATGTGGTCCAAGCGGGCTTGGACGGTCACTAAACCTCCGATCTCGGCTATTGGCCGACCTCCCCTTTCGAGGGGAGGCAGGAAACATGTCCCCAAAATGCCCATTGGACATCTTAGTATTCCGAGAGTGACCAGTTGCCGTCTGTTTGCTGGGTGGGCCGTGGGAAAGGCAAGCATTGGTAAGGATCGACTTGATGAACAGGTTGTGAAGAGCAACATTTTCCTTTCCTATTGTACTGTACAGCAATTTCTCAAATTCCAACTTGCTAAGCTTTAGGCTGAGTAGCTTCTTGAGGTTATAAAAATACTGCTCAGCTTTTTCCCGCCCAACTGTCCTAAAGATCTGTGATTTGAGCTCTAGAGTGTCAATTCGAGAGAATTGAGAGCGAGAGCGAGATGGCATTTTGGCCACCAATTTCATATAGTTACTGGTAAGCGCCTAACGAACTTCTCATGCCACTAAACACAAACCACAGGAGATAATCTGACTATAAATAGTAGCCTTTTCTAGCTGGTAAGTCAGGACACTCAGAATAAATGTTGAATGTTAGGTAACTGCATAAAAAGAAATAAAACCACTAAGCATATCAGTTGGAATTATAATTTACAATTGCAAAAGGAGAAACTATCAATTCATTCAACGTATAAAAACTTGTATTGAGAAAATAAGATAAATAGGCTCAGTTTCAAGAAGTCTTCACACATGCAACTAATTGTATTTTCAGCCGAATCAATCACTATAACCAGGTAGTCCCACATGAGCCAAATTAATCACCATAATCAGGTAGCCCCTCATGAGGAAGGTCAAAATCATTTCATTCTTGTCAATGTACAGTTTTCCAAGGAAGTTGTCATACTAGAAATACAGAATGAATTAAATATCATGAAAAATTACTGCTAGAATTGCAGAACCAACCCATTAATTAATCAAGAAGGGAGTAACAGAATTTATAATAATTGCTAATTCATGGTAACTTCATGGATTTTGAGCTCCAAATTTGATAAAATAAAAGATCTAAATGGCATGTGTTGAGCACATAACAAACGGTAAAATGCCACATTGGATAGCGGATATCGAGGACATGTCATGAATAATTCACAAATATTGGATGTCATATCAGATGGTATATATACATATCGTAAATGTATTAAATAAAATGATAATAGATTATTTATATATAAATCATGTAAAACTACATAAAATGTGTTTAGAGTATACTTGATGGCAGCCTGGGCAATTTGTATTAAAACAATGAATCTATGTATCACTAGCCCATGGAAAGCATATCAATTTCTTCAAGAGATTAAAAGTATTTAAAACCAACCATTTGCCTCTAGTTGGGCTTCTTACTTTGAATGAAAGCAAGAAAAACAGGATCAGCAAGAAATAAATAATCTAGAATATCACCATCAAATCCAATTTTTCTTGGATGTGATAGTTAAATTTTATTTCGGAATTAATATGCATATGACTTAGAGGAGTACAATCAATACAGGAATTGAACAAAGAGTTTAAAATGTCCTTAAAATACTCAATTTATCTAAAAACATTTAATTAGTGAAAAAAAATCAGTTATAGGCATGATCTAAGAGAGAAAAATCCAATTCAGTTTCAATAGCACCCAAATGAAGATGTGATAAACAGTCCTTCAACACTTCTGTTTTTAGCCCAAATTCATAGTTCAAATTGAGTTTGTTTGAACATGAATCAAGACTGCGACAGAGCCCATTATTAATTATATTGATGAAGCCATTAACCAGTAACTAAAGTCATTCTAGCCCGAAAGCTTACGTCAATGGGTAGAGGCACAATTCCTAATTTATGGACATCAATTTCTTTCAATTTTTTTCAATATGGAACATATTATTATCAACACACCACCCCAAAAAAACTCAAGGTGGGAGCCTTGAGTTTGGACTTTAGATACTAGATTTTTTTAGAATCAAGATAGAACCATAATTCAGATTGATTTGGTCTTAGATTAAGCTACTGCATACAAAATGATACCTATGGAAGGATAGTATTACAAATCAGACGGTCATTAGGTCATTATAGACGGACATCAATAGAAGACATGCAAGCATTACAAGGTTTAGCTCATGAGTAAAGGATAAAGCCTTCAGCTCTAATACCATGTTAGAAGAGGAAAGAGAGGAACCCACTACATACACCGGTAACTAAAGCCATATCTGGCCTAAAAGCTTCAGCCATTGGGTATGGGCTCAATTCCTAATTTATGGACATCAATTTATTTCAAAGTTTCCAATGTAGGACTACTACTCTAAAATTGTGAATGAAGTCCAAAAAATACAATTAAAATTCGCAAGTTCTCCTCAATCAATTGAACATTTCATCACCACTCTGGTCCATGCTCCACAGTCCAACACTGCATTCCACGCTATTCAACTAATTTTTTAAAAAATACCTTCAAGTTATTCAACTTCAGTTGATTCTAGTCTGTAACGCTAGAGAGAGTGTCCAATTCTCCCCAATTGAAGAAAACCCTAAATTTGATAAAACCCCTAATAGTTTAATTCATTGATGCAGATATGGGTAATGCAACAAAAAGAAATGGTTTTTCAGGAACCGAGAGAAGCAATCAAATTAAAAACTTAAAATAATAGCTAATGAAAAATTGACGGGATCAAATTCACAAAAATTGAAGCAAAGACAGCGTTTGACTCAAATATCCGGCAATCAAGGGATTACATTCACCAAACTACCTACAACCAATCATTATTAAACCCGAGTAAGAGAAACCCTGCTGCAGAAAGAGGATCCTTTTACTCGTACTTAAGGAAAATATTCAAAGAAGTTAACTTTAGATCAACTTACAAGCCAAAAAGACTACAACGATCCAGAAATCATCGGAGCTATCAACGTTTTTACTGCGAAATTTAGAGATCAGGCGACATATCATTACACTGCAAACAAACGAACATCAACAACAATGCAGAAAGAAATGGATCGCTAGGGTTTGGAACTGTGATTCAATTAGAAGCACCAGCCCCCGAATTAGACACAAGCATTGCCGGAACTATCCATCGATTGAGCTTCAACCAGTAGAAAAAATGTGAAATTTGAAGTTGAGAGCGCTAACCTTTTCGCGGTCGAAGAACTTTCGAGGTTTTGATTTGATGCGCGAAATGTTGGAATTGATGTCCAAGTGTATTTTTGCGATCCTTTTCTTCCCCATCCGGGCTCGCGCTGGGTTGCTATTTATATACGACTCTGAAAGAATTTTAGCGAATTTGGGGCTGCTGGGGTTTTCTGTTGGGGGGGCTAACTTTCGATTGTTCAATTTTTAGACTTCAACGCGTCCCTCGCACACGCGCACGTGTGAGCTGTTAGATGTAAGGCATTGGGAGTTGAAGTCCGAAGACATGAGATAAGAATTTTAGAGGGAAATGATGTTTACTACTTAGTTAAAGAGGAAGACTAGGGATGTATGGTATGATTAATGGCCAAAAGAAGGAAAAAGAACAAGAGGGGAGGCTATGAAATGATGTAGGGAAGTGATAGAATTTCCGTTTTCAACATTCAATGATAACATACACCCCTATGCTAGGGGTGTATATAGTCCTCCTCTAGTTAAATTTGTTCTTTTCAAACTAATATCATCATGATTCGGGCATTGATTTGCGCACCCACCTTTTTACTCTGTGCACATACCACTGGTTAGTGTATGGGTACGGATTCTGTCGGAATATCCACATACCCGACCCATTTGGCACCCGCGGCCCGATACACGTCGCTCAAAGCGGGACGTTGCCGAGTCAGACGAACGGATCGTTCGATCGTTAGGCTCACGCTACTATACAGGGGGAAAGTTAATGGGGTCGCGTAAATGGACAGTCGTTATCTCGAATCTCGGAGGAAATCGTGCCCGAATCAATGAGGGACGGTTACACCCAATCAAAGAGAAACAACCTATAAATAGACAGAAGGACAAACGTAAAAGTGTTCCAATTCCAAGGTATGAGATCTAAGACATAGACCTCTACGTTCTCAGCTGATATTTCTTACACTATAGAGCTAGCGACGACAGATCTGAGGCGAACCTCCGTGGGTCGATCTCAGCTGCTCCTAGCTCACTCTCTTCCTTAAGTTCCCACACTAACTTAAGCATCAGAGGGGATTTGTGTCGGCTAACGTGTCCATGTGGTGCAGATCGAAGGTCATCAGCCAGAATCGAATGTCGTTACCAAGCCTCCTACCCTCGAACGATCGACGCTACAGCTGCCCGAAGGTTGATTGAGCTCCGAACCATCGTCAACTATCATTATTTGATCCAGGTTCTTCCAACCTAGGGTCCCACTTCAACGGCTGACGAGACTCCGACTCAGCACGAAGATCCCACGTCAGCCTGACAACTGTCTCGGTCATTTTTGGCCTTAACAGTTTGGCACGTCTGTGGGAAACCACGAGTTGACACCCCGATCGACGAACCGCTCGACTATGTCGACTTACCCATCAACATCCTCCGAAGATGCCACGAGACCTCCCAGCATCGCTCTCATCAACATGATAATGTGTCACGCCCTGCTTCCCATTATACTTGGGAGCGAGGACGCGAGCGGGTCCACATGTGCTTAAAGAAAAAAGATGTACTTTTTTCTTTCTTCTTTGACTTAAGCACAATAAGCGTTGTTTAGCAAAGCAGGTCCCTGCACGCGAATTTCTCAGCAGCAGCATAAATAGTCATTACACTTTTAACACCAGCGTTTTTAAAACAAAGTACACAAGGAATTAAGGCCTAGCATGGCCGCACAATTTGCTGAAAGTAAACACACCTGAAAAACAACAAGTTAATTAATAAAACTGATATAGAAACATCTCGCTCTAGTCTTCAGCAGGGAGGATCCCAGCGTCCTCGTAGCTCTGATCTGCGGGGTCCATCTCTAAGATAGGATTCTCAAAAGTAGGGTCATCGATGTACTCTGTCTCTGAATCTAACATATATTTCATAAATACAATTGAAATATATGCCAGCGCTTGCTCGGCAAGATTTTAAATTAATGAAAGCAGTAGCTTGCAATTTAAGAAAATAAGAAGGTTAGAACACATAAGAGCATGTGTATAGCCAAAAATGAGAACATATGGAAAGTAAAGACATGAGATTCATCGACATTTAAATTACATTTGCATTTTAAACGAGGTAAACAAAGTTGGCAATTTAGAATACTTTTCAGTTGTTTGTGCTAGTGAATAAGTCCATGTCTGAGTAAGTAAAATGTTCTTGATACACCCTATCATCGGGGGTTTACCGTGACGCTTCTTGTCATCCCTAACCTGTAAAATGGTCAAGATGCTTGCCTCCATTGGTGTGGTTATGGAAATAGCCGTATAGTGCTCAAGACACACTTACAAACTCTACTACATGAACCAATCCCACCCAAAGTGTCTGTCTAGTCATCGACTAGGTTTGTAACGACCCGATTCCTGGGCCGGTTACTTTTTGGTATTTGCGCATGTCCTGCAGTTAACCAGTGAAAACAAAATAGCCACGATGCAGAGATGTACAAAAATACCCAAATAGTGTCCAATTATTACATCCATATTGTACAAAAATGGTCCAACAATCGTACATGAAGGAAAGTAAATACAGCTGGAAACAACTCTGAAAGCTGCAGACTCATGGTCAAATTCTGGTGCTATTAGCTCTAGAGCATCTGCCTCCATATGTACGTCGTCTGCGGTGCCACAGAGATGGAACCGTAGGTAAGTCACAACAATTCTAGCAATAGAAATAAAGTGGTGCAAAATTATGGAACAGACTATAGTAAACAAAAGATGGTCATACTGATGCAAAAAGTAAGGTAAGAACAGACAGTTATGTAAGAGCGATAAGTAAGGTACTGGTGGCTGTACGTAAAGGTGACTGTGTAAGTGTAAGAGTGATAACTGTGACATGGCATATGGTAGCAATAATATTTTGACCAATGGAATGTCAATAGTAAGACAACCAGGTTAACCATGTTTTGACCAATCTGTAATGGGATGACAATAGATAGACCTAGTAATACTTAAGAAAAGATGAGAGTCGCTTGACTATCTAATAGTGTAGGATGGCCTAATAATAAGAAGTCTAACTTAACTTCCAAATCAGCCAGTCAGTCAGGGCTTGAAGGCACAGGTCACTTCAAAGACCGCAGGAAGAAGTCCCTTGGTTGACCAACCCCCTTCCCATTTCCTTTCTAGACACTGATTCGGTCGTAATTCAAAACCGCTCATTATTAAACCGTTCTATCACGTTCGAGTAGTCTCGACTTAGTCCGTAGAATAGTAGTAGTCGTGACTGAACAATAGTATCAACTAACTAGTGTAACATCACTCAAACTGTGCATCAGTCTTAAATGCCACAAGGGCCCAATAGTGTGCTCCGTAAATGCCCGAGGGCCCAATAGTGTTTTCCGTAATGTGCTCCGTAAATGCCCGAGGGCCCAATAGTATTTTCCGTAATGTGCTCCGTAAATGTGCATCAGCCTTGGCTCGAGTGTACGATATGCAACCAGAAGTGCACCCATTCCACGGAGCAACTCGTGGAATATCTACCTACCATTCCTGCAGGGTGATGGTACAGCTTAACTAATAAGGGTGGACCCGGTCACTCCCGCACACTTCGTAGCTCAAGACTACCCCGTATCCCGTGTATTATCATAGTCCGATGTTCATATCAGTGTTCGTATCAATATGGCCTCATGGGCCCTGGTATCAATCAAGCTAGTGCAACAGTCTTAGCTCGAGTGTACGATATGCAACCAGAAGTGCACCCATCCCACGGAATAACTCGTGGAATATCTACCTACCATCCCCTCTAGGGTGATGGTACAGCTTACCAAATACGGGTGGACCCAGTCACTCCCGCACACTTCGTAGCTCAAGACTACCCCATAACCCGTATTGTATCACATTTCCCATTTACAATCGTATTCTTATCTGTGTCCATATCCATATCCATATCCATATCCGTATCCGTATGGCCACATAGGCCTATCATTTCGTGCATCCAACAATGTGTACAACAATACATCCATCAATGAGTACGACCAATGTATATATATGGTTTTTACTTGCTGACAAGTCAAGGTAGAAGCCTCAACAGAGAATATCAGTCCTGAGCAATGCTTTGAAGTCCAACAACTATGATATCTAATTCCATAAAAGTTTACTATCTCAATTTAGTCCGAGCAATGATTTGAAGTCCAACAACTATAATATTTAATTCCATAAAAGTGCACTAGCTCAATTTAGTCCTGAGCAATGATTTGAAGTCCAACAACTATGATATTTAATCCCATAAAAGTGCACTATCTCAATTTAGTCCTTTGGTCATTCTACTATTGATTAGTCCTCAAGTTAATTAGGTTTCTAGTCAATTGTTCAAGTCAATAGCTATTCTGAGACTAGGTGGCATGTCCTAAGTTCATACGAGTACACTATCCAGATTTCCAAAGTTAGAATTAGAGTGACTTACCTGGTTGAGATCGTTGTGGTAAGACGAGCTTGGAGCTAGAGCTTATAAAGATGCTGGTGCACGAGAATTGGTACCTGCAATTACAAGAAAACATTAGTTACGGGTTACCCTATTTTCTACCTATTTAAGCTGATCGTTTCGATTTTTATAATCGATTGAAAGGTTGTCAAAAAGTGTTCTAAATTTTTTTATAAGCTAGATATAAGGAAAATAATTTTACTGTAAGAGGAAATATTTTTCAGAAGCTTATAGTAATTTTTATAATTTTTAAAAGCTCAAAATAGATTAAAAACTAGTTTTTAATTAAGTAACGTAATTATTCAATAATTTCTCCTGGATGCAATCTGCATTGGAAAGTCGCAAATAAGCTATCAAAATGACCGTCTCGAAGATTACTTTAACATATATTTTTATCACATATTTCTTTACGTGAAAATAGCAAGTTATTGATTTTTGAATGAAAATAACCAATTTAACTTTTAGGCTTAAAAATTAATTCTGGAAAATCTAAGCATCCGATTGAGACGAAACTAGTTCCATTGGGTCCGGAATGTCATTTCTGATTTTCTAGGCCTGGCCTCGCATTTTTCTGAGGCTTATATAATTACTTATGAATTTTAAACTACTAAACACTTATTATTTAATTACCAAAATACGCAAATACGCGTATTCGTATAAAAATACGTTTTAATAAATACGTTTTGAAAACAAACCTCCGTTCGTTTTACGTCGCATGCATGCCGTTGATGGGGGGCTGTGAGGGCTCGTCGACGGCAGCATCGGGCGGCGAAGCGGGCGGAGTCGTCGGAGGGAGCGGCGGTGACCGGCGGCGACGGCGAGGGTGGAGGCTCGGTGGTGCTTCGGGAGGTTAGGTCAAGGAGACGGGCGGCGAAGTTCTACTCGGGGGCCCACGGCGTTTGGCGGAGGTCCGGGAGCTCGGGGGCGGAGCTTGGTGTTGTTACAAGAGGGGAGGTCATGGCGGGGGTCTCCGGGGTTTCGTCGGGGCACGGAGATGGGTCGCCGGCGGGATGAAAGCGAGGGAGAGGGGTGATGGGTTTGCATGATCGGAGGGGAGAGCCTGGGTGGCGCTCCGGAGGTGGCGGAAGCGGAGGAGCGGATGGGGGCCGTCGTCGGACTTCGGGAGGGGCGGCGAAGTGCGGGCTGGAGCAGCGAAGTCGAGTGCAGCGGCGATGGGCGGTGCTCCGGGCGTCGGATGGGGGAGATGGAGCGACGGAGCTTGCCGTTGCGTTGTCTGCAGCGGGGAAGAGGGAGCGAGGGCCTGGTAGCGGTGGCGGGTTATAACGCCGGAGACGGGATGAGCTCGGAGGATGCCTCGTCGGTGATGGGTGCTCGGGCTGATGCGAGGGTGTAGCGGGGTTTGAGGAGAGACGAAGAGAGAGAAAGTAAGTGAAAGAGAGAGTGGGAAATTGAGCGATCCGAGGGTTCGTTTTAAACTCAGAATTAAAATAGATTAAGGGGTATTTATAGTGTTTAGGGAATTAATTACCTTAGCAATTAGTCAAATGTATTTATTAGATTAGGTGGGTTATAAATGTAACTTTTTGACAAGGCTAGAAAAGTTTTAAACGTATCCCCTAACACGTTTTAGGTATGGTTAGGTTAATCTAATAGTTAATTAAGTTAAGTTAATTAGTAATTAGCTAGGGTAATTCGTGACGATAGCGGTATAAATTGTAACGAACTTACGATTTTGCCCCTACTATTAAACGTGTCCGAAAAATTACGAAAACGTACCCACGGGATCGTATCGTCGCGAGGATCGCGAATACCAAGTCCGTTTCAGGCTTTGAGCTACGGAAATACTATTTTTAGGCCAAAACGTTTAGGAAGCGGGTTTGCGGGTTCTCTACTGATTTGACTTCAGAAGATTACGAAATAAATATGGGAAGCCCTAAATGATCATTGAATGTTACTGTGAAAGTTTGAAATCATTTTGATGATGTTTGTATAGAAAATAAATTCATTAAGTCAAAACGGTAATAACTGAAAATGAATTTTATCAGAAATGTTTTGAGTATTTGATGAAATCCGATTTTACTGAAATACTCCATAACTAGTCTGGTACTTCAAAATATTTTTATAAGAAATTTTTGAAATCAGTAAAACTCCTGACAAACCATTATAAAATAGTTTAAAATTTTGAAAAATTGGTCAAATGCGTAAATAGTTTGTTTGATGAAAACAGGCCGTTACAAGGTTCCATCCCATCTGTATTCGATGGTTTCATCCCATTTGTATTCGATGGTTTCACATATATGTTTTGATGGTTATGTCATACCCTCTATCCAATAAGTTCGTTTTGCTAGCAGTTGGCAGATAATTATGTGTTCTAAACAAGCAACATTATTACATGTCCATTTAAATCAAAAAGCATCTAATATAATGAAAGCATGTAGTTCAGCTTCTAAAGTCCACACGCACATCAAAAAGAGATTTTAGCACTAAGGTTGTACAATTCAGGTTGCATTTCATTTACGATAAAATACTTGCCTCGAATTGAGTTTGGGTGTCCAAGTGGTCATAGCGTAAGACGTCTTTTATCTGCATCACAGATTTGGTATCAAACGAGAGTTTTAACTAATTAATTACCGTTATAACTAACTTATACATGGTCATATATAACCTATTGTTATTAACATATATGTATTTACAGAATTAATATGATACAACTAATATCGCTAACAGTTAGTATAACATTAGTTAAAAAGTCTAACGGTATGTCTATTAAACTGATTTTAAACTAATGTTATAAACTGATTTCAACAACACTTATTTTATCAAGCTAATATACTGATATTAACCAAACTCATTTACAAACTAACATATTAACTAACCTACTATGATACAATGCTAATATATATGATTTAACAGAACTAATATTATCGGTTAACATTTCTAAACTAATATTTCATTATCTTTTCTGTTAATGCTAACTATTATACTTAACATATATTAACTTATTCACTGACTTACATTGACTTTATAATATACTAATTAACATTAACTTAGTAACATCATTATACTAATTGATTTTAAACTTATTTTTTATAAATTTAAACTTGTTATGAATCAACTACTGAGGGGAGAGCCCTCAGGTCTATATTTATAGCCAAAGGGGAGAATACAAGTGGGTTTATACAGATATGGGCCCAAACACTTGGGTTGGCCCAATAGCTCATCCAACCCAGTAAATACTCATTCACAACACTCCCCCTTATCCAGCCATAGTTGTGGACCATACTCATGAATGCTTCAGGATTCTGAGCCTGTATGGGTCTCACATGGGGTGTATACTTCAGGATCCTGAGTTGGTGAGATTTGTCTCGTTAAAACCTTTGGCTATGGAAAACCCAGTGGGAAAAACCATAGTTAAGGAAAAAGAGTACAAACTCTGCCAAACTCCCCCTGATTTGTACATGTGACTCTGCTCATGAATACTTCTGGATTCTGAGCGTCACAGAGGGGTGGATACTTCGGGATCCAGAGTTGATTTGATTTGCCTCATTAAAACCTTTGGATATGGAAAACCCAGTGGGAAAAACCATAGCTAAGGGAAAAGAGTACAAATTCCCTCAACCCCCCCTGATCTGTAAAAGCTCTTAGGCTTTCAGATCTCTTAGGCTTATCTCATCACTCCTATTTACAATATTCCGAAAATGTACACAAATTACAAATTTTGTCACCATCAAGCAGCTGCTGAATCCAGGAACTCTGAAGAGGTTGCTAAGTTTCGTCGCCTTTGATGTGGTCTTCAGACTATATGGTTAGCTCCACAGAACCAGCCTCTATCCCAGTCGTCACTGGGATGTGATGTACCACCAGGCGCCCTCAAATACACCATTGGTGTGATTCTGGAATGGTGAGGATCTCGGAATGATAGGATGATGTTGCCTTCATAAGTTGCTTTGCAGATCTGCAGGGGATGGCCATCCCACTGTGGGTACCCGTTCTGTGATTTCTCAGCATAGGGACTGGACCTGAAACCTGCATTTGCATAAACATTGGAGGATGCTACTACATTTTGTAAGTCCGAATATTTCGACCCTTGGAGGAAGCGCAGAAGGCTTAACTCAGGTCTAATGGCCCTTTTTAGGTGCCAACTATCTCTGGCTAATGAGTTTACTGCGATTGTTATATCGGGACACATGCAGTTAGCCAGGAGTGCATGATTGCACTAAGATAAGGGACTTTAGGACCAGTTATATCCTCCCCCTCTTCCAGCGATCGGAAGGGTTTTTTTTGTTCATCCAGTAAGTGTACCACCGTAGGTGTACTTTGGATGACAATGGTCCTTTTAATATCTCCAACGCACTTCTGGGCGTTTGTAACAGGATTCTATGAGCCATGACTTTATATTTGCCTAGGTCTTTTTTATTTCATGTTTAAAAGTCAGGCTTGTACATTTATTTCGGTTTTCTCTTCAAGAGATCCGATGAGATGTTAGTTGTCTACAACTAAGATCTCTAATCCTGTTCTTTGCACAGATGCAAAGACAACCTTCAGTAGGAATCATTGACTTGTCAAGTGATTCTCTTGGTTGTACATTTATTTGTTATACTTATATTTCTTTATTTGAATAGACGTCCCGAAGTCTATTCAGGCATTTTAAGGAAATGTGGAAATTATCTTTACAAGATATCCACGAAGGTATGCCGTCACAACATCCAATAACAGCATATCCAAAATTTTCCTTCGCCAAATCGTAAGGTATTCGCTTTTGAGAACTTAGGGAGACTGATGCATCATTTATGAGACATGCTCATTTGAATTTGTTCGATCCCTAGTTTCAGCGAAATTTTCCTTGGGCTATAGGTTGTACCGTATAGCATACGATTTTGTATTTATTTTTCTTATGTTTGCAATACTTTGTTTTATCCACAGGTTTGACACCTTTTGGTGTCTGGACTTCAGGTCCGAACATTTCACGTTTCGTAAGTGAGTCCAGCTCATCTTTTATTGCCACGTTCCACGTTTGGCCAATCTCTACGTTTGCCTTCTAGTAACGGAGTGTGGAACGATAATTTATAAACGTCATCGCCATTGCGATGTATATGGCAATATGATACGTGAATACATTGTCGACAATTTATGTTCTATCTGTCCAACACCTCCCCAGTACGTACAACATTTACTTAATTTCACTTTTTCCCGGCAATTCCTCTGCAGTGGATTCCGGGAAGGGTGATGGTGTGGACAGGAGCTCATTGTCCTGTGGTAGTATTGTCTTAAGGTCTCCAGGAGTTTCTGTCCTTGGAGCCTGGTGGTCTGCCTCTTTTCTGTTGAGGATCAGCCACTTCTGATGCTGGTGGATTGCATCCATTCTCGGGGATGTCAATCCTAGCTGGAGTTTTTGCAGCAGGGATGTGTGATCTGACAATCTTCTGGTTGTCAATAAATGATTCCGGTAATTAGTGAACAGTGTTCTCTGTGTGGAAGATCTTCGGGATCTCATCTACACATTGTATTGTTACCGGATCATGGTGGGTCAAACTTTTTGTATCCCACGTTATAATTTTCTTCGCGCCAGATTTTCTAGTATCTGGGCATATTTTTGGGAAACTCGTCTCATCGAAATCACAGTCTTCAAGATGTGCCTTAAATGCGTCCCCCGTTTAGGGTTCTAGGTATCTTATAAGTGAGGGTGAGTCAAACCCTGCATGGATACCTAGGCGACGTTGAGTACCGTTTTGGTCCTCTTTGGTGGTGCAATGGGGATTTAAGACTGCGCGACCGAAGATTCTCAGATGAGAAATGTTCGGTGGCATTCCATATGCAAGTTGCATTGGAGACTCTGACCTCCAGAGGGTCTTATTTTCATTTACGATGCAGCATGCAGAGTTTGCATGTCCCCATGCATCCATAGGCAATCGGGATTTAATGGACGTTCAGTCCATTGGAGTCTACTTTCCAGTGACTCTGCCGACCCATTTTGGGTATGAACATGCGGCACTTGTATGTTCATTTTCAATTCCCGTTGATTGGCAGTACTCTTGAAAAGACTGGGAGGTATATTTCCCAACATTAACCAGACTTATTTACAACATTTTATTGTCTGGAAAATGTGCCCGCAACATTTTTATTCTCGTGCCAATAGCTTTGGAAAAGCTAAGTTGCGGGTCTTGTAGTAGACATACGTACGAATATTCTGAGGATGCATTTATCAGTACAATGAAGTACCAAAATAGCCCACTAGGGGTGGTGGATTTTATCCACATTTGTCTCCTTGTATTCTTTTTGAGGAAGCGTGGAGATCCTTTTTCAACTTTTCGTGGAGATGGCCTTGTAATTAATCTTCCCTTATATTAAGGGATGCAAGGGAATTTTCCCTTCTGAAGAATCTTCTGGTTCTTCAAGTCATACCCATAGGATAAGATGCTGTGCATCATCACAAATCCAGGGTGGCCAAGTCCATCATGCCAGAGTAAAAACTCGACTGATGTAGGGCACTTCAGGTGCTCCGTTTAATTCTGCTTCCTTTCTCCGAATCTTCGTATGGTATGGGCCTATAAGGCTCTCAAAACGTTCAAGTGTGGATTTTACTCCTTTTTCTTGAGACGTTGCATACGGTAATTTTTCATTTACATTTGCTGTTTCCAAGTGGGATCCGTTGAAACGGATGTCCTTGAAACTTAAAAAGTTTCTTTTGGAATTCGGAGGGATTAGTGCATCCTTTATTTTTGTGTCGTTTGGGGGCAACAGTGTTGCATTCCCTGGATCTTCAATATAGCCCTGGTATTGGGCTTTGTATTGAAAAAGATCGTACGTGTTTATTGTCTACTAATTATTTATGAGAGCAGTTTCAAAAGATGAAACATAAAGGCACATGCATATTCAGATAGACATATTCATATATTGTCTACTAAAATTTTTCAATCAAAACAGATTGCGTAATACAAAAGCTCTCATAACGTGAGATGTTCTAAACAATTTGCTAAGATAAAAGTAAAGGCTAGTCAAGCATGTCATTATTTTCGAAGTCGTCAGCTGAAAAACTTAACTGTTTCAGCTTTATTTTTCTTGTTCTCTTTATACAAATCCTGGAGATGATGCGGAGTTCGGCACACTCTGGACCAGTGGCCTTTCATGCCACAATTTTGGCACTGGTCTTCCCATTCCCTCTTGGGTGGGGGTATATCATTTCTATTTTTGTTATTTCTGTGCCTCGTGAACTTCCGCTTACTTTCATTATTTCGCTGCTGTTGTTCATGGCCCTTGGCATTTTACTGTTGACCCCCCCTTCTGTGGTCTTTCTTTTCTTTTATTATCTCTCTTCTTTTTGAAAGAAGAGGAATGGTGAGCTTCTGGTAGGGGGCAGTGCCGGGAGGGCGCATATTGTGAGTGGCGAGAAGAAGCTCTCTGTTTTACTCAGCCATGAGTAAACGTGACAGCAGCTCAGAATACTTGGTGAACCTGTGTTCACGGTATTGCTGCATGAGTATCGCATCTTTTTCATGGAAGGACGTATACGTCTTTTCCAGTATGCGATTTTCTGAGACTTTTTCACCACACAACTTCAGGCGTGCGGTGATGATAAAAAGTGCTGAGTTGTACTCAGCAATGGACTTAAAGTCCTGTAGTCTCATGTTCTCCCACTCATATCGTGCCCTTGGGAGTATAACATCTTTCTGATGTTTATACCTGTCCTCAAGGGCAGTCCATAGCTCAAGTGGATCTACGACCGTAAGGTATTCAGCCTTTAAGGTCTTGTCCACATGGCGGCGAATATAGGTGATGGCTTGCACATTCTCTATATCGCTAACATTTTCTTTTTCAGTCACAGCAGCGATGAGGGACTTTGCCCGCAGGTGAAACTTTACATCTAGCTGCCAGCTTAGATAGTTTCTCCCTGATGCTTCCAGTACTTCGAAATTAACGCTTGCAATATTAGCCATTTATCTAGCAGAGCACAAACATGCATGAATTAATAATTAATTCAGAGAAAACATTTTCATGCGGAGGCAATATTTAACGAAAAACTAAATGTGTGGATCGGCCAGTCCCACAAGAAAGAGTCCAAAAAAGTCCACAGTCCAAATTATACAAATTTGCAGCTTAAAGAAAATGAAAATACAACTTTGGAAACCCCGTGGGTCCCATATGGTATCTCCATCTTCAAGTGTGGCCTCCGTCTCCATGGAAGTTGGTCTTCTTTCTTTGACATTTACATAAATTCCTCACTACAATTTCTCTCAAAAATAAAAGAAAAGTGCGGGAAATAAACTGTGGGACTAAACGGCCGATCCAAAAACCACATTTAGCAATTCATGCAGAAATATTGTGCTCATCAACATTTTCATCAGACATTTTCATCACAGGCATCACAGGCATTTAATATTCGCAGAGATGGATAAATAATTTAAACACTTAATAATTATTGGACCACTGGGCAACGTCATACACCGTTAGGTTACTAACGGCAGAGCGGTCGCAGGATCTTCCTAATTATTAAGTTTTAAATACAATGCACAACCACGCATATAATATCCAACAGAATATACCAGAGATGCAAAGCATGTAAATGTGATTTTTGCAGAAAAAAATCATTACAATGCAAAGGTTGTAAATTGAATGGTTTTAATCAATTAAATTGATTAAAAGCCCAGAATAAACATTTTCTTTGTCAGATGGAAAAGTTTCCCTCATCATCCCAAAATCCCCCCCAAGAATCCCCAAAAAGTCCTCGCCTGCCCGATATTTGTCCCGTAATATACCGTGATTTTTCACGAATATTTTGCCCTTAAATCACCCTTTTTAAATTAATATTTAGGCTAATAAATTGCCTTTTGAGGCGAGTTGATAGCCCCTTGCCTCCCCCAATTTTTTTTTTCCAGATAAACCAGCCTGCGGGCCTGAAGCTCGCAGTCGACCTATGGGCTTCAGGCCCATAAGCCTCTTTTTTTTCTTTTTTTTTGAAAATTTGACTGTGGGCCTGAGGCCCGCAGCAGGTCTGTGGGCTTCAGGCCCACAGATTTTTCTGTTTTTTTTAAATCTGTGGGCTTGAAGCCCACAGATCTGCTGTGGGCTTCAGGCCCACAGATCTGGAATAATTTTTTATTTTTTTTTGAATTCTGTGGGCCTGAAGCCCACAGATCTTCTGTGGGCTTCAGGCCCACAGATCTGGAAATTTTATTTTATTTTTTTTATTTATTTTTTTTCCCCCTAGGGTTTCATGGGGGGGCCGGCGCCGCCGCCGCCCCCTGCAGGGGGGCGCGGCCGCGGAGGCCGCCCCCCCTGCAGGGGGGAGCGGCCAGGGCCGCCCCCCCTGCAGGGGGCGCGGCCTCGGGGGCCGCCGCCCCCTGCAGGGGCGGCGGCGGGGGCCGCCCCCCCTGCAGGGGGAGGCGACCAGGGTGGGTGGGGTGGGGTTTTCCGGCGAGGGGGTTCCGGCGAGGGGTTTGGGGGGGTCCGGTGACGACTAGCCGCCGGAGGGTTCAAAATTGGGTTTTTACCCTAAAAATTGAGTTTTTGGGATGAAAAATCCGTCATTTTCAAGGCGACGATGAATCCTCATGACGATCTTGCGAGATCTAGGGGAGGGACAATCATACGTATGATTAAAAATATCGGTTTTAGTTTTTTTTCCTCTATATCCGTCCTCCGGATATAACGACGGTTGCTCGAAGCCCTACGCGGATGACGACCCTTGATGGAGGAAGCCTTGCACCGCGCTCGTGGATCTCCCGTCTCGCCTTCGCAACGAACGGAAAAAATTTTGTGGAAAAGAAAATTTTTAGAGTTGTGCTGATAACGTGTTATGAATCAACTACTGAGGGGAGAGCCCTCAGGTCTATATTTATAGCCAAAGGGGAGAATACAAGTGGGTTTATACAGATATGGGCCCAAACACTTGGGTTGGCCCAATAGCTCATCCAACCCAGTAAATACTCATTCACAACAAAACTCATTTTATAATAAAAACTTGAATAATCAATTAACTGAAGAAAAAAAATAGCCCAATGCTCCAATAAGTTAATGATTCATACCCAATAAATAGACCCAAAGCCCAATAGCTTCAATTGAGCCCATTTAAACCCCAATAAAACTATACCCAATACCCAATAAGCATAACCTATCCAATAAAACCCAATACCCAATAACCAAACCCAATAAGCTAACAACTTAACTTACCCACAAAACCCATTATCCAAAAAATTTCAATACCCAATAAAAACCCCAATAAGTAAAGCTTACCCTGCCTTCTACCTTCTCTTCTTCATCCTTCTTTCTTTTTTTCTTTGCAGCAAGGAAAGGCAAGGGGCGACGGCGTGCGGCTTGGGCGCGACAAGGCGGCGGCGGCTCCGGCGACAAGGCAGCGGCGGTGCTGGACACGCGCGGATGGCAGGTCGACGCGACTGTGCGAATCGCGCGCACACAGCCTGGGCGGCTGCGGGAGGGGGAGTGATGGCTAGGGGTGAAATTGATGAAGCTCCTGATCCAAATTCGGATCAGATAGATCCCCTCTCTTTTCAATTCGATTTCAGATTTCGGTTTTGATTTGGGGTTTTGATTTTGGGGATGAATGAATTTCGGTTTTGATTGATTTTGGGTTGGGTTTTGTTGTTGTTTGGTTGAAGGAGGAATGGAAATTGGTTGAATGAATTGGTGTGTTGATTTTGAAATTGAATCTGAATTTGGGTTGAATTTGGGGGAGGTGGCGATGAATGTCTGAATGATGCGTAAGATTTGCTGCTACCCTCTTTCTTTCTTCTTTCTGAGTTTCTCCATGTGTATAAAATGGGAGGGGGAGATGAATTTGGTTTAATAAGAAGTGGGGTTGTTGTTTAATCGGGGGTTGGGGAAGTATCGGATCTCACTGAATTCTTTCGATGGGATTAATGAGTAGGGTTAGGGTTAATGTAAATTAGTTAATTTGTAATTTAATTTTAGCTAATAGTAATTAGTTAGGGTTAATAAGTAATTAGTCATGACACGGTAAAAATTTAAAAACAGAGACGTGCTCGCGTCGACGCGTAGAAGAAAGGAACATACAGACGAAAAACATCCGGACTATCAAAATAAAATACAGGCACACAACAATTAAACACAACTAAAAATACAGGTCGTTACATAATGGGATGTCCCCCGCACCCGGAGCTATCAACCTCTCTCCAATGCTCTTACGGCGGAAGGTTGATGGCGATGTCTGTGGGACGAAAGCACCCAGAGATTCTACGCCTCCTATCTCCTTCTCGGATGAAGATCTAGAGGGCGTGGAACTACCGCATGATGATGTCATCGTCGTCACAGCTACCGTCAAATAGATCGCCGTAAAAAGGTTACTTGTCGACACCAGAAGCTCGTGCGACATACTCTTCTTCACTACATTGGAGAGGATGAGGTTGTCATCCGTGGAGTTGACGCCTTGTGCGGAGCCCCTGGTGGGATTCACCGGACATTTCGCCCCAATATCAGGCATCATCACCCTACCGGTGACCCTCGGCACGTATCCTCGACAAATCACTCACCTAACCAGTTTCATGGTGGTGAAGATCAACTCGGCGTACAACGGGATCATCTGAATACCACTACTGAATGCTATAGAAGCGGTGGTCTCAACTTTCCATCAGATGATCAAATTACAGACCCCCGAGGGAGTCGAAAAGGCAAGAGTGAATCAGAAACATGCACGATCGTGCTATATGCTATCCACCACTCAGAGGAGGATCGAGCAAGCGGATCCAATCGATCCCCAAGTCGAAGATCGGCAGCATGCAGCAGTCGAAGAAATAGAGAACATCCGGATCTCCGAAGAAAAAGGAAAAACTGTCTCTATCGATGCTCCCTTTCGACCTAAGGGAATAGTTGATCGCTCTCCCGAGAAAGCACGCAGACATTTTCGCCTGGTCCTTGAAGGATATGCCCGGTATCGACCCCGAGGTAATATCCCACAAGCTGGAGGTCGACCCGACTTCCAGACTTATGAAGCAAAAGAAGAGAAACATGGGGGCAAAAAATGAAGGCTGCGATCGAAGAAGTGGATCGACTTCTAGAAGCAGGCTTCATTCGAAAAGTCAAATACAATAAACGGCTCTTGAATATCGTGATGGTCAAGAAGGCGAATAGCAAAAGGCGGATGTGCGTCGACTTCACCGACCTCAACAAAGCGTGCCCTAAGGATAGTTACCCCCTGCCAGGAATCGACCACATGGTCGATAGTGCTTCGATCTCAAACTCATCAGCTTCATGGATGCATTCTCATGATATAACCAAATCCAGATGGCACCTGAGGACAAAGAGAAAACTTCTTTCGTTACTGATCGAGGTATTTTCTGTTACACCAAAATGCCATTTGGTTTGAAGAATGCAGGGGCTACTTACCAACACATGATGAACGGAGTCTTCGAGGCTCAAATCGGTCGAAACCTAGAAATCTACGTCGACGACATGTTGGTCAAGTCAAAGAAGCCGACGTATTACATTGCGGATCTCCGAGAGATATTCACATAGATCTGACGATACAACCTTCGGCTGAACCCTACCAAATGTACCTTCGGGGTTCGATCAGGTAAGTTCCTCGGTTGCATGCAGACGAATCGGGGGATTGAGGCCAACCCCGACAAGATCGTTGTGATCGTTACAATGAATGAGCCTTCGACCCTCAGAGAACTCCAAAGGCTAAACGGAAGAATAGCAGCTTTGGGCCGATTCTTGTCTAAATCAGCCGAGAGGTCATTGCCTTTCTTCAAAGTGCTAAGGAAGGCGATAGCCTCCGCATCGAGCGACAAAAGAGTCATCGAGTGGGACCCAAACTGCAAGAAGGCTTTCTCCGAGTTAAAGGAGTACCTTCGCAGCCCACCACTCCTGACCAAGCCAGATAAATGTGACCAACTCATCATCTATCTGGCTGCCACCATGGAGGCCGTAAGCTCTGCACTCGTTAAAGAAGACTTGGGGATACAACTGCCCATCTATTACGTCAGTCAGGTTATCCAAGGCACGAAGATCAACTATTCGAGGATAGAGAAGATGGATTTCGCACTGATCCAATCCGCGAGAAGGTTACGACCGTACTTCCAAGCACACATCATCCTAGTCCTCACCGACACTCCCCTGGAGCAGACCTTAAAAAGGCTCGATCGTTCAGGGAGAATGACCAAATGGTGGGGTCGAACTAAGCGAATTCGGCATCCAATTCAATTCGAGGACCGCCATCAAAGGGCAGGCTCTCGTCGACTTCGTTGTCGAGCTCACGTATGATGACAGCCCAGAGGAAGAGGTATGTGTTGCTAACATACTACCCGAGACTACCCCCTCACCCTCGACATATATCACTTCACCAACTGATACAATTGAAGACGAGGGAACCTGAATCGTACAAGTTGACGGTTCGGCCACTCAAGCCGGAAGCGGGGCCGGAATAATTGTCCAAACGTCAGCGGGCAATATATTCGAGTACGCTCTCAGCTTCGATTTCTAGACCGCAAATAATGGAGCTGAGTATGAAGCGACCATCAACAGACTCCGATTGTCTCGAGCTTTATGATCAAAAGTGATCCAACTACTCGGCGACTACAACCTCATCGTCCACCAACTAAACGGGGCCATCGAGGCCTGCAAAGACTCGATGCAGAGTTACATGCAAGTCGCCAGGGTGGAGCTCGCCAAGTTCAGACGTGTAGAACTCCATCATGTGCCAAGGTCGAAGAATCATCGAGCCTACGCACTGTCAAATCTCGCGTCATCCTCCCCTGCAGGGCTCGGACGGACAGTGTATGTACAACATCTACCACACCCCAGCAGGTTGGAGCAAGAGCTGCTAAGCCTCGACCAAGGAATCACTTGGATGGATCCCCATAATTCGTTACCTGAACACGGGAGAGAAGCCAACCGACCCAGTGGAGGCACGAAAGCTAGAACGGAAGGCCTACCAATTCGTCATGCTAGATGGCTCATTGTACAAAAGGCGGTGGACCAGGTATGACGCTTTCCCCTACCTCAAATGTTTAACCCCACAGGAAGCGCACTATGTGATCCAAGAGATCCACGAGGGTGACTGTGGAAATCATTACGGGGAAAAGCTATAGCTTTAAAGGCCGTAAAACAGGGATATTTTTTTTGCCAACGATGTTCAATGATGTTGTTTGATCGTCTCGAAATACAACTCCCGAAAACAATATCGTTTTACCGTAAGCGCACGGTTAAGTGGTAAGCGGGTATCGATCACGAGGAGGAACTAATAAAGGTAATCTATATGATTTACTACGCTATTGGTGGAAAATTAGCTTTGAAAGAGTTGATGTCACAATCATTCGAGTATCAATGTAAATTCAATTTATAAAGATGTCTTGGGCTCGGGAATCCCCACTATGGATCTCAAGTAATCAATGCGAATTAAGAATCTCAATATTACTAGACTTAGGTTTAAGGTGAATTTGTCGTAACTAAATAGAGAACCAACTCACGCTCTCGCGCTACGCAAGTCTATAGCAATCCAAACTAGATCCTTGCTCTCGCGCAAGCCTAGTTCAAAATACTAGCATTAAGATCGACAATTACATCCAATCCCAACTCAAGCTCGCTCTCGCGCAACTCAGTTTCGGATCTAGATCGTGATAGTTCGTACTCGTTTCACCGTCGTGTAAACGAATATAAGTATAGAAATATAATAAAGATGCTAGCTTTGGTCACTCTCGCGCACCAAATCTAGTGAATCTCGATTACAGATCTAAATTGAATATCTAGGGCTTCCCATAGATCAAGATCATCTCTCGAGCTCTCAAGATCTAACGGAAATCCCTAGCTACCCGTAGTAATCCAATCATAATCTAACCTTTAGAAATTCTAGCAACATTGAAATTCAACAAATATCACAAATCCCCCTTTTGATCCATAGGGTTCATCCCCTTACCATAGAGCAAAGGAATTACTCACAAATAATCATGAAAATCACAAGAGAAATAAGATCGACAAGAGAATTCTTGCAAAACTCAGATTTAAGAAGATATATATCATAAAAATATAAACTTGCAAGAGTTTTAGAGATACTAATGTCGATTACAAGCTTTAACAATGAAACCAAGATCCAAGTCTCAATATCTCGTCAAAAGAATTCTCTAAACTAAAATTAAAACTAAGAAAATAAAAGTATGGACTATCCCCTTGGGCAAGAGATAAAACTGGGTATTTATACATGCCCAAAATAACTAAAAAAATCCTGACAATTCTGCCCCCAGACTGCTGCAAACCCTAGCTTTCGAGACTGGGTCGGCGACGCTAGTCGGCCGAGTGAACATCTCACTCGGTCGAGTGAGGAATCCGCTTCGGATTAGGAAAATCGGTGTTCTAGGCTCCTCAGACCACTCGGCCGAGTAGTCTTCTCACTCGGTCGAGTGGGGTCTTCTGCATATCCTCCAAAAAAACAGAGAAGTGTCGAAGATTTCCTTCACAAAATTTTGCTCCACTCGGCCGAGTACATTTCAGCTCATCTTCAGGATTGAGTCGTCGTATCAGTGTCACTCGATCGAGTGTGCTGCTTCACTCGATCGAGTGAGCTGCGTCACTCGACCGAGTAGCCTGTTTCAGCACTCTTTTCTTCTTCTCCTCGCTTCCTCGTCGATTCCTTCGCCTCTCTTCCTCTTCTGCTCATCTTTCAATGCCGTTAGCTCTCCGATATCATCGTGGGTGATGCTTAGGCACGCATGTAAGTGCTCTAAGCTTCAAATTGCTTCCGATTGCTCCATATCTCCTGAAATTAGACGAAACAGAGAAATAGTGAAATGTATCGTGAAATCGTCGTATAATCGTGAAAATCGCGATATGAGCAGTCGAAATGGTATGCAAAAATACAGAAATAAAGTGTAAAATATGATCCTATCAAAATCTCCCAAGCTTATCTCTTACTCGTCCTCGAGGAAGATGAGTAAGAAGTGAACTTGGCGAATAAAAATAAAGAAAAATGAATAGATGAAAAAGAAGATGAAGAGGGGAAAGTGCTAGATCATTCTCTCAGAACTTGGATTTGCTTACTCAAATAGCACGAGTAATGAATACAAAACATAGCTAAAGCTTTTATTTGGATATCACATCATATGGGTACATTTGATAGAAAAAACTGAGAACAACGTGAATTGTCTGAAATATGAAATCATTTTAGAATCAGCATCGTCTGAGGCATATAAAACGATATACGTGATTATAGACAACACACTTTTCAATTGACTGCTTCTAATTGGAGTATAAGAGATATCACACATTTCAAATCAAAAAGAATAGAAAGAGATGGTTTTCATGAATTTCATGCCAATTTTTCAATTCATAGACTTCGTTATACTCTAAGTCATCTCCCTAAGTATCAGAAATTACATAGCTTAGGTGGTCATGCACATACAAGTAGTCACTCTCTCACAAGTCATTGGATCCCCTCTCCCAAGCTTATTTATAAGCGTGGTAACATCAGATAGAAAATATAATCTTTTCCCATATTTCTTTGTAGCTCCATATGAATAAAAAGGAAAATGAGAAAGAAATAAGAAGGGATTGTGTATATACAATAGAACTTTCTTTTCTCTCCCTTTTTCTCCTTTTTTTCTCCTTTTTCTTCTTCTTCTTCTTTTTATTTATATATACATATGAACAATCCCTGATAAAGATACAAAGATAGAAAATTTTCTTTTCTTTTGAGATTTTGGGATTGATGGAGCTTATTCCTTTTAGCATGGGAAAGATGCAAATATAAGACTTACTAAAGGGGAGATTCACAAATTACTATAAGTATATAAATGATTTTCAAGATATGTGAAGAAAGAATATAAGATAATGCTCGGTTCACTCTTTTGCATGTGCACAACAACTTTAGCAGCAGGGTAATGTAAGCTACTCAGTTTGATATCAAAAAGTAAACTAATCTAATCATATCAAACAACAATCGAATCATTCAACCTGGAAGTTCAATACACATTTCATGCAAATAAGAAGTGATAATAAGATGCAAAGCAGTACTCCAAGTATAGGCAGTCAATGCGTGAAGCTTGGTGTGTTTTCTATAAAGAGTGTACAATAATGTAATTCCCAGACTTAGCCAACGCTAAAATTCATTCATAAACAAATAAAACACGATGGAAGCTCTTTTTCTCACATGCACGGTAATATATTGCATATGGAATCAGAAATAAAAAACAATAGCATGGCAATAGATACGTGCATATCAGAGTAAAGCAGCTCCAAGCTATAATCATCATAGGGAATTCATCTCTAACAGAGAAAGTAAAAGGAATAAAGATAAAATAAAAACTAACTATACACATGCAAAGCACTCCAAAAATAAAGAAAACGTGATGCATGGGAATGAAAATGAAAATGAAAATGAAAAAGGGTGTGAAAATAAGCGAAAAATAAAGAAAAGTGAAAAATAAAGACAAAATGAAGAAAATAAAAAGTGTGTGTACACTCACTCTCCCAAGCTAAACATCAAATTGTCTTCAATGTGTGAAGTGTGGCACACGAACACATGTATGATGCAAAATAAAAGAAAACAGAGAAAATGAAAGATGATGATGTATGCAAATGGTATATGCAAACATGCATGCAAAGTGATGAATGGATGCAGCATGGTAGATAATATATATGCAAGATGGATACAAGATGGTGGCCAGGAAAAACATACTCTCTCCCACACTGATATATATAGTGCCCTGCAAAATGGCGAAGACAGATGGGCAAGCACAATAATGGGGTGAGGGGTGAGACGAAAAATATGACATGCATCAAAAGTACGTGCTTAAGCTGGTGGTTGGGTGTCATCACATCCCTGTGGTAGGGGCAGTGGTGGCGGTGGTGCAGACTGTTGAGGGGCAGACTAGGGTGCCGTCTGCTATTGCTGCTGCAACTGCTGAAGAATCCTGTTCAGCGTAAGCTGAATATCAGGAATCATGTCGACACGGGCCTGCTGGGCAACGACGGCTGCTGTGATAGCCCTAAAATCCACTCTAAGCCCACTCACTACCGCCTCAACTGTGCGGAGGCGCATGTTAAGGACGTCGGGAGCGGGGGCAGAGGGTCGAACAGGTGGTGGGCGGGGCTATCTCACACGGCCTCCAAAGACAAGTGGGGCCACTATCGAGTGTGGGTGGGTGGTGCAGTGCTCACAACAAGACGCCCAACCTCTGCGGGAGGCTGAGACACAGGTATGCTCTCAAGAATGTGTGCATCGGCTGATGAGGAAGGGACATCAGTAGAGGACGGGGCAGGCGAAGAGGTCGTGGCAACAGCTGTAGTGACAGACACCCCGACGCTCTCGATATATACAGCTACAGTAGAGACAGAGGCATCGACAGCTGGGGAGGTCGTGAAATCAGGAGAGAATGGCTCCCCATGAGTCAAAAAATCAGCAGTGGAAAGGGTCTCGACGGTCGCAGAGGCAGAAGGCTCGCCACTCTCAAAAGTGATGGGGTCGATGCTCTCAATGCCAATGGGGTCTACTCTCAGTGGCACAAAAGTGGTGGTGGGAACAGACACTACAACGGAAGAGCTCTCGGCACGAGCAGAGGTGGGGACAGATGTGTCGGGCTCGGGGACCAGAACAGAGGCAGGCTGAGGAAAATGAATCTCAGGGGCAAGAGGGTCGAGAAGGGGCTCCTGCTGGTCACCATCAGGCTCTAGCACGTGGACAGCTAGGATGAGGAGGTCCATCGCGGGCCTTCCCTCCCCACCTGTGGGTCTAATGTGGGTCCAATCAAGACTCGAAAGCACCATATAATCAGCAGAAAACAGACCTAGTAGACATACCTAATGTCGTTGACCATGGGGCGGAGCATCTTCATACGGGCCAATACATCAAGAGAAAGCGAGGTGGGACCCGTAAGACGACGCAAACCCACATGGAGCTCAATCCTAAAAATGGGAGCTAGGAGGGTAATCAGGCAGCCAGAACATATCGCTTTCCTAGAGGCGACCGTGGAAAACATGCAGTCTAAATACCACCTAGCTACATCTATCGAAATGGCGGGGACGAAGACGTCCACGTCGCCCTCTAAGGCTCTCTCTCGGGTCATCGTGTGAGCATGAAGAGCTCTGGCATGGACACCGTCCCAACCTCTGGCCTGGCTAAAATGGTAGTCACCAAAAGATGTGCAATCCACAGGCAAGGGTGAACTATGGAAGAGGCCTTGGCCTGACTGGGGTCAAAACGGTGCGTGCCAGTGATCGTGTCCCAAAAAGCATCAGAAGCGAAGACAGACGGGGTATGGTGCATAGGACCGTAAGCTCGATCAGGGTCTGGGACATGGGGCCAGTGAAAGTAGGCTCGGACCATGTCGTGTGAGATCTCGCACTCATGATCCATAAGCCGAAAAGAATAACCCCTGGGAGTCCTACGAATAGAACTCAAGACCTCGAGGGTGGGTCGGACGAAGGTGTCTGCCAACACCGACAAAAAGTCGTGCCACACCATGTTGTCATACTACTAGAGCAGGCCCTACAGTACCCCCAGGCTCTCGAGTGTATCGATATGTGTAAACCTGGTGGCTACGATCTGACGCTTGGAGAGCCCCTCAAATTTGATGCGGTGTGCGGCATCTCTGAAGGTGATCCCAAGCATGTTGATCATAGGGGCAGGCTGTGTTAGTGGGGGTGGAATAGCTGCAGTGGAAGCAGGGAGCATGGGAGGTGGATCGCTATGCGGCGGGGACTCCGCTCTAGAGGAAGAAGGGCCGGGTTCACCGGTCTTCTTCCGCTTGGCAGCGGGCTTCCGAGCGCTAGACCTAGTGCGGGGTGAGGTGCGTGGAGGAATGAGTAAATACCGTGAAATGTGTAGCAGTCACAAAGTGCTCAAAAGAAAATGAGGAATGAGTGTACCAAGCACGATGCAACTCCACGCGAGCAAAGTGAGTGAGAGGCACCTCCCCTAAGCTCCGAATCGGCGTATGATCTCCGCCAAGCTATCTTGAAGCACAAAAAAGATTGATTAGCATTAAAACTCATCAAATTGTGGGGTTAATCAAGAGTAATAGGCTAAAAATAGGGTTGATTTAAAAATGGGGTTGAATTGGGCTTACGAATAGCATAGGAGAAGAAAGGGGAGAAATAGAGCGAGATGGGGCGGAGATCGTCGGAGCTCGGCCACTTGAGGATCACCGGAGAGAGTGCTGTCGACGAGTGGGGCAGTAGCCTCGGGCGAGTGGGCGGAGGGACTCAGGCGAGTGGGCAACTCGGTTCGGTCGAGTCGAAGGGAAGAGAGAGTTCGATCGATTTGGGGGAAATTAGGGCGAGCTGTCGAATTTGGGGGCTATAATAGGGATGGCCCACTTAAGTCACTCGACCGAGTGACGATGGTCACTCAATCGAGTAGCCCCAATCGACAAATTTTTAGAATTATGGCGGTTCGGCTGAGTCGAGTGACTCGATCGAGTGGTTCGAGTCACTCGTGCGAGTGAAAAGTTCCACTCGGTCGAGTGGCAAATAGAAACAGAGTGTGGATTTTTCGAAAATTCTGTTGCAGTCTCCCACTCGATCGAGTATGAATAGTCACTCGGTCGAGTGAACTAATCTACTCGGCCGAGTAAACAGGCCTCACAGAGCATTATATAGAGCTGTTCAAGATAGAATTCACTCGGTCGAGTGACAAAGTCACTCGGCCGAGTTGCATATAATTTTCAGAGATGTGGGTTTTGGAGCTTCCCTGTACAGTATCCCACTCGGTCGAGTGAGATCTTCACTCGGCCGAGTGAGAATATCACTTGACCGAGTGATTCTGGAAGAATATTGCGGTTATTACACCCTCATTTGATTGTATTTTGCGTATATTTAATATCTATTTGGTCTCTAATAAGTGTATAATTGAAAGATCATTTAATTTTAGAGTATATCGCTTGTTTATACGCAAAATACCATTTTATGGCCTAATTTTGTCTCCATTTTATTTTTCAGGTAAAGCTTGCAATGTTTCAAATTCAACGGCATTTTTCCATATTTTTCGGAAGTCAGAGCAATTTTTGTGGATTAAAAAGGCCCAGTAAAGGTGTAAAAGAGAGTTTTTAAAAAAATAAAAAACATTACTGCTGACGCAAGCTGGCGTCAGCAATCTGCTGACACCACCATCAGTAGGCCCGCGTTGCGGGCAAAAATTGCCGCCCACAACGCGGGTGGTTAAATTTACCGCCCCACGGGGCGGGTCGGACCCGGACCCGCCCCAGTCTGCATTGGCGGGCGGGCGGCGCCCGCCAAACAACGCGGGCGCCGCCCACATTTAACTCGCGGGCAAGCCGCCCGCGTTGAAAATGCGGGCTGAGACCGCCTTGTTTGACTAATGTGGATGGGTTGCGGGTTTGCAACCCGCAGACCCGCAAGCCCAATAAGCCCTAAATTCCTATTAAAAGTGGTCTTTTGCTCATATCTTCGTCATCAAAGCTCGGTTTTGAGTGAAACAAGTTTTGGGGGCTTCTCCCCCAAATTTCAAAGGAGTTGGAGCAACTGTATGAGAAGTTTGGAGACGTTTTGGCATCGTTTTGGCTTCGTTTTGGGTGAAAACTCTCCACTTTCCTATGTTTTAATTAGTTTTAAGTATGTTTTGTAATCTAATGATGTTTGTATTAATAATATTTGTTGTTTTTATTACCATGGCTAGCTGAAAATGTTGTGAGTGTGTTGGTAATAGTTAGTATTGATGGGTCAAGTCTTCATAGCACTTATAATAATCTAAAACGTTGAATATGTCGATTTTCGCTATTTTAATTAATTACGCATTATCCGAGAGGAATCCGCTCAGGATGACATGCCGCGAGGCATCGTCTACATGCACAAACCCGTAGAGGGGCCCAAGGAGGGTGATGAACTGTAAGGTTCATCTACTTATACGTTATTGTTTAGAAAAACGATCGATTCAACGTTAATGTAATTTGCTAGAAAATCACCGTTCTCTTTAAAGTTAAATCATCCGATCCCCATACCTTGGCATGGATGAGGGATTGAGTCATCCATGTAGAATGAGTCTCATGATACCCTACAACACTAACGAAAACACATCACACTCACACTTTTACTGTATCACTTTTTCACGTTGTTTTTCGTACGAGTTTTACCTCAAATCAAAAACCCAACCAAAAATTCACCTTCAAAGGGTGGGTTATAATTCACTAAATCATTTCCAAGCAGATTTCAGATAGTAAAACTTGTAGATTAGTTTGTCCCTGCGGAATACGACCCTGGACTCACCAGGTTTACTACTTGATCGACTTCTATACTTGAAAATATAACTGCAACATTTTGGTCTAGTCAATTTTGGCGCCGTTGCCCGAGACAACGATCTATATTTTCTTACAATTTCTAATTAGCTTGGAAATTTTGGAGAGATTTGTCCACTTTTTGTGTATATACTCTTTGTATATCCATTTTTTTCTTTTGGTTATTCATTTTTTGTAACGTTTTTAGTTTTTATTATTGGTTTTTGATATTTGTTTAGAGGGTCCCATCTTGAGTGTGTGATTTAAAATTTCTTTATTTTACACTTTTAAGTCATTTTTTTCTTTATATTTTTACTTATCTTTATATAATCCAAAAAAATTTAAAACTTTTATAAATTTTTTTAAATGGATCATGATATTGACATTGATGCAATCGTTTCCGAATTTATTACGGGGTTGATTCAAATCTAACCAGTTTTCCAGGGTACGGAGGAGGAGAACCCACATTTACATTTACAAAAGTTTGAAACGATATACCACACTTTATTTGGTGGGAGTACATGCATTGATAACTTATTTCTTAGATACTTCCTATACTCTTTGAGAGATTTTGCTTCGCATTGGTTTGAAACATTGCCTCTTGACTCAGATTTTACTTGGTTGTCGTTTCAGTTCGAATTTCTTCGAGTATTTTTTTCCTAATTTCTTTGCACAGGTACAGGTGCGGCAGGCCATGAAGCCCCATATAGCGAGTTTTGCTCAAACTGACGAGGAGGCATACTATCAAGCTTGGCAGAGGTTCGATGGTTTGATGCTTACATGTCCACACCACAGCTTACACGATGATCATCTCCTACAGATCTTCTACACGGGATTACTGCCTTCTATGTGGGATTTCATGCAGACAAGCTGCAATGGGGAATTCTTTGCTTATTCGACCGATGAAGCATGTTGGTACTTGAATGATCTTGCTGAGTATGATGTTGCACTCAAACAGGTCCACTATCGGCCTGAGGTTCCACCTATGGGCTCATTCCAATACAACCCTCTGGAAAAACTTGAAGAGCCTATTAATGGGGGACATTGGAGCCAAAAGAAAGAGTATAAACGACCATATCTTGAGGAGCAAGAAGATATGGATGATGTGGTGCGTGTTGACCATGAGGGAATCTAATTGGATGATGCCGATGAGGATATATGGGAGGGTGCGAGCTTACAGACCAAGATGGAGCCCGAACCATAACTTCTTCCTACTTCAGTGCAGCAGTTCCCACTTACTTCACCGTAGGAGGAGATTGATGGCAATTACAAGATGGTCTACATTAAGCCAGTGTTGTTTTCCCCTCCAGATCTACTTCTGCAAACACTTCCTCCTCCTCCTGAGGCAGAGTATCAGATCGTGTGTAACGACACATACTCGGGGAGTTCCCACAATTTCATGCCATATATTAGTGAATCACAAATTCCAATTCCATATACTTTTGATTCAAAATGTCGTCAATTGAATTTAAACTCTTTAGTTAATTTTGACGACCCATTTTGGACTTTTGTTACAGGGCATGAGGATAACGCTTGTATTGATGCAGCTCGTCTGGGAGTTGCATTGCTGGAATCCAAGAAGGCCGGTGGAGGCCTAGCTTCGCAGCAGCGGGCTGAGAAGCGCAGGGGGCTGATTGTGCAGATACCATCTCTGCTAGAGATTCTGGATCATCCATTTGTGATGGAGTTAGCACCTTTACCGTCCGCAGCGCCTAGCCCTTATTGGTGGCCAACTTTTACACAATTGCCTTTGGCGTCGCCATCTTGAGCACTGACAAAGGATATACGCAAGGAGCTTCTGGAACAAATTCCTTCACCGATAGATTTCTGTGATCCTCCATTTGGGAGGCTACGGTGATATCTTCCCTTTTTACCCTTATTCGTCGTTATATATATTTGAAAGGGGGGATGTCTGTTTATGCCTTCACATATATTGATATCCATATCTGCTACCCTTCAAACATTGAAGACAATGTTCATTTTAAGTTGGGGAGATGAAGTAGTAGAAAAGTTTGCATAAACATTTTATATAGTTTTTTGTTTGTTGGCACTTTAAAAAAAATTATTGCATAGTTTACATCTATAGTTTTCTTATGTTTGCTTGCATAATAAAAAAGAGTGTTGTGTTTTTCACCCAACCCATCTATATGTCCACTTGAAGTGGAAATTCCATCGTCTTTAATTGAACACCTATATTTGTAAAATAGATTAAGAATGTTTTACCCATGCGTGGTATTTTAAATTCTCATGAATTTCATGTAAATTACTGCATGTATCCGCAATTGTAATCTCATGAAACTATTGTTTGGTTTATGCATTTTCATGTCACGTATGCGTTTATGAATTGGTAATTATGTGAAGAATGTTATAAATTCTCAGGATAACAGGCCAACCACATACACAAGCTTGCTGATTAGTAGATGATGGAGAATTTTACTCAAACATGACTCATGTAAAAAAAAGCAAAAAAAAGGCAAAAAAAGCAAAAAAGGTGAATAAAATGCACCGTTCTTCCAGCTTCTATTTAGTAGCCGGGTCCTCGTGCCTCAGGAAGCATGGGGATTCGCGTCGAAAAATGAAGTATGGGGGAGTGCATAATAATCTTTAGACATTCCGAATTATTAAGTCTGAGGGGGTTTTCAAAACCTAATGCCCTAAAACCTTATGGTTTAGGAGTCATTGACCTAATGCTCGTTACATGGATTGCTCTAAAATTTTTATTAAAAAGAAAAAAAGAAAAAATAGATGAGATATTGTGAGTGGATTCAAGATCATGATCGTATGATTTGGATGTTGTGATGGCCTAATCCTAGTAAATTTACATCCTAGGACACATGATTACCTATTGATTAAACAATTGTGTTTATGTGATACTGAATATGTGTGGATTGAGATAAAATTGTAGATTTTTGCATTAGTCCATGAAAACCCACGATAGTTATTGAACTTTGTTGGGTAATATTATTCTTAATTCATTTTTTGGGGTGTATGACATATTTTTGGAATCTTCGCTTATTTTGTTAAGAGACGAGCAAAAAGCTAGTTGGGGGTGAGATTCTGGAAGAATATTGTGTTTATTACCCCCTCATTTGATTGTATTTTGCGTATATTTAATATCTATTTGGTCTTTAATAAGTGTATTATTGAAAGATCATTTAATTTTAGAGTATATCGCTTGTTTATAAGCAAAATATCATTAATGGCCTAATTTTGTCTCCATTTTATTTTTCAGGTAAAGCTTGCAATTTTCCGAATCTAACGGCTATTTTTCCATATTTTTCGGAAGTCAGAGCAATTTTTGGGGATTAAAAAGGCCAGTAAAGGTGTAAAAGAGAGTTTTTAAAAAAATAAAAAAATTACCTCAGACGCTAGCTGGCGTCAGCAGGCCCGCGTTGCGGGCGGAAATTGCCGCCCGCGTTGAAAACGCGGGCTGAACCCGCCTTGTTTGACTAATGTGGATGGGTTGCGGGTTTGCAACCCGCAGACCCACAAGCCAAATAAGCCCTAAATTCCTATTAAAAGTGGTCATTTGCTCATATCTTCATCATCCAAGCTCGGTTTTGAGTGAAACAAGTTTTGGGGGCTTCTCCCCCAAATTCCAGAGGAGTTGGAGCAGCTGTAGGAGAAGTTTGGAGACGTTTTGGCATCGTTTTGGCTTCGTTTTGGGTGAAAACTGTCCACTTTTCTATGTTTTAATTAGGTTTAAGTATATTTTGTAATCAAATGATGTTTGTATTAATAATATTTGTTGTTTTTATTACCATGGCTAGCTGAAAATGTTGTGAGCGTGTTGGTAATAGTTAGCATTGATGGGTTTCATGTTTCATGTCTCATGTCTTCATAGCACTTAAAATAATCTAAAACGTTGAATATGTCGCTTTTCGCTATTTTAATTAATTACGCATTATCCGAGAGGAATCCGCTTAGGATGACATGCCACGAGGCATCGTCTATATGCATAAACCCGTAGAGGGGCCCAAGGAGGGTGATGAACCGCAAGGTTCATCTACTTATACGTTATTGTTTAAAAAAATGTCCGATTCAACGTTAATGTAATTTGCTAGAAAATCACAATTCTCTTTAAAGTTAAATCATCTGATCCCCATATCTTGGCATGGATGAGGGATTGAGTCATCCATGTTTAATGAGTGTCATGATACCCTACAACACAAAAACACATCACACTCACACTTTTACTGTATCACTTTTTCACGTTGTTTTTCGTACTCGTTTTACCTCTAATAAAAAACCCAACCAAAAATTCACCTTCAAAGGGTGGTTCATAATTCATTAAATCATTTTCAAGTAGATTTCAGATTGTAAAACTTGTAGATTAGTTTGTTCATGAGGAATATGACCCTGGACTCACCAGGTTTACTACTTGACCGACTTCCTATGCTTGGGAATATAACTGCATCATTTTGGTCCAGTCACCGAGTGGGCTGCTCTTTTCAGCTCCAACTCTCTGTTTTTTCTCCAGTTTATGATTATTCCTCTCCCGTCAGTTTCTTCCTTCCTTTGGCATTTAAACACGTTCCTAGAGCTGCTGTCCATCGCCATGGCTACCCTTCATTGAATTGTTTCCGCATATCTTCTTCCTGCAATGAAAAACGTTGCCCGTTGTTAGATTTTTATTAGACTCTTGACTCTTTAAACTGTAAAAATTTAAAACAAAAATGAAAACTAAAATTCAACTAAAAGAACTAAGATAGAACGTCGGGTTACCTCCCAATAAGCGCTCGTTTAAGGTCTTGAGCACGACCTCTTAAGATTTCTTCGTTTAGCGCGTGATGTTCGATGCATATGAGATGCGCGTGTCAAACTTCTCAGGGGGGCCGTGAGGGTTTAGATATTGCACTTGTTCTTCCTTGGCCTCCTTTGAATGCACCTCCTCTCTAATGACGGTGGGGGATGACTCCACCAAGCTTTTGTTCTTGGCTTCTTTTGGCTTTCCCCGCGGTGAAGATGTGTTCCTGGTGGCTCTTTCTTTCTTTGCTTCACCATAGCGAGCTTGCAGAGCTCTCTAATCTTTATGCCATCAGCGTCGTTCTCCTCTTTCTCGGTGAGAGGATCCGGTGTATCTCTAATTGGAGCGTCGTTTTCAGAAATTGGCACTCCATCAAGACTATCCACAGCTAAGTTCCAATGGAATGTGGCATGGCTTCATCGATGACCTCGTCAAGGAGGTCCACATAGTCGCCTTCCTCCAACGAGGATCTATTCTTTATGGCTCATGGGAGGTGAAACTCGACTTCAATATTACCAACGTTGAGTGACAACATTCTCTCCCTCACGTCAACAATAACTCCAGCTGTAGCTAAGAAGGGGCGCCCAAGTATAAGAGATGTATCACCCTCTTCTTTCACGTCCATGATGACAAAATCACATGGTATGCATAGTCCTCCTGGTATTTACAATGGCACATTCTCGGCGATCCCCACTGGCCTAGTAATCCACCCATCGGCGAGTTGAATCTTCATATCAGTGGCCTTGAGGTCGGTCCTCGTATTGAGCTTCTTGAACATGGTAAGAGGCATCGGGCTCACGCTCACACCGAAATCCACCAAAGCTTTTTGTAGAGGGACTCCACCAAGAGTGCATGGAATCCTAAAACTTCCGGGATCCTTTAGCTTCTTCGGCAACTTCTCTTCATCAATGATCCAAGTACCTTGTTTGGCGAGCATGATCTTTTTTGTTCTTTTTCTTCTCGTGATCAAATCTTTGAGAAACTTCGCATATGTTGGGATTTCAATAATTGCATCAATGAACAGGATGTTTAAGCTAATACCTCTCAAGTACTCTAGAAATTTGGCGAACTGCTTCTCCAATTTGGCCTTTGCCAACTGTTGAGGAAATGGTATCGGTGGCATATACGTTCGCTCCTTCTGAGGCTCATCAATTTCAGATTTTTTTCATTGTTTGTAGTCGCCGTGGGCTCCTTTTCTTCATTACTTCCCTCTTTCTCAACCGGGGCCTCATCCCTTGAGCTTCTAGTTTGGACAATAATGGGAGTGGTGTCCTTCCCGCCTCTAGTAGTAACCGCCACCACTGTATCGACGTGGCCTGTGTTGCTCCTAGGATTTGGCTCTGGTTGAGCCAGCAATTGATGTTTAGCCTTATTAAGCAAGGTAACCTGCTTCGCCAATTGTGTCATTATAGTATTGAGACTATATTAGCCCGCCATTAATTTGGCATTGATCTTCTTTTGCTCGGCCATAAATTCTTCAACTCTAGTCTCATGCTCTGACCTCTTTGGTGGCGGGGTGGATTTTGGGGCCTCCATCCTTGATTGAATCTTGGGGGTCTATAAGGCCTCGGGGGTTGCCTCTGCTGGAATTGTTGTTGTTGCAGTGGCCTCTGTTGGTATGGTTGTTGTTGAGGTGGCAACCGGACGTGTTGTGGTGGTGGTGGTGGTTGTTAAGGAGGGGTTAAGGCTTCACTGTTGTTAGTATATGAAAATCCAGGGTGACTCTTCTAAGCCGGATTCACCCAAGATCCATTATTAGCTCCACCTTGAACATACTGAACTTGCTCCATACTTCCTCACTAGCCTTGCCGCCAACATACATAACTTGGCCTTGCCAATCATTAGGTGTGGATGTGTCAGGTGCAACATGAGGCTCGCATATCTTCTTCTCAAGTCTCTCTACCACTTTAGACAGAGAGTCAAACTTATTGCTAACTCCACCACTGCCTTTGATTCGTAGATACTTGTCGGCTTCATGGATGATGATGTTTGGCCCCTCTCATCAGCCCACTGCTGATTGTTAGAGGCCATCTCCTCTAAGAGCGACGCAGCATCCTCTAGCGTCTTTGACAATATAGCTCCATTGGCGGTGGCGTCGATGATCATCTTTGTGTCTGCTTTCAGACCATTGTAAAAACTGTGCACGAGCTCCCAATCATCGATGCTATGGTGTGGGCATTGGTGTTGTAGATCTTTGAAGCGCTCCCATGCCTCATATAAAGATTCTTGGGGGCCCTGCTTAAAAGACATCAAAGAATTTCTTATCTTCACTGTCTTCGACGACGGATAGAACTTGTTGACGAATGCGCTTGCCAGCAAGTCCCAAGTAGTGAAGGTGCCATGTGCTTGTGTCCTCAACCAATATTAAGCTTTATATCGAAGAGTGAACGGGAAAGGCGCAGACGGATGTCGTCCTCTGGTACATAATTCATGTTTTCATACAAATAAAACTAGAGAACAACATAGTCGACGAGCGACGAAAGAAACAACAGGGACACAACACAACATACACAATGATACGAACTGCAACAAGATGTATATAAATAGAGAGCCAGCAAAAGAGATACATCCAATGAACAAAAAATAACTATACCAGCAGAGAGGATCACATAGTGCACAAGCAGATATCAACGCAACATCACAACAAAATGTAAAAAAAATACAACCACCCAACTATACTAGCCTCACTCTCTCACAACTAGATGTGTCATCCAAAGTGCTCAGAGGAGAGTCCTCCAAGGTAGGCTCAGGAGGCAGAGGCAGGAGCTGCACCAGCGTCAGGCTGTGCAGTCGGAATGGTAGACTCTGAAGCAACAGAAATATCTACCGAAGGGATGGTGGCAGCAAGAGTGCCCTCGGGGCACGAACAGGAGAGGCAGCAGCAGGCTCCTCATCGTCAGCAGCATCCATGGCTTCCTCATCAGAAACAGACGGAGGAACCTCAACACCCAAGTGATCACAGAGCGCTCCAGCATCTCCTCACAACGCAAAAGACGAGCGTCCCGACGGCTCAGGTGTGCTGAAGAGGCAGCGCTAGACGACGGAGGAGGAACAGAAGGGGTCGCCCGCTGAACATGTCTCAAGGCAGCAAGAGATTTCTTGACAGCGGTTGCGTTCAACGGAGGACCCAAAGTACGCTGATCATCAGAGGGAAGGAGAACTCCAAAGTGACGGAAGACCAAAGTCAAGAGGCAAGGGTAAGGAATATGCACGGCCTTGGACAACTTCTTGATGCACTCAAAAGAGTCCATCTTATCCAGAATGATACGAGCCCAATTTATTTCGCTCCCCTCAAACAGGGCATAGATGAGCTTTAGAAAGGGCTGGGATGGAAGACTAGAAAAGCCGTACTTCGGAAGAAGACATGACTTCAGAATCAAATTGAGAACCTATGCACTCGGCTTGAAAGATTTGGAGGGAACACCTATCATGGCGGGAGGAACGACGTGAAACATATTAGCCAAGAGAGATTGATCGAGATCATCGATCTTCTCCACAGAAATGTCAGACGGAAGCAGACCAGAAGACGAAATCCCAAGAATCTGTCCTAAGACCTCTGAAGTGAGGACAATGGGCGTCCCCAAAATAGTGCTCTCAATACAGTGCTTTTCGTCATACTCACTCCTAACTCGATTGGCATAGAAAAGCTTAACGAGTCGTGGGTAAGGATGAGGATTCGCCTTGGGATTGTGGAAAAGATAGTCAAGAAGCCTGCTATAGATAAAAGATCGGCAAGCTTAGGGAAATCAGCAAACTTGACGTAGTGTTTGAGAATCAAGGGGCAATGCTCAACACAATTATAAGTGGCAAGATATAACGGATCATTGCGACACAGAGAAATATCGACCCCACCAGAGGGCATAGGACCCTTCCCCTTGGACTGACGCGAGGTAGTGCGAGGAGGCGGGATAGGTTCTTTCTCGGTAGCCTCAGACTCCGGGATATAATCCTCGTCGGAGTCAGAGGGTGCTGAAGAAGCACGATAGGGTCCAGAGGTCAAGATCTTTTTGAATTTAGGCGGGGACTGGGATTGAGATTTTGGCTTAGGTCCAGAGGTCTTCTTCTTTTTTGAGAGGAGGCGAATAAGACAATGGCAGAACCGGCGACGAAGGGGGCGAACGAGATGATTTTGATCGACGTTTGGATGGATTAGGGTTAGAAGGAGGCTCGACGGTCATCTGAGAGGGACCGGAAGAGGGGATAGGAATTCTCGTTCTCGCCATGAAATCGAGAAGAGAAAACAAGCAATTTCGAAAGGAAATTAAACCCTAAATAAAGAAGGAAGAGGGGAGGAGATACCCCCGGTGGTGGAGGACGACCGGCGGCGACGGAGGCGGCCGGAGACGGCGATGGACGGCGGGTGACGACGAGGGGGGTCAGTGGCTGAGGGTTTTAGGAGGAGAGAGCACCGATTAGAATGAGATTTAATCGGCTAAGAGAAGACTTAAGCGATTGAAAAAGGGCCAAAGACAAATTTGCCCTTGCCCAACTAGTCGGTCTGAGTTCAGTAGCTGACCGACTAAAACACATTCTAGTCGGTCTACAAATGAACTTGGAACGACTAAGTGGTAAATAGCAAGTTAGTCAAGAAGAGGGTACAAACTAGTCGGTCTACGTTCAATGTCTAACTGACTAGAACTCAAACTAGTCGGTCTGTAGTTGAACGTGAACGGACTAGATGAGTCCAAAAAGTTGGAAATGGGAAATTTTGATATCTTTCCCAAGAGCACTTGGACTAAACATCTAAATACTCTCATATACACTTATGCTACCCCATAAACCCATAAAACCATAAATACGACGCGCAAAATGTAAAGCAGTCATAAATCCAGTATGAACAGAGAATATCATAACAAAAGTATGTATGAGCTTATGAATATCACTATCATGCAAACAATAAAAAATGAATCCTAAATCTCGGATTCACTCATAATCCCCAATTCTCGACGTAACCGCACAAAGGAATCTTCCTTAAGTGGTTTCGTGAAAATATCGGCGATTTGCTTCTGGGTTTCAACGTACACTAATATGATGTCCTTTTTAGCTACATGATCATCTAAGAAATGTTGACGGACATCTATGTGTTTGGTACGGGAATGGTGTACAGGATTCTTAGAGAGACATATCGCACTTAGGTTGTCCACCATGATAGGGCAAATATCACAGTGTACACCAAAGTCTTTCAGTGTGTGTCTCATCCAAAGAACATGTGCACATGCAGCACCAGCGGCGATATATTCCGTCTCGATGGTTGAAAGTGATACAGAATTCTGCTTCTTGGAAAACCAAGAGACAAGAGAATTTCCTATTAAAAGGTAAGTGCCACTAGTACTTTTCCTGTCGGATTTGCATCCAACATAATCTGCATCACTATATGAGATTAACTCATATGTGCTTGACTTTGGATAGAATAATCTGTAATCTAGTGTGTGACTTAAATAACGGAAAATACGTTTAACCGCTATTAAGTGTGATTCCTTAGGTTGTGACTGATACCTAGCACAAACACATACGACAAACATTATATATGGCCTACTAGCAATAAGATATAATAGACTGTCTATCATACCTCGATATAAACGAATGCCTACATCCTTGTCGCTCGTATCTTTCTCAAGATGTGTTGTGGTGCTCATAGGAGTCTTCATGCTAGAAGCACTCTCCATTCCAAATCGCTTTAGCAGCTCCATCATATACTTGGTTTGGTGGATGACGATCCCATCGTTCATTTGGCAAATTTGGAGTCCTAGAAAGTATTTGAGCTCACCCATGTGGCTCATCTCAAACTGATCCTTCATAACATTAGAGAACTCCTCGCAGAGAGTGAAGTTAGTGGCACCGAAAATGATATCATTTACGTAAATTTGAACTAGAATAATATCATGATTAGCATACTTAACAAAAAGTGTTGGATCAACCTCACCCATTTTGAAACCCAAATCCAAAAGAAAGTTCTTTAAGCGGTCATACCAAGCTCTAGGAGCTTGTTTCAAACCATAAAGTGCTTTCTTAAGTTTGAAAACGTGATTCGAAAATTTTTTGTTTATAAAACCCGGAGGTTGAGAAATGTATACTTCCTCAACGACATCTCCGTTTAAGAACGCACTCTTTACGTCCATTTGAAAAAGTTTGAAATCTTTATGGCATGCAAATGACAATAATAGTCTAATAGATTCTACTCTAGCTACAGGTGCAAAGGATTCCTCGAAATCGATACCTTCCTCTTGCCTGTAGCCTTGAGCAACTAACCGAGCTTTGTTCTGGATGACATTTTGGTTCTCGTCTGTCTTGTTCTTGAAAATCCACTTCGTTCCTATAACATTGTGGTTCTTCGAAGGCAACGGAACGAGCTCTCAGACCTCATTCCTCTCAAACTGAATGAGCTCCGCTTCCATGGCTACGATCCAAGAACTATCTTTGCACGCCTTGTTGATATTCTTTGGCTCCACGGAAGAGACAAAGGCGCAATGAGCGAAGAAGTTGACTTGAGGCCTTGTTTTGACACCATCTTCCATATTGCCAATAACTTGCTCATGAGGATGGTCACGAATAGTTGGAAGCTTTCTGGGAACACCCTGGTCACTAGGAACATTCTCAAGAGATTCATTAGTAGGGTTAGTTTCAACAGAATCAATAGCATTAGACGTATCAACAGAATCACAAACTACTTCCATAGAGTCATCGTCATCGATAATTCTAGGAGAGACAAAGTCTTCATTAAATGATACATGAAGTGATTCCTCGATTGTCACGCCCCGCTTCCCTAAAATGGAGGCGAGACGAGAAAAGGTCCGCACGAGAGTGGAGCTGTGAAGCCCCAAACCCGATAAGCGTCAATAAAACATAAGCAGGTCCCTGTAACCACAAACGGAACAACAATAATAACACAAGGAGAGACAGAAATAAAATTCTCCCATCTCATAATTGTCCAACATTAAAATAAGTTCAACATCCAGAAAAGCCACCAGGCTAAAAGAAAGAGTCTAAAGGCCCAGAACAAAGCCAACAAAACCAACAACATAACGGAGTATAGGTGCCACGCACCGACAACAAAACATCAGTCTAAAACAAAAGGAAAGCTCAACGAAGACACTAGGACTGGTCCCCAGTGTCAACGTACTCCTCGCCAAACACAGGCTCGGGCACGGCGTCCGCAAACACCTCGTCCTCAACAACAGACTCAGGCTCGAGATCTAACATGTGACACCCAAAAGAGTAAAGGGGCACATGTCAGCAAGTCTAAAAGACTTGGGCAAGGAAACTGAAGGTAAGGTAAACTAGCAGCCTAACAGTTATAGTATGATGCATAGCATGGCAAGTATCGCATGGTAATAACAAAAGAAGTACAAGTAGCAAGTAACAAGTGGTAGTTGTGACATGTAATGTCAAGTAACAAGTACAAGGGATCACTTAACGAGCGCCCTATTGCCCGCAGGCTGTGTTCAAGTACAAGTCAAGTAAATCACGTCAAGTAAACATGTCGTGCACAGAGATTCCGCCTGTTGGCTAGAGTGGCTGATCGGGCCAACTCCTAAGCTCAAGTGACCGTTTATCTCTACCCCTCCCACGTGTGTCGAGCCAGGGCATTACCCCCGAACACGGAATGCTCGCTTCTGGGACACGAGCCAGGAAGTGTGATTAACACGTATGGCATAGGGTTATGCCCACGTATAGTGGGTGCCTAGCCGGAAACTAGTAGGTCGGGCATTGGCTATCAACCAACACATGGCCCGCTTCTGGAACACGAGCCAGGAAACACAAGTATTGTAGCGTGTGCTACGAATGCGACATACAACATGGTTAGCATGGATGACAATGTATTCGCGTACCGATAATCAAAATTAAACATGACATGGTAGTTGTGCAACATGGTAAACGATGGTCCTAGCTTCGTTGTCAAGCTAGTTCCGGAATTGCGCCTAGGCGAGTATCATTTCGTCGCCTAGTCTCTTTTACGCCTACAACAAGCAAATGGCCTAAAACATGGCCTAAACCCTAAGTGGCAAGTTTCACTTGCCTAGCACCGGGGATGACGATCACGAAGGTTCGTCTCACGGATGCTAATCTACGGGGAAGTCGCTGTTATGGAGAAACAATCATCAAAACACAAGTAACTTCATTAGGGTTCCACAAAACACAACGGGTTATGAAAACATCAAGAGATCGATTTATTACCGTGAGGAAGCGGAAGAAACACTCCGGAGGACCCAGGGTTCAGATCTGGAAATGATTGGAGAAGTTTGGAGAAATAGGGTTTTGGGGGATTTTGGGGATTTGATGAGATTTTGAGGTAGATGAGAGGTAGAATGTGTTGAGGGAGGGTTTGGATGATGGATTTTGAGCTTGGGATGAAGGAATAAGGGTTTGAGGTAGAAGGGGGCTCAATGGGGGAGAAACTAGAGTTTTAAGTCGAGAGGAGGAAGAAGAAAACGTTTGGGAGGGGTTTAAATAGGATGGGCTGGCGGCTGCCCAGAAATTAGGGTTTTAACACAGATTAGTCGGTCAAAGAGCAACCACTGACCGACTAGTTTGGGAACTAGTCGGTCGGTTGACCAACGCAGACCGACTAAGTCCAAACAGTAACTCCTGTACAGAATTAGGATTTAGATTTAGTCGGTCAATGAACAACTGCTGACCGACTAGTTTGACAACTAGTCGGTCGAGAGATGAACTTAGACCGACTAAGAAGGAACATTAACTGATACCAAAAATAGTTGAAGAGTTAGTCGGTCACAGAAGTATTGCCGACCGACTAGTTTGCAACCTAGTCGGTCAACCAACGTTCTTAGACCGACTAACGAGAAACAGTAACTCCTGAGAAATTTAGAAAGCCCACTAGTCGGTCCATGAAGGCTTGCCGACCGACTAAATCATCATCTAGTCGGTCAGTTCCCCTTCTTACACCGGCTAACGTGCACCAAAAGTTCTGATATGGAGCGCGGAGCTCCGGGATCGATTCCTAAGACTCCTAGGCTTGATCTAATAATAAGATATGACCGATATGAAGCCCGTCACGAATGACTTATTCCGAAATCGACGATTCTAAGGAAGAAGCTAAGAAAACACGACGAAACGATCGAAAATGAAAGCCACGGAGACGAAAACCACACATGAGGAGAAAATCCACCAAAACATATAATATAATATAATAAATCCAGATACATGAAAACCAGTCGTTACATCCTCCCCAACTTAAGAAAAATTCCGTCCTCGGAATTTCCAAACACTCACGTGTCCGGAAACAAAAGTGGGAAACGCTCTCGCATCTCATCCTCATTCTCCTAAGTAGACTCTCCCGGCGAGCCGTGTCGCCACATCACCCTCACAAGGTTGACAACCTTGTTTCGAAGTGTCTTCTGACGCCTGTCCAGAATCTGCACTGGATGCTGGTCATACGTCATGTCGGGGCGAACGGTTATCTCCGAGAAATCCACCGCTTGAGATGGATCGCTAATGTATCGACGAAGCTGCGACACATGGAAAACATTGTGAACTCCTTCCAAAGATGGCGGCAAGGCTAAGCGGCAAGCTACCTCGCCAACCCTCTCCAAAATATCAAACGGTCCAATGTATCGCGGGCTCAACTTCCCTCGCTTCCCAAAACGAATCACACCATGATTCAGGGAAATCTTCAAGAACACATGGTCGCCCGGCTGAAACTCCAAAGGACGACGTTTAGCATCCGCACAATGCTTAAAACGGTCCTGAGCAATTCTCAACCTCTCCCGAATGTTCCTGACAATATCCACGGCGTCCACAATCATCTCAGGTCCCAACAACTCCCGATCACCAACGTCATCCCAACTCAATGGCGATCGACATTTCCTCCCATAAAGAGCGGCGAAAGGCACCATGCCAATACTCGCCTGGAAGCTGTTGTTGTAAGAAAACTCCACCAGATGTAGATGGTCCTCCCACGAACCCTTGAAATCCAACATGCACGCCCTCAGCATGTCTTCCAAAATCTGAATCGTCCTCTCGGACTGGCCATCCGTCTGCGGATGGTACGCCGTGCTGAAACTCAGACGCGTACCCAAGCTCTTCTGCAAACTCCGCCAGAACTGAGACGTGAACCTCGTGTCTCTGTCCGACACGATACTCACGGGAACTCCGTGAAGTCGCATGACCTCCTGCACGATTCACGTTACATCACTATCTAAACTAGGAAAAGGAAATAAAAACGGAGGGTAAAAGAATTTACCTCCATATATCTCCTTGCTAGCGCCTCAGTGGACTGTCCCACTCGGAACGGAATAAAGTGCGCGGATTTGGTCAATCGATCTACGATAACCCAAATCGCGTCATTCTGCTTCGGACTCCGAGGTAGTCCAGTCACGAAATCCATAGTGATGTGTTGCCATTTCCACTCCGGAATCGGAAGCGGTTGTAGCAACCTGGCCGCACGCTGATGCTCCGCCTTCACTTGCTGACAAGCCAAACACTTGGCCACACTCCGTGCCACACTCCTCTTCATACCATGCCACCAATAATTCAGACGAAGATCCTGGTACATCTTGGTGCCACCAGGATGCACAGAATACGGCGAACTGTGTGCCTCCACCATCAGCTCCTCTCTAATATCCCCAGCTGGCACACACAACCTGGCTCCAAACCTCAGCGAGCCATCCTCATGAATCAGAAAGTCAGTCCGCAGACCGACTTCTACCTGCTCCCGAATCTTCACCAGCTTCGGATCCTCAGCCTGGCCAGCCTTAATCCGATCCACGATCGTCGACTGTACCTGCATGCACATCAACGAAGAAGCCTCTCCGGGAAGAACAATCTCCACACCAGACTCGCAAAAAACTTGCTGCAATCTCCACTGCGAGGTCAAAATCATCACCGCTAGAAGCCTACTCAGCGCATCAGGAACCACATTCACCTTGCCAGGGTGATACCGCAAATCAATCTCATAATCCGCCATGAGCTCCAACCATCGACGCTGTCGCATGTTGAGCTCCTTCTGAGTAAAAATATACTTCAAGCTTTTGTGATCGGTGAAAATCTTCACTTTCTCACTCAGCAGGAAGTGCCTCCAAATCTTGAGCGTAAACACAACAGCAGCCAATTCCAAATCATGCGTCGGGTAATTCTTCTCATGAACCTTAAGCTGACGAGACGCATAAGCCACAACATGTCCGTGCTGATGCAACACACAACCGAGACCCTTGCCAGAAGCATCGCAAAAGATCTCAAATCCACCGCTACGATCAGGCACAACAAGAATAGGGGCGGTCGTCAACCTCTCCCTTAGGACACCAAAAGCATTCTCACAATCACCCGACCAAACAAAAGGTACATCCTTCCGCGTCAACCTGGTCATCGGCTCGGCAATACGGGAAAAGTCCTTAATGAAACGCCGATAATAACCAGCAAGTCCAAGGAAACTCCGAATTTCAGACACAGACGACGGAACGGGCCACTCTCTGATGGCCCTAATCTTCTCGGGATCCACAGAAATACCACCTCCAGTCACCACATGCCCCAGAAAAGCAACTCTGTCCAGCCAAAACTCGCACTTCGAAAACTTAGCATACAAACGATGCTTCCTCAACATCTCTAACACCGTCCTCAAGTGCGATGCATGCTCTTCCTCCGACCTCGAATAGATCAGAATGTCGTCAATAAAGATAACGACAAACTTATCCAAGAAGTCGTAGAAAATCAGGTTCATCAGATTCATGAAAACTGCGGGTGCGTTAGTTACGCCGAAAGGCATAACCACGAACTCATAGTGTCCATACTTCGTCCTGAACGCTGTCTTCGGAACATCATCCTTCTTCACCTTCAACTGATGGTAACCACTCCTCAAATCCAATTTAGAAAACACCCTCGAACCTCCAAGCTGATCAAAGATATCATCGATGCAAGGCAACGGGTATTTATTCTTAATGGTCACCGCATTCAACTCCCGATAGTCCACGCACATGCGACGCGAACCATCCTTCTTCTTCACTAGCAACACCGGTGCTCCCCACGGAGACACACTAGGGTTGATATAACCCTTCCGCAAAAGCTCATCCAACTGTTTCCGTAACTCTTCCAATTCTGCAGGCGCCATACGATACGGCGCTTTCGAAATCGGCTGCGCACCCGGAACAACATCAATAGAAAATTCCAAAGCTCGATCCGGTGGCAAACCAGACATCTCCTCGGGGAAGACATCATCAAAATCCCGCACCACAGCTGGCCTCTCCAACTCCATCTGCATAGCCACGACCTCCACCGGTCTGGCCTGAAATCTGACAGGACCAAGCGAACTGCTACCACGGCTGAACTCAAACACCGGATGTCCGGGAATCTCGAACACCACCTTCTTCCTCCTACAGTCAATCGTAGCATAGAAACTCGCAAGCCAATCCATCCCAAGGACCGCATCGTAATTGATGATGTCGTGGACAATGAAATCAGCACAAAGCTCACGTCCACAAACCACCAACGGGCAAGAATTGCACCCACGATGCACCGAGACCACACTGTTCCCTGTGACGATATTCCAACTCTCAGGAAGAGGGGACGTCGACAAGGAATTCTTCTCCACGAAGCTCCGGGCCAAAATGCACATCGACGCACCTGAGTCAAAGAGGACTCGTGCAGGAAATGTGCAAACCAAAATCACACCTAGCAAGCAGTCTAACAATCAAATCCTATTCTAGCAACAAACATGAGCAAGCAACCAACATAATTAACAATCAAACTAACTAAGGAAGAAAATAGCTAGAACGAGCGTTACCTGTAATAACCTCGTCCACGGCCATGCTCTCCTCCTCAGTCATCAGAAAGGCCTGCCTTCTTAGCGGAACAGCCTGTCGAAAAGCCTGCCCCTGAGGGACAAGAGGTGCTCCACGACCAGCAGGAACAGACGCTCGCTGCTGCAACGGCTGTGCTACAACAGGTGCCCTCCAAGGCTGCTTCGACATCAGACAATCCTTCATGGCATGGGTATGATCCCCACAGACGACGCACTGGCCCAGGAACCTCCTACACTGATCCTTGACGTGCCCGGTCCTACCGCAGAAATGGCAAGTCTTCAGAATAGACCCTCCTGGCCTCTTGAACTGAGCTGGCTGATTAGGCTTGAAACCAGGCCTAACCATCGCTCTGGCCTGCTCCATAGGCCTCTTCCCAGCACCAGAAACATGTCCTCTCCTCTGACTCAGGTTCAGCTCATGCCTCCTGGCAGCGACCAGAACCTTCTGATAAGAGTCTAAATCGGAGGAAGACACAAAACTCTGGAGCTCCAAAGCAAGTCCCTGCAGGAACCTCTGAGCCCTCTCATCCGCATCCTGCACCATCTTTGGTGCGAACCGACTCAGCCTAGTGAACTCCTGGTGGTACTGGTCCACCGTCAAGCTCCCTTGCTTCAGATCAATGAAACGCTGCAGCATCTCCTTCTTAGCAGCCTTCGGAAAGAACTCCTCATCAAACCTGGACTTAAAGGTAGTCCAAGCTATCGGCTCCACCAGCATCTTCTCTTCCGCATCCCACCAGTTCCGATCATTATCCTTAAGTTGCCTCTTCGCCAAATCAACCCATCCAGCCGGGGTGATCTTGGCTATCTTCAAGTTATCCTCAACGTTCCGAACCCACTCATCGGCAGCCAGAGGACCCTCAGACCCATCAAAATATGCGAGACCCAGCTCCCGAAATTGCTTCGCTCCCGGCTCGGAGTGAGGGGCCTCCGGAGTCGCCCGAGGAGCTCGACCAGCCGGAGCATTCTGGACTTGCAGGAGCACGCCTTGCTGCACCTGCATCATCTCCCCATTGGTGGGTTCCCGCTCAGGCTCCTCATCATGAGGGAGCGCACCACTACCTCCACCACGGGTGATTCGTCTTCCTGTCATCTAGTGTAACGGCCGGTATTTTTCAAATACTTCAAATACTTATTTAACGTAATTAACATCAATTTTAAAATTTTCTTTATAATGGTTTGTTAGGAGTTGTATAACAAAACAGATTACAAAAATTCTTATAAAAATATTTTAGAGTACTAGACTTATCATATATTATTTCAGCAATTTCAGATTTCCTCAAATGCCTAAAACATTTCTGTTAAAATTCATTTTCAGATATTGCAGTTTTGGGTCAATGAATTTATTTTCTATTCAAACGTCTTCAAAACGTTTTCAAACTTCTGCAGTAACATCCTATGATCATTTAGGGCTTCCCACATTAATTTCGTAATTTTCTGATATCGTTTCAATAGAGAACCCGCAAACCCGCTTTCTAAACGTTTTGGCCAAAAACTATTATTTCCGTAGTCCAAACCCTGGAACGGTCTTCGTATTCGCGATCCTCGCGCCGATACGATCCCGTGGGTATGTTTTCGTAATTTTTCGGACACGTTTACTAGTAGGGGCATTTCCGTAATTTCGTTACACTAATGACCTTTCGTTAATTGGGTTTTATCTTGCTAATTACCTACTTAACCCTAATTCCCTCACCTAATCCAACCGTAGCTACCCCATCTAACCCACCCTCTCAACTAACCCAGGCACATCTCTCATCTACCCCTTTCTAAACCCTATAAAATCAACCCCAGACCCTCTCTCTCTCCCTCATTACGTTCGAATTAACCCAGACTTCATCCCTCACCCTCTCACTTTCACCCACAGCAAGTCACCCCTCTCTCTTTCTCTCCTTCGAACCCACGTATGCATTACACCCTCTCCGACTCTCTCTCTCTCTTTCCCGTTCGCTCTCTCTTCCTCACCCCGCGCCGCCGCCGAAGTGTCGCCGACCAACCGCCGCCCCTCGAGGCTTCCGAAGCCGCCACACGCCGGCGAACCCTCCAGCAGCATCGCCCGTACGAAGACGCGACCGCCGCCGCCGTCTGACGAAGACCCACGCTCGCCGTCGATCCCCGCCCTCGTCTTCGAGTTCGCCGCCGCTCCGAGTGTCGCCGTCGCCCGACGACCTGCAGCGAAGGCACAGCCCTCACCCCGACTTCCTCCTCCGCCGCTCTCGAGCAGCTCCGACGTCCCCCACAGCTCCGACCACGTCAAACCCCTGCTCGACCCGCCACCACTCCTCCCAGCAGCTCTCCCCCCCCGCCGCCCTATCACCGGAGAACCCCCAGCTGCTCCGACGTCGCCTGCACCGATCCCCGCCGCCGCTCGTTGCTCCGAGCATCAACGGCAGCAGCCCCGAGCCTAGCCCACAACCGCCTCCTCTCCTCCGCCCCGCCGTCGTCTCGCCCCGAACGACCGCCGCCACCGCCGCCGCTCCCCTCGGCCTCCGACGATGCCCCCGCCCGATCTCCGCTGCCTCTCGCTGCATGCGAACGAAGCATCGTCGGTAAGTTTCGAATGGCAAACTTGTAAATATAACGAATATTTCGATTTTTCGTAATTTTTATTAATTAATAAATGAGTTTATTGGTTTTAAATCCATAATTAAAAATATAGGGCCCATAAAAATGTGTGACTACCTCTAGAAAATCAGAAATGACATTCTGGACCCAATGGCGCTAGTTTCATCTCAATCCGACGCTTAGTTTTTCCAGAATTAATTTTTAAGCCTATAAGTTAAATCCGTTATTTTCATTTAAAAATCCGTATCTTCTTATTTTCACGTAAACAAATATGTGATAAAAATATATGTTATATAACTCTCCAAGACGGTCATTTTGACACCTCATTTGCAACATTCCGATGTAGATTGCATCCAGAATAAATTCCTGAATAAATACGTCACTAATTGAAAAATGGATTTTAAATTGTTTTTGAGCTTTTAAAAATTCTAAAAATTACTATAAGCCTCAGAAAAATATTCCCTCTTGCAGTAAAATTATTTTCACCATATATAGTCTATATAAAAATTTAGAACGCTTTTCGACAACGTTTTAACCGGTTTTAAAAATCAAAACGATCGAGTTTAAATAGAAAATAGGGTACGCTTTAACCAAGTGTTTCTTGTGATTTCAGGTACCAATCTCGTCACCAGCTCTTCAAGCTCCAACCTCGTCTTGCCACGACGAGCTCTAAAATCGTAAGTCACGACAGATTCTAAGTTTAGAAAACTAGTCTACTGTGCTTGCATGAACTTGTGACACTTCACTTATAGCCTCGAACGGCTATTTGACTTGAACCAAACTAGAGAACTAAATGAAAGTAATCTACCAAAGATTACTTTGCCAACTTTCAACTTGGGTAAATTGTGTGCTAGCCACACTACCACGTGCTCAAAGCACGGAAGTAACAGCTTTTGGTGTTGGACTTGTCTTTATCCTACTTGCTGGTTTTCAATGAGGAAGTCAACCAGTTGACTTGGTTTGACAAGTAACATGTGGAACATCGTGTGGAATATCATGTGTGGAATATCTGGTGGAACATCTCGTGGAACATCTTGTGGAACATCTCGTAATGGATACACATCACTGGGGTTTGGGGTAACTCATTGTAGTGAGAGTGTGGGAGCTATGACCGGGGGTTCATCTACTTGCATGTCTGTGTCTACAAGGTCTGCCTGTGTCGGCAAAACTACAAGGTCTGCCTGCGTCGGCAAAACTACAAGGTCTGCCTGTGTCGGCAAAACTACAAGGTCTGCCTGCGTCGGCAAAACGGTCCCTGGCAATAGATGAACTTTATGGTTGCATATCATACTCTCCTACTTGAGTCACGTAGTTCTAGTGTAACTTGCACAGTTACTTTCTTTACAGTACTTGCACTTTACTTTCCTTACCAGTACAGTTACCATACTTGCCTCACTTTACTTGCCATACAGTCACATTTACTTTACGCATTCCATGTACGTTACTTGTACAGACACTGCACCGTACTTTACTTTCACTTTGGTCTGCTTTGTCATACTTGTACAGTACCTCTCTTTCTTTATTTAGAATTGTTGTGACTTACCTACGGTTCCATCTCCGTGGCACCGCAGACGACGTACATATGGAGGCAGATGCTCTTGAGTTAATAGCGCCAGACTTCGACCATGAAACCGCAGCTTTCAGAGCTATTTTCAGTTGTGTACTGTATTTTCTTTCTTTCAGGTATCGTTGGAATATTTGTACGGTACGGATTGTAATATTTGGACACTATTTGGGTATTTTTGTACATCTCTGCATCGTGGCTATTTTGATTTCACTGGTTAACTGCAGAACCTGCGCAATTATCAAATAAGTAACGGGCCCCCGAAAGCGGGTCGTTACAAGTTTGGTGGCCCAACGCAGGTCCTCGCTAACTACCTCGTGAACATTATAGCAAGATCAGGATGTATAATATAAGATACTCAAATTGAACTCTCGAGTACGAGATGTCTCGAGTGTTCACCTGTATTGGATATACGGGTGAAGTGTCCTTATTACCATCTTCATTAGGTCTCCCTCACTTCCTTTGAACTCTTAACCCTTGCTTAGGAATTCGTGTTCCATTCCTGATTATACCTCTCTAGTACCCTCTTTTGCTAGCAGTTATAGTGATTTTTCCATAGGTTGAACTATCTACCCACTTCATCACCTTCCTTCAGTTGATGATGGTACTCATATGAATGATGATCTTCCTTCAATGGACCATGATACCGGTCAATGTGCTTGGCTAAAGTCTGTTGGATCAACCTGGCTAGACTGGGCATAAGTGATCCTGGCTTAGTCACTTCCCTGGCCGTGTCCGCTGGACCGCAAGGACGTAAATCATGATTATGTAACGCCATCGATCTTCATCACTAGCACCCCTTTCTTTAGCTAGTGATGGCCTTCTAATCATTCTACTAATTCTTATATTTCTTCCTAATCACTTTTAGTTCGTCTGAACTCTAGCTACGTTTATTCTAAGGAGGGTAGCATTCATTTTCGATCACCAGAGGTTCAAATTCGACAACGGAAGCGAATCGAAGGACGCTCAGAAGTATTGGAGGATGGTGCTAGAGATTTTGAGACGAGCCAAACCTTACGTGTAAGTGTAGGCTGTTTGCGTCTTTTCATTCTTCTTGAACTCGTATTTCTCTTCTAGCCCCTACTTCTATCTTGTACCCGATTTTCTCTCTCCACGGGTTTGACTTCCTTTCCCACCGACCACCTTCCCCCCTCTTTAATTCCTTTGTCCGCGTCCCCCCTCGAGACTCGTGCCGCCGAACCCTACCCTACCTAACCCCGACTTCGGTGCCCCTCGCCCCCCTTTTTTTTTTCTTTTTAACCCGTCTCCTTCCTCCCCGAGCCACCCCGTGGATCCCCTCAGACATCACCCCCCTCCTCCTCCCGGCCTCTCCCCCAAGCGAGCTCGATCGGACCCCGCATCGCCACTCCGATCTCCGATCCGCCAGCCTCACCCGAAGATCCGCCAGCTTCTGCTTCGCTCCATCCCGTAGGCCCTAGCTCCCCGCCATGGATCGCCAGCCAGTCGGAGCCCTCGCCGCCGCAGATCGCCAGCCGCCGATGGCCCGACGACGACTTTGGGGTCTGTTGGGCCTAGCAGCAACCCTCGCCGCCACCCATGCTTTGGCCGTGTGGTCGGGATATTGGGAACCCGCCGCCATTGGTATCATTGGGAGCTCCTTTTTCTGGTTCTTCCCCCTTGAGCCGCCCAGCTTCGAGTGCTTCTTAGGGGTGCTCCTTAGTGCTTGTAGGTCCCTGAGTTTTTGGTCGTTGAACTGCTTAGGGCTGATGGTGTTTACCGTGGATATTGACCAATGGTGTTGGGAAGGAGTATCCTTAGGATTGGGTATTGGCATACTTTTGGGCTTAGGCGTTGAAGTTGGATGTCGGTCTTGAACTGCTCGTCCTCAACAACCTGCTCTGTCTCAAATCCTGACATGTGTCACCCAAAGAGAAAAGGGGCACATGTCAGCAAAAGTCTCCCAAGGGAAGCGGAGAACTTTTGTGCAAGGATACAAATAAAATAATGCAACTAGCAGTTCTACAATGATGATATGGCATGACATTAAAAGAGTGCAACAATTAAATTAACAGGATGAAAATAATTAAGCACGTCGTAGCAGAAAGCTACAAATCACTATTTCACGATTTCACGATTTCACGATTAACTTGTATTCACGATGTGCACAGGGTTTACGCCTTTTGGCTGAAGTGGCTGTACGGGCACACTTCTACGCTCAAGTGATCGCTTAACCCTACCCCTCCACGTGTATCGAGCGTTGGTTTCCCAACAACACTGTGCTCGCTTCTGGATCACGAGCCAGGAAGTGTTATTGGCATAGGGTTGTGCCCGCAAAGCAGGTGCCTAGCCTCAATAGTTACAATTATTGTAGCGTGTGCTACGCAATCACGATAGAACAATTTGATGCATGACATGTAATGAGCAGTTAAAGTGCGTACAGTTAATTGAAAAGTAAACGTGACATGGCAGCATGAATGGAAACATGTAAAAAGTGTCGGATCTAGTTTCGTTGTCAAACTAGATCAAATAGGGCGTCTAGGCGACTATCATTTCACCGCCTAGTCTCTTTTACACAATTTTACAAATTGGCCTAAAACACGGCCTAAATAATTACTGGCAAGTATCACTTGCCTGTTTCCGGTGATATTGGTGGTCGTGGGTTCGCCTCGACGAGCGTTACGCTATAGAACGACTGGTTCTCTGTTTTGATCAAACATATCACCGAATTAGATTTTTCGTGAATAATCACAATATTAAAATAATCTCTAAAACGGGTTCGTCTAATTTAATCGGGTTCTCTAGCTAGGTGATGTTTATACGGTGTTACGCTAACAGGGCACGCCCTATTATATACCAGTATTATTATCCCAACATTAGTTAATTATACTAACATGGTGAAATCAAATAACATCTTAACAAATCGCTATTTAAATTAACACTACCACCAATTAACACTAACAACCTATTAATACGCTAATGGTAGGGTTAACGTAGCTAATGGTACATCATGTTTAATAATCTTACCTACTACACCTACTAGTTTGACTTGGGGTAAAAGTTAGCATGTTAAAAAAAATATAACCTTAACATTTTCTTAATACCCAAAATAACTCTCCTTCATTTCATATAGATAAGACTGACGCTTCCCATTCAAATTTCTGCATCTGACCCTCTCCTATCTCTCTGTCTGATAAAACCCATTTACTTATTTAACTTCTTCACATGGCTGTCTATTCATATATTAACAATTTATTCCTAAGGCTACAAGACTACAAAGCTCATTCTCAGGCTTCAAGGCTGGCCCCCTTATTTAATAATCTTTATAACTACTAACCCCCTCCCCATCTTCTCTCAGGCTTTCCCTTTCTCCTACTGCCATCTTTTCCTCAGTTCGTTTCTTTTCTTTTTCTTTTTTTTTTCATTTCAAAAACTTGCAGCAATCAAAGGGAACTGAGCGCAGGGGAGAGGACTCACGCGGGGGGGGGGTTCTCACCTTCGCACGTGGAGGGGAGGAAGGGGCCACGGCGGACGGGGCGGCGGGATCCGGCGGGATCCGGCGAAGGGGCGGCGGGGGGTCTGCACCGGCGGGGTGGCGACGGCGGACGCTGGGGGCGGTGGGCGGCGGCGCGCTGAGCTCCGGCGGCGGCTTGGGATGGCGGCTGCGCGCAGGTGAGGGTGGAGGCCAGCTTAGGGGGAGAGGGAAGAGGAGGAAGAAGATGAAGATGGAATGGAGGGTTTGGGGTTTCTTTGATTTTTTGGGTTTGAAACACAATTTGTTTGAATCTGAAACAATTTCAGATTTGTGTTTTTGGTTGATTTTCGAATCTGGATTTGTTTTGGTTTGGATCTGAGATGAATCTGAAACAATTTCAGATTTTTTTCCCTCTTTGTTTTGAGTTTGGGATTTGATTGAATTTGTTGGAGGGCTGAAATTGGTTTGGAGAATTTTGCAGGGAGGAAGAGGGTTTGCAGAGAGAGGTTGTTGTCGGCAACATTCCATGCTGCTGTTGAAATACAACAGTGAAGGGAAGTGAAGGGGAACAGATTGATGGAAAGAAGGGCTGGAGGTGGGGAAGAAACATCAATGTAGTGTTGGATCTGAACTACCCCAAACGGTGGGTATGAATGTAGGGTTAATTAGCAATTTAATTAGGATTAAGGTTTAATCAATATTTGATTTGGGATCATCTAATTAGGGTTATTTAATTAGGGTTAAACTTAATCAATATTTGATTATGAATATTTTAATTAGGGTAATTAATTACTCGCGCCATGATAAGAATAAAACATCCGAGATGCGCTCGCGTCGACGCACAAAATAACTCGCACACAAAAATATCCGGATGGAAATACGGACATACAATAATAATACGCCTAGAAAAATACCGGCCGTTACATTCTACCCACCTTAGGAAAAATTCCGTCCTCGGAATTCTCATCAACTAAAGAGTAGGGAACAAATATGGATAACGCTCCCGTATCTCATCTTCCCGCTCCCAGGTTGACTCTCCTGGCGAGTCGCGACGCCACATCACCCTGACTAGATCAACAGTCTTGGTCCTGAAAATTTTCTGACGTCGATCTAAGATCTCCACCGGTTGCTGTTCGTATGTCAGATCTGGTCGAACTGTGATCTCTGAGTAATCCACAGCATGAGAAGGGTCGCTGATATAACGACGCAGCTGGGACACATGAAAGACGTCATGTACTCCCACTAAGGACGGTGGCAAGGCTAAGCGATATGCTACTTCACCAACTCGCTCTAGCACATCGAAAGGTCCAATAAATCTTGGACTAAGCTTGCCTCTCTTCCCAAATCGAATCACTCCTCGATTTGGTGAGATCTTCAGGAACACATGATCTCCCGGCTGAAACTCCAAAGGACGCCGTTTAGCATCAGCCCAATGCTTATAACGGTCCTGGGCGATCCGAAGCTTGTCCCTGATGTCTCGCACAACATCAACTGCTTCCACTATCATCTCTGGCCCCAAGAGCTCTCTATCACCTACGTCATCCCAACTCAGTGGCGATCGACATTTCCTCCCGTAGAGAGCAGCAAATGGCGCCATGCCAATGCTCGCCTGGTAGCTATTGTTGTAGGAAAACTCTACCAGGTGCAGGTGATCCTCCCACGAACCCTTGAGGTCCAACATGCAAGCTCTCAACATATCCTCCAAGATCTGAATAGTGCGCTCCGACTGTCCATCCGTCTGCGGGTGATACGCGAGTACTGAACTTCAGACTGGTACCCAGATTGGTCTGCAGACTCTTCCAGAACTGAGATGTGAATCTCGTATCACGATCTGATACAATGCTCACAGGGACTCCATGCAAGCGCACGATCTCCTACACGACATAATTCACATTACGACTAGTACTAGAAGGAAATTATTAAGGTATGAGTTAGGTCATTACCTCCATATACTTCCTTGCTAATATCTCTGTGGATTGCCCGACTCAGAAGGGTATAAAGTGCGCGGACTTGGTCAATCGATCCACGATGACCCAGATCGCGTCATTCTGTTTGGTGCTCCGAGGTAAGCCAGTCACGAAGTCCATCGTGATGTGCTGCCACTTCCACTCGGGTATCGGCAGAGGTTGTAGTAGTCCAGCAGTGCGATGGTGTTCAGCCTTCACTTGCTGACACACGAGGCACTTGGCAACGCTCCGTGCCACACTTCTCTTCATCCCATGCCACCAAAAATTCTGTCGAAGATCCTTGTACATTTTAGTACCTCCAGGATGGATAGAATAAGGCGAACTGTGAGCCTCATTCATCAACTCCTCTTTGATATCTCCGGCAGGTACGTAGATCCTGCTACCATATCTCAAAGACCCATCTGCGTGAATCAGAAAATCTGTTCGAAGTCCTGCTTCGACTTGCTCTCTGATCTTCTTCAACTTAGCATCTCCAGCTTGAGCAATCTTGATTCGATCCACAATCGTCGACTGAATCTGCATGTTCATCAATGTCGATGTGACTCCAGGTAGTACAACTTCAACATTCATCCTTCGTATGTCCTGCTGCAATCTCCACTGAGCGGTGAGAATCATCACTTCGGGTAGTCGACTCAAGGCATCTGGTACGACATTTACCTTCCCTGGATGATACTGAAGATCGATGTCGTAGTCTGCCATCAATTCCAACCATCTACGCTGTCTCATATTTAGTTCCTTCTGGGTGAATATATATTTCAAACTTTTGTGATCGGTGAAGATTTTCACTTTCTCACTCAGTAAGAAATGTCGCCAAATCTTCAAAGCAAAGATGACGGCGGCTAGCTCCAAATCGTGGGTCGGATAATTCTTCTCATGGACCTTCAATTGTCGCGAAGCATATGCGACCACATGATTGTGTTGGTGCAGAACGCATCCAAGTCCTTTGCCCGATGCGTCGCAGAAAATCTCGAAGCCTCCGCTTCTGTCTGGAATAGCTAAGACTGGTGCAGTAGTCAGTCTCTCCTTCAAGGTAGAAAAAGCTTGCTCACAAGAGTCTGACCAATTGAACTTAACATCCTTCCTAGTCAATTTCGTCATCGACTCAGCTATCTTCGAGAAATCCTTGATAAATCTGCGGTAGTACCCAGCCAATCCAAGGAAACTCCTGATGTCCGATGCCGATCGAGGTGTATGCCATTCACTGACTGCTTTGACCTTCTCCGGATCCACTGAGATACCGGCTCCCGATACTACATGCCCAAGAAATGCAATTCTATCCAGCCAGAATTCGCATTTGCTGTACTTGGCATACAGTCTATGGTGACGGAGTGTCTCCAAGACTATCTTCAGATGTTCTACATGCTCTTCCTCGCTCTTCGAGTACACCAAGATGTCGTCTATGAAAATCACCACGAACTTGTCGAGGAAGTCATAAAAGATAAGGTTCATGAGATTCATGAACACAGCAGGAGCGTTCGTCACACCGAACGGCATGACAACGAACTCGTAATGCCCGTACTTAGTCCGAAAAGCGGTCTTGAGCACATCTTCCTTTTTGACTCTGACTTGATGGTATCCGCTCCGGAGATCTAACTTCGAAAATACCCTCGATCCACCAAGCTGATCGAAGATATCATCAATGCGAGGCAGCGGGTACTTGTTCTTAACTGTGATCTGATTCAACTCTCGATAATCAATACACATTCTTCTCGAGCCATCTTTCTTCTTCACTAGCAAGACGGGTGCACCCCATGGAGATACGCTGGGATGAATGAAACCCTTCTGTAGTAGCTCATCCAACTGCTTTCTTAACTCTTCTAATTCTGCAGGAGCCATACGGTACGGCGCCTTCGAAATTGGTTGAGCTCCTGGCATAAGATCGATGCCGAACTCCAACGCTCGATCGGGGCGGCAGTCCAGAAATGTCTTCAGGGAAGACGTCTTCGAAGTCTCTCACTACTGCAGGCTTCTCTGGCTCAGCAATCATAGATGCAACGGTCAATCGGTAAGGCTGGGCTCGGAACTTGACAGGTCCAAGCGAACACTCTCCGCCGACAAATTCGAACACTGGATGGTCAGGAATTTCGAACACCACTTTCTTCCGGTGACAGTCAATCGTGGCATAAAAAGCTCCTAACCAATCAATGCCAAGAATAGCATCAAAGTTGGATAGGTCGTGGACGATGAAATTAGCATACAGTTCGTGTCCACTAATCACCAACGGGCACGGTCTACATCCCAGTGCAACCTTCACTACACCATTCCCAGTTGTAATGTTCCAACACTTGGGAAGTGTATATGTGGGTATTGAGTGTTCGACTACGAATTTCCGAGATAAAATGCACATGGAAGCCCCAGAATCGAACAGGGTCAAGGCCGGATGAGATGAAACTAGGATGACACATAAGGGTAATATGCAACTAAATTAACATGGATATAACTAATCAAATATAATGCATGAATAAGGAAGACTAGTATAGAAGTTACCAGCAATAACTCCGTCCTCAGTCTCGGCTTCCACTGCAGTCATCGTGAAGGCTTGCCTTTTAGGCTGAACAGCCTGCTGGAAAGCCTGCTTCTGGGGAATGAGAGGCGCTCCACGTCCAGCAGCCACTGGAGCTCTCTGCTGCTGAACTCCATCTGGTGCTTTCCACAGTTGCTTAGTTCTCGGACAGTCCTTCAATGCATGGTCGTAGCGTCACCACAAACTAAGCACTGGCCCAAGAATCTCCTACACTGCTCCTTCACATGACCAGCCTTGCCACAAAAATGGCACAACTTCGGAGTAGGCCCACCTGGGCCTCTTAAACTGCACGGACTGATTAGGCTTGAACCCAGGCCTAACCACAGCTCTGGCATGCTCCATAGGCCTCTTCCCAGCACCTGAATACTGTCCTCTCCTCTGATTGGCAATCAGCTCCTGCCTCTTGGCAGCTATCAACAACTTCTGGTAAGAATCCAAGTCTGAAGAGGAAATCAGACTCTGCAGCTCCAAAGATAAACCTTGTAAGAATTTCTGAGCTCGATCCTCAGCAGTCTCCACCATCTTCGGCGCAAAGCGACTCAGTCTCATGAATTCTTGGTGGTACTGGTCCACCGTCAGATTCCCTTACTTCAGATTGATAAACTGCTGCATCAGCTCCCTCTTGGCAGCTCGAGGGAAATACTCATCATTAAATCTCGCCTTGAAAGTGGCCCAGGGGATAGGCTTCGCCAACATCTGCTCTTCTGACTCCCACCAACTGCGGGGCATTGTCCTTCAGTTGCTTCTTCACTAAGTCAACCCATCCAGCCGGGTTAACCTTCGAGAGAAGCAGGTTATCCTCTGTGTTCTTCATCCATTCATCTGCAGCTAATGATCCTTCTGACCCAGTAAAATATGACGGGCCCAGCTCCCGAAATTGCTTCGCTCCCGGCTCGAAGCGAGGGGCATTCTGAAGCATGCCCTGCTGAACCTGCATCATCTGATGCATCATCCTCATCATCTCAGCCGTGGTGGGTTCTCTATCAGCATCTGCAACACGTCCTGCTCCACCACCAGCTCCAGGTCCACTACCAGCTCCTCGGGTAATGCGTCTACCGGCCATCTAAGACAAGAAAATGCTCAGATTAGACTTAATCATGACTCGAATGTTATGAATATTTAATGGATGTTGTTATCATTATTGTTGTTCCGATATTTCGCTGATGCAAAGAGAGTGACCTGCATGGGCCACCACTAAAACCTGTCACGACCCGCTTCCCTAATATGGAAGGCGAGACGTGAGGAGGTCCCGCTCAGACGTGGAGCTGTGAAGCTGCAGTCTGATAAGCGTCTGTAAAATTTTTTTCGAAAAGTAGCAGGTCCTTGCATTGCGACGAAACAACAATAATAAAGCAGATAAGAAAATATCCACCAACAACATCCAACAAATATTACATCACAGAATAGTCACAAAAGTACGAGTCTGAACAAAAGGCCTAAAGCATGGCCATACAAAACAAGAGAGATAGGTGCTACGCACCGAAACCTAACAGCAACTAAGCAAAGGTAACAACTAAGGGGAGACTCCAAACGAGTCTAGGACTGGTCACCAGTGTCCTCGAACTCGGTCTCAGCAGGGACCTCGAACTCAGCTGTCAACGAACTGCTCGTCCTCAACAACCTGCTCTGTCTCAAATCCTGACATGTGTCACCCAAAGAGAAAAGGGCACATGTCAGCAAAAGTCTCCCAAGGGAAGCGGAGAACTTTTGTGCAAGGATACAAATAAAATAATGCAACTAGCAGTTCTACAATGATGATATGGCATGACATTAAAAGAGTGCAACAATTAAATTAACAGGATGAAAATAATTAAGCACGTCGTAGCAGAAAGCTACAAATCACTATTTCACGATTTCACGATTTCACGATTAACTTGTATTCACGATGTGCACAGGGTTTACGCCTTTTGGCTGAAGTGGCTGTACGGGCACACTTCTACGCTCAAGTGATCGCTTAACCCTACCCCTCCACGTGTATCGAGCGTTGGTTTCCCAACAACACTGTGCTCGCTTCTGGATCACGAGCCAGGAAGTGTTATTGGCATAGGGTTGTGCCCGCAAAGCAGGTGCCTAGCCTCAATAGTTACAATTATTGTAGCGTGTGCTACGCAATCACGATAGAACAATTTGATGCATGACATGTAATGAGCAGTTAAAGTGCGTACAGTTAATTGAAAGTAAACGTGACATGGCAGCATGAATGGAAACATGTAAAAAGTGTCGGATCTAGTTTCGTTGTCAAACTAGATCAAATAGGGCGTCCTAGGCGACTATCATTTCACCGCCTAGTCTCTTTTACACAATTTTACAAATTGGCCTAAAACACGGCCTAAATAATTACTGGCAAGTATCACTTGCCTGTTTCCGGTGATATTGGTGGTCGTGGGTTCGCCTCGACGAGCGTTACGCTATAGAACGACTGGTTCTCTGTTTTGATCAAACATATCACCGAATTAGATTTTTCGTGAATAATCACAATATTAAAATAATCTCTAAAACGGGTTCGTCTAATTTAATCGGGTTCTCTAGCTAGGTGATGTTTATACGGTGTTACGCTAACAGGGCACGCCCTATTATATACCAGTATTATTATCCCAACATTAGTTAATTATACTAACATGGGTGAAATCAAATAACATCTTAACAAATCGCTATTTAAATTAACACTACCATCAATTAACACTAACAACCTATTAATACGCTAATGGTAGGGTTAACGTAGCTAATGGTACATCATGTTTAATAATCTTACCTACTACACCTACTAGTTTGACTTGGGGGTAAAAGTTAGCATGTTAAAAAAAATATAACCTTAACATTTTCTTAATACCCAAAATAACTCTCCTTCATTTCATATAGATAAGACTGACGCTTCCCATTCAAATTTCTGCATCTGACCCCTCTCCTATCTCTCTGTCTGATAAAACCCATTTACTTATTTAACTTCTTCACATGGCTGTCTATTCATATATTAACAATTTATTCCTAAGGCTACAAGACTACAAAGCTCATTCTCAGGCTTCAAGGCTGGCCCCTTATTTAATAATCTTTATAACTACTAACCCCTCCCCATCTTCTCTCAGGCTTTCCCTTTCTCCTACTGCCATCTTTTCCTCAGTTCGTTTCTTTTCTTTTTCTTTTTTTTTTCATTTCAAAAACTTGCAGCAATCAAAGGGAACTGAGCGCAGGGGAGAGGACTCACGCGGGGGGGGGGTTCTCACCTTCGCACGTGGAGGGGAGGAAGGGGCCACAGCGGACGGGGCGGCGGGATCCGGCGGGATCCGGCGAAGGGGCGGCGGGGGGGTCTGCACCGGGCGGGTGGCGACGGCGGACGCGGGGGGCGTGGGCGGCGGCGCGCTGAGCTCCGGCGGCGGCTTGGGATGGCGGCTGCGCGCAGGTGAGGGTGGAGGCCAGCTTAGGGGAGAGGGAAGAGGAGGGAAGAAGATGAAGATGGAATGGAGGGTTTGGGGTTTCTTTGATTTTTGGGTTTGAAACACAATTTGTTTGAATCTGAAACAATTTCAGATTTGTGTTTTTGGTTGATTTTCGAATCTGGATTTGTTTGGTTTGGATCTGAGATGAATCTGAAACAATTTCAGATTTTTTTCCCTCTTTGTTTTGAGTTTGGGATTTGATTGAATTTGTTGGAGGGCTGAAATTGGTTTGGAGAATTTTGCAGGGAGGAAGAGGGTTTGCAGAGAGAGGTTGTTGTCGGCAACGTTCCATGCTGCTGTTGAAATACAACAGTGAAGGGAAGTGAAGGGGAACAGATTGATGGAAAGAAGGGCTGGAGGTGGGGGAAGAAACATCAATGTAGTGTTGGATCTGAACTACCCCAAACGGTGGGTATGAATGTAGGGTTAATTAGCAATTTAATTAGGATTAAGGTTTAATCAATATTTGATTTGGGATCATCTAATTAGGGTTATTTAATTAGGGTTAAACTTAATCAATATTTGATTATGAATATTTTAATTAGGGTAATTAATTACTCGCGCCATGATAAGAATAAAACATCCGAGATGCGCTCGCGTCGACGCACAAAATAACTCGCACACAAAAATATCCGGATGGAAATACGGACATACAATAATAATACGCCTAGAAAAATACCGGCCGTTACATCGACCAATGGGTGTTGGGAAGGAGTATCCTTAGGATTGGGTATTGGCATACTTTTGGGCTTAGGCGTTGAAGTTGGATGTCGGTCTTGTGCTCGGATTTGGGAGACGGCTAGGATGTTGGTTTCTTGTTGGATGTTATGGAGACTGCTGGGACAAGTGGTAGCGATGATCTTGACCCTCGAGAGTTGGCCTTATACTTGCATGTATGTGTTGATCTGGGTAATGGCTTGTTATCTGGTAGCGTGGCAGATGAAGCCCTTTGTGCTCGGCTGGTTAAGTTGTAACCGTAAGGACGCACTAGGTTTATCCCTTACGCTTTTGTATGTTATGACGATAATTTACATGATTGAGACCATGTAATCATCGTTTATGTATTCTAGATGTTCCGTTCTTCTCTTTGGTGTGCTTGCTTCTGACTTGTCACCTTATGTCCCAAGTTCGATCAGATGTCATCATCATCCTCATTATCATTTCCGAGTAATGCCATTATTTTATGTTTTGCCTACTTGGTAAATCTGAAGTAGCTATTGTGATAAAGTATATTAGTGACATCACATATTTTCTTATCACATTTCATGTTATTTACAACCTGATTTACAAAGATTACTATCTTTTCTATCATTTATTTGCTTGAGCTTCTTTATAATATCAATTATTTGTTTCAAAAATATTTTTAAATTCCGAGGACGGAATTATTTTTAAGGAGGGTAGAATGTAACGGCCGGTATTTTTCAAATACTTCAAATACTTATTTAACGTAATTAACATCAATTTTAAAATTTTCTTTATAATGGTTTGTTAGGAGTTGTATAACAAAACAGATTACAAAAATTCTTATAAAAATATTTTAGAGTACTAGACTTATCATATATTATTTCAGCAATTTCAGATTTCCTCAAATGCCTAAAACATTTCTGTTAAAATTCATTTTCAGATATTGCAGTTTTGGGTCAATGAATTTATTTTCTATTCAAACGTCTTCAAAACGTTTTCAAACTTCTGCAGTAACATCCTATGATCATTTAGGGCTTCCCACATTAATTTCGTAATTTTCTGATATCGTTTCAATAGAGAACCCGCAAACCCGCTTTCTAAACGTTTTGGCCAAAAACTATTATTTCCGTAGTCCAAACCCTGGAACGGTCTTCGTATTCGCGATCCTCGCGCCGATACGATCCCGTGGGTATGTTTTCGTAATTTTTCGGACACGTTTACTAGTAGGGGCATTTCCGTAATTTCGTTACACTAATGACCTTTCGTTAATTGGGTTTTATCTTGCTAATTACCTACTTAACCCTAATTCCCTCACCTAATCCAACCGTAGCTACCCCATCTAACCCACCCTCTCAACTAACCCAGGCACATCTCTCATCTACCCCTTTCTAAACCCTATAAAATCAACCCCAGACCCTCTCTCTCTCCCTCATTACGTTCGAATTAACCCAGACTTCATCCCTCACCCTCTCACTTTCACCCACAGCAAGTCACCCCTCTCTCTTTCTCTCCTTCGAACCCACGTATGCATTACACCCTCTCCGACTCTCTCTCTCTCTTTCCCGTTCGCTCTCTCTTCCTCACCCCGCGCCGCCGCCGAAGTGTCCCGCCGACCACCGCCGACCAACCGCCGCCCCTCGAGGCTTCCGAAGCCGCCACACGCCGGCGAACCCTCCAGCAGCATCGCCCGTACGAAGACGCGACCGCCGCCGCCGTCTGACGAAGACCCACGCTCGCCGTCGATCCCCGCCCTCGTCTTCGAGTTCGCCGCCGCTCCGAGTGTCGCCGTCGCCCGACGACCTGCAGCGAAGGCACAGCCCTCACCCCGACTTCCTCCTCCGCCGCTCTCGAGCAGCTCCGACGTCCCCCACAGCTCCGACCACGTCAAACCCCTGCTCGACCCGCCACCACTCCTCCCAGCAGCTCTCCCCCCCCCCGCCGCCCTATCACCGGAGAACCCCCAGCTGCTCCGACGTCGCCTGCACCGATCCCCGCCGCCGCTCGTTGCTCCGAGCATCAACGGCAGCAGCCCCGAGCCTAGCCCACAACCGCCTCCTCTCCTCCGCCCCGCCGTCGTCTCGCCCCGAACGACCGCCGCCACCGCCGCCGCTCCCCTCGGCCTCCGACGATGCCCCCGCCCGATCTCCGCTGCCTCTCGCTGCATGCGAACGAAGCATCGTCGGTAAGTTTCGAATGGCAAACTTGTAAATATAACGAATATTTCGATTTTTCGTAATTTTTATTAATTAATAAATGAGTTTATTGGTTTTAAATCCATAATTAAAAATATAGGGCCCATAAAAATGTGTGACTACCTCTAGAAAATCAGAAATGACATTCTGGACCCAATGGCGCTAGTTTCATCTCAATCCGACGCTTAGTTTTTCCAGAATTAATTTTTAAGCCTATAAGTTAAATCCGTTATTTTCATTTAAAAATCCGTATCTTCTTATTTTCACGTAAACAAATATGTGATAAAAATATATGTTATATAACTCTCCAAGACGGTCATTTTGACACCTCATTTGCAACATTCCGATGTAGATTGCATCCAGAATAAATTCCTGAATAAATACGTCACTAATTGAAAAATGGATTTTAAATTGTTTTTGAGCTTTTAAAAATTCTAAAAATTACTATAAGCCTCAGAAAAATATTCCCTCTTGCAGTAAAATTATTTTCACCATATATAGTCTATATAAAAATTTAGAACGCTTTTCGACAACGTTTTAACCGGTTTTAAAAATCAAAACGATCGAGTTTAAATAGAAAATAGGGTACGCTTTAACCAAGTGTTTCTTGTGATTTCAGGTACCAATCTTCGTGCACCAGCTCTTCCAGCTCCAATCTCGTCTTGCCACGACGAGCTCTAAAATCGTAAGTCACGACAGATTCTAAGTTTAGAAAACTAGTCTACTGTGCTTGCATGAACTTGTGACACTTCACTTATAGCCTCGTAACGGCTATTTGACTTGAACCAAACTAGAGAACTAAATGAAAGTAATCTACCAAAGATTACTTTGCCAACTTTCAACTTGGGTAAATTGTGTGCTAGCCACACTACCACGTGCTCAAAGCACGGAAGTAACAGCTTTTGGTGTTGGACTTGTCTTTATCCTACTTGCTGGTTTTCAATGAGGAAGTCAACCAGTTGACTTGGTTTGACAAGTAACATGTGGAACATCGTGTGGAATATCATGTGTGGAATATCTGGTGGAACATCTCGTGGAACATCTTGTGGAACATCTCGTAATGGATACACATCACTGGGGTTTGGGGTAACTCATTGTAGTGAGAGTGTGGGAGCTATGACCGGGGGTTCATCTACTTGCATGTCTGTGTCTACAAGGTCTGCCTGGTCGGCAAAACTACAAGGTCTGCCTGTGTCGGCAAAACTACAAGGTCTGCCTGTGTCGGCAAAACTACAAGGTCTGCCTGCGTCGGCAAAACGGTCCCTGGCAAGAGATGAACTTTATGGTTGCATATCATACTCTCCTACTTGAGTCACGTAGTTCTAGCAGAACTTGCACAGTTACTTTCTTTACAGTACTTGCACTTTACTTTCCTTACCAGTACAGTTACCATACTTGCCTCACTTTACTTGCCAGTACAGTCACCTTTACTTTACGCATTCCATGCACGTTACTTGTACAGACACTGCACCGTACTTTACTTTCACTTTGGTCTGCTTTGTCATACTTGTACAGTACCTCTCTTTCTTTATTTAGAATTGTTGTGACTTACCTACGGTTCCATCTCCGTGGCACCGCAGACGACGTACATATGGAGGCAGATGCTCTTGAGTTAATAGCGCCAGACTTCGACCATGAAACCGCAGCTTTCAGAGCTATTTTCAGTTGTGTACTGTATTTTCTTTCTTTCAGGTATCGTTGGAATATTTGTACGGTACGGATTGTAATATTTGGACACTATTTGGGTATTTTTGTACATCTCTGCATCGTGGCTATTTTGATTTCACTGGTTAACTGCAGAACCTGCGCAATTTTCAAATAAGTAACGGGCCCCCGAAAGCGGGTCGTTACATCTAGTGACAATGAAAACGAAACAATTAGACTCATAGCTTATGACTCGGACGTCGAACTTAGTTTATTGGACATTCTAATATTATTATCGTCACTCCGATAATCGCAGTTACAGAAGGACCTGCATGGGCCACCAATAAAACCTGTCACGCCCCGCTTCCCTAAAATGGAGGCGAGACAAGAAAAGGTCCGCACGAGAGTGGAGCTGTGAAGCCCCAAACCCGATAAGCGTCAATAAAACATAAGCAGGTCCCTGTAACCACAAACAGAACAACAATAATAACACAAGGAGAGACAGAAATAAAATTCTCCCATCTCATAATTGTCCAACATTAAAATAAGTTCAACATCCAGAAAAGCCACCAGGCTAAAAGAAAGAGTCTAAAGGCCCAGAACAAGGCCAACAAAACCAACAACGTAACGGAGTATATGTGCCACGCACCGACAATAAAACAGCAGTCTAAAACAAAAGGAAAGCTCAACGAAGACACTAGGACTAGTCCCCAGTGTCAACGTACTCCTCGCCAAACACAGGCTCGGGCACGGCGTCCACAAACACCTCGTCCTCAACAACGGACTCAGGCTCGAGATCTAACATGTGACACCCAAAAGAGTAAAGGTGCACATGTCAGCAAGTCTAAAAGACTTGGGCAAGGAAACTGAAGGTAAGGTAAACTAGCAGCCTAACAGTTATAGTACGATGCATAGCATGGCAAGTATCGCATGGTAATAACAAAAGAAGTACAAGTAGCAAGTAACAAGTGGTAGTTGTGACATGTAATGTCAAGTAACAAGTACAAGGGATCACTCAACGAGCGCCCTATTGCCCGCAGGCTGTGTTCAAGTACAAGTCAAGTAAATCACGTCAAGTAAACATGTCGTGCACAGAGATTCCGCCTGTTGGCTAGAGTGGCTGATCGGGCCAACTCCTAAGCTCAAGTGACCGTTTATCTCTACCCCTCCCACGTGTGTCGAGCCAGGGCATTACCCCCGAACACGGAATGCTCGCTTCTGGGACACGAGCCAGGAAGTGTGATTAACACGTATGGCATAGGGTTATGCCCACGTATAGTGGGTGCCTAGCCGGAAACTAGTAGGTCGGGCATTGGCTATCAACCAACACATGGCCCGCTTCTGGAACACGAGCCAGGAAACACAAGTATTGTAGCGTGTGCTACGAATGCGACATACAACATGGTTAGCATGGATGACAATGTATTCGCGTACCGATAATCAAAATTAAACATGACATGGTAGTTGTGCAACATGGTAAACGATGGTCCTAGCTTCGTTGTCAAGCTAGTTCCGGAATTGCGCCTAGGCGAGTATCATTTCGTCGCCTAGTCTCTTTTACGCCTACAACAAGCAAATGGCCTAAAACATGGCCTAAACCCTAAGTGGCAAGTTTCACTTGCCTAGTGATCACTCCGGGACGTAACCCAAAAGAACGGTTGTAGTTTTACCGCAAGTGCACAGTGTAGCAGCGAGCGGGTTATCGAACACAGGGAGGACGAATGACCGTGCTTGTTCCAATCAACCTGGCTATTTAAGAAGAGAGAAATTTGCCCTTGGCGATCCTGTCACAATCGTCAGACAAAGTACGGAAATATCAAATCAAATAAAGAACGTCTAGGGAATGGGGAATTCCCGCTACTCACCGTATTTCGTAAAAGTGGTTCATTGGTATCAAAGTTGCTAGAATAAGATTTTGGATGAACTAGTTGCAACTGAATGTAGAACCAAGCTCACGCTCTCGCGCTGTTGCCGGTCTATAGCTATCCTAGGCTCGGGTCCAATCTCTTGCAAACCCTAGCCTAGGGAAGCTAGCATTAGGATCAACATCATCGTTCAATCGCGCACCGAGCCCAATCTCTTGCAAACTCGGTCCACGACCTAGTTTGGGATAGTTCCTACCAGTCCAATCTCTTGCAAACGGGTATTGGCGCGGAATTGGAACCGGAAACCCTAGTGTCGGTCCAATCTCTTGCAAACCGATACTACGGAAATTCGACTCCAACCCAATTCGGATTTCTAGGGTTTCCTATCGAATTGGGATCCAATCTCTTGCAAATCCCAATCGATGTGAATTCCTAGCCATCCGTAGTAAATTGATCCCAATCTAGTCCCTAATAGCAATTCTAACAAAATTCCTAACAATTCATCACAATTATGAAATAGGGCTTGTAGGGTTCATCCCCACGCCCCAAGACGTGGCGACTACTCACAATTCATAGCAAGATCACAAAAATAATCAATGAAATAAGCAATAGAATTCATCACAATATTGAGATATGCAATAAAAATAGAATTTTTAGAGAAGAGAAAAGCAAACCAATGGAGTTCTTCAATTATTCCAACAAAAATCCAATTTTGTCTCCTCTTCAATCACAAGAATAAAACTAAAAAGCTAATCTAAAAAAAACTGCAAAAAATCTAAGAGAGAGGCTCTCAAAACTAGGGTAAAAACAGGGGTTAAATAGCCCCCAAAATCGTCCAAAAACTGTGACCAAAATACCCCTGCACAGCCTGTTTTCCGCAGTTTTCGCTACAGGCAGCGCGTCGCACTCGGCCGAGTGACAAAAGTCGCTCGACCGAGTGAAAACCCTGTAATTTTCCAGTAAGTATCGATCTTCAGGGGTCTTCACTTCGGGGGTGGCTCGGTCGAGTGAGTTGTCGTCACTCGGCCGATGGCTTCATGGTACTCGGGCGGACGGGATTAACCACTCGGCCGAGTGGGCCTTCTGAAGCTTAGGCAGCCGAAAAACAGTAACATGGCGATTTTTGAAGGGCTTCGTCTGGGCGCCACTCGGGCGGACGGGGTCTCGTCACTCGGCCGATGTGGTCTCCGTCGCTCGGCCGAGTGCACGTATGAATCGTGTCTGATCTGGTCGGCCGAGCGGTGTCTCGCTGGTCGGCCGAGTGACTCCTTCACTCGGCCGAGTGGGACACAAAACATGCCCAATTTGCTTGTTTTGGCCTCCTCGTCGCTCCTGCGACGTCCGTTCTTCTTCCGCTCCTCTCCAACAGCAAAATACCCCTCGGGGAGGTCGACGGCGACCGTCTGGAGTAAGCGCATCTCGAGATCACTCCAAATCGCGCCAAATCACCTGAAATGCGACAAAAACAACAAATCGTGAAAAGCATCACAATATCGTCGATATATCGTGAAAAACATGATTTGGGCGATCTAAATGGCATGCAAACATGCGGGAAAAAGGTGTAAAATAAGGAGTGATCACCTAGCACCGGGGATGACGATCACGAAGGTTCGTCTCACGGATGCTAATCTACGGGGAAGTCGCTGTTATGGAGAAACAATCATCAAAACACAAGTAATTTCATTAGGGTTCCACAAAACACAACGGGTTATGAAAACATCAAGAGATCGATTTATTACCGTGAGGAAGCGGAAGAAACACTCCGGAGGACCTAGGGTTCAGATCTGGAAATGATTGGAGAAGTTTGGAGAAATAGGGTTTTGGGGGATTTTGGGGATTTGATGAGATTTTGAGGTAGAATGTGTTGAGGGAGGGTTTGGATGATGGATTTTGAGCTTGGGATGAAGGAATAAGGGTTTGAGGTAGAAGGGGGCTCAATGGGGGAGAAACTAGGGTTTTAAGTCGAGAGGAGGAAGAAGAAAACGTTTGGGAGGGGTTTAAATAGGATGGGCTGGCGGCTGCCCAGAAATTAGGGTTTTAACACAGATTAGTCGGTCAAAGAGCAACCACTGATCGACTAGTTTGGGAACTAGTCGGTCGGTTGACCAACGCAGACCGACTAAGTCCAAACAGTAACTCCTGTACAGAATTAGGATTTAGATTTAGTCGGTCAATGAACAACTGCTGACCGACTAGTTTGACAACTAGTCGGTCGAGAGATGAACTTAGACCGACTAAGAAGGAACATTAACTGATACCAAAAATAGTTGAAGAGTTAGTCGGTCACAGAAGTATTGCCGACCGACTAGTTTGCAACCTAGTCGGTCAACCAACGTTCTTAGACCGACTAACGAGAAACAGTAACTCCTGAGAAATTTAGAAAGCCCACTAGTCTGTCCATGAAGGCTTGCCGACCGACTAAATCGTCATCTAGTCGGTCAGTTCCCCTTCTTACACCGGCTAACGTGCACCAAAAGTTCTGATATGGAGCGCGGAGCTCCGGGATCGATTCCTAAGACTCCTAGGCTTGATCTAATAATAAGATATGACCGATATGAAGCCCGTCACGAATGACTTATTCCGAAATCGACGATTCTAAGGAAGAAGCTAAGAAAACACGACGAAACGATCGAAAATGAAAGCCACGGAGACGAAAACCACACATGAGGAGAAAATCCACCAAAACATATAATATAATATAATAAATCCAGATACATGAAAACCAGTCGTTACATCGATCGTTGATGTTCTCTTGTTGTATATCCGGTAGGCTTTGCTATGGGAGGAATATCCAACAAATATCCACTCATCAGATCTTGGATCAAATTTGTCCAAACTACCATACATGTTCTTGATAAAACATTTTGCACCAAAAACTCTAAAATGTTTAACTTCAGGTAACCTACCAAACAACAATTCATAACAAGTTTGTTTAGTGCCGTGCCTCAAGAGAATTCTATTAAACACATAGCAAGCGGTATGTACCGCTTCTGTCCAAAATTGACGGCCAAAGTGGCTATCATCAAGCATACTGCGAGCACATTCTACTAGCGTCCTATTCTTTCTCTCAACAACACCATTTTGAGGGGGTGCACGAGGAAAAGAAAAGGTGTGAGTAATACCAACCTCATCACAAAAGTTTGAGAAAGACGCGTTCTCAAATTCCCCGTCATGATCACTACGAATAGTGACAATGGTGGTTCCAATGAGATTTTGTACTTTCTTAGCAAATAATGTGAAGTTTTCAAAAGCATCATTTTTATTAACTAAAGTAAATACCCAAGTAAATCTAGAAAAATCATCAACGATGACAAGTCCATATCGGGCATTCCCTAATGAAGCAACTCTCGTTGGCCCAAAAAGATCTAGATGTAAAAGCTCTAGAGGCCGTTTAGAGGATATGCGTTTCTTAGGTTTGAATGACGATTTTGAAAGTTTGCCTCATTGGCACGAGTCGCAAAAGCTTTTCTTGTTAAAAGAAAGATTAAGGAATCCTTTTATAGAATCTAGCTTGGATAGTTTGAAAAGTGTTCCGAAATTTGCATGACCAAAATGTCTATGCCATAAGTGTTGCTCACTCGTGTTGGCCATAAGACATTGTTCATGGGAATTTGGAATATCTAAGATATATATATAAGTCCTTATGGTGTGTGCCAGAGAACAACAAACTATTATTATCGGTTCTTAAAATATGGCACATTCCTTTCTCAAAGCTAACTTTGTAACCATTGTCACAAAGTTGACTTATAGAGATTAGATTGTGATTTAAACCTTTAACAAGGTAAACATCATTTATAAGAGGTTTAGAGGGATTACCAACTTTTTCAACACCTATGATGGTTCCACTCTCGTTGCCTCCAAAGACCACTCGGTTTCCATTTTCAATGGGTACCACTTCGGATAGCAACAGAGCTTTACCAGTCATGTGTTTTGAGCACCCGCTATCAAGTTTCCAACCGTTCTTGGAGCCAAATTTAGATTTGTTGCTCCTTTTCTTTTTCTTGAGTACCTTAATATAAAAGCATTGTATCATGGTACCCAAGGTCAATGGATCCTAAAAGATTAGACCTTTGAAATCCAAGTCCAATTGGACTTAGACTTCCCAATATAGTCATCATTGTGCACAACATTCATAAAATATGAGTTTATATATGCTTGTTTCTCATACATGCTAGTGTCCTTTGGGCCCCAAATAGAGAATGTCTTGGGAGCCCTATTCCAATTGGGAACATGCACAATTTGTTGATTTCAACGTGGTGCATGTGTTCTACGAGGAAGTGGCCTAGTGTATGCGTGACGTGGATAAGCATGCGACACATAATGAAATGGTGGTGGCAACATATGATACGGTGCATGATGGTAATCATTCATATAATAATGATGAGGGTGAACATATGCATGTGGGGGAACACGTGCATGAGTGTGTCTCACCTAGTGTGCACGTGCTCATGGACGTGGAGCATAAAAATCATCATAAGTGTGAACATGTGGAGTAGGAGATGTGTTCCTGCGTGGTATAGCATTTATGTACATAAATGCATGACCCTTCTTTGAAGGTCCACCCAAGGTGGGTTTCTTTCCAAAAGAGGATGTGAACTTAGTGGAAGTACCATTGGAAGATGAACTACCCATGGGGTGTTTACTCCCACTAGTTGAGGCATCGGAGGATGGCCTCACAAAGGTGGTGAAAGATTTGGATGAATTTTCCTTATTATACCCCAACCCAATGCGATGATTGGCCGGAAGTAAGTCATTCAGAATATTATCCAAACGATCCTTGCCTTTGTTGAATTTATCAACACGGCCTAATGTGAACTCATATTTCTCAGTGAGAGAAAGTATTTTAGTATCCAAAGTAGACACTTGCGTTGTGAGTTCACAAACACGTGACTTGAAATTCTCATTCTCAATACTCAAAGTTGAGTTTCGAGAAATCAAATCCGCTATCTCATGTTCATCTGGATCCTCAATGTTAACATGCTCAAGTTGAGATTTGAGATTTACAATCTCAATTCTCAAGGCTTCAACAACGGTGTCATTGTTGGTGATGACAGGTTAAGGTGTGGTGTGAAGAATAGTTAGCTCATCTTTGATTTTAGTATATCTATTCACTAACTTAGAATACTTAGACCAAATTTCTTCATTAGATAATCTAAGCTCATCCATAGTTACCTCTTCACCTTCATCCTCGCTTTCATCTGAAGCGGTCTCTTGATCATATTGTTCTCTTGCCATGAAGCACATGTGTGCTTTCTCCACTTGTTCTTCATCTGACTCACCACTTGAAGACTCCTCTTCAGAGTCGGTGAATGTACCAACAAGCCCTTTCTTGTACTCATTCTTGTACTTTCTTGACTTGTCGTACTTAGGTGCCTTCCATTTCTCCTTTTGTTTGTTGAGGGGACAATCGACCTTGATGTGTCCTGCTTATTGCATTTGAAACACAAAGAAGAAGAGGCATTAGTAGAACTAACTTTGGATTTGTTCTTGAAGTTACCTTTTCGAAAAAACCGGTTAACTTCTTTGCCATGAGGGGCAAAGATTCCATGTCCAACTCAGCTTTCGATTCTTCACTATCAGTAGGTGCGGTAGGGACAGCCTTGAAAGCAATCGCCTTTTTCTTCGGCTCTTCTTGCTTCAAGAACGCCTTCATCTTGTCATGCATCTTGATCTTGATGTCCTTTCGTACCTCATAAGACATTAAGGTACCCATTAGTTGAACAACAGTATACTTAGACATATCATTACCTTCCTCGATAGCGTAGGTTCGCTTTTCCCAACTCGAAGGAAGTCCGTCAATGATCTTTGCGACTTTCTCTTCTTGGGTATAGGTCTTCCCAAGAGCTTCCAATTCGTTGGTTAGATCCACAAAGCGAGCATAGTATTCCTTAATTCTTTCACACTGTTCCATGTGAAATAACTCGAACTCTTTATTAGTAATAGCGAGTTTAGAGTGTTTTACCCTGCTCGTTACCTTGTGCATGATGAGAAGTTGATTTCAAATCTGATATGCACTCTTACATGTGCATATCTTATTGAAGTCTTCAGGCTCCAATGCACATTATAAGGCATTCATTGCCTTAGCATTGTTCACCTCCGTGGCAACCTCCGCGGCAGTCCAATTTGTGAAGTCTTCTTCAATGGGCTCAATGTACTCCGTTAACGTGGCTCTCCAAAGTGATGCGCTCCGGAGGAAAGTTTCCATCCGGCATTTCCAGTACTCATAGTTGGTATCGTTGAAGTGAGGAGGCCTGTTTGAGGAGTAGCCTTCGAGCACTGAAGAGGCTCCTTCACAATTCTTGTACGAGCTGTAATCGGGAGGTGGTCGAACGGCCTTGTTGTCGTTGTTTGTCATAGCTATGAACCAAGCTCTGATACAAAATGTAATACCCTGGTAGCTACTGCACAAGTACCAAGGGGGGGTGATTAGTACTTCAAAATAATTAAGAGGATAATTTCTAATTATCGTGCAAACACGAACAACAATGCGGAATAAAGATAGACAACACGAATAACACAACACAAACAATAGATCTAACAGGTTCAGATCCACCCAAGTCTTTCCGACTTGTTCCCTGTGATCCTACGTCCCGGACACCCGGATCCCTTCCGGCTACTCGAGTTAGAGTCCATTAAATCAAGCTTCTACTAAAAACTTCTTGTAGCAACTACTACAAGACAAATGAATACAAAGATTCAATCGTGACTCCCACAAACTGGGATCACGTACCTCTCACAAACCGAGAGCAAACTTTAATAAAGAGTTTAATGAAATACAAAATACTCACCACAAATTCCTATGCCTTGAGAGATACTTACGGTATTAGGGCAAGGAAAGATGATGGGAGAAAAGATCACAAAGAACGATTGAAACCCTAGCACCAGTGAGATGAACAGATGGAGACGGCTAGGATGATGATCGTGATCCTTGAATCCTTCAGGAAAATGAACGCACAAAAGACAATGATCTCTAGGAAGGATTAGGTCGAAAAGAGAGAGAGTTTTTCGAGAGAGATCAAGCCTTTTCAAAATGATAATCGATATTTTAAAAACTAGATCTGAATGTCTACTCATAAGGGAAGAATTTCCATGTTTGAAACGCATCAAACAGATATGGAAAGAATCAAAACAGATCCAGGAAAGTCGTGGAAATAAAATATCCAACGTCTGGAAAATTAAAGCAGCTCAATCGGTCTAAGAAGGATCATTAACCGATTAGATGGAGAACTAGTCGGTCGATGAGCCTTCTTGGACCGACTGGTTTGAAACAGAGAATTGTGTGAAATAAGAAGGATAATCTAGTCTATCTAAGAAGAAACAATAACCGACTAGTTTGAGAACTAATCGGTCGGTGAACCTTCTTGGACCGACTAGTTGGTCAACAGAGATTAGGCTTAAGATTCAAAGGATGGCGAGTCGATTCAAGAAGAATTCCTAATCGATTAGATTGACATTTAATCGATTAGTTCTTCAACTTGAACCAACTAAGATGCACCAGAAGCCAGGTAGAAGAGCGATAGGTAAATAGATAAGATAGTTAAGAGGGATACTAAGCAAGTATGACTCAAGGCTTAACATTCTATAAAGTTAGAGAAAGAAGACAAAGAGATAAACATGAATAACCGTCTTCAAAGCTCTAACATGATGAGTCTGAATCTCTTGACTTCATCAACAAGTCCTTGAGCTTCAACGAAGCTTCAGGCATAACGATCATGCGCTCTAAAGAAGTCTTGAGACGTCGTTTGAGATCGACAAAGTAAATTGGGGACGATCTCCATAACTGCGCTCAAAGAGAATTAGTACACAATATTTATGTTTGTTCATCATCAAAACCAAACCAGGGGAATCAATACTCAACACGTCGCACTTAAGGTCGGACCACTACTTAGTCTAGGGACGACCAACACTCTCTAATAAGGGGCGTCGCCAACCTACTTGAATGAGTAAGTTCTCTGCAAAAATTTTCTAGAGTGTCTACTCAATATTTCGCCTTTTCTCGACTCAAAGCTTGTCCACACCGAATGTTGGGGGCATACATAGGGAGGGACAAGGCGTACGACAACAAACTGCAAAATTTTCACTCTGATTACACATCATTCTTACAAAAATCCATCTAGACTTAAACCAAAATAAAAAATGACAGGAGAAGTTCGGCCCCAACACCGGCCCGACATCGATAGCACGTCCTCCCCGACTACGCCTCCGCCTGCCCATACTCATCGCCAGCCGGAGTGGAAGCCTCCCCCTCATTGTCGGAGACCATCGACAACCAGGAAAAGTCGATCTCCAAGTTGGAGTAGTACTTCGCCATCCCCTTCTTGAATGTCCCAAAGCCCGTACCAGGCCCTCCTCAAAGCCCTCGGCCATGGTCTCGACAAAGTGGGGACGAACTCCTGGAGCTGATACCGGCTGACGGCCTCCAACTTGATCGCCTCGAGGTCGATCTTCTCCATCTCCTCCACCCGCCTCTCAAGGTCGGCGATCCTCTTTCAGCTAGCCTCCCTCTCCCCGACAAGGGTATTCTCAATAGCGACCCTCTGGACTTCTTCGCCCTTGGCCTTCTGCTCGGCCTCCTCTCTAGCTTGGTCCAGCTCGAAGATTGTCTCTTTCTGGACCTCATAATAACTCCGGAGGTTCACCAGCTTGTCCTCCAGGGCCTTTTTCTTCTCCTTGGCATCCTTCTTCACGGCCTCAAGCTCAGCCACCTTCCTTGCAAGGGTGCGCTCGGCCCGACTCGCCACCGTGGAGTGACGTTGGAGGGACACCAACACTGTGGCCATCTACACAAAAGGAGTAAGGAACGTGAGCGTGCATCTTCTGAGAAAAGCGATATCTTGAGTAAGAAAAGCAACGATCCTGCATGTTGAGCCAAAGGGCCGTATCGCAGAGCCTCTTCGTGTCAACATTCGTCAAAGACTCTCGGTCCTTGGGCAGCACGCTATTCTCGGCCAGGCGGGCTGCAACCCCCGCCACCAGGTAGAGTGAAGTAGTGGTCTCCCCCTCCGGAAGAGCGTGGAGCTCGGCCTTCTTCACCTTGAAAACAGCAAGCACCGTCTCGTAGCTCGAGTGGGCCGGCTTTTCCAGCACCGATGGCGGGCATCCATAGGGCCAGTGATTAACTGCTGCCATCCGGCCGGTCTAGACCGACCCGGCCGAAGAACCCAGAGGCAAGACCAAGGGTGCGATCGAGCTGGTAAGGGTCACCCCGGTCACGGTGACCGACGAGCTCTGGGACGCCGTAGCCGTTGCAGTGACCAGCTGCTCCTGGGGCGGGTCGACGTCGAGGGAGGGCCCGATGCCGCCATGCTCGTCCGAGAAAGAAGAGTGGAAGGTGCGGCCTCTACTCTTGTATTTGTGCTCCGCTCCTCCTTCTCGGCCCAAGCGGTGCTCGCCCCCTCATTGCCTCACTTCTGGCCGACCTTGGCCAAGCCCTTGGCCGCCTGCTTCTTGGCCATATTCTTAATCTCCTCGCTCGAGAGACTCTTGACCACACCTACAAAAAACGACAGATCAGGGTGAGAAAATCAAGGGTGGATCACAAAGCTCGGATTACCTTCAAGCCAGACGTACTTGACTATCTGCTCGTCCGTGACCAGGCCCTGAAAGTCCAAGCTTTCTTTGGGGATGTCCTCCAAGATCATGGCATTCTCTTGGTCGGCCGCCCTGAGGACCACTTCATTGTTCATTGAGGGATTCAGCGTCCCCCAGTTCGACCTCAAAGATATGTCCTCGGGCGTCAAGACAAAGACGAACTTCTCTTTCCAATATTTTATCTTGCCCGATAGATTGAGAACAAGATGCCGACCCCTCCTCGCACAAACATAGTAGTACGCCCCCTTGCGCTTGGCTTCGAAGAAATACTGAAACAATGGCAAGGTCGGACTTATGTCACTGCCCGAGAAAAGGACGAGGACGCCAACCATGGAGCTGATGGAGTTTGGCATCAGTCGGAAGAGGGGGAGTTTGAGGAAGTGTAGGACGAGCAGAAGAAAGGGGTGGAGAGGGAACCGGAGCCCAAGGGCAAAGGCTGGGCATAGACCCCGACCTCATGATCTCTTGGGGAGCATACCCGGTTGGAAAACTCAGGGAGGCGAACAGAATAGGGCAGCCTGATGTACTTGGAGCGAATAAGAGGTACGAATGAGGTCGATGTATGAGCCACTATGGCTAAGATCTCCGCTGGGACTTCCGTAAAATCTTCGTCGGCCACCAGGGTCCTAGGGACCGACCTAGGCCCTTTCCCTTTTTTAGGGTCCCTATAGGCCGACGACGATGAGGCGATGACAAGCTCGATGGCTAGGTCACCCTCAGAGCGAGGGTGCTCCTCCGGCCAAGACTCCTCCGGCTCCTCCGGTTCTACGGTGCGGCCACTCTCCAATTCACCAAAAACCCTCTCAACAATAGAATCGGAAGCAGAAGAAGGGGATGATGCCATGGAAAAGGTCGAGGGGATACCTAGAAGAAGAAAAAACGGACGAAACTTCGACGGCAACGGTGTGGCGACGGCGGCGACGGCGGCGACGGCAGCGACGGAAGCTCTTAACACGGACGAGGGAAACGAAAATTCAAAAAGGGTGTCGAAAAGTCCCTCTCGATATCCCCCCGTCTCTTTTTATACGGTGAAAGAGCTAATCTCAGCCGTTGGAGGCGGGCCATGTGGCGTAATCCGGGTGAGTCTGGCGCCTCGACTTCCCCCCTCAGTCAGATCGGCCACGCGTCACGCTCAGAGAGAACCGACACCTCGATTCTCCCCCGTCCCCGAATCGTCATGATGACCTAAAGAGATTTGGCGGTCGATTCAAATTAATGCCGCCGACCGGCCCTCAGCCAATGAGGATATGACACGTCATCCGAGTTGAGCCGGGCTTCCCGGTTTGAACTCAAATGACTGGGGGCAATTGTTACAACCTAATGACCGGCCCAGAAAATGAAGGCCCAAATAGCTGAAGCTCAAGCACATAGCTCGCCGGCCAGCCGGAATAAGAGCGAGCCCAAATGAGAAACTCGCCCCGCTAGCAAGAAGCTCGCTTGGCTGAGCGGAAAGCCCACCCCACTAGTCAAGCGGGGAACTCACCAGCCAAGCGGAGAGATTGTCTAGCAATGTCGAAGTTTGCCTTGCCAACCGAAGCAGGAAGGTCGGCCGGAGGAAGCTTGGGACGCTGAGCTCAGACGCCAAGCTCGACTCTCTCCAAGGGTGGCCCTTGGCGACCTGGCAGCCCATAAATATCTCTAACCGAATGACGTAGGGCCACCTATGTCTCCAATTAATGCCGAATGTTAAAGACGAGAACTGATGGCCGCCTGTCACGTCACTATTAATGCCCAATTAAGGCGGTGCGAAAATATCTCTGACACTCTCGCAGACCCATCGCATCCCCATTAATACTCCAGCTAAGCGTCAACTAGACCCCAGCTAAGCAGAAGCTGCCGCTGATTGGACGGCGATCAACCGACTTTTCCCACTATAAATACACCCTCCAGCCATCAATGAGGCGGTTGGTTGGTAGAAATCTTTAACTCTCATTCATACACAAGGTCGGATATCGTCCATATATCTGTGCCTTCCACATAAGCTCACCATGTTAGGTCGGCCTGCACTAAGATCGGCCAGTATGTCCAGCCTCCTTCTAAAAAGTCTCCTACTGACTTTACTATCGGAGAGGCCACGGGTTGACAGCCAACCTAGCCTTTCTGACGAGCTGCTCGTTGTGCAGGAAGCTCGGCCCATCTCCCAAGCGGTCAGTGACCCTCGATCGACCTTGGACGCATCATTTGCAGATCGAATTCGATGGTGTTTTAGCCTCTACTAAAACCCAATTAACATGTAATCCATGTACCCTTGATTCCCCTTTGTATAAATCTCATTGTTAGGCGGATTTGACCCGTAACAGTTCTGTTATGACAAACCCGTTAAATGCAATAGGTGAATGAACGAGCAAAACTTTTTAGATTCAATTGAAAATTGTTGGTTTTGGATTTTTGAACATGAAGATCATAATGAACAATTTAGGACAAAGGTAAAAATATGGGGGCTAAAGGTTTGATGCCACCAAGGAGGAAAGTGGGTAGCCGATACCCATTTTACTATACACACGCACGATGAATATGGAGGTCAGCTAGCCAAGGTTGTAGGTTGGCTAGCTCACAGCCAACCCTTTCCCCTCAATTTTTTTTTGAAATTCTTTTCTAAGTTCCTGTGCACATTCTAAACCCCCAAAACCCCAAATATGAATGAATCCTATGGTTTTTTTTTGACACTCGATGCATCGATGCATTCATTGCAAGCATTCATTGCAAGAAGGTTTATTATTCTGAAACTATTGAGCTTATTGAACTTGCAACATGTGAATAAATAAGCAAAACTCCTTGGATTGAATTGAAAATTGGATTCAAAATTTGTAAACTAAAAAAATTTGACTGTTGGAAGACGGGTTTTCCAGATCAAGTATCCATCAAGAAGGGAAAATATACCAGAAATAACAAACATTTCCATCCACATGAGTACCAAGTTCAGAATACTTCTCGTATGTAATGGTAAAAGCATTGAGTTTTAATAAGAACGTGCATATACACATCATCATACAGGTGAAGATTAACAATTATACTCGTAATATAAATGAAAATGGCCAAAAATAAAAATAAAAGTACATGAGACCCAACGATTTGTGGGATTCACTCGTTTTTTCGAGTAAAAACAGATACACTACAGATATCTCATACTGATACAGCCCTAGATATCAGGCAAATATCATGCATCTGATTCCATGTGTGACACTATACAAATTTTCACTATTCCAGTTTCAAGACATCTTCCGAATTAAACTCTGAATCGTGTGGCTCCTTGATTGATGAATTATCTGGCAAAAGGCTTACAGAAACTTCATCGACAAATTTCTCTTGCTGAATAGGTAGAGCTCCAGTGCAAGCATCCAAAGGGATAGGTGCAGGAATAAACCTAACCCAGTTCTTATCCTTCACGTACTGAATTGCAGGATATAGAAGAAACCCAATTACAATTACGATGCCGCTAACCACGAATGTCCTAGCCGACGCCAGACACATAACAAGAAGAAGTAAGATCATAGGAGGTAGACAAATAAGAACAGCTCCAGTCGTCCCAACAGGAACGCTATATGGCCTATGAAGGTCTGGCTTCTTTAGTCGGAGCTTAATGAATGCAGCGAGTTCCAGGAGCATTCCCACAGCATATAGAAAGTTGAGAAACTCCAGTATCTCCTGAAAGCTCATCCACGAGAGGAATATCACCCCCGTTGCAGAACATAAGATGCTAATTGTTGGAGTTCCGTATTTTGATCTACAAAAAGCATCAACATAACTTCAGTGACAATGTTCCCAACTAAATAAAAAAAATAGGGTTTCCATTAACAAGTTTGTTATATAAGTTGTTTAGTAGCTTTTGTGTTTGCTATTAGCATGTCCCTCATAAGCAGAACCAGACATAGAATCACCACATTCCATCTCCAAATCACACAAAAAATTTCTCTGTCCAATGTTTGTAAACCCAAGAGAAGTCATACTCTCTAACTCCTCTTTCGAAGCACAGAATGCAGAATCTTGTGAGAAGACTTGTGATTAAAAAGATTCCAGTATTGAAGAATTCCAATTTGTAAAGTCAGGCTGCAAGGCATCCATATGATAGGGTATAGCCAAAAAGAACTAAGTTTGATAACTGCGTTGTTTGTGATGCTCGTTCTCCTTGTGCAATTCCTTTCAGTTCTCTTAATGCAATATGCTTCATGTCCTTAGTCCATGTAGTTATGTCAAGATCAATCATTGTCAATGTGCAATAAGACATGTCTATTTCCTCCACTATGTGGCACACCACAAGCATGAGTTTGTTTATTAGATATATATACGTTACAAATTAAAACTTCATGAAATGGCCACATAGAATCTCTGGCAACAAATGACATAGGCAATATGCAGCTTTTGATACAATGGAGAATAGAATCAGAAACTGCAAAGTGAGGTAGCCATTTTGAGCTCCCTGGGTGAATGTTTGGAGTGTATGTATGCGCAACAAAGTGTGTTATGTATCTGCATGTTTGCATGGAACCTTGTATGTGTGTTTGTATGCGTGTCCTTGGTAGCATGCATAAGTGCGTACCCCACACATTAGTCATGCTCATGCGTGTTTGAGCGACTCAGTTTGCATGTATGCATGTGTTATGTTTTAGAATGTGTTTGTGTTCATATCAGCACATGTGTGCATGCATGCGTGTGCATGTCTCGGCTTTATATGTAATTACATATTTACATGCCATCATTAGATGTGTGCGCATGTGCACGTGCGCGTGATAATTGGCCAGAGAATGTACTGAGATGGTTTGCAACTTGTTAGTGTGTGCAATAAACTTTACATTAACACATATTAATGCCAGTTATAAATGCGATCAGTAAGTAAATCTTAACCTACAGGCTGATCTGCATTCTAGGTGAGCTATGGTAATAGTAGTGACGAGAGACAGATGAAATAATCTTAGGCCAGATTAGCCCATGGGCAAAACTTCCAAATGAAGGTCAGGAAAGAGTCGATGTCCTGGTAATATATACCGGAACTCAAATTGCTGAAACTAACTTCATATCTATCGACAAATCCAATCATACATTGAGATCAGCCAGTAAAAATACTTCTGCTAATTAAGTCGGGCTACGAATTGATACTCATCCTTGAATTATTCTCTCCAATGCCGACTAACATTACTCTACAAGTTTAACATATGTCCAATTATCAAAAGAATGAAAGTTATGACTGAGAACTAAGATGTCTGTAAAGATCTATATTTAATAAAACAATCAATAAATTAATCAAACTTCTTCTTCTCTTCATAATCCACAGATATTTGATGCTGAGAAGAAGAAGAACCACAATGTAACAGTTGTTTTTTCCTAACAACAACCACAACAAGTTGATTATACATGATTCAACATGCATAATCAATAACTATGTTCGGTAACTCGACTTCAAAAAATCAATCAAAATTTCCAAAAATTACCTCCTGGAAAAGATCTCCGGAAGCATCCCCATCTCGCTCATCCCCAGCAGCTGAAACGAATCGCTGCTCATCTCGGCCTCAAACAACCCCAAGTTTGACATGGCCGCGGCCGCCTGTATCCACCACCTGAGCCAAGCTCCCCCGATCGCCATCCCGACCTCCGCAAAGTACCCATCGCTCCATTCCCCGCCCTCAGTCGCCCCGGTGCCGGCCAGCAGGGGTACCAAATACGCCCCCACTACCAGCCCCACCGCCCCAAAAATCGCCCTCGGAAAATTCCTGCTCGCATCCTCCACCTCCCCTGCCAGCGTGCTCGCCTTGTCCCAGTAATTCAAGTTCCAGAACATCGAATTGAAGTACCCTCTCCATTCCACGGCCCTGAAATCAATCCGGGTCCATCGAATCGGCCTGATCTTCGGCACGGCGAGCAGAGACATTACAACGAACGGGGAGAGAGAGAATGCGGTGAGGAGCACGGCGGAGAATCCGACGATGTGGAGGCCGCGGTAGTTCAAGAAGGTGAGCGCGGCCGTGATTATCGTAAGCAACGAGACTCGTGTGGAGGGATTAGAGATGAGAGGGAGGGAGTGTTTTAAGTAGTCGAGGAAGAGGACGGGGTAGAGGGCGTTGTCGAGGGCGCCGGATGCCCACTTCCAGAGGCCCAGCTGGAAGGCCCAGAAGGGTGAGGAGAAGGCGGCGGAGATCCAGAGGACGTAGCCGCCGTTGCTGGGGAAGATGGAGGAGAGCTCGGCGGTGACGAGGGCTTCTGGGAGAGACCAGAGGAGGGGGAAGATGAGGAAGCCCATGAGGGAGAGGAGTGGTCCGCCGCCGCAGCGGACGGAGTCCTCGACGCCGAAGGGGCCGCCGGAGACGTCGAAGAAGATGAGGGCGATTAAGGGGAGGATCGTCAGCTTGGGCCGGGCCCGGGGGCTGGCGGGCGGCTGCCGGTCCTCCTCGCCCATTTTTCTTAGCTGTAGATTTGATCCGCTCGGAGTTGGTTGAAAGTGTAATGGCGATTTTTATTTTGTCTTGACTTTTTTCTAGCTAGTTGGATCTTGGAATTTTTTTCTTTTTCCTTTTTTAATTTTTTACTGCTACTGATATGTGGATTAAATGCCTTGTGTAACAGATATTTTTTAATTTATTTAAGAGAATTGAAGTATGAGACGTGATTTTCGCGAGCGTCCGCGTTGATGTATAATTTTTTTTTTTTAACAAAAATGATTTATTTATACAATTTTTTTAATTCATATTTATTTATACAATTTTAAACTTAGGGATATAGGTACACAAAACATGAGCATGTGAAACCTATTTCATTTAAAAAATAAATGTGAGACACATGTACTTGCTAGGAATACCACAGGCACGGTTGAATCAACGGGCCGGCATTCGAGATGCCTCGTCCAATGAGTGACTAAGGCCTACAGAGCCCACAAGAGAAGCCAGATATCGACTCAGTCAAACCCCACCTGCCAGTCGCCCATTGCACTCCCACCAATCGAACGTGGGATTGAAGGCGGGCTCATAAATAGCGGGAACTTGGGCTACGGTTACTCCTATTAAAGAGGGGATTATGGCATCATAATTGAGGACCGTTATCCCCCAACGTCACAAAAAGAACTCATAAGGTCTATAAATAGTGGAGGTTCCAACTCCCAAGGTACGAGATCTAATACATAGACTCTAGTCTTTCAGCTTACATTTCTTCCACAAAAGTGATTGCAACGTCAGATCTGAGACAACCCTTCGTGGGTCGATCTCAGTTGCTCCGAGCTCACTCTCTTCCTTAAGTTCACATTCTAACTTAAGCATCGGAGGTGATATGGGTCGGGACCCAGACCCCCCACCACGCTTCATTGTGGTGCAGATTTACAAGCCTCACTCCTACGCGAGGGTCGTTCTAGAGCTCCTCAGCCTCGATCGATTGATATACGAATCACTCGAGGGTCGATCGAGCACCGCAAGTCATCCATCATCCATCAATGACCCAGCTTCTTTCAACCTAGGGTCTCACTCAACCGGCTGACGAGGCTCCGACTCCTCATGAAGGGTCCACGTCAGCAACACAATTGTTTCGGTCATTTTTGGCCTTAACAGTTTGGCACCGTCTGTGGGAAAACGTTAACCAGATCGACATCCCAAAGCAATCAAAAAGCTATGTCGGCTGGACCTAGCAACATCAGACTGAACCCGGGTCCAAGTGAGAAACAAAAAGCGAATAGCGTCCTGGTGGAGGATGCCTCAGATTTTAAATCCCCATCAAAGCGACCTAGGAAGGCCACCAAAGAATCTAAGGTGTCCCAGAAGCAATTCGACCAATTTGTAGAGCGGGTCGACAAGAGTCTCGGCGTTTTGGCAACCCTGGTACGCCAAAGCATGAGAGATACTTCGCTCACAAATGAGCAACTACCACATCCAAATCCAACTCTGACATCAACAAGAGGCGAACTATGCTCATGGATCCGAGAGATCCGAGAGCGGATCGACAAGAGATTGCCCCCACAATACAACCCCCATATCTCCCCAATATGGCAAAGGGGGGATGCCAATCGTTCCTTTGGTTTCTAGGGAGGATACAGTCCCTCCAACTAAAAATGTTGCGGGTCAAGTCCGCCTAACAATAATATTTGTAGTTAATGGGAACCACATGTACAATGATTACAAGGTTTGGGTTGATGGCGAGGTTAGCACGACTCGGAATGTGCTTCGGGGATGAAGGATCCAAGGTCGCCTGAAGGTCGCTCAAGATCGTCGTCTCCTGGTAGTTGAGGCGAGCTTCCTGCGACAATAGCAACTCGTCAGAAAGGCGGGGCTGGTTGTCAGCTTGTAGCCTCTTCGATGCTTAATCCAGTGGGTGACTTGAAATAAGTGCGTCAGACACGCTTGGCAATCTTAGGGTAGATCGACGAAGCGTGGCGAGCTTAGGAGGAAGGCACAGATATATAGGAGATATCTGACCTTGAATATTGGACAAGAGTTAGAGATTTTAACTGACCAACCCCCTCCTTGGTGGCTGGAGGGGGGTATTTATAGGTTTGAGAGGCGGTTGCTCGCCGTCCAATCAGCTGTCGATTCAGCTTAGCTGGAGCGCAAGTGGAGAAGCGATAGGTCGGCGGGGGCTGTCAGAGATATTTACGCATTAATGGGTGTCGGGCAGTGTCAGATGCATTAATGAGACGTGATAGACGGCTATCAGTTCTCGCCCTTAACCTATGGCATTAATGGGGGTTAGGTGGCCTTACATCACCCTGTTAGAGATATTTACGCTAGGCCGCCCTTGGGGAGAGTCAAGCTCGGCGACCAAGCTCGGTGCCTTTGGACCGTCTGACCATGCTTTAGACGAGCTTCTTGCTGGTATAGTGAGCTTGTCGATCGGGTAGGCGAGCTTCTTTGGTTGACCCTAATGGCGAGCTTGTCGCTCGACGAGGCGAGCTTCCCTGGATAGATGCGACCTTCCGTTCGAGCTAGTACCCCTCCCGGATGGTCGGGTAGCTATTCGCTTGGGCTTTCAGTGTATGTGGGCCTCAATTATATGGGCCAGCCATAAGGTCGTAACAATTTCCCCCGTCATTCGAGCTCGAAGATTGCAAGCCCGGCTCAGCTCGGATGACGTGTCGCACTTGCATCGATTGGGGGCTGGTCGACGGCATTTAATTCGATCTGACTGCCGGACCTCAAAGGTCTTGATGGTGATTTAGCGACGGGGAGAATTCGAGGCGTCATCTGCTCAGAAGGTGATGCGTGGCTGACGTGATTGGGGGAGAAATCGAGGTGCCATCCCAGTCCTACTCAGATCTCGCTACGTGGCTACGTTCGACGGCTGAGATTGCCTGACTCTTCCTATAAATAGAGACGGAGGGGCAGCGGGAGAGAACTTTCTCTCTAATTTCAAAATTTCGACTTCCCCCTCCGTTGCAAAGAGCAGTCGCCATCGACCGCCATCGTTCGTTCGTTCGTCGGAGCTCCGTTCATCTGCTCTATTCTAGGTGCTCTCTCGACCCGTTCAATGCCTTTGTCTGTTTCTTCTGTTTCAAATTCTTTCGTCGAGCAGTACTTCGACGAGATAGGAGGGGGTAGCACCATCGAATTGGATCCGGTGGCATCGGAGGCACCGTCGATGTCTTGGCCGGAATAGCAGGAGGGAGACACGATGGTTGTCACGCCCCGCTTCCCTAAAATGGAGGCGAGACGTGAGAAGGTCCGCACGAGAGTGGAGCTGTGAAGCCCCAAACCCGATAAGCGTCAATAAAACATAAGCAGGTCCCTGTAACCACAAATGGAACAACAATAATAACACAAGGAGAGACAGAAATAAAATCTCATATCTCATAATTTGTCCAACATGAAAATTAAGTTCAACATCCAGAAAAGCCACCAGGCTAAAAGAAAGAGTCTAAAGGCCCAGAACAAGGCCAACAAAAGGAACAACGTAACAACGTATAGGTGCTACGCACCGACAACAAAACAGCAGTCTAAACAAAAAAGGGAAAGCTCAACAAAAACACTAGGACTGGTCCCCAGTGTCCACGTACTCCTCGCCAAACACAGGCTCGAGCTCGGCGTCAGCAAACACCTCGTCCTCTACAATGTACTCAGGCTCAGGGTCTAACATGTGTCACCGAAAAGAGTAAAGGGGCACATATCAGCAAGTCTAAAAGACTTGGGAAATGAAACTGAAAGTAAGGCAGACTAACAACCTAACAGTTATAGTATGCATGACATGGCAGTTATAACATGAGTGCACAAGTAAGACATGGTGAAACAATAAGTACAAGAGAACAATTTATCAGGACAAGTCAAGAGTAGCCAAGCTACTAACAATCTCAATCTTTTCACTAGTCACGTTTCAAGTTGTTTGTAGATGTTTACGCCTTACAGCTGAACGGTTTGGCATTCACGCTGATTGGCCGCTTAACACTACCCCAGAACCCAGAGTTTACGCCTTACCACTGCAGTTGCTGATCGGGCAGACTCCCAGTTGATTGGCCGGTTAACTCTTACCCCCAATATCCACATGTGAACGAGCCAGGGTCCCTGTGCATGAGCTCAGTAAATGAGCCAGGGTTTCCCCGCACAAGAGCTCGTTTCCTGGATCATAACCAGGAGCGTATTTCATTTGGCATAGGGGTGCACCTAGCCTCAATCATTTCACAAGATGTAGCGGAGCTACGCAATCACGGGAACACTTAAAGAATGCAATGCCATGACAATTAATTTGCGTACCGTTTATGGGAATTAAACATGACATGGTAGTTATGCAACATGATAAATGTCGGATCTAGCTTCGTTGTCAAGCTAGTTCCTAAATTTGCGCCTAGGCGAGTATCATTTCGTCGCCTAGTCTCTTTTACGCCTACAACAAGCAAATGGCCTAAGACATGGCCCAAAACCCTAAGTGGCAAGTTTCACTTGCCTAGCACCGAGGATGACGATCAACGAGGGTTCGTCCCACGGACGCTAATCTACGGGGAAGTCGCTGTTATGGAGAAACAATCATCAAAACAACATTCATTTCATTAGAGTTTCACAAAAACACAACGGGTTATGAAAACATTAAGAGAACGATTATTACCGTATTGGAAGCGGAAGAACGATGCCGAGCAAGCACGGCAACGGAAGAAACGCTCCGGGGAACCTAGGGTTCAGATCTGGAATAGATGGGGAAAATCTGGAGAAATGAGTTTTGATGTGGATTTTGGGGGTTAGATGAAAGTTTGAGGAAGGTGGAAGGTGGAAAGTGGAAAGTGAGGGTTTGGATGATGGAGGATGAGCTTGGAATGAAGTTTTGAGGGGTTGGGGAAGATGAGAGCTCAATGGGGGAGAAATTAGGTTTAGAGTTGAAGAAGAAGAAGAAGAAAACGTTTGGAGGGGTTTATATCGGGTTTGGTGGCGGCTAGGGCAAAACTAGGGTTTCATGTACTGATTAGTCGGTAAAAGAAGGACTGTTGACCGTAGCAACTAGTCGGTCGGTCGATTAGCTGTGACCGACTAACACCAAGCAGCGAAATTAGGGAAAAATCTGGGTAATGAATTAGTCGGTCAAAGAGCAACCACTGACCGACTAGTTTGGAAACTAGTCGGTCGGTTAACCAACGCAGACCGACTAAGTCCAAACAGTAACTCCTGTACAAAAATAGGATTTAGATTTAGTCGGTCAAAGAACAACTACTGACCGACTAGTTTAGAATCTAGTCGGTCGATGAACGTTCTTAGACCGACTAAGAATGAATAGTACTTGGTGTCAAAAATGATCATAGAGCTAGTCGGTTAAAGAACAATAGCAGACCGACTAGTTTGCAACCTAGTCGGTCGACCAATGTTCTTAGACCGACTAACGATAAACAGTAACTCCTGAGAAATTAACAAAGCAAACTAGTCGGTCCATGAAGGTGTTGGATATGGAAGACGTTAGTACACCCTTGTAGGGGATGTACGAGGGAATACGGACCTCGAACGTCGCGTACACAAAGTCGTGTGCAAAGGGAATATGTTCCCTTGCGGAGAGGATTTCTAGATTGATGGGAAAGTCGCATTATATGTGCATAAGTGCATGCGACATATGGCTAATAAAGGGGTAATATCTTAAGCTTATGTTGTACCATGCATATGGTACAACTTAAGCTTATAATATGCCATGTACGATGGTACACCTTAGTTAAATTGTTCCAAAGGAACAATTACTCCTAAAATAACTATCTTGGGGGCTATAAATAAGACCCAAGGGTTAGCCATTTCCTTACACTTTTGCATGGTATTCTTGCCTTGCATTTCATTCTAGCGAAGCTCTGCCGAAATCCTTCTTCTCTCTTTATCCAAGTTCTTAATCTAAAAGTAGAGATTTAGATTGTGGATTTAGTAGCCTTACTCCGTTTGTGAGAAGACTCGATCCGTCGTGGCTAATCCGAAGGCGAAGTTTCTAGACTACCGTGCCGCATACGCAAGCGTAAGTCTCAACTTCATTTATCGATCCTAACTCTGTTTTGGCAGGATCCAACATTGGTATCAGAGCCATACGGGTTCGCCCCGGTCAAACCGTCGCCCCGTCGAAACTATGAACGAGTCGTTGTCTTTTTCACGAATGGGTATCCTACCATTACGGATATGGTAGGAACGCTTCGTGACGGAGAGAACGCAGCGGTTGTTCTTTTCACGGTAGGGTCTTCTGTCATTACGGATATGGCAGGAACTCTCCGTGACGGGAAGAACCGACCGTTCATATCGTTAAACTCGCTCTCTTCATGGATGCTGAGTCTCCATTCATAGGGAATGGGTGCTCTCTTCATGTGGAGCGCGTAGTTTACGAATTTTTGAAGTGGGTTCATTTTTTGGCACACGGCCATTGGAGGACAACTACTTCCTCGACGAACGGGTGCTTCACCGGAGAAGAAGGTGGTGGTTATTCCCATCGGGGAAGATGAATTTTAATGCATGTGCACCATGGCCAAATGGGCTATGAAGGCCATGCACCCCCATCCCCATGCGGAGGGGGTTGGCTAAGGCCAATAACCACCGCGGCAACCCCCTCCGGCGGGGGTATGCGGCCACCCCACACAAGGGGAGGCCGACCATGGCCAAAGGGCCATGGCCGGCCATGGCCAGGCCGGCAGTGGCCGGCCCCGGCCAAGAAGGCCAGGGGCCGGCCTGGCCGGCCCTGGCAGTGGCCAGGGCCGGCCCTGGCCGGCCTGGCCGGCCCTGGCAGTGGCCAGGGCCGGTGCCCTGGCAGTGGCCAGGGCCTGCCCGGCCCTGGCAGAGGCCAGGGCCGACGCCCTGGCCTCGGCCAGGGCCGACGCCCTGGCCTCGGCCAGGGCAGAGGCCCTGGCCGGCCTTGGCCGTCCTCGGCCAGGGCAGAGGCCCTGACCGAGGGGCCAGGGTCCCTGGCCGGCCTTGGCCGTCCTCGGCAAGGGCAAAGGCCCTGACCGAGGGGCCAGGGTCCCTGGCCGGCCTTGGCCGTCCTCGGCCAGGGCAGAAGCCCTGGCCGAGGGGCCAGGGCCCCTGGCCGGTCAGGGCAGAGGCCCTGGCCGGCCCTGGGCCAGCCTCGGCCAAGGCAGAGGCCCTGGCCAGGAGAAGTTTCAGACCAATTCGGCAAAAGGCCTTGGTCGAACTTGAACGTGCCGACTAGCCCATACGGGGCCAAACGACAGTCGTCTGCATCAAAATTCTCTCATACGGGGGAAAACGCCTGGATCCATACGGGAGCCGGCGACGATAGTTTGCAGAAAAAACCCAAAAGGGGGATCCGACCTTGGCACGGCTACGGCTCATTCCCGACAAATGGTCAGGAAGTGCCGAATGTTTCACTAGTATCATAAGGGTACTAAGATGAAATATACATTTTTTTTAAAATACGTTTTCATACGTTTTGAAAAATACGTTTTCAAAAACGCTTTTCAGCTGCGAAGTACTATAAGAGTACTAACATTTGATAAAGTGAGGGAGAAATATTGAAAGTTACTCTAGATGGTGATTGGAAACATAGTGACCTTTCCGATTCTAGAGTAACATCTTCAATATTTTTCGAAAGTAACTTATCAAATTATAAATATCATTCCAAGTGAGAGTTGAAATTAGAACTATCCAAATGGGATATTCTACTATCACTTCAAATGGGAATTGTATTTTAAGAATTTTCAATGCAATTTTTTGATTAAACCTTTTGTTTTATGTCTTTTGCAGCATTTTAAAAGTAAAATGTCTTCCGCTTCAAAGAATATCGTCGCTGAGTTAAACAAAGGTGAAAAACTCAACGGCGATAATTACAAACTTTGGTCCATCAAGATACAATACGTTCTAGAGGAGCAAGAAGTGCTCGAAACTCTAAAGAACGTTATGATTGAACCCGAGTTAGGCACTACGGCCCAACACCGACGAGACAAGGAAGCTTTTGATGCTTGGTCTCGGAAGAACAAGATAGCACGCATTACGTTATTAAGCAGTATAGCTGATGAAATAATGCGCATCTTCCGAGAACATGACCTAGCCATGGACATATGGTCCAAGCTAGAGGAGAAGTTCGGTGGCACATCGGTGTCCAAACTTCGTGCCTTAACTATAAGGTTCGATACATATAAGAAACGTCCAGATCATTCCATGGGGAAACATCTGCGACATATGGCGAACCTTATCTCGGAGTTAAAGGACGCAGGTCATGTGCTCACTGATGAGCAACAAATCCAAGCAGTTATACGTTCCCTACCAAATGGGTGGGATCAAATGAAGATGCATCTCACTCACAATGAGAGCATCAAGACCTTCAGCGATGTTTCCAAGCACCTCGAATTAGAGGAAGAGCGGCTTGCGGCTGCCAAGCCAAGTGCAGAAGTGCACATGGTTGCTAGTTCCTCACACGGGGGAAAGAAACGGAAAGATCGTTCGCAGTTCACTAATGAACGTAATAAGCAACCTGAGTTTACCAAGAAACCCAAACATAAGGGTGGGCACAAGAAATGGCACAAGAAGAAAGACTTGAAGAGGATCAAGTGCTTCAAGTGCAACAAGCTCGGTCACTATGCTCGTTCGTGTACGAGTGGAGGCGACGAGGTAACTTGTAAATATACTAGTTACATATGTGTTTCTAGTTCAATATTTCTTGTGGAATCTAATCCATTTTGGATAATTGATTCAGGTGCCACCGACCACATAGCAAGGGACAGACGGTCCTTCGTGGAGTATCACCGGATACCCCAAGGAACGAAGTGGATCTATGTAGGAAACAACACACGTGTTGAAGTGAAAGGCGTTAGGACTTGCAAGCTAGTCTTGGACAACGGCCGCACTCTCCTACTTCACGATGTCCTCTTCGCTCCAGATATTCGAAGGATATAATTTCTGTGGTTGTATTAATGGGTCTTGGCTATAACTGGTTTTTTCATGATTGTAATGTGGACTTAAGTTGTAATAATACTCTTATTGGTACTGTGTTTGTATTTAAAGGATTTATTGTAATGAGTACAATGTATGATTCCTTATGTAATGAAAATTTCCTTATTGCAAATTCTAAGACTTATGAGTCTGATGTGATTTGTTGGCACGCAAGGCTTGGTCATATTGGACCAACACGTATGGATAGACTTGCCAAACGTGGCCTTCTATCCAATGTTTCAAAGGTTGAAATGTCGACCTGCGAACATTGCCTTGTGGGGAAATCTTGTCGCAAGCCGTTTGGAACCGGCACAAGGGCCGAGGTTCCATTACAGCTTATCCATTCGGACATATGTGGTCCGATGAATGTCAAGACAAGACGCGGAAAGTCCTATTTCATCACTTTTATTGATGATTTCATCCGATTCGGACATATCTATTTGATATCCTACAAAAGTGAAGCTTTGGCTTGCTTTAAAAACTATATGAGTTTAGTGGAGAATCAATTAGATCACAAGATTAAGGTCTTGCGAACCGATAGGGGCGGTGAATATCAATCAATAAGTTTTAAGGAACTTTGTGATGAAAAAGGCATAGTACATCAGGTAACTATGCCTTATACTCCTCAACAAAACGGTGTTGCAGAAAGGAGAAATAGGACTTTAATGGAAATGGTCCGTTCAATGATGGCGCAAGCTAACTTGCCAATCACCTTTTGGGGTGATGCATTATTGACGACCGCTTTCATTTTAAACCGCGTACCCTCGAAATCAGTTAGCTCCACTCCTTATGAGTTGTGGAACCAAAGGTCTCCTGACCTAAACATTTTGAAACCTTGGGGTTGTGCATCCTACGCACATATTTTCTCCCATAAGTATGGCAAACTTGGGCCAAGGGGAAGGAAATGTATCTTTATACGATACGCAGAAAACTCCAAAGGTTATGTTTTTGTTAGTCAGGAAGACAATGGTGGGCTAATTGAGTTTGAGTCGAGGGGTGTCAATTTCTTAGAAAACGAGTTTCCAAGACATGGCGAGATAAGTCAGGACTTATCTCTATTTGAGATTTATGATCAAGAAGGATTACCTCATTCGAGTGGGAGAATTCTTGGTGAAAACGAAAATACGTTTCAACCTTCACCAATGGATTATACGAATGACGATTATCCTATTACATACGGGAATAATGATCCAAGTGGGATCAATTCTAACGACATTCCAAGTGGGAGTGATATTAGAATTGATCTAAACTCAAGTCAACAAGGACTTGAAGAATCTCAAATACGACGTAGTAGTCGTACAAGGTTGGCTCCTCTAAGATTTGAGGATGAATTTCCGCAAACCTTTATGACTTTACTACAAGAAGATGACGAGCCTGCTACTTTCAAACATGTCGTATCTTGCCCTGCTAAAGACAAATGGATGGAAGCGATGCAAGAGGAGTTAGAATCCATGAAAGTTAACCAAGTCTAGGACTTAGTTGACTTACCCAGAGGACGTAGAGCTATTGGGAACAAATGGGTTCTCAAGATCAAGCATAAGGCTGATGGCTCTATTGACAGATATAAAGCTTGCCTTGTCGCAAAAGGTTTTACGCAACAGGAAGGGATAGACTACGAAGAGACCTTCTCACCTGTTGTTCGTTTTACCTCAATTCGCCTTATTCTGGCAATGGTAGCTTGCTTAGACCTCGAATTACATCAAATGGATGTAAAGATTGCCTTTCTCAATGGAGAATTGGACGAGGAGATCTATATGGAACAACCAACAGGGTTTGTAAAAGAAGGAAACGAACATAAGGTTTGTAAACTTCTTAAATCCATATATGGTCTTAAACAATCCTCGAGGCAATGGTATATACGATTTCAAGAGGTTGTCTTATCAAATGGATTTTCCATGCTTGATGAAGATAACTGTGTATATATCAAGAGGAATAAGAACAAGTATGTTATTATGTCTCTATATGTAGATGACATTTTAATAGCCGGAAATGACAAGGGCTTTGTAATGGATATCAAGGCTTGGATTTCATCAGTTTTTGAGATGAAAGACATGGGAGAAGCCGCATATATCCTTGGAGTTAAGATTTCAAGGAATCGTTCAAAGAAACTTCTTTCTCTTTCACAGGAGACTTATATAAAGAAGGTTCTAGAACGTTTTAATATGCAGGACTGCAAGTCCATTGATACTCCAATAAGCAAGTGCGACAATTTATGTCTGAAATCATGTCCGAAGAACCAAAAAGAGAAGGAGATTATGGAAAAAGTTCCATATTCCAGTGCAGTTGGTAGTCTAATGTACGCTATGATGTGTACAAGACCGGACATCTGTTTTGCCGTTGGAATGGTAAGTCGTTACCAATCCAACCCAGGGCAAGTACACTGGAAAGCGGTTAAGAGGATAATGCGGTATCTCAAAGGAACTGCAGACTTTGCTTTATGCTATCAAGGAGATGCCTTGAGGCTCGAAGGCTACACTGATGCTGATTGGGCGGGTGATCTCGATGAGCGACGATCGACCTCAGGATATGTTTTTCTACTCGGATCTGGTGCAATATCCTGGAGTAGCAAGAAACAATCCTGCATCGCACTTTCAACCATGGAAGCCGAGTTTGTAGCATTTAGCATGGCAGTCCAAGAGGCTGTTTGGCTTAGGAAGTTCTTAGACAGGCTAATTAATGCAAATGACTCAGGTGATGTACCCATACACAGCGACAGTCAAGCATCTATAGCCTATGTCAAAGATCCGAAATTCCATTGTAAGACCAAACACATAGATATCCGCTACAAATTTGCAAAAGACTATGATAAGACCAAGAAGGTAGACATAAGTTACATATCTACGCATGAGATGATAGCGGATCCGCTTACAAAGGCTATCCCCAGAGATGTGTTTTACAAACACTTATCATCTCAAGGATTGCGTAAGAGCTGAGTTGTACCAATGTAAATTCCCATGTCTGTAAATGATCAAAATTAATAAAAGAATAAGTTCTTTTTTTTCAAACATTGCATATGATTTTCTTAAGAAATGTTTGTGTACATTTTTGAAATCTCAGCTGAATTCTAGTATGTCGGACAGATTGAGGTTGGCTCTCTCACATGAGCAACCGCCTTATTCTATCAGACGGATGGAATAGAGATGAGACATGTTTGAAGTCAAAATCATCAGACGGATGATTTAAGAGTCATGACTTAAACAAAATGGTCGCATGAAAGATCTGCATCATATGGATGCTTACAAAAGATCTAAGAGGATTTTTTGGAAATCCTATCTGTCTAAATGCGGGATGTGAGTCCAAAGGACTATTTGAGTAGAATAAGGGACTCAAAGTCAGACATTGTGGTGTCTGATCATCATCCTTACAACATCATTGAGACATACACTCCCTGGGAAAGGAGCGATGTTGTAATACGTGTTCATACCACGTATGCATTTCGACCACTGAGTTAGTAGCAATAGTGTTTGCTATTATGTGAGACTCAAAGGCCATATGGGCCTTAACTCTTACCCTCAAGGACTCCAATTGGTTCCTTTAGATTTGACGAGATGATCGTTATCTTAGCGTGTTGCTAATGGGCTATGATAATTCGGCTCGACAGGGCACGTTAGAAAAGCGAATCAAGTCAAGATCAGAAGGTTCGCAAGAAGAGGAAGATTGATTTCATATTCACATTTGGACTTTAATGATTCAAAGCTGGCCAGCCAATTGTGATCCAGATGGGATTCAATTGTTGAATATAAAGTATAAGAAATGTGAAGAAATAATCTAGGGTAAAGCATGCGTTGAACTACTCAACTTTGCACCTTTGAGGTCGTTGTGTATCTCTAACAAGTGCACAACAACAGACTCTACGCGCATGACGGTCGCACGGTCTATTTCTCGGTATGATAGATGAAAGAACTAAGAGAAAGACGTTCTATTACAATCCCCTCAAGTGTGAGTGGGAGATGTTGGATATGGAAGACGTTAGTACACCCTTGTAGGGGATGTACGAGGGAATACGGACCTCGAACGTCGCGTACACAAAGTCGTGTGCAAAGGGAATATGTTCCCTTGCGGAGAGGATCTCTAGATTGATGGGAAAGTCGCATTATATGTGCATAAGTGCATGCGACATATGGCTAATAAAGGATTAATATCTTAAGCTTATGTTGTACCATGCATATGGTACAACTTAAGCTTATAATAAGCCATGTACGATGGTACACCTTAGTTAAATTGTTCCAAAGGAACAATTACTCCTAAAATAACTACCTTGGGGGCTATAAATAAGACCCAAGGGTTAGCCATTTCCTTACACTTTTGCATGGTATTCTTGCCTTGCATTTCATTCTAGCGAAGCTCTGCCGAAATCCTTCTTCTCTCTTTATCCAAGTTCTTAATCTAAAAGTAGAGATTTAGATTGTGGATTTAGTAGCCTTACTCCGTTTGTTAGAAGACTCGATCCGTCGTGGCTAATCCGAAGGCGAAGTTCCTAGACTACCGTGCCGCATACGCAAGCGTAATCAACTTCATTTATCGATCCTAACTCTGTTTTGGCAGGATCCAACAGAAGGTTTGCCGACCGACTAAATCGTCATCTAGTCGGTCAGTTCCCCTTCTTGTACCGGCTAACGTGCACCAAAAGTTCCGAAATGGTGCGCGAAGCTCCGGGATCGATTCCTTAGACTTCTAGGATTGATCTAGCAATACGATATGACCGATATGAAGCCCGTCATGAATGACTTACTCCGAAATCGACGATTCTAAGGAAGAAGCTAAGAAAACACGACGAAACGATCGAAAATGAAAGCTACGGAGAAGAAAACCACACACGAGGAGAAAATCCACCAAAACAAATATATATAATATAATAAATCCAGATACATGAAAACCAGTCGTTACATCCTCCCCAACTTAAGAAAAATTCCGTCCTCGGAATTTCCCAACACTCACGTGTCCGGGAACAAAAGTGGGAAACGCTCTCGCATCTCATCCTCATTCTCCCAAGTAGACTCTCCAGGCGAGCCGTGTCGCCACATCACCCTCACAAGATTGACAACCTTGTTCCGAAGTGACTTCTGACGCCTGTCCAGAATCTGCACTGGCTGCTGGTCATACGTCATATCGGGGCGAACGGTAATCTCCGAGAAATCCACTGCATGAGATGGATCGCTAATGTATCGACGAAGCTGCGACACATGGAAAACATTGTTAACTCCCTCCAAAGATGGCGGCAAGGATAAGCGGTAGGCTACCTCGCCAACTCTCTCCAGAATGTCAAACGGTCCAATGTATCGCGGGCTCAACTTCCCTCGCTTCCCAAAGCGAATCACACAACGATTCGGGGAAATCCTCAGAAACACATGGTCTCCCTGCTGAAACTCCAAAGGACGACATTTAGCATCCGCCCAATGCTTAAAACGGTCCTGAGCAATCCTCAACCTCTCCTGAATATTCCTGACAACATCCACGGCCTCCACGATCATCTCAGGTCCCAATAGCTCCCGATCACCAACGTCATCCTAACTCAACGACGATCGACATTTCCTCCCATAAAGAGCGGCAAAAGGCGCCATGCCAATACTCGCCTGGAAGCTGTTGTTGTAAGAAAACTCCACTAGATGTAGATGGTCCTCCCACGAACCCTTGAAATCCAACATGCACGCCCTCAGCATGTCCTCCAAGATCTGGATCGTCCTCTCGGACTGGCCATCCGTCTGCGGATGGTACGCCGTGCTGAAACTCAGACGCGTACCCAAACTCTTCTGCAAACTCTGCCAGAACTGAGATGTGAACCTCGTGTCTCTGTCCGACACGATACTCACGGGGACTCTGTGAAGTCGCACGACCTCCTGCACGATTCACGTTACATCACTATCCAAACTAGGAAAAGGAAATAAAAACGGAGAGTAAAAGAATTTACCTCGATATATCTCCTCGCTAGCGCCTCAGTGGACTGTCCCACTCGGAATGTAATAAAGTGCGTGGATTTGGTCAATCGATCTACGATCACCCAAATCGCGTCATTCTGCTTCGGACTCCGAGGTAGTCCAGTCACGAAATCCATAGTGATGTGTTGCCACTTCCACTCCGGAATCGGAAGCGGTTGCAGCAACCCTGCCGTACGCTGATGCTCCGCCTTTACTTGTTGGAAAACCAAACACTTGGCTACAATCCGAGCCACACTCCTCTTCATGCCATGCCACCAATAGTTCAGACGAAGATCCTGGTACATCTTGGTCCCATCAGGATGCACAGAATACGGCGAACTGTGTGCCTCCACCATCAACTCCTCTCTAATATCCCCAGCTGGCACACACAACCTAGCTCCAAACCTCAGCGAGCCATCCTCATGAATCAAAAAGTCAGTCCGCAGACCGGCTTCCACCTGCTCCTGAATCTTCACCAGCTTCGGATCCTCAGCTTGGCCAGCCTTGATCCGATCCACAATCGTCGACTGTATCTGCATACACATCAACAAAGAAACCTCCCCAGGAAGAACAATCTCCACACCAGACTCGCAAAAATCCTGCTGCAATCTCCACTGCGAAGTCAAAATCATCACCGCTGGAAGCCTACTCAGCGCATCAGGAACCACATTCACCTTGCCAGGGTGATACTGCAAATCAATCTCATAATCCGCCATGAGCTCCAACCATCGACGCTGTCGCATGTTGAGCTCCTTCTGAGTAAAAATATACTTCAAGCTTTTGTGATCGGTGAAAATCTTCACTTTCTCACTCAGCAGGAAGTGCCTCCAAATCTTAAGAGCAAACACAACAGCAGCCAACTCCAAATCATGCGTCGGGTAATTCTTCTCATGAACCTTGAGCTGACGAGAAGCATAAGCCACATCATGCCCGTGCTGATGCAACACACAACCGAGACCCTTGCCAGAAGCATCGCAAAAGATATCAAATCCACCAATGCGATCAGGCACAACAAGAATAGGAGCAGTCGTCAACCTCTCTCTCAGAACACCAAAAGCACTCTCACAATCACCTGACCAAACAAAAGGTACATCCTTCCGCGTCAATCTGGTCATCGGCTCGGCAATACGGGTAAAGTCCTTAATGAAACGCTGATAGTAACCAGCAAGTCCAAGGAAACTCCGAATCTCAGATGCTGACTGCGGAACATGCCACTCTCTGATGGCCCTGATCTTCTCGGGATCCACTGAAATACCATCTCCAGTCACCACATGCCCGAGGAAAGCAACTCTGTCCAGCCAAAACTTGCACTTCGAAAACTTAGCATACAAACGATGCTTCCTCAAAATCTCCAATACCGTCCTCAAGTGCGATGCATGCTCCTCCTCCGACTTATAATAGATCAGAATGTCGTCAATAAAGATAACGACAAACTTATCCAAAAAGTCGTAGAAAATCAGGTTCATCAGATTCATGAAAACTGCGGGTGCATTGGTTACACCGAAAGGCATAACCACAAACTCGTAGTGTCCATACTTCGTCCTGAACGCTGTCTTCGGAACATCATCCTTCTTCACCTTTAACTGATGGTAACCACTCCTCAGATCCAACTTCGAAAACACCCTCGAACCTCCAAGCTGATCAAAAATATCATCGATGCGAGGCAACGTGTATTTATTCTTGATGGTCACCGCATTCAGCTCCCGATAGTCCACGCACATGCGACGCGAACCATCCTTCTTCTTCACTAGCAGCACCGATGCTCCCCACAGAGACATACTAGGATTGATATAACCCTTCTGCAAAAGCTCATCCAGCTGCTTCCGCAATTCCTCCAACTCAGCAGGTGCCATACGATATGGCGCCTTCGAAATCGGCTGCGCTCCCGGAACAAGATCAATAGAAAATTCTAGAGCTCGATCAGGTGGCAAACCAGACATCTCCTCAGGGAAGACGTCATCAAAATCCCGCACAACCGCTGGCCTCTCCAGCTCCATCTGCATAGCCACAATCTCCACCGGCCTGGCCCGAAACCTGACAGGACCAAGCGAGCTGCTACCACGGCTGAACTCAAATACTGGATGTCTGGGAATCTCGAACACCACCTTCTTCCTCCGACAGTCGATCGTAGCATAAAAGCTCGCACGCCAATCCATCCTAAGGACCGCATCATAGTTGATGATGTCGTGGACAATGAAATCAGTGTAAAGTTCATGTCCACAGACCACCAACGAGCAAGAATTGCAACCAAGATGCACCGAGACTACGTCATTCCCTGTAACGATATTCCAACTCTTGGGAAGAGAGGACGTCGACAAGGAATGCTTCTCCACGAAGCTCTGAGAAATAATGCACATCGATGCACCAGAGTCAAAGAGGACTCGTGCAGGAAATGTGCACACCAAAACCACACCTAACAAGCAATTAACAATCAAACCCTAGTCTAGCAAACAATCATGTTCAAGCAAACAACACAATCTAACAATCAAAACCAGCTAGGAAAGTAACAGCTAGATTGAGGATTACCTGTGATAACCTCATCCACAGCCTCGCTCTCCACAGCGGTCATCAGAAAAGCCTGCCTCCTCGGCGGAATAGCCTGCTGAAAAGCCTGCCTCTGTGGAACAAGAGCTGCTCCACATCCAGCAGGAACAGGCGCTCGCTGCTGCAATGGCTGTGCTGCAACAGGTGCCCTCCGCAGCTGATTCGCATGCCGACAATCCTTCACGACATGAGAAGCATCACCACAAACCAAACACTGGCCCAGAAACTTCCTACACTGATCCTTGATGTGGCCAGGCTTGCCGTAGAAATGGAAAGTCTTCTGAATATGCCCTCCTGGCCTCTTGAACTGAGCTGGCTGATTAGGCTTGAAACCAGGCCTAACCACCACCCTGGCCTGCTCCATAGGCCTCTTCCCAGCACCAGAAACATGTCCTCTCCTCTGACTCAGGTTCAGCTCCTGCCTCCTCGCAGTGACCAGAACCTTCTGATAAGAGTCCAGATCAGAGGAAGACACAAAACTTTGGAGCTCCAAAGCAAGTCCCTGCAGGAACCTCTGAGCCCTCTCATCAGCATCCTGCACCATCTTCAGTGTGAACCGACTCAGCCTAGTGAACTCTTGGTGGTACAGGTCCACCGTCAAGCTCCCTTGCTTCAGATCAATAAAGCGCTGCAGCATCTCCTTCCTAGCAGCCTTCGGGAAGAACTCCTCATCAAACCTGGACTTAAAGGTAGCCCAAGCTATCGGCTCCACCAACATCTTCTCTTCCGCATCCCACCAGTTCCGAGCATTATCCTTGAGTTGCCTCTTCGCCAAATCAACCCATCCAGCCGGGGTGGTCTTGGCCATCTTCAAGTTATCCTCAATGTTCCGAATCCACTCATCGACAGCCAGAGGACCCTTAGACCCATCAAAATATGCGGGACCCAGCTCCCGAAATTGCTTCGCTCCCGGCTCGGAGCGAGGGGCATCCGGAAGTGCCCGGGCAGCTCGAGCAAGTGGAGCATTCTGGACTTGCAGGAGCACGCCCTGCTGCACTTGCATCATCTGGAGCATCATCCGCATCATCTCTCCATTGGTGGGTTCCCGCTCAGGCTCCTCACCATGAGGGGGCGCACCACTACCTCCACCACGGGTGAATCACCTTCCTGCCATCTAATGACACAGAAAACAAAGCAGATTAGACTCATAGCTTATGACTCGGATGTCGAACTTAGTTTGTTGGACATTCTAATATTATTATCGTCATTCCGATGATCGCAGTTACAGAAGGACCTGCATTGGCCACCAACAAAACCTATCACGCCCCGCTTCCCTAAAATGGAGGCGAGACGTGAGAAGGTCCGCACGAGAGTGGAGCTGTGAAGCCCCAAACCCGATAAGCGTCAATAAAACATAAGCAGGTCCCTGTAACCACAAACGGAACAACAATAATAACACAAGGAGAGACAGAAATAAAATCTCATATCTCATAATTTGTCCAACATGAAAATTAAGTTCAACATCCAGAAAAGCCACCAGGCTAAAAGAAAGAGTCTAAAGGCCCAGAACAAGGCCAACAAAAGGAACAACGTAACAACGTATAGGTGCTACGCACCGACAACAAAACAGCAGTCTAAACAAAAAGGGAAAGCTCAACAAAAACACTAGGACTGGTCCCCAGTGTCCACGTACTCCTCGCCAAACACAGGCTCGGGCTCGGCGTCAGCAAACACCTCGTCCTCTACAATGTACTCAGGCTCAGGGTCTAACATGTGTCACCCAAAAGAGTAAAGGGGCACATGTCAGCAAGTCTAAAAGACTTGGTCAAGGAAACTGAAAGTAAGGCAGACTAACAACCTAACAGTTATAGTATGCATCACATGGCAGTTATAACATGAGTGCACAAGCAAGACATGGTGAAACAATAAGTACAAGAGAAAAATTTATCAGGACAAGTCAAGAGTAGCCAAGCTACTAACAATCTCAATCTTTTCACTAGTCACGTTTCAAGTTGTTTGCAGATGTTTACGCCTTACAGCTGAACGGTTTGGCATTCACGCTGATTGGCCGCTTAACACTACCCCAGAACCCAGAGTTTACGCCTTACCACTGCAGTTGCTGATCGGGCAGACTCCCAGTTGATTGGCCGCTTAACTCTTACCCCCAATACCCACATGTGAACGAGCCAGGGTCCCTGTGCATGAGCTCAGTAAATGAGCCAGGGTTGCCCCGCACAAGAGCTCGTTTCCTGGATCACAACCAGGAGCGTATTTCATTTGGCATAGGGGTGCACCTAGCCTCAATCATTTCACAAGATGTAGCAGAGCTACGCAATCACGGGAACACTTAAAGAATGCAATGACATGACAATTAATTTGCGTACCGTTTATGGGAATTAAACATGACATGGTAGTTATGCAACATGATAAATGTCGGATCTAGCTTCGTTGTCAAGCTAGTTCCTAAATTTGCGCCTAGGCGAGTATCATTTCGTCGCCTAGTCTCTTTTACGCCTACAACAAGCAAATGGCCTAAGACATGGCCCAACACCCTAAGTGGCAAGTTTCACTTGCCTAGCACCGAGGATGACGATCAACAAGGGTTCGTCCCACGGACGCTAATCTACGGGGAAGTCGCTGTTATGGAGAAACAATCATCAAAACAACATTCATTTCATTAGGGTTTTCACAAAAACACAACGGGTTATGAAAACATTAAGAGAACGATTATTACCGTATTGGAAGCGGAAGAACGATGCCGAGCAAGCACGGCAACGGAAGAAACGCTCCGGGGAACCTAGGGTTCAGATCTGGAATAGATGGGGAAAATCTGGAGAAATGGGTTTTGATGTGGATTTTGGGGGTTAGATGAAAGTTTGAGGAAGGTGGAAGGTGGAAAGTGTTAAGTGAGGGTTTGGATGATGGAGGATGAGCTTGGAATGAAGTTTTGAGGGTTTGGGGAAGATGAGAGCTCAATGGGGGAGAAATTAGGTTTAGAGTTGAAGAAGAAGAAGAAGAAAACGTTTGGAGGGGTTTATATAGGGTTTGGTGGCGGCTAGGGCAAAACTAGGGTTTCCTGTACTGATTAGTCGGTAAAAGAAGGACTGTTGACCGACTAGTGTAGCAACTAGTCGGTCGGTCGATTAGCTGTGACCGACTAACACCAAGCAGCGAAATTAGGGAAAAATCTGGGTAATGAATTAGTCGGTCAAAGAGCAACCACTGACCGACTAGTTTGGAAACTAGTCGGTCGGTTGACCAACGCAGACCGACTAAGTCCAAACAGTAACTCATGTACAAAAATAGGATTTAGATTTAGTCGGTCAAAGAACAACTACTGACCGGCTAGTTTAGAATCTAGTCGGTCGATGAACGTTCTTAGACCGACTAAGAATGAATAGTACTTGGTGTCAAAAATGATCATAGAGCTAGTCGGTTAAAGAACAATAGCTGACCGACTAGTTTGCAACCTAGTCGGTCGACCAATGTTCTTAGACCGACTAACGATAAACAGTAACTCCTGAGAAATTAACAAAGCAAACTAGTCGGTCCATGAAGGTTTGCCGACCGACTAAATCGTCATCTAGTCGGTCGGTTCCCCTTCTTGTACCGGCTAACGTGCACCAAAAGTTCCGAAATGGAGCGCGAAGCTCTGGGATCGATTCCTAAGACTCCTAGGCTTGATCTAGCAATAAGATATGACCGATATGAAGCCCGTCACGAATGACTTACTCCGAAATCGACGATTCTAAGGAAGAAGCTAAGAAAACACGACGAAGCGATCGAAAATAAAAGCTATGGAGAAGAAAACCACGCACGAGGAGAAAATCCACCAAAACATATATATATAATATAATAAATCCATATACATGAAAACCAGTCGTTACAATGGTTGAGCATGCCGTCGCTTCGTCGTCGGGGATCAAGAGGGACCCCAAGAAAGGAAAGGCAACCAACTCGGCTGCCAAGTTTGCCAAAGTCGCAAACGACGGTGGAGTCACGGCCGCGGTCCCCGCTGAAATCTTGGACCAGATGTCTCAGATGTTGCCCTCTGCCATCCCTGAGATCCGCTCCAAGTTCATCCGACCCCCCTACACAGTTCGCCTCCCCGAACTCAGTGAGCGGGTCTGCTCTCCAAGGGATAACGAGGTTGACGTATATTACCTGACCTTCGCCTTGGGGCTCCGCTTCCCGCTTCATCCCTTCCTCCTTCTTGTCCTTTACTTCCTCGAACTCCCACTCTTTCAATTGATGCCAAACTCCATCAGCTCGATGGTCGACTTTCTCGTCCTCTACTCTGCCAGCTGCATAAGTCCGACGGTGCTGCTCTTCCAATACTTTTTTGAGGCGAAGAGGAAGTGGGCGTACTACTACGTCTGTGCGAGGAGGCGTCGGCTTCTCATCCTCGAGCTGTCGAGCAAAGTGAGGGACTGGAAGGAGAGGTTTGTCTTCGTCTCGACATCGGTGGACTTGGCTCTGAGGTCGAAATGGGGGACGTATGAATCCCTAGTGAATGCCAAAGCGGTCCTCTACGGGAGCGACCTTGAGAATGCCAAATTCCTGGAGGAGATCTCCAGGGAGAGCAGGGTCTTGAAGGAGCTGATCAAGGACAAGCAGCTTACCCAGCACGTCTGGCTCGAAGGTACTTAAAGCTTAGTGATCCACTTCTGATATGCTCACCCTGATCTGTTTTCTTTTTACAGGTGCGACCATGAGTCTTTCAATGGAGGAGGTCATGAAGACAGCGAGGGATGAGGCGTCCAAGCAGCCGTCGACCAAGGGCAGGTGCAAGCAGCCTGTGCCTAAGAGCTCGACGCCGGGCGGGAAAAAGTGGAGTCGGGGCGAAGGCCACCGCTTGGGCCGAGAAGGAGGAGTGGACCAAGAAGCCAAGGAAGGAGCACGTGGCGGCCGCTCACACTTCCCGCACAAGCGAGGCGACGTCGGGGGGGCCATCATTCTCGACCCGATCGAGCATGAGACCGACCTCACGGCCGCCGGGTCATGGGGCCCGCCACTCCTAAGCGAGGGAGTTGGCTAACTCTCGATCCATCCTCAGATGTGTGAGACTCCGGATACGGGTTCGGGGAAACCACGTGTAAATTATAGGCTTTAAGGAGCGGATCCAGATGTGACTCCCACTAGCACTTCTGAGCGAGGGAGTTGGCTAAGTATGGACACATCTTGTTTCTCACTCGCACTCCTGAGAGAGGGAGTTGACTAGAGTTAGAGAGGCCAGTGGTGTACTCGTGATGCACCATTCGGTAATTATCGGTTTTCTTCGTTTGTCCCGATAAAAACCGAGAATAGTCTCACTTTCGTAAGGGGGAGTTACGAGAGGCCTCTCCAGTGCTCGTGTCGCTGGTTGAGGTACCACTTTTCACCCACCCTGGATGAAGTCCAGCTCCTTAGTGTCCTATGATTTACTCGGGTTTCCAAATAATAACTAAATGTCTAATTCTGAGATTAACATAATTTGTAATTATGATCTTGTGCTTTCTGTTCTTTAGTTATACTTTCAGCACTTGTGGGATTGTTTACTTTTATACTTTCATTCTATGGATATTGTATCACCAGTAGATAGATTATCAGTTAGGTAGACCGATTCTAAAACTGGATCCTACTAGCGATGTTAGAACTTTCTACTAGGTCATGCTATGATGTGTCACACCTTGTGGTTACAGGTTTGGTTTGGTAGCAGGAGCTATGTCAGTGGGCTAGAGCTATAGAGCCTATATGAGGGTTGTGTAAGTTGAGATTTGAGTTGGTGAATGAGATGAGTTGAGAGCGCATTGTACCTTTTGGATTTTGTTTCGTGAGAGTTGTGAGGTGTTGTATATGATGGTTTGTATATGAGGATATTGTAAAGAAGAAATGATGTAAATCTTTGATGTATAAATGGAACTATTTTTTTGTCTCTTGCTTGTCTTTCTGTGCTGTGTTGTCTGAGTTGGTTTGAGTGGAGCAGTAGTCGTACTTCCCAGCACGTGTGCAGTGGCCTGCTGGTTCCATTATATCCCTTTTCTCTCATTCCTTCGTAACACTCGCTACTCTAGGAGAATCAGGGACGGACTCGTACTTTCCGGGTATCCTGGGGAGCGGGGCATTACATTTACTTTATGGCAGTAACAAAAATATAAAAACTGGTCCCTTTGGTCATGATTTCGATAGTGGAATAATTATTAGTGATGACACGTTTTATAACATGGAGGAAGCTTATGAATATCTTGTAGATCTCTTTCATGATATGTGTCCCAAATTTCTTAAGCTTAAAAAAATTATATGACTCATTGCAAGAACAACTAGCTAGTACGACACATGAGAGAGATGAACTGCTCATCAAATGAAAAAAGCTAAAAGAAATAATAGATCACATCGACGAAACCCAACTAGAGACTAAGATATTAGAATTAGATGATGCAAATAGAAAATTGGCTAGGATATACCTTGGTAACTCCTATCTAGCTAAAGACGTAGACGAAAATATTAGCACTCTTAATTCTAAAGACTCGAAAACAAAAATTTTAAATCAAAAGGTCTCTAGTTACGAAGAAAAATAGAAGTGCTTGAAAAATAAAAATCCAAATTAATTGAAGGGAAAAATAGCTAGTGAATTAGAGAAAAATGAAAAAGAGAAATAGTATGTGGCTATGATTAGTGAGCTAGAAACTGAAAATAAAAATCTTACCGCCATAATAAAAAAATTCACTAGTAGCCAAAGAAGTTTTGAGAAGATGCTAAATGGTCTTAATAATCAATCTAGCAAGCATTGTCTAGGATTTCAAACGAAACAACCAAAGAAGAAATTGAGGAAGACCATGGAGGAGAATTTGCTAGACACGTAAGCACTCTATCTTGCATGCATGACGATCACACGTCATCTACTAATAAGGACTCCAATATTACTTGTTTCTATTGTTATAAACAAGGTCATGTTATGTACGATTGCTTTGCATGATATTATCCTGAATATTTTATATAGGTTCAAAGCAACGTACTAACAATTGTGGACCCCGGATATGGTTATCAAGAGCTACATATTATTTTGTAGGTGCATTTTCAAGCTCAAAATGATAGCATTTGGTACCTTATCAGCGATTGCTCCAATTACATGACGGGAAATGAATCAATCTTCACATCGATATCAAGGAAAGATGGATGGACGATAACTCTTGGAGATGGAAATAAATGCAAAATCTTGGGAAAAAGTAACATTGGTAAGCATCCACATGTAGTTATTGAAAATGTAAATCTTGTTGATGGTTTAGTACATAACTTGTTAAGTGTGGGTCAAATTTGCTCTATAGGCTTTAATGTGTATTTCGAAAATGACAAAGTACATATTTTGAAAGATGATGATATTCTTTTCAAAGGCACTCTTATCTAACATCTACACTATCAAGCATAGTGATTCAAATAATCTAAAATGCTTAGTTGCATCACATGAGATTAGTTGGCTATGACATCAAAGATTAGACCACACCGTCACGGACCTAATCTCAAAGCTTGCTCATGAAAAACTTGTGAGAGGGTTATCTGAAATAAGCCTTAATAGGGATAAGCTTTGAGATGCATGTTAACTAGGCCAGTAACATAAGAGTAATTTCAACCTTTAAAACGTTGTTACTACTACTAAGCCATTGAAACTAATACATTTGGATTTATTTAGACCCACAAAGATTGCTACTTTAGGTGATATGCATTATTGCTTCGTCATTGTCGATGCAAGATTTACTTGGGTCTATTTTCTTACACACGAACATGAAACTTTTAATGTTTTAAAAATGTTTTGCAAAAAAGTTGAATGAAAAAGGGTTTTCCATAGTCAAAGTTAGAAGTGATCATATTGGTGAATTTGTAAATTCTAGCTTTGATGATTTTTGTTCTTCAAAAGGATATTCAGAAAAAAATTCGCCCCGAGGACTCCATGGTGGTAAAGAGAAAAAAACCTTACTTTGCAAGAAATGGCTAGGACTATGATTCATGAAAATTTATTACCATTATACTTTTGGGCCGAAGTCATACATATTTCTTGCTACATTTTAAATCATGTGTCAATAAGACCCGTTTTAAAGAAAACATCTTATAAGCTTTATAGAGAGTTAACTCCTAACTTATCACATGTTAAACCATTTGGATGCAAGTGCTATATTTTGAAAGTAGGCGAAAACTTGGATATATTTGATGCTAAATCCGATGAGGGTATTTTTGTTGGGTTCTCGCCACATAGAAAATCTTATAAAGTATTCAACAAAACAACTATTACTATCCAAGAAACTGTGCATGTGCAATTTTATTGAAAAAAGTGCTATTGACATATCTTCTAGTGCTGTAGAATCTTCAGATATTGTAGGTGTACAAGAAAGATTGGAATAAACACAAGTAATTCAAATGAACAAGCGGACACGAATGATGGTGCACCAAGGGAAGAAGAGGAAGCAACAGCATCACAAGGTCTTCCAAGGATTGGCGATTTAAAAAGGGTCATCCAAAGGACCAAATCATATGAGACGCAACAGAAGATATATGTACTAGAAGTAGCTTTAATTTGATGGTTAACTTTGCATTAATATCTATTTTAGAACCTAAGAATATTGATAGTGCTTTGGAAAATTCCTATTGGATTATGGCAATACAATAGGAATTGTTACAGTTCGAGAAGAATCAAGTTTGGAAACCAAACCCAATCACTAAACAATCATATGTACTAAATATGTATTTAGAAACAAACTTGATGAAATGGAAAATTTAATTTGAAATAAAGCTAAATTAGTTGCCTAAGGATACAACCAAGAGGAAGGGATTAATTTGGATGAAACCTTCGCTCTCATCGCAAGATTGGAAGCAATTCGAATGCTTTTAACATTCACTGGTTTCATGAAATTCAAACTCTACCAAATGGACTTCAAGAGTGCTTTCATGAATGGGGTTTTATCTGAGGAAGTCTATGTCAAACAACCTCTTGGATTTGAAGACTCCATCCACCCGGATTATGTTTTCAAGCTTAAACGAGCTTTATATGGGATCAAACAAGCTCCTTAAGCTTAGTATGAGCAACTTAGTAAGTTTTTGTTTGAAAATAATTTTTCCATGAGAAAGATAGATAGAACTTTATTTGTTAAACATCAAAATAAAGATCTACTTTTAGTGCAAATTTATGTTGATGATATTGTTTTTGGTGCTACTAACAATTTACTTTATGTGGAATTTGCTAAGTGTATGTTTAGGAAATTTGAGATGAGCTTGATGCGAGAACTCACATTCATTTTTGGATTGCAAATGAAACAATGTAAGGATGAAATTTTCATAAATCAAGAAAAATATGCAAGGGAATTGGTGAAGAAGTTTGGACTTGAAAATGTGAAAGAATGCTCAACCCCAAGTCGACGACGGTAAAAGTGGACAAAGATGAAAATGGAAATAAAGTGGACGAATGCATGTATCAAGATATGATAGGTAGCCTATTATATTTGACATCTAGTAGGCCCGATATAATGTTTGTGTATTTTTATGTGCTAGGTTTCAATCATGTCCTAAAGAGTCCCATCTTTCTTTAATTAAACGAATTATTCGATATGTTAAGGGAGCTTTAGATGTTGGTTTATGGTACCCTTGTTATCCATCATTTGAGCTTGTTGGAAATTGTGATGCAGACTCTGCAGGAAGTAGGACCGATAGTAAGAGTACTACGTGCACTTGTCAACTACTTGGTATGTCTCTAGTTTCTTGGTTCTCCAAGAAGCAAAACTCTATAGCATTGAGTACAACCGAAGTTGACTATGTTTCGATGGATTGTTGTTGTGCTTAAATTCTATGGATGAGACAACCCGTCAGAGATAACAGTCTTACTTTCTAACCAACAACCATTTGGTGTGACAATAAGAGTGCTATAAATCTTTCTAAAAATCATGTTCTACACTCTAGGAATAAGCATATCGATAGTCGTCATCCCTTCCATAGAGATCATGTTGATAAGATAGATATCTCTTTAGACTATATTGATACCGAAAAATAATTAGCGGTCATTTTTACCAAACTCCTAATTCAAAAACAATTTTGTTTTATTCAAAGGGAGGTGGGGATTATGTCACTAATTGAGCATTAGCATGCTTATCCATGCACATACACATGCGCAAACATTGTATCTAGCCTCTACACATTGATCACTATTTCATGTCATTATAGGCTGGTTCATTGTTTGATGTGCATGCATGTCCACCATTGATACCATAAAGTATTGTTGAGTATTTGATATTAACCATGTTAGACATCCTAGAAATATTTAAAAAATATTTCGATGATGATGGTGTTTCATGTTAATGATAAATCCACATGCTTGAATTATAAATAGTCGAGTGTTCCTTATTAGCATGCTAGATTACTTAAATTTAATAAGTTGATTAAGTTATTTAATTTATGGATATATTTGGATGATGTTTAGACACTAAAGAGATTGAACTTGGATATATTTGGACGATTGCGTAGTAGGAGTCGAATATGTCGATGCTTTCATGCATCACTATTCTAAGACACCAACATCAAAATAAAGAAAGAAAAGGAAAAAACAATGAAAAGAGTATTGGCAAAAGAAAAAGAAAGCTAAACAATTACAATATATGCTAAATTCTCTTGATACTGACGGCTAGTAACCGGATTTCAGGGGTTTGTTGAGCAATGTATATGACATATGGTAGATGAAGTAACCACTTAGCACACCCCAACTCCAAAGCAGCCGAAATTTAACACCATGGTATCATATGTACACTATGCTTAATATTTATTTACAAGAGATGAATGTAAACAACTAAACAACTTGTCTAAGACAATTCTAGGATTTGACTTCTTGGTCTCTAAGCATTTTCAAATTGTCAAATTATTTTATATAATGATATCTCCTTGTAGTTTTCGTGTACTGAACATATGCTTTCAATGCTCATGACGTTGTTCTTACTTTGAATTCATGGGGAGAAAACATTAATATGATCATCATTGTCGATTTCGTGTTTCTTTGATATGCTACCATTGTTTCATGTTAGTTCCTTAGCAATCTTAATTTTATTGATGACCTTTTCCATTGGTGATAAAAGGGGGAGAGTATGAAAATTAAGATGCAAGGTGCAAGTGAGAGAGATATACATTGAGATGCATGATTTAAGGTGGAGCTTGTCACAAATTTCACGAGAGCACATAAATAGGGGGAGCATTGCATTATGTTCATGATCATGTGCACCATATGACTTGCTCTTTATTTATTAATCTCAATTTTTCTATGTTGTTTGCCATCATCAAAAAGGAGGAAATTGTTGGCCTAAGATATCCCACTAACTGAGGTCAAAACTTAATGTTGATGATGCCAAACAAGTCATATGGGTCTAATATGGCTATCTAGTGAATTTCAGGTCGAATTGAAGTCAAATAGACTCAATATATGGAAAACTGGGGTCGCACGACCGTGCATGTCAACTGACACGGCCGTGCGCATCAGATGGGCCTGTGTCAAAGAAGGGTCAAAGCGAAACGGCTGTGCCACAATTACGAATGTTGAGAAAAATTAAACCTTCAGCTGACACAGCCATATCGAGCTTCACACGGATGTGTCACCTTTGTGAAAGACTGGGATATTTCTATACAGAGCTGACACGGTCGTGCAGATTCTTACATGACTGTATCACAAGTGCAAAAGTTGTGAAGGAGCCAACGCTCGGCTGACACGGACATGTAGATCAGTACATGGCTATGCTACATTTGCAAAAATTAGAAAGAGGCCAAAGCTCACATGACATGGCCGTGTCAATTGGCACACGACCATGCCAAGCATGCTGAATTCCTATACAAACCAAATTAGACCAGTTTGATCAGTCAAACGAACGGATTTGACTTCCATAGATTAAGAGGAGTTTTAACTAAAGTTGAAGACATATTCTATTGGTTGTTTCTAATTAAAAGAGATCTACTCAAATCAATGCAAATTAGATTGAAGATTTGAAGATTGATTTCGAGATCAAGGATTCTAATTGATGAGAAACTCTTATCTTCTAAAAGAGAGAGAGAGACATCCTTTAGATTAGCAAGCATTCTAGCAAAATTTCTAGAGATCATCCTCCTCCTTGCTAGCCGACTTCATCTTCTCCATCCAAGCTTCAAGAGATTAATCAAGGAAGAAGATTTGCAGACGTGGAGCAGAAAAGGCGATATATTTCTCTATCGATGTCAGAATCGATAACGGTTTGCGCCTACATGATCATCAAGAAAATCTACGCCATGGTCATATTTTTCTGATTTTATTTTTCAGTTTTGGTGCAAGATTGTAATTGTGAATAGCTTCACTAAGGAGCTATCTCTAAGCTTTTATTTCTCAAACAATATCTCATACGGTTCAATCACCACACAGAAGTGCGATCAAGTTGTTTTTCTTTTGGTTATAAAAGAGGTTGAAATCCTCAAGATTGGGGTTGGAGCAAAGGCAGGAAGCCTAGGTGGGGAGCCACTGCGTTAAAAGTATTTGCATTGTGTGATACTCTGATAATTGGGTTGTATATTCTGCTCTTAAAATTGTAGGGTTTTTAGCATATCTGTCCCTTAAATTTTGCATATTTTGATATTCGTCACTTAAATCTTTGTATTTACTTGTAAGTCCCTCAAATATATGTATTACACCTTAATAGTTCCTTGAGTTTGGTTAAGTTAAAATTCTAACAGTTTATTCTACTTCTGTTAGAAAAATACAATTAGTGGCCATTTTACCCCCGCAACATCAACACGCCTTTCAAGAACAAAAGCTCCAACGGTCAAAAATCCAACGGGCTCAAGCTGTTGCTCCTTAAACAACCCACGTGGTACGCCTTCATCTCCATCAGCAACCTTCATCTCAGTCGGCAGCCTTCATCTCCATCGGCAGCCTCAATTTTTCCCCCCTCATTCAGCAGCCTTCATTCTTTTCTTTGGTCATTTCTTTGTTCTCCCCTCATAAACCTAGGGCACTTACGAATGACTCTAATGGCTAAGGGCTACGGTGATGAGGATGAAGAGGTTTCTAGCTCCATCAGCACACGCACAAGAAAGTGTTATTGTGGCCTATAATGCAAGGTCTGGAAATGCAAGCAAGGAGAGAACAAAGGCTTTAATTCTTATGGGTGCTCCAATTACAAGGGTCCACACTTCAAAGGCCGCGGTTTTTTGAGTGGGTTGAAGATCCTAATAATAATGTAAGAATGACGATAAGGACAAAGATAGTGTATTAGCCGATAGACATTGATTGAACTTTGTTGTATTTGAAATGGTCAGTGATATTTGGAGTTTTTGTTTTTTGTTTCATTGCTATGGAAGTCAATGTAAAGTGTTAGTAGTTTGGAAATCTATTATCATCCATGTAACTTGCAGTGTCTGTTTGGTATTTTTGAATTCTCTTTAGTAATTTGATATGCTTTGAAGGTGTTTATTACAATGTCTCAATTAATGCACGTCTCATGTTTTTGGATCCATTTCTTGATGAATTGTATACTTCAAATTCTGAGGTGATGAAAATGAGTTGGTTCCATTTTGTTGAATTTGCTTGCAGTTTTTTTTGTTTCCAGTGTCTGTTATGCTTGAATTTTTTGATTGAATTTCTCAAGTTTTAGTTTTCATTTGCTGGATGAATGGTGTATATCAAATTCTTAGGTGATGTTGTACTCAATGACAATTTTTTGGTTCTATTTCCGTGTTAAATAATACATGTAATATTTGTGTTCGTTGGGTTCCATTTGCGTACAGTTCTCATTCCCTTGTAAACACAGCAATAGCAAAAACAAAGATGAAATTGATATACTGGACATTTGCTTGCAGTTTTCATTTGGGTTACATTTTCTTGCAGTTTGTGTTCACAATAGTTTGTGTTCTTTGGGTTCCATTTGCTTGCAATTTTCATTACCATAACAACCACAACAACGTACCAGCTACACTTCATATGAATTTGATATACTGGACATCAAACAACTAAACAGTTGCATTTCATTTAGTATCAAATCCAACCAAATAATTCAACTCCTAGCAAATAAATCCATAGCTTCATAAAATTCTGGAGAGCAACTGAACAACTAAATGAACAACTGAACAAATGGACATCAAATAAATCCATAGCTGCTATACAAGAACAAACCCAATCACAAAATACTGGACTTAGTATCACAAGAAAACTCCAACCAAAACCAATCACAAATTACTGGACTTAGTATCACAAAAACCTCACAAAGCATAACTCCATAACTCCACAATTCAACAAAAAAGCTCCAACCATAACTCCATAACTCTACAATTCAACAAAAAAATCCAACCATAACTCCATAACTCTACAATTCAACAAAAAAAATCCAACCATAACTCCATAACTCAACAAAGCACTTAGTATCACAAAATACTGGACAAACTAGTGGTAACGATCTGTATTTTTTAGCTTTGCTGGAGGAAATTATGCCTATTATTATTTTTTTATTATATTGATATGATTATTATATTTATATTAAGTTAGCTAATTATAAAATCAGATATAATTTTTGTTAAATTCAAATTTCAAAGTTTAAAATCTCAATTCTGATTTTAAAAAACTTCAAATTAATTCCTAATAAAATCCTAATAAAACATATAGCTAATTAGGTAATATTTTCTTTAACTAAATCCCATTATTCCCTCCATGATTTTTGTACCATTTCAAAATAATTTCCTTCTATTCCTTTGCATTTAACTCTCCCTTCAAACAAGCCAAAAGGAAAGACATTAAAACTATTAAACCCAAACCCTAATAACCCACGTTCACCATCTCTCTCCATATATTTCTCTAACCCACGCACACACAAACCCCTTCAAACCTAACCACTAGCCGCCACCTTCTCCATCTATCTCCCCTCAAACCCTAAGCAAAACCCGCAACCTTCTCCTTCTATCTCCCTGTCAACCCACCCCGACTTCTCTCACATTTGACAGCCTCTTCTTCCACCTTCCGCTCCTTTGCATCAACCTCACCTCCCTCCAACAGCCCCGCACCCCAACTCCGGCACTGCCTGCATACCCCGCCATCACCGACGTGGCCCACAGCCTCTCCCTCAACCCTCCTTCCTACAGAAATCACCCCCACCTCCAGCGAACTCCCCTGCGACCCATGGCAACCACCCTGCCCTCCACGACACCACCAGACGCCTCTCTCCTCTGCCACCTCTCAACCCTAGCCACTGCCTCCCTCCGACAACAACCACCACTTCCCTCACCGTACAAACACCTCGACGACCCCCTCATCCTTCTTCCACTCGCCACCAACCATAAAACACTGACGGCAGCACCCTCTTCCCATTCTCTCCCTTCCTCCGACCACAAAACCCCGACCACCTCTTCAGACGAACCTGCAGCACCCACGAACCCACCGTGCCACCCTCCCATGCTCACCTGCGTCGCCTGTGTCGATCATCGCCGCTGTCGACCGCCACCTCCGATGTCCCTACCTGTCGCTGCCCAAAGCTGCAACTCACCTGCAACACAACAACGGAGGCACAGTGAACGTAAGTTATGAGTTATATTGATATGGGTTAGTTTTTATATGAACAGTAGAGTGTATTACATATTAGTACAAATATATTAATATCAACAATATATCTTCATATGTTAACAGTATAACCTATAATAAGTTAGTTTATATAATACGTAAAGTATAATTCATAAAATATGTTAGGTCATATGTTAGTTTACAGACAGTTGTAGATATATATTACTTTTGATTAACAGTGGGTTATATTATATCTTAGTTTATAAACAGTAAGTGAATTTTATATATTCTTTTGTTGATATTATAAATCCGATGACCCAGAAATATTTGCGCCTTCCTTACGATCACGTGGACACTAAAATCACCAAAATCAGGCAAGTGTGCATTTTTCTACATGCTTTTAAATATAGTTTCATTTAAATATTGTGTTATATCATGTTTCACACTCATGCGAACTTATATTTTAGAATTCCATGCTTTGTAACAATATGAATTGCAAAACACTGCTGGACATACATATATCTATTGAATCACTTGAAAATCATGAATATTGCGGGCCGGTTTGGCTAATCATAGATCTTGAGGGCCGGTTTGGCTATCTTGAGGGCCGATTTGGCTAATCTAGCTCGTGTTTTAGAAAAGAATCATAAATCATGTGGGTCAGTTTGGCTGAATCTGGCTCGTGGTCCAGAAAAGTACACGTGTGTGGGGTTGGGTTTACGGGCACTAGTCGAAAGTAAACGGGTCACCTTCGAGGGCATGAGAAGGTAGATTCACTTGTTCACCTAACGACGTGAACCTTAATCACTAGATTAGATACACTCATGAACACTTGAAAATTGTTGTCTCGAATATGTACGACATGTAGAATTGTTACTGCTTTCAATTATAATAGAACTGCTACTGCTTTCACTCAAAATAGAATTGCCATGCTAATATAATTCATGTTCATACTGCTTATAAATTTTAATTGTTCCATTACTCATAATGTTTCAATTGCCATGTAAACTACTTTTAAAAAAACCTTGCCGAGTGTCCTAATCATAATTGTTGCTTGCTAAGGACCTTTGCTGACATATATTTCTATGTTGTTTGAAATGTATGTCAGGTCATGAGACATGTTACCTTGAGGATGAGCTGCTTGTGGAGGCTGACCCACTGGACCAGGAGTAAGCTGATCCAGGAGGTCTTCCCACTGTGGACTAGTTACTGAGCACTACCTGCTGCTGCCTAGGATTTCTTTTACTGTACTTTTGTATGGTGTGTACCCATCTTTGTAGAACTATGTAGTTTATTCGACCATGCTTGGGGCCTTGTTACTTTTGTGTACTCTTTCTGGATGTTGGCTTTTAAATTCGTAGTTATTTCTGTTGTTTCTAAATGTATGCAAGTTCCTGCGGATGGATTTATTCACAGACGCTTATTGGGTTTGAGCTTTACAGATTCAGCCTATGCAGATCCGCTCGCGTCCTCGCTCCCAAATATAATGGGAAGCATGGTGTGACAATAGTAGTATCAGTTAGTAGCATTTGTAGTATCACTTCTGAAACCTGACTACACCAACAAAACTTACAACATACTGAAACCTGACTTGTGTCACCAAAATATTTGTCACAAACTTACAACATACTAAAACCCGACTTTGTGTCACCAGATTGTGATAATCACAAAAACATGACTACACCATCATAAACACTTCTTTGAACTGACAAGAAGCCAAAAAATAGAGTTGTTCAACTATGAGCAGTGTCTTCCAATGGCATCACACCCCCAGGTTGGTTGCATTGAGCTGTTGTATTCCCTCTGATTGTTGATGTTGTTGACTGCCCCTTCATCTTCCCTGCACATGTCTTTGCTGTATAGTTCCTCTTCCAGCACCTCTAGAGGATGAAGAATGAGCACTGGCTTGAGATGCCATAACACCCACACTCTGGTTGCCTTGCGGTGTTGCGTTCCCTATGTTTGTTGTTATGGTCCGTCCCCTTCCTCTTCCATGACCATTTCTTCTCTTTACATGTCATCTTCCAACCCCTCTAGATGATGGAGGTCCAATTACACCTCTCCTTAGCATTCCACTTGGTATATTAGTCCATTTTCTTCCTCTGGCTATTGCCAATTTTGATGTTCCAGCTGAGGAACTAGACCTACATGCAAAAATGATAAAGTCATAGTATATCACTTTCCTAAAGAAAGGAGACATGGATAACAAATGAACTTATTTAGAAAAGAGATTAAAAATGGAACTAGAATGAGACATTGGTTGTTATTCTTGGAGTGGTTCACCAAAATCTTCCACCGAGTACTGAGACATTTCACTTCTAACATGATAAAAAGGAGAGTATTAGAATCAGAAATTCAGAATAAAAATAATTCTTAAAAGTTATATACAATAAAATAAGGTTACCCATCAAATACTGAAGCTGGTTGGGACATAACAATATTGCTCTCTGCTTGTGGATGCATGGAACCTATATCAGTCATAGTTGGAACTGTTCTGGGATTGATTGGCATCTTACATGAACTCTTGTGATGCCCAGTTCATTGGCATCTAGTACATTTGTGCACCCTTTTTGATACCTTCTTCCCATCAAACTCATCCTTGCCTCTGATCCTTTTCTTCTTGGGTCTTCCTCTAGGCTCTTTGCATGAGGTGGTCGTATCATGTAGTCCTTCACAACTTCTTCCCATTGGTCCTTAGAAGCAAGAGGTCCAATGGACATATCATATGCCTTCTTGTGATTGCATATTAAACATACCATATAAGTATAACGATAAACATAAACTACAAGTCAACATAAAAATAAACAGAAACCATTAGTGAACATAAACGTAAACTACATGTATCTATAAACATAAACTATATGTAAACATAAATTTAAACCATGTTGCTATTGTAAACATAAACTATTAGTGTATTCTTCTAATAAAAATTACCTTTACACACTGAAGTATCCATCACAATATGTAGCCCATTCTACATTCCTTATTGAGCCTATGTAACTTGCAGCATGTATACATGGCAGTCCAGTGAGTTGCCACCTTCGACAAGAACATGTCTTGTCATTCAAATTTAGGATCATTCTGCCCATTTCATTCTCAACTTCCACCATGTACTCATTAACATGCCTCACCAAATAACCACATATCTTCTTACTTATGTCCTGACAGTACATATCTGCATAAGGCATCAATTTCCCCTTCCACTTTGCACCAAGCCTTCTCCTTTGATAAAACTTTTCTTGAAGCTTAATTCTTATCCTATTAACAAGATTAATTACTGGATGATATCTTGCCTCAAGAATCCATTCATTGTAAGACTATGACAAATTATTTGTAGTGTAGTGATTCTTTGAAACCACAGAAAACTGACCCCTAGCCCAAACATACTTGTCTCTACTTAGCAAATCATTGTATGCGGTCTCAGAAACAACCCTCAACCGATCCATATGTGTTTTGAAAGCAGCTACAGAAAAAGCTCTGGATGCATCCCAGGTTGTTTGCTCAAAAAAATCCCCAATGTAATCTTTCTTCAAGGATTTCCAAAAGTGTCGTATACAAACTCTATGTTCTGCATTAGGCATGAGAATACTTGCAGCATCCAATAGCCCTAAATCTTGATCTGAAATGATGGTCATGTTACCCACTTCTCCATCAAAAGCATGCAATAGTTGTTGTAGAAACCAAGACCATGTTTCACTGCTTTCTCCATCCACCACTGCAAATGTCACATGAAACAATCCATTGTTCCCATCAAATGCTGTTGCAGATAACACGGTCCCAAGATACTTTGATCTAAGATGAAAACCATCAAGTCCAAGAAATGGTCTGTAACCCATTTTAAATCCTTCAACAGATGCTTTAAAAGACACAAACATTCTTTTAAAAGCATTGTCTTCTTCCAACATCACTTCTATGTGGCTTGCAGGGTTATTTTTCACTAACTCATGCTTGAGAGTTTCCACTAAATCATAACTCTATTCTACATTACCATAAAGGGTTTCCCTTGCTCTCTCCATGCCCCTCCATGCCATGTTATAGTTGATTGTCACTCCGTACTTGTTTTGTATCATCCAAGCAATATCTTTTGGAATGATGTTGGGCTTTTGCTTAACCTCTGAAGCAATGTTTCTTGCAACCCAGAATGACGTTGCTTGATAGTTCCTACAAGTGTTCACTCCCATGCAAGAGTGCTCACCAATACATTTACTAATCTCCATTATCTTCCCATCATCCAACCTCTAATCTCTTAAATACCATTGGCAACCCTCAATAGCACATCTTGCAACCAATCTTACCGCATCATTCTTCTTTAACCTGTAATTAAAATTATGCTTGATACTGAATTGTTGCAAGCATAATCTCAACTCCTTCACATGTTTAAACTTTTATCCCAAATCCATCAATGAATCATCCCAATTGTTACTAAAACTTCTTCTTACAAACTCTCACTAACTTCATCAGCCTCATCAGATACGTACTCATCTCCAGAGCTACTCATAGAATGATATCCATCTTCAGAGTAGCAGTCATCTGCATCATCTTCTGCTATTTCTTCATTTTGAATCTGTATTTGCATCCCTTCACCCTCCATGTCATCTGCATCGGCTGCATCATTTACATCATCAGCTCTGGCTGCAACTTCATTGTTTACACATAAATCATCCATATCTTCAAGAAAGTCAATATCAGCCTCACTTGAGCTATCATCAACATTGATGTGGCATGTTGACGTAGACATCCTGCTACCTTCTCTTGGAGGATTTCTCCTTATATAAGCTTTAGTAGCCATGCCCTATTACCAGGTTTCTGATCTAGTACTAAAAACATCTCCACCCTTTGACTCAATTCATGTGTTCTCAACACTTACATGAAACTATCACCTGATTTAATTCTCTTGAACTTTATATGATTTGAATCAGGAATTGTATAAGATAACTTTAGCAAATGATCCTTAGCAATAGGCAAAAACTGACCAATTTGTTCTTCAAAAATTTCAAATTGATCTTACTCAATTCTACTCTCACTGTCTTCTGATACCACACTCATACTTCTTTCTACTAGTCCTTGGAATGTTTCTCAAGAAGCCATTGTATCTTAACAATATCTCAATAACACCTGCCTCCATCCTATAACACATGGCAATATTATGAAATGCCTTACTGTACAAATGCAATTATCTAATGACATCAAAAAACAGGACATCTTGGGCATTACATATATGGAAACCATATCGGCCATATACATGCAGTGCAAATGTATGAAATCAAAAGACTAATGCAGCATTCTATACTACAACAAACATTACAACCATAAAAACATGCTGTCCAAATGTAAGTCTCCAATGAAATCAAAACACAAGACATGTATTTGTAGACATGCATATGAAATCAAAACACATGACATGTATTTGTAGACATGCATACGAAATCAACAACATATAGGACATATACATGCAGTGCATATATATGTAATCAAACACTATTGAATATTCTCTAATGCAACATGCATTGAAAGCGTTCAAAATAAATCCATAAATTATGCAAATAACACTTAAAAATTGAAATTTTACAAAACATATTGATGTCTTGTTCTCAGAATTAAAACTTTAGTATCAGCATATAAGGCTCAACTCTCACTTTAAATCAAGTCAGAAAACCCTTGAAATGAGAAGAAACCCCATAAAAATTGCAACTCCCCCCCCAAAAAAAACCCTACATCACCATGTAAATCAACTGTAATGCGGGCAAAAGTTAGGGGTTTTACCTCAAATCTCACTGTGCCAATCACTAAGGAACCGTAATCTTCAATTTTCCCTCTCAAATCGCTAGATTTTCCTCAGCTTCCTTAGTGACGTGAGACGAGTATATCTGAGAGAAAAATGAAAAAAAGAGAGGAGCGAGCGCGAGTTCTTACGCGAAGTGGTTTGCTTCATAACTCCACCCACTAACCTGCTTATGTGTTAACCCAGTGGTAAGTTTGTCCACTTCTTCATTAAAAATTTGAGTTGGGTTAAGTTGCCTTACGGTTCTAACAGAATAAGCCAAGAAGGACTATTAAGGTGTAATACATATATTTGAGGGACTTACAAGCAAATACAAAGATTTAAGGGACAAATATCAAAATACGCAAGATTTAAGGGACATATATACTAAAACCCCAAAATTTTAATTTGTTCCATACACCCTATCCCCCCCTCTAGGATATTTTCAAACCCTATATCATGAAGCATACATCGTAATTCCTAATGAATATTTTATATGCATTACACCTTATTTCTCCCCCTTTGTCATATCAAAAAGTAGGTGGAGAAAATAATGTGAAGTGTCTCAATATAAATACAATGAAGGAGGCATACAATACTTTCAAATGAGTAACATTTTTGTTCAAATAATGTGGGTTAAAAATGATGAGCAATAAGTGACATGAGTGATGAGCTATATCATAGATATCAAAAGGATAATCTCAAGGATTATTAAAGTAGGATATCTATCAAGCGAAGTCCAAAGCTTAAAAACTCAACATAAGAATCATAATGAGCTAGTGTCCAAAATCCAATATTGCAATAATTTGATCAAAATATGCAATCAAACTTTTGCTCAATCATGTCTTCATATCAAAATGTGACAATTTACTCAATAATAATTTCATAATCAAAATTGCCACAAAGTGTGCTCAAAAGAATGTCTTCATAATATGAGCCAAAATATCCATGATACATCCAAGTATATTATATAGACCAATGTATAATAAGAGTAGCAAGCATAAAACATAACCAAATTGCAGCAAAAGTGGCACATACCAAATATTACATCACCAAATTGTTCAGAAATAAAACATACACAATAAAGCATAAAGCAACCACACTCAAGCTCACCAATAAAAAATAAAAAAAATCTAACTAGGGGGAGCTTGGCCTCTAAGCATACTCTTCACTAGAGTAATCTGTTAAAGTCCATCAATCCTCTCATGGAATTTATTAAATTCTTGTTGCATCTCATGCTTGAGCTCTTGCTTCAATTCTTCAAGCTTTGCAAGCAAAAGGGATTGGGAATCAATAAAGTATTGAGGAGGTGCAATGGGTGGAGTAGAATGTGAGGAGGAAGTGTGTTGTTCATCATCATCATCTTCTTCTTCTTCTTCTTCAACCTTCGGTACATTACTTTAACTCTAGACTTTGGTTTTAAAGCCTGTGTTTTATCTATGTTAATTGGTTTTTAAGCTTGCTGGACTTAAACATGTTATGCTTATACTTGTTGGTGTCTTGGTGGTAATGGTATTGTTGGTTGATGTTGGTTGGTGTTGCCTTGGATGCTTGGTGTCATGTATAAGTATTGGTGGTGCTGGGTTGGCTAGTGTTGTGTTGGCTTGGTGTTGTGTTGGCTTGATGTTGGCTAGTGTCGTGTTGGCTTGGTGTTGACTAGTGTTGTGTTTGGCTTGGTGGAGTTGATATTGGTGTTAGATTGGTATTGGCTTTTGTTGTGTTGGCTTGGTGAAGTTGGACTTGAAGTTAGATTGGTGTTGACTAGTGTTGTGTTGATGATGTTCCCTATTGATGGTTATACCACTTGATGCATGATTGGGCCATTACAGTACTTGTTACATGTTTACTCTGTTATATTACTTGCCACGTAATATCTTGGAACCCATGTTAATATCCACGTACATGACTTGCTATTATGTCACTTACAAGTGGCATGTATATGATGGGTATGTTGGCATAAATTCCTTCAAACTGCCAGACTCTTAATACATGACTGGATGTGAATCACTTAGCACACCAACAATGCTAGTTAGTTTTATGTGACTCCTAGACTTGTTTTAGAAATCTTTCTTCATAATGCATGTTAACAAAGTGAATATCACCAACTTAAAACAACGCTTGTACTATATTACTGAGACACTGAGAGATATACACTTGACTTGCACTTGACACATCAGACTCGCTTGGTTTTGGGATAACTCAAGAGTCCCACATGTTTTGACTCGCCTGATTGCTTTCCCGGTCGATCATGACAGTGGCCCGTTGTATAAATGGAATAACTCAAGAGTCCCCTGTGTTTTTACTCGCCTGATTGCATTCCCAGTTGACAACCATGGCCCGTTGTATAAATGGAATAACTCAAGTCCCACTTGTTTTAACTCGCCTGATTGTATTCCCACGTGATCACGACCGTGGCCCGTTGTATAAATGGATAACTCAAGAGTCCCTCATGTTTTGACTTTAAGCCCTACCTTATTCTGGGATTAGCTCGGGTACATGTCCTGTGTACGAAGTGGACTCTTGGTTAATGTACTCTTCCAATATGAGTCACGGCTTAGGTTTTAGTATAAATATTGTTAGCACAACTGTAAACGATCTTTTGCATGCTCGTCTTAACTACTGCTTCATTTTCATGCTTGTTCACTGTTACTACTGCATGCCTGTCGTATTACTGTTACTGTAACATGTCTGTCTTATTACCGTTACCCGCCTTGCATGCCAATATTGTTACCTTACTGCTACAAGCATGTCTTATTACTGATACTGCTACATGCATGTCTTATTACTGATACTGCTACATGACTGTCCTTTACTGTTACCGCCTTGCATGCCTATCTTATTATTGTAACTGCAGCATGTCTATCTTAACTCTTATTCTCTGTAACTGCCGCATGCATGTCTTAATACAATTATTGCCTTTGTATGACTGTATTCGTTACTTATTTTCCATTACCTGCTTTATTTTCATGCATGTACACCGTTTTAATTTCAATTCTATAATTAATGTGATTTATGTCTGATCCTTTTGGCTCTGCATTTCATGGCACCGTTGGGAGCCACTCAGGTCGACGAAGAGGCCACTGAGTTTGAGGAGTCTGAGTTTGATCTACAAGACGCAGATTTCTGAGACATGAGTTGAGAGTGTGTTTCTTATGTATTTTATTTTCATGTATATTCGAGAGCTTGTATCATTTGTGTTGTATTTAGACATGTATTCTAGTAATGAGAACTCATGTATGAGTATTTTGGTACATCTCTGTATTGTGGCCTATATTGTTTTTAGTGGTAACCAACAGGACATGCATCACTTGAGAAAAACAACCATGGCCCTGGGAAACGTGGCATGACACACTGTATATGGAAAACGAGCACTACTACACCTTCAATTGGCCACCATCTTTCCTAATTCAGATGAGGGCATAGCCTTGGCACCCAACCCTTGCCAAATAATTGATAAGAATGGAAATTATCACTTCCAATCAAACTTGTGATGTAGAGCATGTGTAGAAGATTGAACAGAGACTGAATAGGGCCAATACAATATCCTAACACCATATTATTTATTCAAATTTTTAAAAATTCAGAAATCAAACAAATCTATAAGAAAACTAAAGTAAAAAAGGCCCCAGTTGAGGTTTATTCAAGACAATGTAACAAAACATCTCCATAGCATAAAAACAAAAAATTCCCACAATGGATTCTGTAAGACCTCAGGTGTCGAATTCCTAATCTCATTAGAATACATGGAAGTAGTAGAAAACAAAGGTTTTCCTATCCCACAACTACCATGACCTATCTACACATTATAATTAATCAACATCTGAAAAATAAAGCATATAAATAAAGACATACCTTTGTGTGTGTATACATAAGCAAGTCCAACAATCCTAATATGATGAAACGACTCGCAAAATTCTCACCAATCAATGCAATAGTAGTTTTATCTTGATGATGAACTGACTACAATCCATAAGCCTAATAGATAAACTTGAACTTCATCCCAAGTGTTGCTAGTGATTGGGAGAAAGAAACGAAGAAAAACCTTTTCTTTTAGAGAATTATACTTTACATTAAAGCAAGAGTATTCAGGCTATTCAATTCTCTTGAATCTTGTTGATTGATTTGAGAAGAAAAGCAGACACCTAATTATAGTGCTAACATATCTTGATTTCTTTATCATTTATAATATGTGACCAAAAATAGAGTTTCTTCATACCTAAACATAAGTCATCAATAGTCATGCATGAATAATGCATGAGTCACTGTCCAACATTTGGATCTGACCCCACTTGACCCTACCTCACACCCTGTAACGACCAATCTTAGTGATATGTTTTATTCATATTCTCTCGTGTTGTACATCTTCTTTGTATCCGTAGTTGAGACGTATCATACCACGTACCCGTATCAGCTACGAGTCTTTATACGTTTAACTATTATTATTTTTAAAAATCTAATATGAAATATCTCTACTAATAATTACTTTAAAAATTCAAAACTTTTTAATCAAATATTTTTGAAATCTTTCCAAATTGAAACCTATTAAAACCTATAATTAAATTGGCTTTATTAGCCCCTAATTTCCTCCTAATTAACACATTAATAACAAATCAAATCTGATTAATAAAATTTCGAACTCTTTCCTATTATAACTTATAATGATCCCTTTCCCAATATAACTCTACCCTAGTTTTTCCTAGACCTAGCCACACCCATGTTGGTTTCCATGCAACCCAAGCCTAATCCTTTTAGCCTACAGACTTTTTAAAAAGCTAAAGCTAACCTATAAAGAACCTAGGGTTCACAGACTCTGCCCTTCATCTCTTTTAGAACTCCCTCACGCAGCTAGCAAACACCTAAAACAAAACCCTAGGGCTTTTAAAATAGAACCTATACAACACCTCTCTCCCCCACACAATAACAGCCGCCCTCTCCCTTCATTCAACCCTCAGGGCTTCTCCCCTGCCCGAACACCGTCCAGTCCCTCCTCCACGTCGAGCCACCCGTTGTCTGCCGTGCGCAACCCAGCTCCGTTGCCACCTCCACTCAACACCCAGATCTCCCCTCTTACATGCTAAAAACCCATCTCCGCCTCCCTCATCCACGCGTGAACCCCCTCGCCTACGCTCGCGGCCTCCTCTCCCATCTCCCCTGTTAGACGCTGACGCCTCCCTCATCACTGTCGCACGGACCCAGTTCTGGCCCCCTTGCTCCTCCCAGCAGCCGCCCAGTCCCTCCTCCATGCCAAACAGCTCATGTCAGGCTCCCCCACAGCCTGCCATCAACCATGCAGTCTCCCCTCATCGCCGACAGACCCTAGACAGCCCCCAGCGACAAGAAACACCCCGAACAGCTGCTGTTGTTGCCGAACTCGCCGTTGTTAGCTGTCGTTCATGCCGCTGCCCTTCGCTACGCCTCGACTCCGTACCCTACGTCAATGGTTAGTGGATATATCTATTAATATACTATAACCAACACCGTAATGTCGAAAACCTAATAAAACGGATTGTTAGACGTCGTAAGAGTTATTTTAACGTTGTTATGATCAAAAAGGACCTGATCTGATTGTATGTTTTATCAAACCAGCAAACCAATCTCACCGTAGCATAGTACATGTCGAGACGAACCCGACGACACCAAGAACGCCGAAATCAGGCAAGTGTACAATTTACTATGAATTTTTGAAGTTAGATGCCCTTTTAGTCATTATGTTTAAAGCTGTATAACTCAAAATCTACATGTGAAATGACGCATGAAATTAATACTATGATGTTTTGGACTGAAAATGTGACCCAACGACATATAAATTGATATGCTTTAATTTTAAACATTGGCGAAGAAAATTAGTTTCCGTAACATGTTCGTTAAATCCACATGTTCAACACTTTTGTTAAATTATTGTAAATGTTGTTCAACACTCTTTTAATCATTGAAAACGTTGTATAAAAAGAAATGATGATATTGTTAAATTGGTGCATGTCTTGGAATATTTAACAAATGAGTGACATCGTGAAATCGTGCGCCTCGAAGGCGAAATCGTGACTTCGTGATGTCGTGTGAGTCGACTATGCTGGCTCATGTTCCAGCACAAATTTGGGGTGGGGTTAGGGTTGAGCGGCCACTAAGCGTATGAAGGGGTCCTCTCTTCAAGAGCACCACCCGCATGCGGTGGGGTAGTGTCAATCACGATAAAACCCCAGTGAGAAGAACGATCCACTCATCACGACCTAAAGGCGTGAACCCTATGAGAGATATGAAATATTGACACGGAACTTGCAATTACTATTGGTATCTCAATTAAATTGACATGCTAATGAATCAAAGAAATGCCTTACTTTACTTCTTAAACTGTTTAGAACTGCATGTTAGGAATGCTTTACTTTACTCCACTTAGAACTGGCATGTTTAACCTTGTTGTTGACATCTCGTATTAAATTATTAATGCTTCTTAAATTCAATATTATTTTGTATATCTTGCCTTGGGTTTTTTAATCTCTTCTTGCAGACCCTTGCTGGCATACATTCATGTTTTTGGATATATGTCAGATCCCGAGCTTGTGTACCAGGAGGATCCTTTCGAGGTGCCTGACATAGAGAACCAGGAGTTCGCCGTTGACACCGAGTCTCTCCCTGCGGAGGACTAGGGACCTTCATCGTTGCTGTCGGATCCTACCAAAACAGAGTTAGGATCGATAAATAAAGTTGAGACTTACGCTTGCGTATGCGGCACGGTAGTCTCGGAACTTTGCCTTCGGATTCGCCACGACGGATCGAGTCTTCTCACGAACGGAGTAAGGCTACTAAATCCACAATCGAAATCTCTACTTTTAGATTAAGAACTTGGATAGAGGGAGAGGAAGTATTTCGGCAGAGCTTCGCTAGAATGAAAATGCATGCAAGAATGCCATGCAAAAGTGTTAGGAAATGGCTAACCCTTGGGTCTTATTTATAGCCCCCAAGGTAGTTATTTTAGGATCAATTGTTCCTTTGGAACAATTTAACTAAGGTGTACCATCGTACATGGCATATTATAAGCTTCAGTTGTACCATATGCATGGTACAATATAAGCTTAAGATATTACCCCTTTATTAGCCATATGTCGCATGCACTTATGCACATATAATGCGACTTTCTCATCAATCTAGAGATCCTCTCCGCAAGGGAACATATTCCCTTTGCGCACGACTTCGTGTACGCGACGTTCGAGGTCCGTATTCCCTCGTACATCCCCTACAAGGGTGTACTAACGTCTTCCATATCCAACATCTCCCACTCACACTTGAGGGGATTGTAAGAGAACGTCTTTCTCTTAGTTCTTTCATCTATCATACTGAGAAATAGACCGTGCGACCGTCATGCGCGTAGAGTCTGTTGTTGTGCACTTGTTAGAGATACACAACGACCTCGAAGGTGCAAAGTTGAGTAGTTCAACGCATGCTTTACCCTAGATTATTTCTTCACATTTCTTATACTTTATATTCAACAATTGAATCCCATCTGGATCACAATTGGCTGGCCAGCTTTGAATCATTAAAGTCCAAATGCGAATATGAAATCAATCTTCCTCTTCTTGCGAACCTTCTGATCTTGACTTGATTCGCTTTTCTAACGTGCCCCGCCGAGCCGAATTATCATAGCCCATTAGCAACATGCTAAGATAGCGATCATCTCGTCAAATCTAAAGGAACCAATTGGAGTCCTTGAGGGTAAGAGTTAAGACCTGTATGGCCTTTGAGTCTCACATAATAGCAAACACTATTGCTACTAACTCAGTGGTCGAAATGCATACGTGGTATGAACACGTATTACAACATCACTCCTTTCCCAGGGAGAGTATGTCTTAATGATGTTGTACGGATGAAAGATCAGACACCACAGTGCCTATCTTTTGAGTCCCCTTACTACTCATGAAATATTCCCGGACTCTCATCCTGCATAAGACAGATAGGATTTAAAAAAAAATCCTATGAGATCTCTTTCAAATATCCTTGTGATACAGATCTCAGATCTTTTGTAAGCATCCATATGATGCAGATCTTTCATTCGACTATCTTGTTTAAGTCACGACTCTAAATCATTTGTCTAATGATTTTGACTTTAAACTAGTCTCATCTCCATCTTATCTGTCTGATAAGATAATGCGGTTGCTCATGTGAGAGAGTCAACCTTAATCTGTCCGACATACACACAATAAAATAGCTGAGACTTAAACACAAATGTATATAAAATCATTTGTAAGAAACTTGTATGCAAATTAAACTTTGATCTTCTATAGACATGGGAAATATTACATGATACAGCTAAGCACCTACGCATTCCCATAGATGATAAGTGTTTGAAAAACACATCTCTGGGGATCGCCTTAGTAAGGGGATCCGCTATCATCTCATGCGTGGATATGTATCCTATGTCTACTTCCTTCCGTTTGTCATAGTCCTTCGCAAACTTGAATCGAATGTCAATGTGTTTGGTCTTACAATGAAATTTAGGATCTTTGACATAGGCAATCGAAGCTTGACTATCACTGTATATAGGAACAATGCTCGAGTCAGTGGCATTCGTCAGCCTGTCTAAGAATTTCCTAAGCCAAACAGCTTCTTGGACCGCCATGCTGAATGCTACGAATTCGGCTTCCATGGTTGATAGGGCGATGCAGGTTTGCTTCTTGCTGCTCCAGGATATTGCACCATTCCCGAGCGAGTAAACAAAGCCTGAGGTAGATCTTCGCTCATCGAGATCACCCGCCCAATCAGCATCGGTATAGCCTTCGAGTCTCAAGGTATTGCCTTGATAGCATAACGCATAGTCCGCAGTCCCTTTGAGGTATCTTAATATCCTCTTCACCGCTTTCCAGTGTGCCTGTCCTGGGTTGGATTGGTAACGGCTTACCATACCAACAGCATAGCAAATGTCCGGTCTGGTACACATCATGGCGTACATCAGACTCCCGACAGCACTGGAGTATGGAACCTTTTCCATAGCTTTCTTTTCTTTTGGATCTTTGGGACACATTTCCAAACATAGACCCTCGCCTTTGCTTATTGGAGTATCAATTGGCTTGCAGTCCTGCATATTAAACCGTTCTAAGACTTTCTTTATATATGTCTCTTGAGAGAGAGAAAGAAGTTTCTTGGAACGATTTCTTGAGATCTTAACCCCAAGGATATATGCAGCTTCACCCATGTCTTTCATCTCAAAGACGGATGAAAGCCAAGCTTTGATATCCATGATAAGACGCTTATCATTTCCGGCTATAAGTATGTAATCTACATAAAGAGACATAATTACATACTTGTTTTTAATCCTCTTAATATATACGCAGTTGTCTTCGTCGAGCATGGAGAAACCATACGACAAAACGACTTCTTGAAAGCGCATATACCACTGCCTTGAGGATTGTTTAAGACCATATATGGATTTACGAAGTTTACAAACCTTATGTTTGTTTTCTTCTTGTACGAACCTGTTTGGTTGTTCCATGTAGATCTCCTCATCTAGTTCTCCGTTAAGAAAAGCAGTCTTTACATCCATCTGATGTAACTCGAGGTCCAAACAAGCCACCATTGCCAGAATTAAGCGAATGGAGGTAAAATGCACGACATGAGAGAAAGTCTATTCGTAGTCTATTCCTTCCTGTTGCGTGAAACCTTTCGCAACAAGGCGAGCTTTATATTTCTCGATGGAGCCATCAGCCTTATGCTTGATTTTGAGAACCCACTTGTTCCCAATGGCTCTACGTCCCTTAGGTAAATCAACCAAGTCCCAGACTTGGTTTGTTTTCATGGATTGAAGTTCTTCTTCCATAGCCGCTATCCATTTATCTTTAGCAGGGCATGTGACAGCCTGTTTGAAATTTGCAGGTTCGTCATCATCTTGTAGTAATGTCATGAATGTTTGAGTAAATTCATCCTCAAATCTCAGAGGTGTTAGCCTCGTTCGATTACTACGTCTTGTTTGAGTTTGATCACTCCCACTTGGAATGACATCACTCCCACTTGGAATAATATCACTCCCACTCGGAATAGGATTGGTATCGTTCGTATCATCCATTGGTGAAGTTTGAAACGTATTTTCTTCTTCACCAAGAATTCTCCCACTCGAACGTTCCGATCCTTCTTGATCCCAAGTCTCAAACAAGGATAAGTCTTGACTTATCTCACCCTGTCTTGGAAACTCGTTTTCCAAGAAGACAACATCCCTCGATTCGAATTCTATTAGACCCCCATTGTGCTCTTGACCGACGAAAACATATCCTTTGGAGTTTTCAGCGTATCGGATGAAGATACACTTCCTCCCACGTGGCCCAAGTTTGCCATATTTGTGAGAGGATAAATGTGCGTAAGAGGCACAACCCCAAGGTTTTAGAATGCTTAAGTCTGGAGTTCTATTGTTCCACAACTCATAAGGAGTAGAACTTACCGACTTCGAGGGTACACGGTTTAAGATGAATGCTGCCGTCAATAATGCATCACCCCAAAAGGTGATGGGCAAATTTGCCTGAGACATCATTGATCGGACCATTTCCATCAATGTCCTATTTCTTCTTTCCGCAACACCGTTTTGTTGCGGAGTATAAGGCATAGTTATTTGATGAACTATGCCTTTTTCATCACAGAGTTCCTTAAAACTCGTTGATTGATATTCTCCACCCCGATCGGTTCGCAAGACCTTTATCTTGCGATCTAGTTGATTTTCCACTAAACTCATATAGTTTTTGAAGCAAGATAAAGCTTCATGTTTGTGGGAAATCAAATAAATATGACCGAAACGGGTGAAGTCATCAATGAATGTGATGAAATAGGACTTCCCACGTCTTGTCTTAACATTCATTGGACCGCAAATGTCCGAATGGATAAGCTGTAATGGAACTTCGGCCCTTGTGCCAGTTCCAAACGGCTTGTGACAAGTTTTCCCTACAAGACAATGTTCGCAGGTTGACATTTCAACTTTTGAAACATTAGATAGCAAGCCACTTTTGGCAAGTCTATCCATTCTAGTTGGTCCAATATGACCAAGTCTTGCATGCCAACAAATGATCTCAGATTCAGAGTTAGAAGCATTTGTCAAATGGAAACTTTCATTAATAGAAGAAGAATCATCATACATTGTGTTTAAAACAATTAATCCATTACAAACATTACCCGATCCAATTAAAGAACTATTACAAACAAGGTCAACCTTTTGTTTATAGAACCTCCATTCATAATCTAAAGACATTAACATGACCACGGATACGATATTCCTTCTAATATCTGGAGCAAAGAGGACGTCGTGCAATAATGAAGTCCGGCCGTTGTCGAGAACTAGCTTGCATGTTCCGACGTCTTTGACTTCAACACGTGTGTTGTTGCCGATGTATACCCACTTTGTTCCTTGAGTTATCTTTCGATACTCTACGAAGAACCTTCTGTCCTTCGCTACGTGGTCTGTGGCCCCTGAATCAATCAACCAAAAATAGTTAGATTCAGCAAGAAACATGGAACTAGAAACACATATGTAACTAGACCTACAAGTTACCTTATCACTTCCATCCGTACACGTACGGGCGAAGTGACCGTACTTGTTGCACTTAAATCACTTGATCTTCTTCAAGTTTTTCTTCTTTGAGTGCACATTCTTTTGCCACTTTTTGTTCTTAGTCTTCTTTGAGGTTTCCGGTTCTTGCTTTCATTCGTTCACAAACCTTAAGCGTTTATTCTTCCGCTTATTTCCTCCATGTGAGGAACTAGCGGCCATGTGCACTTCTGCACTTGGTTTTGCGACTTGAATCCGCTCTTCCTCGAGTTCGAGGTGTTTCGATACATCGCTTAAAGTTTTAATGCACTCATTGTGAGTGAGGTGCATTTTCATGTTATCCCAGCTATCTGGGAGTGAACGAATGACTGCTTGGATCTGCTGTTCGTCAGACAGCGTAACACCCGCATCCTTTAATTCAGATATGAGATTCGCCATGTGGCGGAGATGCTTTTTCATAGAATGATCTCGTCGCATCTTGTACGAATCAAATTGAATATTTAAGGAGCGGAGTTTGGTAACCGAAGTTCCACCAAACTTTATTTCTAGCTCAGACCATATGTCTTTGGCTAGGTCGAATTCCCGAAATAGACGCATTATGTCATTGTCCATTGCGGACAGTAACGTAATACGTGCTATTTTGTTCTTTCGAGTCCAAGTCTCATAAGCTTCCCGGTCCCTCTTGTGTTGGGCCGTATTGCCCAACTCAGGTTCTTCCATTATGTTTTGGAGTGCTTCAAGCACATCTTGCTCCTCCAAAACATATTAGATTTTTATTGACCAAAGTTTATAATTGTCGCCGTTGAGCTTTTCACCTTTGTTAAGCTCTGCGACAATGTTCTTAGAAGCGGTAGACATATTCGATTCAAAAAACTGCAAAGAGAATGAAAAACACGATCAAAATTCTATGCATATAGTTTCGATTCTTTAAACACTTGATAAGTTCCTTGGATGCGTTGAAATGTTACTCTAGAATCGAGAAGTTCACTACGTTCCCAACTACCATCTAGAAGTAACTTTCAAAGTATCCCTCTTACTTATCTCAAGTAAAAAGAAATTAGAAATAATACACATATGGTATTAGCAGCGGAAAAATACTTTGAAAAACATATCTTTCAAAATGGAATAGGTGAGAGTTTGCGCAAAGAATTTTAGCGCAACAATTGCCAAGCCACGAGACCTGTTCTACACACCCATGGGTTAGATAACCATGGCCGGATCGTGGTAGGACTTGGAATTCTAAATTGCGCTATCCCGATTAAGGACGGGACATAACCTATTTGAAAACACCTTTTTCAAAAAATTGAAATTACATTGGCTAATCTCCGTAGAGTAGAGCACAACGTTATAAGTTCATTGGCTAATCTCCGTAGAGTAGAGCACAATGACATGGCTAATCTCTCATGAAGTAGAGCACTATGGCTAATCTTCAAGGAGTAGAGCCCAAGTAAAAAACTTCATTAAAATGTTAGCCCCGTATGGGCAAGTCGACACAGTGGTTAGCCCCGTATGGGCTAATCGGCACATTCGAGTTTGACCAAGGCCTTTTGTCACCCCGTATGGGTCAGTCGGCAAGTTTGCGATCGACCAAGACCTTCTGCCGGATTGGTCGACCAATTATTTGGTCTGCAACTTCTCCCGACCAGGGCCTCTGCCCTGGCCGAGGCTTGGCCAAGGGCCGGCCAGGGCCTCTGCCCTGGCCGGCCAGGGGCCCTGGCCCCCTCGGCCAGGGCCGGTCAGGCCCTGGCCGAGGCCAGGGCAGGCCAGGCCGGCCCTGGCCTCTGCCTCTGCCAGGGCAGGCCAGGCCGGCCCTGGCCTCTGCCAGGGCAGGCCAGGCCCTGGTCGAGGCCAGGGCGCCGGCCCTGGCCACTGCCAGGGCCGGCCAGGCCGGCCAGGCTGTGGCCGAGGCCGGCCATTGCCGGCCTGGCCTTGGCCGGCCACTGCCGGCCTGGCCATAGCCGGCCATGGCCAAGGCCATTTGGCATTGGCCGGCCATGGCCCCTTTGGCCATGGCCGGCCACCCCTTTTGAATGGGGTTACCGCACACCCCACTGGAGGGGTGGCCGTGGTGGTTATTGGCCGTAGCCAACCCCCTCCGCATGGGGAGGGGGGTGCATGGGCTTCATAGCCCATTTGGCCATGGCGCACATGCACTAAAATTCATCTTCTCCGATGGAGATAACTACCATCATCTTCCTCGATGAAGCACCCGTTCGTCGATGAAGCACCCGTTCGTCGAGAAATTAGTTATTTTCTAATAATCGTGTGCCAAAAATGAAAAATAACATACTACGTGAACGGTCGGTTCTTCCCGTCACAGAGAGTTCCTACCATATCCGTAATGATAGGAGACCCTAACGTGAAAAGAACAACCGATGCGTTCTCTCCGTCACGAAGCGTTCCTACCATATCCGTAATGGTAGGATACCCATTCGTGAAAAAGACAACGACACGTTCATAGTTTCGACGGGACGGCGGTTTGACCGGGGCGAACCCGTATGGCTCTGATACCAATGTCGGATCCTGCCAAAACAGAGTTAGGATCGATAAATAAAGTTGAGACTTACGCTTGCGTATGCGGCACGGTAGTCTCGGAACTTTGCCTTCAGATTCGCCACGACGGATCGAGTCTTCTCACGAACGGAGTAAGGCTACTAAATACACAATCTAAATCTCTACTTTTAGATTAAGAACTTGGATAGAGGGAGAGGAAGTATTTCGGCAGAGCTTCGCTAGAATGAAAATGCATGCAAGAATGCCATGTAAAAGTGTTAGGAAATGGTTAACCCTTGGGTCTTATTTATAGCCCCAAAGGTAGTTATTTTAGGATCAATTGTTCCTTTGGAACAATTTAACTAAGGTGTACCATCGTACATGGCATATTATAAGCTTAAGTTGTACCATATGCATGGTACAATATAAGCTTAAGATATTACCCCTTTATTAGCCATATGTCGCATGCACTTATGCACATATAATGCGACTTTCCCATCAATCTAGAGATCCTCTCCGCAAGGGAACGTATTCCCTTTGCGCACGACTTCGTGTACGCGACGTTCGAGGTCCGTATTCCCTCGTACGTCCCCTACAAGGGTGTACTAACATCTTCCATATCCAACAGTTGCTACCTCCCTTAGTTTTACTTTCAGTACTTTGTTTAGCGTACGTTTCTCCTTTGTCGTTACTTTGGCCCAGCTGTGGCTTTGACGCTTAATTTCGTGTATATACATTTTTATCTCTGGATGTGGCTTTATTTTATGAATGTTTCTTATCGTTATGAAATGCATGCAAGGACCTGCTTTGTGTTTATATCACATACGCTCATTGAACCCGAGCTTCACCGCTCCAGTTCATGCAGACCTCGTAACGCTCTCGCTTCCGGTGTCTTTTGGGAAGCGGGATGTTACAGGTTTTAGTGGTGGCCAATGCAGGTCCTGCAACTGCTAAATTCAAAACAATGAGAATGTTTTTCATTAGCCAAACATCTAGAGTTACAGTGTACACGAGATTAACTCGGGGTTTTCTTATCTCAGAATGGCTAGGAGACGTAACACCTGACATGGATCCGGAGCTGCTGGAGGCGGATAGGACGACATACGCAGATGCTTAGAGTTATGAGAGAGATGCTGGTGGTTCAGCACCATCTGGTCCAGCATGGACGTCAGGCTATGCCAGTGGCACCACCACAACCCCACTATGAGTCTGGAGCCGATCATTTCCGAGAGATGCATCCGAAGAGCTTCTTTGGACGGGTGGGCCCACTAGCAGCCGAGGAATGGCTTCGCATCACTATGGATAACTTGGGTCTTGCCCGAGTCAATCCGAACGATTGGGTGGAGCTAGCCAAGAAGCAGCTGACAGATAATGCACGTCACTGGTGGGATGCTGAAGAGACTAGGCTGACCAAGCCGATACCATGGGCTACTTTCAGTCAGAGGTTTGACGCCCAGTACGTCCCAAAGGCTGCAAACAAAGTGATGCAGCAGCGCTTCATCAAACGGATCATGGCACCATGACAGTCGACGAGTATGAGGCTGAGTTTGACATGCTGAGTCGCTTCGCCCCCACTCTGGTGGCAGACACTGAGGACTGTGCACACCGCTTCCAGCAAGTCTTGGATCTGGATATACAGGCTGCGATGTCCGCGAGTACCTTTACCACACATGAGCAAGTACTTGTAGCTGCGAGGAAGCACGAGCAGATCGTGCAGAAGAAGAAATCACGTCAGGCGGGAAAGCACCCGATGGAGCTGTAGAGGAGTGTACCTAGGCCCGATGTTCGTCCACTTCAGACCATCCAGTTCAAGAGGCCACCTATACCTATTCCCAACCGAGCCCAGCTGACTTGCCATTTCTGTGGCAAGCTTGGTGCCTTGGCTCAAATGATGTGAGCACTACTCCCAAGCGCAGGAGATCGAACAAGTAATATCCTGGTGAGTCCAGGTATCGAATCCACGGGACAACTGACCTACAAAACCACGAACTTCAGTTTGTAAAGAGTAGTAATATGGTTATAACCAACCACCTAAAGATATGGAATCGATAGTTTAGAAGAATAAAAGAAAATCCTACGATATTTACGGTGACTTCGGTATGGGGTATCGATATGGAGAGTATGTGTTGGAAATGATTTAGTTAGGGTGTGTGCAATCAATGATTAATAATATCCTTTTTATAACTCAACGTTTCGTTCGGTCAGGGCACGAGAACGTCAGAAAATATAACGATCAAGCGCATAAACAAATGCCAAAGAATTAATCACGTATAACGTCGATTTCATAAGGAAAATAAACACAATCACATCACGAATAAGTCCGCAAAGATCAGATTCGACTCAAGCATGTACACGTCTCCGTATAACATACCCAAACAAGATTATGTAGAAATTGACAAAATACGTGATTATACAATGCAAATAGGGCGAAAAGATATAGAAATCAATAATTACGACACCCTAACTACGTCAATACCAAAACATATGAGATGGATGTGCTACGGTTGTGACTTCATTAGGAGTTTATAATCTCTGAAATATCATGTCTTTTATATCACACAACGCTTCACCCGGTCAAGGCGTGAAGACGTAGGAAGATGAATCGATAAAAAAACTAGTTAAAATAGCCGTATACGCATTACTAGCAACGTTGATTTCATTAAATGATAAGCACGATGATATGTCCTGATTCGAGAACATGAATTAGCTACCCCTGTCAGGGCCTAGCCATAGGGAACATCAAAGATATCGACAATGAAGAATACCCCGCAAATACGATGTAGAAATCAACGTTACGAGCAATTTTGACATGATAATAGGGCTAAAGACATGTAATTTCATGATTACATTCTCCTAGTTACATCACACCCATAGCACAAGGAGATTAGCCACGCATGGTGCAAGAAAAATCAGATTTCATAGATGAATACATCGTTCAAACACCGAAATACAATGAAAAATCACCAAATACGAGGTATAAGTTCAAGAATTTATCACCAAATCTCCAAGATAGACACCAAAACTCCCTGGAAATAAGAAAAATAGTCTCTGAAATTTATCAGAATTTTTTCCTGGAGAAATACGCACAGTAGCCTCTCCAAAAGCCCCAAAATCCGCCAGAATACGCTCAAAACCCCTAGAAATACCTTAAATATAAATCATTACGGGTTTTACTATGCTGAACCCACTTCGAAATCAACTTAAACCCGAAATCTCAGCCGGATCAAACCACGGCTGTCCATCAAATAGGGGGATTCGTTGTGGAACCGACACGTGGCCATCTAAACGGGTTTGCCCTTCGATCGCGCCCGCATCCGCGTGATCTCTGAACCCCGCTCGGAGATGATCAAAGCCGTTCGATTGTAAATCTACGGTCAAGGAGAAACCACGTCGCCCGCTTCTTTCCTCCGTTGGATCTTGATCCAACACTGAAACGATCGCCCACGTCGCCTAGAATTTCGCCCCTTCATTTCAAATTGCGAGAGCCCTTGTGTTCGTTGGATTGTGATCGGACGGATGAGATTCGCCCGCTTCTTCGCTCGTCTCTGCTTCGTGCGAGGCCGTTGGATCAATATCGGACAGCCTGTAATCGTCCACGGCTCCCGCTTCTGAGCGGCGCATTAGAATACAATTCGAAATCGTATCGCCCGTTGGATCTCAATCTAACGGTGTAGATTAAACCGTTGAGCCCGCTGTTGATACCGTTGGATGCAGGCGGGATTAAGAGGATGAGTGCCATGTGTCGTGCGCTGATTGGCCGTCGACAGTATTTCTCGTATTTTGAGCGTATTTCTCCATTAAATTGGTATTCTGCATTTAATAAATCAAAGAAATTAGCACAGATCTCAGAAAAATACAAATAAATGGTCGTTGGAATCGTGAGATCGAGACCTTGCCATGAAAAATATAAAAATTGCAGAAATACTCAGTTAATTGCTGTTTTGTGATCAAATAAGGTGATTTCTCTAATAAATGATGATATACAAAATACGAACGTATTAGAGAGAAATTAAGCATCATATAAGCACAAAATAGGGCTAATTGGAGATTTTAAAATGCAATATTCACCTCGAATCACTTGGCCATGTGAAGAAGGACTGCAGGAGGATGATGAATCAGTGCTTAGTCTGTAGATCGCCAGCCCATACTGCAAAGGACTGCCCATGCGGTTCTCGACCCATACCTGCTGGAGCACCTGGACCCACTCAGTAGATAGTGCCTGCACCTGGACAGCGAGGACCACCTCTGATACCGCAGGATCGAGCCTTTCAGCAGGCCAACCCACCGAAGCGTTGAGCATTCACTATGACAGCCGTTGAGGCTGAAGCTGAGGATGACATGATTGCAGGTAACCTCTAGACTAGTCTTTCCTTATTTATGCATTTATGTTTGATTAGTTAGATTCATGTTTAACCTAGTTGCATATTACCCTTAGGTGTCATCTTAGTTTCATCTCACCCGGCCTTGACCCTGTTCGATTCTGGAGCTTCCATGTGTATCTTATCTCGGAAGTTTGTAGTAGAACACTTGATACCCACCTACACACTTCCCAAGTGTTGGAAAATTACAACTGTGAATGGTGTAGTGAAGGTTGCACTGTGATGTAGACCATGTCCGTTGGTGGTTTGTGGACACAAACTATATGCTGATTTCATTGTCCACGACCTACCCAACTTCGATGTTATTCTCGGTATTGACTGGTTATTCGAACTTCTTGACCACCCAGCGTTCGAGTTCGTCAGCGGAGGACGTTCGCTTGGACCTGTCAAGTTCTGGGCCCAGTCATACAGATTGACTGTTGCATCCATGATAGCTGAACCGGAGAAGCCAGCGATAGTAAGAGATTTCGAAGACGTCTTCCCTGAAGACATTTCTGGATTGCCGCCCGATCGAGCGCTGGAGTTCGGCATTGATCTTATGCCAGGAGCTCAACTGTTTTCGAAGGCGCCGTACCGTATGGCTCCTGCAGAGCTGGAAGAGCTGAGGAAGCAGTTGGATGAGCTACTGCAGAAGGGTTTCATTCATCCTAGCGTATCTCCATGGGATGCACCAGGCTTGCTGGTGAAGAAGAAGGATGGATCGAGAAGGATGTGCATTGGCCATCGGGAGCTTAATCAGATCACAGTGAAGAACAAGTATCCGCTACCCCGTATTGATGATATCTTCGATCAGCTTAGTGGATCGAGGGTATTTTCGAAGTTGGACCTCTGGAGCGGATACCATCAAGTCAGAGTCAAAAAGGAAGATGTGCCCAAGACCGCTTTTCAGACTAAATACGGGCATTATGAGTTCGTTGTCATGCCGTTCGGTGTGACCAACGCTCCTGCTGTGTTCATGAATCTCATGAACCTTATCTTTTATGACTTCCTTGATAAGTTCGTAGTGATCTTCATAGATGACATCCTGGTGTACTCGAAGAGCGAGGATGAGCATGCCGAGCACTTGAAGATGGTATTAGAGACGCTCCGTCATCATAGACTATATGCCAAGTTCAGCAAATGCGAATTCTGGTTGGACAGAGTTGCATTTCTTGGACATGTAGTATCAGGAGCTGGCATCTCAGTGGATCCGGAGAAGGTTAGAGCATTCAGTGAAAGGCCTGTACCTCGGTCAGCATCGGACATCAGGAGTTTCCTTCGATTGGTTGGATACTACCGCAGATTTATCAAGGATTTCTCAAGGGTTGCTGAGCCAATGATGAGACTGACGAGGAAGGATGTTAAGTTCAATTGGTCAGATTCTTGTGAGCATGCCTTTTCTACTTTGAAGGAGAGACTGACTACTGCAGCGGTCTTAGCTATTCCGGACAGATGCGGAGGCTTCGAGATTTTCTGCGACGCATCGGACAAGGGACTTGGATGTATTCTGCACCAGCACAACCATGTGGTTGCATATGCTTCGCGACAGTTGAAGGTCCATGACAAGAACTATCCGACCCACGATCTGGAATTAGCCGCTGTCGTCTTTGCACTGAAGATCTGGCGACATTTCTTACTGAGTGAGAAAGTGAAAATTTTCACTGATCACAAAAGTTTGAAATATATATTCACTTAGAAGGAGGTGAATATGGACATCACAGATGGTTCGAATTGATGGCAGACTACGACATCGACCTTCAGTATCATCCAGAGAAGGTGAATGTCGTACCAGACGCTTTGAGTCGACTGCCCGAAGTGATGATTCTCACAGCTCAGTGGAGATTGCAGTAGGATCTACGAAAGATGGATATTGAAGCTGTCCTACCGGGAGTCACTTCGTCGTTAATGAACATGCAGATACAGTCGACGATTGTGGATCGAATCAAGACTGCTCAAGCTGGAGATGCTAAGATGAAGAAGATCAGAGAGCAGGCTGAAGTAGGACTCCGGACAGATTTTCTGATTCACGAGGATGGATCTTTGAGATATGGTAGTAGGATCTGCGTACCTGCAGGAGATATAAGAGAGGAGTTGATGAATGAGGCTCACAGTTCGCCTTATTGCATTCATCCTGGAGGTATGAAGATGTACAAGGATCTTCATCAGAATTTCTGGTGGCACGGTATGAAGAGAAGTGTGGCACGGAGCATTTCCAAGTGCCTCATGTGTCAGCAGGTGAAGGCTCAGCATCATCGCACTGCTGGACTGCTACAACCTCTGTCAATTCTGGAGTGGAAGTGGCAGCACATCACGATGGACTTCGTGACTGGCTTACCTCGGAGCACCAGGCAGAATGATGCAATCTGGGTCATCGTTGATCGATTGACCAAGTCTACGCACTTTATATCGTTCCGAGTAGGACAATCCAAGGAGATACCGGCGAGGAAGTATATGGAGGTAATAACCCAACTCATCCCTTCGTAATTCCCTTCTAGTACCAATAATGACGTGATTATGTTGTGTAGGAGAACGCGCGCTTGCATGGAGTCCATGTGAGCATTGTATCAAATCGTGATACAAGGTTCACGTCTCAGTTCTGGAAGAGTCTGCAGACCAATTTGGGTACCAGTCTGTAGTTCAGCACAGCGTATCACCCGCAGACGGATGGCCAGTCAAAGCGGACCATTCAGATTTTGGAGGATATGCTGAGAGCTTGAATGCTGGATTTCAAGGGCTCGTAGGAGGATCATCTACACCTGGAAGAGTTCTCCTACAACAACAGCTATCAGGCGAGCATTGGCATGGCGCCATTTGCTACTCTCTACGGGAGGAAATGTCGATCGCCACTGAGCTGTGATGATATTAGAGATAGAGAGTTATTGGGACCCGAGATGATTGTTGAAGCAGTGGAAGTTGTTCGAGATATCAGGGACAAGCTTCGGATTGCTCAGGATCGTTAAAAGCATTGGGCAGATGCTAACTGGCAGCCTCTAGAGTTTCAGCCGGGAGACCTTGTATTCCTGAAGATCTCCCCGAATCGAGGAGTGATTCACTTTGGGAAACGTAGGAAGCTCAGCCTGAGATACATTGGGCCCTTCGATGTTATGGCGAGAGTTGGCAAAGTAGCTTACCGCTTAGCCTTGCCACCATCTTTGGAGGGAGTTCACGATGTCTTCAATGTGTCTCATCTCCGTCGGTACATCAGCGATCCATCTCACGCTATGGACTACTCTGAGATTACAGTCTGCTCGGATCTGACTTATGACCATCAGCCAGTGCAGATTCTTGACAGGCGTCAGAAGACACTAAGGAACAAGACTGTCTATCTTATTAGAGTGATGTGGCGACATGACTCGCTAGGAGAATCCACTTGGGAGAGAGAAGATGAGATGAGAGAGCGTTACCCGCATCTATTTCCTGATCAGTGATTGTTAGGAATTCCGTGGGCGGAATTGTCTTTAAGGTGGATATGATGTAACGACCAGTTTTAGTGATACGTTTTATTCGTATTCTTTCGTGTTGGACATCTTCTTCGTATCCGTAGTTGAGACGTATCATACCCAGTACCCGTATCAGCTACTAACCTTTATGCGTTTAACTATTATTATTTTTAAAAATCTAATATGAAATATCTCATTTAATAATTACTTTAAAAATTCAAAACTTTTTAAATTCAAATATTTTTGAAATCTTTCCAAATTGAAACCAGTTAAAACCTATAATTAAATTGACTTTATTAGCCTCTAATTTCATCCTAATTACCCCATAAATAACAAATCAAATCTGATCAATAAAATTTCAAACTCTGTCCTATTATAACTTATAATGATCCCTTTTCTAATATAACTCTACCCTAGTTTTTCCTACATCTAGCCGCACCGAGGTTGGTTTCCACGCAACCCAAGCCTAATCCTTTTAGCCTACGAACTTTTTAAAAACCTAAAGCTAACCTGTAAAGAACCTAGGGTTCACAGACTCTGCCCTTCATCTCTTTTAGAACCCCCTCACGTAGCTAGCAAACACCTAAGACGAAACCCTAGGGCTTTTAAAATAGAACCTATACAACACCTCTCTCCTCATGCAATAACAGTCGCCCTCTCCCTTCATTCAATCCTCACGGCTTCAGATCCCGAGCTTGAGTACTAGGAGGATCCTTTCGAGACGTCTGACTTAGAGAGCCAGGAGTTCGCCGTAGACGCCGAGTCTCTTCCTGCGGAGGACTAGGGACCTTCACTATTGCTGCCTCCCTTAGTTTTACTTTCAGTACTTTGTTTAGCGTACGTTTCTCCTTTGCTGTTACTTTGGCCCAGCTGTGGCTTTGACGCTTAATTTCATGTATGGACATTCTTATCTCTGGATGTGGCTTTATTTTATGAATGTTTCTTATCGTTCTGAAATGCATGTAAGGACCTACTTTGTGTTTTTATCACAGACGCTTATTGAACCCGAGCTTCACCTCTCCAGTTCATGCGGACCTATAACGCTCTCGCTTCCGGTGTCTTTTGGAAAGCGGAGTGTTACACACCCATGCCCCCTTCAGTGGTTGACCATCTTTTGATGGGAAGCCACCATCTGCTACTAGCCTCCAGTGGTAGCCACTGGATGACTTGTAGTTAGCAGGTTGCCACAAGGCTGGCTTGACCAGGGTTGGCAGATGGCCGATATTACTGGTAGCTCTGTGCAACCATCGATGATGCCCTTGTGTTACTGATAACATTTTTGACACGGCATGGTGACTGCTTCACCTTCATATAGGTCTAGATGATGGTTTGTTTTATTTTTCTTTGAACAAAGAGTTTGTAACTCTCTATGAACGCTTTATTCATATGCAACAACTCTTTAAGGTAAATTCTACTTGTAGTCAAATCAATCACAACTCCTTGTGAACTTTTGACCATTTTACATCTCATGTACATATAGGTTTTCATTCTTTCATCATGATGAGTTGAGGACTTGAGTGCAACTTTAAAAAGCTTGATTCATAATTTAATAGTGATTGATCATACTTTACGATCAAGGCAAGCGTACAACAGTGACACTAGCTGCATGTGAAGACATCCAATTTTCAGAATAGTAATTATTTAGTTGGTGTGAGATTGTGATCTTATCTAAATATATTAGGCATGACAACAACGTGTACAGTGCTTTTTGATCTTTTCATCATAATTATTTTGCTAAGATGTCTATGGTGTGAAGAACTGTCAAACAATATTAATATCTTTATATTGTTAATTGATAATACGTCACCATTGTTCTTTATTAACTATCTGTGACACTAACCTCCCATACTTGAAGAGACGAATTCCATCTTGATCTGCACATCCCTTTGAATGCTTTTGAACCATACCAAATGATTACCTAATAATGACCAAAGTGTCGTTGATCAGTAAAGGCCAAAGTATAGACCTAACACATGCAAGATTCTTTAGCATGTCTCAGTTTTAAAGATTAACACGCACCGGCCGTCACTTGGGAATTTTGTTGACAGTGAGAGTATGCTACCACATAGAAGTTTCTTGGCAGATCGTTCTATGAACGTGTTTCACAACAAACACATGCATATTGACATCTCTATGGTAAAGATCGGGGTATACTCTTTGGGATATCAATGTTCTGTCATGTTAGTCATTCGATCATGAATATTTAGATTATGCTTAAGTGGTTGCTTATATATTTTTATTGGGTTTTTAGCATATCTGTCCCTTAAATCTTGTGTATTTTGATATCTGTCCCTCAAAAGTTCGTATCTGCTCTCAGGTCTATTAAAAGCTTGTATTTAACCTTAATGGTCACTCTCACTAATTATCTGTTAAAATCTAAACGGAAATGGGAATATTCCGTTAGGTCTGGGATTAACGACGTTGGGGGGAGGGGGTTCTGGGGGTTTTAGGGTGGTGGTGGAGGCGGCGGCGGCGGCGCCGCCTCATCTGAGGAGGAGGGGGCGCCGCCCCCGCCCCGCCCCCTCCCCTCCCCTGCTTTACTCGGGGGGAGGGGGGGCGGCGCCCCCTCCCCCTCATCCTCGTCTGAGGAGGAGGCGCTGCCTCCTCTCCGGCGTTTTCATTGGGGGTGGAGGGTAGGGGTGGAAAAATGAGCCCGACCCAATCCGACCCGATCCGAACCCGGCATCCTTAACCGGGTATTGGTAGGGGCCAATCCGGGTCAAGTAGGAAACGGGTTGACCCGACCCGACCCGACCCGGATAAAATCCGGGTAGGGTATGGGTGTGGCATGTCAACCCGGATGACCCAAATTCGATCCGGTTTACTTTCTCTCTATATATAAAAATTTATATAATAACTTCAATACATAGTTGCAACAGGAGTTGTGCTTATACGATTTGAATTGTTGTCCTCTTCTTTAAGAGGTCTTGGATTCAATTCCCTTTACGTACAACTTTTTAGTTAATTTTATTACTTTCGTTAATAAAATGGTAACGTTAATTATACTTACTTGCTGTCATCAGTGCGGTTTAAGCGACGAGCTACTGGAAATTATGCAACACTTAATAAATTGTCGGTGGCTCTTAATAAATAGCTGGATATCGAAAAAGGATTGGTAGTGTATTAGTCAAATCTTAACCCGACGGGTTAACCCAAATCTGACCCGGAAATTTTTCGGGCCACCCGAACCCGACCCGGATTCAATCCGGGTCGGGTTAGGGTTTACCCCTATCTGAGTCGGGTCAAAACTGACCCGACCCGAACCCGAACCCACCCGACCCGTTTGCCACTCATAGTGGAGGGTGTGGGTTGATGATTCATTGGGGTTAATTAATGTAATTTGTTAATTGCTTAACTGTAAGCGTTGATTAGTCGTTAATTACTGTAATTAAGGTTAACTTTTTAACAGAATACTAGATAGAGTGACTATCAAGGTTAACGTTTAAAATTTAAGGGACTTGAGAGAAAATATGGACTTTTGAGGGACATGTATCAAACTACACGCAGGATTTAAGGGACACTTATGCTAAAAACCCATTATTATTTTACTTCCATTATGATCGTTATTTTTTTAAAACATAATGCATTGATTAAAATGCGTGGATTCTTCTGTTTTAATTTTAGTCCCTCCCCTCACTATCACAATCTCATGCTCTGATCCATCATGCTGCCTTCCGGCCCAGATTAGAATTGACACCGGTCTTTTTTATATCGTTCTCGTTGCAACTGTCATAGGGCCCATGAAATTTTGGCCTGTTTAAAAGAGGCCCATGGAATTAGGGGTTTAGGACGAGGGACAATAAAAGCGAAGCTTGGTACTTGCCTGGGATTGGGAAATTAGGGTTTCTGTGCCGCCGCGGTGAGATCTTTGACAGGCGGAGGCGGAGTAAGAAGAAGAAGAGAAAAAGATGGGACACTCCAACGTTTGGAACTCGCATCCCAAGAACTACGGCCCTGGATCTCGTGTCTGGTAGCTGATCTCGATCAATTGATATCTTCTCATATATTTTTTCCTTGTTTTTTTAGTATCTGAAAAATCATCTAATTGATCCAAAAGTCGATTAGTTTCTGGGCTTAGTCTTTAAGTCCTTGTATTTTGCTGCTTATGGTAGAATTGTTTGATGAATTATAACCTAAGTTAAGATGATATCCAATGTCATTTTGGTTTAAATTTAGGGTTTTGGTTATTGCATTGTTCGACTCTGCGAAAATTCGCATCCTTAAATAACTATTCAATCCCTTTAAACACTGCCTTTCCTTTAACCTTACAGTTCCAAGCTTTATTCTTGCAATATGTCTTTAATACATTATTGGATGTAGAGAAGGAATATTGACAAGCATTTGCATTAATTTTGCTCTTCTTTTGTAAAGGAAAGATTCATTGGCGTGGTTTACTGCTTATGGTCTTTATTTTCCTATTAATTTTTGTTCCTTGTGTTACATTATGATCTATTAGCGGAGATAAACTTGTAGCCAAGCCTATTAACTTCGTTGCTTCGGTAACAATTTATATTTCTACTGGCATAAATTGACTTGCATCCTGTCATTTGTTAACATATTTAGAACTCTGATAGTTGGTTTTGATACTAACATTGATATCAAAGTATTCGTTGCCAAATTAGATAATATTGTGAAAAGATGGTGGATTGGCTTTTAGGTTAACTATCATAGTTCCCTAGCTTCAAGTTTATCTAGAAGGACTGTTACTCTTCTTTTATTAGGCTGCTCACTCACGTGCTGATCTTGTTTCTTTGATATCGGTTTGATGTTTTCCATGATTTGCTGCAGCCGGGTTTGTGGCAATCCACATGGGTTGATTCGGAAGTATGGGCTTATGTGCTGCAGGCAGTGCTTCCGTAGCAATGCCAAGGAAATTGGCTTTATTAAGGTTAATCTCGATGACTTTCATTTCTATTGGTCCATGTTTATGTTTATTTTTTAATTCGTACTAGTATCATCATGAAAGTTGTCAGGGTAGCACTTCACAATTGTGAGTTTCTTTTGATGTGCTTGCATTTGTATTTGGTGCGACCATTTTGTGGAGTCAAAAAGTAATTTAAAACATGAAAAATGGATAATCATTCGCATAAGGCTGGTGTGCTGATGATAAACATTTGCATACATAAGGATAACTAACTTGCGAGCTGGCTCTCTCTGATGCTTGAAAACATATTAAGCTGACTTGATTGCACCCAATGCTATTCAGCCAAGCAAACAAAGTCAGTTCTTTTTATATTATTTCTTAACTAGAGTTACATGTGTATAGATTCATTCATGCAGTATGTTATTCTTAAGCACCACTTGCCATATCTAGTAGGTGTACACCAATCGAGAATCCCTTGATCACATTCATGGATACAACTTTTACCCCTAGTTTGACCTGAGTGATTGTATCCTTTAACTGATATATCAAACTACTAACTAATCATATCAAAGACTGGTGGTTCCATCTGTTAGATGGAATTGTCCCAAGAATGTATTTTTGTGTCTTAATTACATGCCCTTACTCTTGAATGTATATTAGATTTGCCTATGCTTAATTGAGTGTGTTCATCATGCTAATCTGCATTGCTTAGTAAACATCTCTGTAGTATGTACAGAAGGAGCATCTAATGAACAACTAGAGATATTTCAAAGCAAACAGAATGTTCACTGATTTTTTCATTGGGTGTTGGGGGTAGATAGTTGAAGTGTGCTAATTTGATGTCATCCAAAGCTCTTCTTAACCCCCAACCCCAACCCCAACCCCAACCTCTCATCGTCATCATCATCAAAGCCTTCATCAAAGCCTTTATCCCCAAAAAGTGGATTGGCTTGATGGACTCTATAGAACGAATGTCAGAATGTGATCACGTCAGATCGTGTCGAATTGTGATGTTTGATACTCATTTTCCCCACTCCCAAACCATGACCAAAAAAAATTAAAAAATAGGGTTTTTCTCATATTAGTCCCTTAAATCTTTCATAATTTGATATTAGTCCCTTAAATCATTGAAATTTGAATTTAGTCCCTTAAATTTAATGAACCAACCTAAATAGTCCTTCGAGTTAGCAGCAGTCAAAATTTGGACGGTAAATGCTTAACTCTGTTAAACTTTAATACGGGCTGCCCGTTTTACCCCTCTAATCCCTCAACGTTAAAAACCCCAACGGCTACTTCCCCTCATCTTCTTCCCTATAAATCAACGGGCACTAAATCAAACCAAGCTGCCAGCAACATTACCCAAACCCTCCTCTTCTCCTCCTTTCTCTTGTCTATCAAATTCCACACCAACGACAGTGCGGCAAGGGTCTTCTCCTTCAGCTCTCCCCAATCCAAACCAAAATCCAGACTCCAATGACGACGGGCTACCAAGATGAGTATGCAGATGGGTCTGTCTCTAGTGGCACACGGTCAAGGACGTGTTACTGTGGACTGGCATGCAAGATGTGGAAATGTAAGAAGGGAGATAATGCAGGGTTGGATTTTTTCGGCTGCCCCAAATACAGGGGTCCTACATGCAAAGGCTGCGGGTATTTTGAGTGGGTTGAAGATCCAAGGAACAATGTTAGAATGATGCTAAGGAAAGAGTTAGGAGTATTAGTAGAGAAGATTGATGCAACTCTCATGTATTTGAAATGTGCTGTGATTTTTGGTGTGGTAGTTTTTGTTTTCTTAATTGGGAAGTTAATGTAATGAGGATGGTTGTAGTTAGTGAATGTATTATCTCCAATGTTGGGGAGAGTAGGCTAGGTGTACTGATTGAAATCCACATTGAATATGGTGTGAACTCAAGGTGTATGTTAAAATTCCCCAATGAATTGATGTTTATATGTGGTTGGTTCATTTTGTTTGTATTTCATATTCTTATGGATGTTCACATGAATGGTTGGTTAATGTCGTGCTGCTGTAAATCATGTTGGCGTAGATCATGTTTGTATTTCATATTCTTATGGTGTATGTTTGTATGCAATTGTGCTGCTGTAAATCATGTTGGTGTTGATGTGAACCAACCAATCAGCAACCCTAACAATTACCCATATTCCACTTCCAGCCCCCAATTCAAAGCCCAACAGGAAGAAGCTTTCCCTTGCAGCTGGTTCGATTTGTACATGCCACAGAGCCCTGGAATCTATGAACTGGCCCTTGGCAGCCAGCTGCTGCCTTTTGGTTTTGGAGGAGGAGAAGCTCCCAAGACTGCAGCAGCAGAATTTGGACCCCTGTGATTCTTAAATTAGGCATGTTCATCTTGTCACTGATCCATGAATGAATGCATCATGAAATAGCAAATAGCTAAGGAAATTAATGTGTCCTCTTGTGGACATATGGATGTTTTGTTCTGCTCAACAACTCAAATGGGATAGATTGTGCTTGCAAGGTAATTCCAGTGGGGGCATTGGTAGAGGTGCATTGCATCTCAACAGCAAACATATGGAAGTGAGAGTAATAGCAACAAAAACTGAGAGTATTAGCAGCAAACATATAGAACCTATTGGAATTGATGCATTGCATACTACTCATCCCAACAACAATCATATGGAACCAATTACCAATTTCTCTGCTCAACAAAACTCAATCCAGATATCCATCTTCAGACAAACATATGGAACCAAATGGAATTGCTGCATTGCATACAACTCATCTCAACAGCAAGCATATGGAACCAATTACTCATCTCAACAAAACCCAATCCAGATATATGAGTTCATAAACCACAAATGAGTGACAGTCATAAGCTGATTACAACAGACAACAGACTCAAACCATAGAATCACCATGTTCTTGATCACCATGTCAGCCTACTCATAGTTGTATCACAAGACATACAAAATATAGTTGTTTCCATCACTGATAAGAACCAGAAACATACATACAAAATCTGAGATATGTCCATAACCCATAGTCTCCCCATCACTGATCCATACTACCTACCTCCAGATGACCTTTCCAATAGGAAAACCAGCATAAGACTGCTCAGATCCTTGAGATCCCATAACACCAACAGGATTGGTGCCTTCAGTTGGATTGTTGAATTGAGATGTTGGATTGGTGCCTTCAGCTGGAGTGTTGAATTGAGATGTTGGATTGTTGCCTTCAGCTAGATTGTTGCCTTCTGATGCATGCCCCCTTGCTATTCCCTTACCTTTTCTTCTCTTTTCAGTACCTGACATTTGAGCACCTCTAGGAGTACCAAAAATGACACCACTCCTACGTCTTGGTACATGGGTCTCTTTTCTTCCTCTTCCTCTTGCTGCTATCAGTTTTGTTCTTCCAGTAGAGGGTGTAGACCTATAGTAGGCATATAAGCAAGTGTAAATATACAACATATGAGACAACAATATGAATAGTATTCTTCCATATATATGTATTCTTGTAACTTTATAGGGTACCTTGATTCCTGAGTTTGTAGGGGTGCTCCAAATGGCTCCACTGTGTACTGCTGCATTCCTCTGCTAGCATGTTCAAAAAGTAGGGTTTACACTGTGTCCTGATGCAACCTCTTTAAACCCTACCATTGATGCTTTAAAGGATACAAACATCCTCTGAAATGCCTTGTCTTCTTCCAACTTAACTGCTATGTGACTGCCTGGATTTGTCCTCAATAACTCATGATGTAGAGTTTCCACCAAGTCATAACTATCTTCAACATTACCATACAGGTTTTCCCTTGCTCTCTCCCTGCCTCTCCATGCCATATTATAGTTGATGGTGACTCCATAATTGTTTTGCATCATCCAAATAATCTCCTTTGGAGTGATGCTAGGCCTCTGCTTCACCTCTGCCTCAATGTTCCTGGCCACCCAAGATGCTGATGCCTGGTAGTTCCTGCAAGTGTTCACTCCCATGCATGAATGCTCCCCTACAGCTTTGCTTATCTCCATTGTTTGCCCATCCACCAACCTCTTAGCTCTAAGATACCAATTGCAATCCTTACTAGAACATCTTGCCACAACTCTTATTGCATCATTCTTAACATAATTGTAATTGAAATTATGCTTTATGCTGAATTGTTGCAAGCATAATCTCAACTCCTTCACATTTTTAAACTTCTGACCCTCATCCATCAATGGATCATCCCAATTGACCTTGACCACCTCTTCATGCAAACCCTCCCCAACTTCATCATCATCTGACATGTCCTCCTCTTCAGAGCTGTTCCAAGAATGGTATCCATCTTCAGAGTAGCAGTCATCTGCATCATCATTAGCAACTTCTTCATTGTCAGCATCTAATTGCTCTCCTTCATCCACCATGTTATATGCATCATCATCTTGATCATAGTTCACATTGTACCCATCAATATCTGCCTTATCTTCAGGTGAGTAACTTTCATCCTCACTGGAACTGGAGCTTTCATCAATGGTGATTTCACATGTTGAAGTTGACATCCTTGATCCTTCTCTTGGAGGATTTCTCCTCCTATAAGGTGTATAATTCATGCCTCTATCACCAGTTCTCTGCTCAAGCACTAAAAACATCTCCACTCTCTTCTTCATCACATCATGTGTTCTCATCAGCTTCATTAAACCATCATTTGACTTAATCCTCTTAAACTTCCTAGGATTTGATCCAAGTACTGTATACGATAACTTCTGCATATACTCCTTTGCAGGAGGTAACAACTCACCAATATAATCTGAAAAAGATTCCAAACTGAACTTACTCACTTCCACTCTCACTGTCTTTCTATTCCCACACTCATACTTCTTTCTCCCTGTCCTTGGTATATTTCTCCAGTAGCCATTATATCTGAGGGCTATCTCCACAACACCATCTTCCATCATGTCTTATCCTGTTAAGCAGCAATTTATGCACAACTTGTCCTGCATGTCAATCATATACGTATATTTGTCAAACATACATGCATGTCAGCCAAACTCACATATACATATACTTGTAGTCAGCCAAACTCACAAAATCAATTCAATCTGCCTTCAACATATACATGCAGCCAGCCTAACACAATAAAAGATGCTGCTCATTCATATACATATATATAATCAAGCAGTCAGCCATAAATATGCCTATACATGCATGCCACAACATATACCTATACATGCATGCAGCACATATACATTCAACCTAATATTCATGTCATTACCACACAAAAATTCAACCTTTATGCAATACAATCCCTAAATCACAAAAATTCAACACTGCTCATTCATATACATATCTATAATCAAGCAGTCAGCCCTAAATATGCCTATACATGCATGCCACAACATATACCTATACATGCATGCAGCACATATACATTCAACCTAATATTCATGTCATTACCACACAAAAATTCATCCTTTATGCAATACAATCCCTAAATCACAAAAAATTCAACCCTTATCAATTATAACACCAACTAACATCAAAAAACCCAAAATCCTAAAGCAAAATCAACTAGCAGTGAAATTGATGCCTACATTGGAATTTTTGATTCGTTTGCAAATTACACTCAAAATCACCTAGCTATTACCTCAACTCTTTCGTATCCAACCTTCTAGACCTCGATCGTCCAAAAAAACTCCCTTGATTTCCCACAGTTTCTTCCCTCTTCGCCAGCGCTGCTAGGATGAAATTTTTAGGGTTCAATTTTCTTGTGAAATGCATAGAGAAATGTGTAGCAGTTGTTTTGGGCAGCGCTTTTAACCCGCGGAGTTTTATGCACATCCACGTGACCATCACGTGTTTCTTTAACCCAAGGGCAAGTTTGTCCAAAGTTAACGCAAATTTAAGTCGGGTTAGTTTTTTAACGTAAATGATCCAAAAGGGACTATTTAGGTTAACGTTAAAGATTTAAGGGACTAAATTCAAATTTCAAAGATTTAAGGGACTAATATCAAATTATGAAAGATTTAAGGGACTAATATGAGAAAAACCCTAAAAAATAAGATAAAATTAAAACAACAACATGATGTCAAATCCTTTGTCATTGACATTAATCACATGATGTATATCGTGTTTGAACAGAAAGTATCCTTTTTATTTTATATTTTGTGCTTTCTTGAGCAATTGATTTGTTCTCCCTTTTAGAGGGGATTTTAACTATTGAAGTTATACTTTAATCGTTCAATCTGGACTTGGCTCGGTCATGCCAAATTTGCAGGTCAATTGGCACGGTCGTGCCAATTTGATATGGAGGTGCCAAGAAATGACACGATCGTGTCAAAGTTCCAGTTTAATTGGCACGGTCGTGCAGACTCGACAAAGATTTGCACAGTCTCTAGTGCAGGAAGTGGTCCGGTCGAGCTAGAATCGGTATGACTGTGCTGATACATAGAAAAGTCAAGTCGTCCTTAATTTAACTTTTGATCTGATCCATTGATCTATTTTTGGATCGAATCAAATGACCATGACTCCATACGACTCCAGAGGCTATTTAAACCCTTTCTAGGGGTTGTTTTGACAAGAAGAGAAGATCGAAGAAGCGCGTGTGTGAGCCGTTATTAACTTTTTCTTCACACGTCTTGGAGATTGAGTGCATGATTTGGTGAGTGAATTCCATTGTAATCTTCTTCTTGGTATCTTCCTTTTCAGATTGAGAGATCGTTTGAGAGAGCTTGGTGTTTTCTTCTCGTGAGAAGAGTTTGAAATCCAGGTTGGGAGTTGTTTGGTGCTCTCGTTTATTGAAGGAGATTGAAGGAGTCGGTTTTACTTGCTCTGATCTTAATAGTGGAAACCTTCATCGGGAAGCTGGTTGTATGCATCGTTGGCGGGTCGAACCAGAATAAACTCTGTGTCTTTCTGTGCTTGATTTGTTACTTTCTTGTTTAGTTGCTTTTATCTGTTTTGGTTGGTTAGATATTTACCACTATCGTTTCTCTCTTTATGATTGTGACATAGCGATTGGTTGGGTCGCTGTTTGTCCCCTTCCGCTGCGCAGGGGAACCCCAACAAGTAGTATCGGAGCATTCAAGTTGTCGGAGAGTACATAATGGCAGAGGCATATTAAACAGCTGGGTACAAGATTGAAAAGTTCACATGAAAGACTAGCTTCAGTCTCAGATGCATGAGGGTGAAGGCCAAAGGCGGATCTGTGCATAGGTTGTGAGGCATGGGCCCCACCAAGATTAAAAAAGGATATATATGTACTATATTTGTATATATGTGTATATGTGTATATGTAATAGGCCTCCACCAAAATATATACGTATTGGGACCCCACCAAACCAATGATCTGGTTTCGCCACTGGTGAAGGCTATGCTCAAGCACGAGGGACTATATATGATAGTCTTTGACAAGAAATCTATTCCAGATATTGTCACATACTATGCGGGATCATAGTTAGATATGAAAGCCCACACCGCTATTCAGATGGCCTTATCGGACAAAGTCTTTTGCAAGGTTGTGAAAGAGGAAACTGCAGAGTCGATGTGGAAGAGACTCGAATCCCGTTATCTGACGAAATTACTTACATGAAGACTGTATCTACTGCAGAAATTGTTCATGCTCAGGATGATACTCAGGATGAAAGAAGTGGCAGCACTATATGATTACCTTGATGAGCTAAATCAGTTGGTGTTGGATTTGCAAGCTGTGGAAGAGAATGTATGTGATGAGTACCAGTCAATTGCATTGTTATGTTCCTTACCTGAGGAGTATTCACACTTTGTCAAGACCATGACGCAAGGCAAAGACAATCTCTTTAGAAGAGGTCATGCAGCTCTTTTTTTGAGATCGGTCATGGTAGGCGATCCAAGATAGATCCAAGACAAGGAGACCCAAGTGGAATGGTCAAGGTGGTGACGACCATGTATGCTATTACTTAAAAACCCTGGACATTGGAAGAACACGTGCCCACAATTGAAGGCTAAGGTAAACAGGTTGCTTAGCATATAGCGGTGTTTGGTGGTGTGCATACACTGATATTAATAATGGTGAGATGTTAAGTTGTATCTTCCTTGGAAGACAAATGTGCTTCATGGATTCTTGATTCATGGTGTGATTCCCATATAACTCCGCTACGGAGTCATTTTGTGACATGTAGTATGCTATTACTTAAAAACCCTGGACATTGGAAGAACAAGTGCCCACAATTGAAAGCTAAGGTAAAAAGGTTGCTTAGCATATAGCAGTGTTTGGTGGTGTGCATACACTGATATTAATAATGGTGAGATGTTAAGCTGTATCTTCCTTGGAAGACAAATGTGCTTCATGGATTCTTGATTCATGGTGTGATTCCCATATAACTCCGCTACGGTGTCATTTTGTGACATGCACTCCTAGAGACGATCCGGATATTTACATGGAGAACGGAGATATGTCTAGAGTAGCAGGGGTCGTCACACTGCGGTTCAAGATACATGATGGAGCCATTAGGACACTCATAGGTGTTAGACATGTACCAGACTTACAGCAAAATTTTATATTGCTTGGAGCCTTGACTGGTGTGGGATGTTGCGTGGTGCTCAGGGGAGAACTGCGAATTTCTAGGAAAGGTCTTTTTGTGATGGCGACAAAAAAGGTAGGCAACCGTTATAAGCTTCAGGGTCAAATGATGATGAGTCAGAGGTCTAGCACACCAGAGAGCTCTGGTTGAGGAGCAATTGGGACTCATGGGAATACCGTGACTGGAAAGCAGGATCGGTTGCGGAATGGAATAGCTGTGGTATGCAGCAAGAGATCGTCAGGTGACAAAGTTCAGGGGACATCCCATTGTGACAACTCGATGTGCGTCTCAGATTGTCTACAGGGAAGCAAGTGGCTTCAGGGTAGAGTTGCAGTCTTCAGCATGATCTGTTGCTTAGCGCATGATGTGTTGGCAGTTAGGGTATAGAGCGATCACATCACATTAGTGAGGATCCAAGGAGATGGTGCGGGTGGCATGGCTCACTGCTAGCGAGAGAGGTAGTACGTTCAAGGCATCATCTGGAGTACGTAGGACCAGCGATTCAGATATGAACATGAGCTAAGGATTTACAGAGATTGTAAGGGTGCCGTGGTGAAAATCTTTTGGAGGGTTAAATCCAAAGATGGTGAGTTGAGGATGTCAAAGTTGCATGAAGAATGTGATTTCAATTCATGTTTGGGGAAGATAGCGCTTGGTGGTTCCTCGGAAGGTAGAGGCGGATCAACTCAGGTGATTATTATGGAAGGTGGTCATGGATCGACTTCGGGCATTTCAGGAGACGTGGTGTTAGTTCAGTTGATGAAGACTAAAGTTGCCAAGTCAACCTCAAAGAGAGATTGCCACAAGTAGGGTGGTGAAGATGGTGCAGCTCTTCGAGCTCAAGAGGTGCTTGAGTTTGGAGAATCTTATGGAGTGTTGACGCGTCAAAGGGCATGGTTCCCGTTGACAAATTGGTGGTTTGGCGATTAAGGTAGAGATGTTTGATGCTTGATTGAAGTTTGAAGCAGTGTAGAGTGTTGAAATTATGCTTTAAATTTTCAATCTAGGCTTGGCACGGTCGTGCCATGCTTGTAGTGCAATTGACATGATCGTGCCAAGTTGACAGGGAGTGCTCAGGAAATGGCCCAACGATGCCAAAGTCTTGGTTCAATTGCCAGAATCGACACGATCGCGTCGATACGCAAAAAAGTCAAATCTTCCAGATATCAACTTTTGATCTTTGGATCAAATCAAACGGCCACGACTCCACAGTCCACACAACTGCAGAGGCTATTAAAACCCTCTCTAGGGTTTGTTTTGACAAGAGAAGAAGCGTGTGTGCGCGCCGTGATCAAAGTTCTACGTGCGTCTTAGAGATTGAGTGCATGATTTGGTGAGTGAATTCCATTGTAATCTTCTTGGGATCATTCTTTTCGGGTTGAGAGATCGTTTAAGATGGCCTTGTTTTCTTCTAGTGAGAAGAGTTTGAACTTCGGGTTAGGAGTTGTTTGGTGCTCTCGTGTATTGAAGGAGATTGAAGGAGTCGTGTGTACTTGCTTTGATCTTATTAGTGGAAACCGTCATCGGAAAGCTAGATATAGTCACCATTAGTGTCAAGGTGACCAAAAGCCCATCGGCTTGGCGTCCGGCCCGTCCGGCCCGGGCCCGGGCCCGGGTGCGTTGATCAAGCCGCAGACCCGGCCCGGCCCGAGTCCAGGGCCGGGCTTCTGGCCACCCCCGGCCCGACGGGCCGGCCCGGCCCGGCATGGTACTCTTATGTAATTTAAATTTAAATTATGTATTTTTTTGCCATTAACATTTTAACATAGTAAGAACCATAATTAGCAAATTAATATTATGCAATTAATAAAGTAATTGAGAACAGACTAGGAAAAAATCTAATGAAGGAAAAACTGAACGAAATCATAAGTTTCACTAAAGAAATTTTGAAATTTTATGGTATTGAATAAGAAAGAAATTTGAATATGAAATTAGCTACACAAGGAATAACAGTGCAATATTAAGGATGAGATATTGTCTCCATAAAGAAGAGACTTAAATATGATACCATAAATATATTTGTAATAAATATTTGAAACAGTCTTCCGATTTTATAAATTGATTGTTCACGATCATTCTCATATTTTAATCAATTCAAATTGACTTTCCTTTTCCTTTTATGCTGTTTTTATATCCGTTTAACTGCATGCCCTAATGCTGAATCCCAAATCAAAACTTTTCTCTAAAGAAACTTTTAAGATTTTTTTTAATTTAAAAAAAAGTAAATAGGTCGGCCCGGCCCGGCCCCGGGCTTGTCTGGGCCTCGGGCCGGGCTTCTGGCCCCAGCCGGTCACCGGGGGCTGGGCCGGGTCAAAAATTCAACCGGCCCGGTCCATGGCCCGGTCAAGGCCTGATCGGGCCCGGGCTAGGCCGGCCACCGGGCCCGACCGGCCTGATAGCCACCTCGACATTAGCGGGTCGAAACAGGGTAAACTCTATATCGTTCTGTGCTTGATTTGTTGCTTTTTTCGTTTAGTAGCTTTTATCTGATTTGGTCTCTCTGGAAAATCGTGACATATCGATTAGTTGGGTCGTCGTCCGTCGGCTTCTGCTGTGCAGGGGAACCCCAACATTAACTCCATTAACTGAAGCGGTCAGTTTCTTGAAGTTCCTAAAAATTTAGTTAAAGAAGCAATAGTGTAGATTATTGGTTGATGACAACTCTTGGCTCTAATTGCAGACGGCATTTGTGTTCCTGAGATCCAGTAGTTATAATTCATGAACTTATGACGACTAGATGAGATCAGGGACAGACTAACATAATACCGACTAACATTTAATGCTGAGAGTGGTTGGACACCCTCACTAAGTACCTAGACAATGCATGTTTTATTTAATTTTATTTAATTGTAATATGATATACAGTATTCAGTGATTATGAGATTAGATCAAGTGGGTAAGGTTTTAAGCTTGGACCAAGGAGATACAAGGTTTAGGTTTTTCTTTATGACTTGTTTCTTTCTTTTATTATTATTGTTATTATTTCACCTTTCAATGCACAAAGCGTCATCCCAAGGAGTGACACATGATATGGTTCTGGTTGCAAAATCACTCATGTTCATGTGATCCTATGGTAAAGTTAACTTGATTGGATTATGGAAAAATGAATGTAGTTCATCTGTTCATCATCTCTAGTTTGAAGGTGCACTCGTTTGGAATTATATTTACTTTTAGTTGGACTGCAGCATTTGCCAGTGCATGCAAACTGAGATGCATGCATGCTAAATTAAAGTATATTAATCATTACGTTTGTATGTTCAGTATATATGATGTTCAACATGGTAAAATCATTATATCCTCTTATTTATTTGTTTTGAATGAGAAACCAATCAGTTTTAATAGGAGGGATTGGGGATACCTTGATATCTTCTCTAACAACAGCGCATTGAAAATTTCTTTGATGTGATTTTTTTTAATATTTCATGACATTTAACAACTATGTAGTTGCATGAGCAGAATTTGTTGTTCTTAAATTGAATGAGTTTAAACTATATGTGGCTAATGACTAAGTTCATCCCTGTTGGCCAATTAGCATTCTAGGATCTATTGCAACAATCTCTCATCCATGGTTGTCTTACCTGGGAATTTGGCACCCATTTAGGTGGGATATACTCAAACTTTCTTCCCAAATCTGGCATGGAGTATTGGGCTGTATAACCAGCCCAATATGATGGGAAGGCTACATAATGGTAATAATGGAATACTAGTTTTAATTTGGGAAAAAACAATGACGTGCATTTCAATGGAATGCAGTACTTAGATTTTACATAATGAATAAACAATCTAATTGGACCTTTACCATGAGGACGCAAAGCACAATTTACTCATTGCCATGGTGGTGAGAATTAAATTTGATGTTTGTGTTTCAGTGTCATGTTCTTACTAATATGCCATATAACGTGTTTTCCAATGTCTACATCTAGTTTGTTCCCTTCGGTTAATTTTCATTGTATTTTTATATTATTGCTGTCTATCTTGTTTATTCTTACTTTTTTTTTGACTTAGTAGACATTACTATCTTAGGTATTCCTTTTAAGCACGATTAGCTTACACTTTATTTTTATTTGATCATTTGGCAGTACCGCTGAATGCTGTTTCCCTTTAAGAGCTGTGTTGGCGACTTGTTCGTTGAGGATGAGCGTGGCACAAACAAGAAAGGGTGCATTTCATAGTATTCAAAGTTATTGTAATGACGGTTTTGTTTAATATACTCGAAGGTACATCAAATGTTGGAAGTTCTAGCAAGCTTTCACCTATGGGTTTGTTATTTCTAGAAGATACTTACTTCTGAACTGGATGTCTTGAAGCAAATTTGACAATTTAATTTGCTTGATTCTGAATGGTGTTTGCTTGCTTGGATGCTTTGTTATTTTAGAGTTCACAGCGTGGCTTTGTTTCAGCTCAACTTTCTTCATATTCTTGCGTAGAGCTGGATTATTTTTGCAGCAATTTAGACGTAGCCAGTATCAGTTTCTTTAAATTGTTGGGCATGTGTAGGTAATATCTTAGACGAGGCACCAACTAATTACATGATTCTGGATGAAGAGGACGATTAAGTTGGGGGAGGGATCATAGATTAGATTGACATTGCTTAGCTCAAATCAACCTTGATTCAAGCACCATACAAAAGAAGTGTTAGGATATGGACATCACACTCATGTAGCATATTTCTGTTTCTATAGTCGTTTAGTTATAATATCAGTTTCAGCTACTTTTGTTTAGGAAGGTGCTTTTCTGAGCGGGACAAGTGTTGATCTTTGCATTGTATCTACTACAGCTGAGGGTATGGAATACTATATGATACTGGTGTGAATATGCACAAAATGAAAAAAAATACATGCATGCGGTACGTTTAGAATAATCAGATTCATGATCCTGTATGATCCATCTAGAAGAATAAGATTAATGATCCTTTTACAAGATGTCTTTACTAGCTCTTCTGCAACTTCTTCCAATACAGCCACATGACATCAGGGTGTGAATGGTGGTTTCTTGCACTTTTCTCATCTTTTATTGTTGCCCTTTATTGTTTGCCTTTACCTTGTTGCACTTTGCTTGGGGTTCCTTGGACATTTTATTGTGCATTGTTCAAGACGAAATGCTTAAATTTATGTCATAGCTTTTCTATTGCCACCAAAACCACAATCAAAAGTTAGTCTTCCCCTTTAAGATAATCCCTAATCATTTTTGATTGCCAATGCTTTCCATGAATTCACAAGCAAGCAAAGTTGCCAAGCTTGGGCAAAGTATTTTTAAGCTTCCACTTCATTTGCTCATAATTAGCTAATAACCAAAGCTACATGCCTTTGTTGCATTGTTGCACAGATATTGGCATATGTAAACGTCACGACGTGACGTGATGATACTTAAGCAAATTCTAACATGTATACTAAAAACAAAATGTATCAAATTTGCGTATCTGATTCTGATATGACACGACTTGGTGAATGAACCATCCGTGATTTCTAATTGTTGGCAGTTTATGTAGTTCCTTGGATTCTTCAAGGAATTGAAGCGTGCAAATGAGGCAAAAAAATATGGAAAGAAAGGTGTTTCACAAAATGGGCCCGGACAAAATCATGTTCTTTAAACCTACTATCATTTTCAGCATGGAATACTTAGTCTGCAAACATCCTCAGTGGTCCATAGGTTATACATATTCTATGTTCGCAATCATCATGAGTCTATTGCAAAAGATAAAAGAGAAAAGGTCGCATTTCCTATCCTTGTGCGTGAAGAGTCGATATAACCATATATATAGGAGAAAAATCATTAGCCACCATGTTAATTTCCACGTAGCTGCATAATTTTTTGATATCTTAATAAGATAAAGTCGTTTAACATCTTATAGATGAAGAATAACCAAGGACTCTAGCATTTTATGCCACTTTTAATTTTTACTTCTTTTGTACATATGTTGCACCGACTTTTCTGAAAGGGCAACATTTTGTATTGGATACGTACACAATAAGATTCTCGTAGGATACTCCAATGATTCTTGTTGGATACTATGTTGCAGAATAGGGCCAATTTTTCGTTCAAAAACGTTTGCGGATGTGGCTATATTCATCTTTGTGCTCTCTCTTTTTATTCATCGGAAAGCTGGTTAAAAGGGCGCGTGTTCCGCGTCCACCAAAGATCGATCACTGATGGCCGCCTCACTGGAAAGCAGAGGTAATGCTGCTAGATCACCGTCCTTTGGCATCTCGTGCTTGTTTCATGTTCACAATTTAGGATTACTAGTTAGATTATTTACTTATCAAGGGGTAGTAAGTTAACTCCCTCGGAATAAACAGTGAGAGTTTTATTGCAAGTTATGAGTTATTAATAGATATATGATAAATATTAGGTTAGCTGAGTGCTTAGATTATGCTTTCTCACCGTATGTCATAAAATATATTTGTTTTGTCGTATCCAAGACGAATGGTATTTGGAGTTTCACGTTATTTTATTTTTTATGTATTCACGTATTAGTATTTTATACCATATCCGATCTCGTACTCGTACCCGTGCAGCGCAGTATAAGACTGCATGTTTTTCTCATTGCTCTTTTATTACTCGTAACTCTGATTAGATATCATCATAAACGTTCTGATTGCACGAACAAATAAGCTTCTGCTAATCTCGGGGCTACAAAATTTTGTACAGCCGAGTACATATCCGATTCCTTTGACCATTGACCATCCCTTTCGGCAACAGCTGGAGCGCCTTGAGATTTTTCATTAATTCGCAATTTAAGCATACGTGAGTTTTCACGTGAAAAGTTTCAGTAATGAACTGTGATCATGTATTTTGCATGAGAAAAATGGGCGTTAGAACAATGTCCCATTATATTTTAAGCATTGAGATAATGAAAATAACAAGGAGAGATCCATACATATTTTAAGCACACTTGCTGATTTGTCAAGCATTGAGATCTTGGGGGGGATAAAGGTGCATGCGGTGGTGGTCCAAAGTGAAGCCTCTGCATGTGCCATCACTTAGCTGCTGCTGCATCACGCTAGCAGTTTCATGGCACAAGGGGGGGTCCTTTGAGACAGTTTGGAAAGAGGCTTTGAGGGCATGCATCTTCTTTGTTCCCTTCCCTTTTGGCCAGCACTCAAGATGTGGTCTCAAAGCTTAGGTTAATATCATGGCATATCTGCATACCATTGAATTTGATGCATAGTGATGCAGTTGGTAAGGCATGCGGTTTTTAATACGAAAATATTAGGAACGGGAAAAAGCGGTGGTTAAAGTGCAAAAAAAAAAGTCTAAGTGAAAAAACACCGACGGTAAACACATAAATATGGTGAAAATGGTATGCATGCAAGAGGCAACATCAGGCTGATGGATGTACCAGCAACATAGTACCAATATTGATGGGATAACCTTCTTTTTTTAGCCAAAAAAATGCATGATTAATTATCATGCTAATGTGACCTTCAAACAAAGGGTTGTTGAGGGTTGTTGAACCAATGGCTTCATTTTCGCAACCGCTTTGATTGCTTGCTTAATTAACGGCCCATTGCTTTTGAACCAAGGATGTGTATTAAGCAATGATTGTGGTTAGATAAGTTTGATGCGCTGTAATTACTTGTCAAGTCGTTTCCGTCACCCCTAGTTAAGTTCTGACCCAAATTTGCAACTGGTTTTTTATTTGGAAAAACAAAATTTTCAAAGGGATTAATGGGTTTCATATGCCATATGAGAGGGTGTCTCATACGCCCTCTCATATAAAGGGGGTCAAGTACAACAAGTACAAGCTCATGTGGGCTTGTACTTGCCCCTTTTATGTGAGAGGGCAAAAGAGATACCCTCTCATATGGCGTATGATACCCATTATTCTCTTATGTATGTGATTTATGGGTATCATACGCCATATGAGAGGGTGTCTCATATGCCCTCTCACGTAAAGGGAGTCGAGTACAACAATTACAAGCTCATGTGGACTTGTACTTGCCTCTTTTATGTGAGAGAGCATACGAGACACCTTCTCATATGGCGTATGATACCCATTATTCTCTTATGTATATTCGGTCACGTATTGAGCCTTTATTGCATGTGCCGCATTCACTTAGTGCTTTTGATGAGCTATGCATGTGTTCCTTTAGCTAAGAGATGACTTTGACCTTTTATGTTGTATAATACAAGTGACACACTATAAATGAGTCACATGTATACTAATATTATTGGTAATATAGCCTATGTAAAAAGAGAATAATGAGTATCATATAACAATCGAGGCATCTCCTGATATACTAAGACACAGAAAGTGTGGTGGTATAACAAGTACAAGCCCATGTGAACTTGTACCCCCACTTTTTGTGTCTTGTATTTGAAAAGATGCCTCACATGTCATATGATACTCATTATTCTCACTAAAAAAATCATCTTTCATTATCGGATACTCATCAATGCCATTTTGATATCTAGCCCGTTTTCAAGAAGATCCTAATATGGGTCCAATTTGGATACCTCAAAGCTGTTTACATCCCTTCTCATGACCTCAGCAAAACACACAAACATTAATTATGTTTTGATGCCAAAGTTGCTGATTCTGTAAAAGGAATTGCTGTTTAACTACCGTTTTACTCTTCGCACGGCCACTTATTTACAAGTTTGCCATTACCCCCACGCACAACCAACTTACATACAAGTTTGCAATTACTCCTCTTTAACCATCCCACACCTCCGACGGCCATGACTCCGACGATGATTTACTAGGATTTGGAAGGGAGGCTGGAGAGTTTGGATGAGGGGGAGATGGGACTAGGGATGTCGGCCGACGACCAGGACACGACGATGATTTACTAAGATTTGGAAGAGGATGCTGGAGAGTTCGGATGAGGGGGAGATGGGGCTAGGGATGTCGGAGGAGGCATCATCGCCGCCCACCGCCGATCGGTTGTTGCATACACATGTGCATTTTCGGAAATTTGTCTCTAGTTGTGTACTTTAAATGATATCAACGGCAAACTTGTAAATAAGTGGGTTGTGCACCGGGGTAATGGCAAACTTGTAAATAGCGGTCGTGTGCAAAGTAAAACGGTAGGTGCACGTAGCAATTCCCGGTAAATTAATACGTCTTAATCCTCGTTTAGTGAACGTTAGGAAGAAAACGACATCTCCGCACAAACCTTTCCCGTTAACGCGCCTCAAATTTCTTTTCCACTCCGATTATCTTTTCAGACCGTTATTCTATTCTCTCTCTCTCTCCCCCCATTTTATTGATTTCATTCTTCAATCATTTTCTTTTTTAGCTTTGCATTGCAGCAAAACCTCACTCTATAATTTCTCAAAAACCCATCTCTCTCTCTCTCTCTGAGTTTTTCCAGCAGAAATCTCCGAAGAAGAAGAAGAACTCATCATCATCATCATGGTTGCTGCAACCTCGACGCCTCCTCGAATCTCCAAGGACCCATCAACTACCCAAAGCCCAAGTCGACCCCCCCTCTCTCCTTCAGAGAAAACCAACAACAATGCCGACTCAATTTCGAGAAAACCCCGTGCCAAAGAGATCGCCTCACGCTATCTACACTCCTCTTCTCCTTCTGCTTCGCCCTCAAACAGAGCTCGCCCTCAAATTACAGCAGCAGCAGCAGCAGAAGAGAGCCCGAGGATTCTGTCGTTAACCACAACAACAAGAAGCCTAGCCGTCTCTTTCCAAGGCGAGTCATTCTCCTTTCAGACCACCAAGCTTAAGCCCATATCCCAAAACCCACCCAAAAGGCCCAAAGCCCGGCTGAACCCGTTATCAAAGAGCATGGATTCCTCGTCGGAGAAGAAAGGCCCGGCCTTGGCGGCCGTTAGGGTGATCGGGCACTCGGTGGTGTTCGATGACAAGGTGAAAAGAGCCTCCTCTGATGGAGAGGATATTTACTTGGCTTCGGATTCCGATAGCAGCAATTCTGGCTCTCAAGAAGGGAACAATAGCAAGGGTGGTGCTACGGCAAGAGGTATTAGCGTACCGGCGAGGTTTTGGCCGGAGGGCTTCCGTCCGATGAAGAAATCGGGAATATTGGATGCCCAACCGATGTCTCCAAGAATGTGTCCTTCGATTAGGCATAGTTCGCCTAGCAAAGTGATGGGTAGTCCTTTAAAGGGGCAATTGGGCATTGTGCCTTCGATTCTGAGCTTTGCCGCCGAGGCTCGGAGGGTGAAGAAAGGGGAGAGCAGGATCGTAGAAGCGCATTCGTTGAGGTTGCTGTATAACAGGCATTTGCAGTGGCGGTACGTGAATGCGCAAGCTGAGGTTGCGCTTTCGGCGCAGAGGTTGAATACAGAGGTACATTTTCTGATGTTGTTAATCTTCCATAAATAGTTGGTGTCACATTTTGTCATAGGATGGTTTCTTGGATCATCAATGTCTTAATCTACATGTCACTCACAACGAGCGATTACTTTTCTCATTAAGATTGTAGCAAATGCTGTTCAGCAAAAAGTTTGGCAATTGATAACTACTACCTTTTTTGGCAATTGTAGCATATGTCTCACTTGCTAGACTCTCACTCAAATTATATACTCTAATTTAGAAAGATTAATGGATTTCAATTCGTCCCTAGATGTGAACTTTTAGACTCTCATGTGATATGTAGCTAATGTTAATAACTACTAACTAGGTAGCGTGTATACGTCTATCATGGATCCCTGTTGTGCCAGACACCTGTCAGCCACGTCACATACCAGACATCGTCCTTATGTTTTGAGCGTGCTTCTTAGAATCTATTGAAGTGTCAGTTTGCTGTGTTGTGTCATACCTGGTGATCGTATTCGGGCATGCAACATAGGTGCCCTACCGTATGATACCACATTTAGTTGCTGCATGCCATTACCATGTGGATGAACACCCACATTTATTTTGAAAAAAAATGTTATTGTTATCTTTTTACTGTTGATACATCGTACTTCAACCATTCTATAAGTTTTATTGTCATCTTAATTTTATTGTTATCTCTTTAGATTATCAAATATTGGATGGTTCTTCAACCCTTGCACACATTTATTTGTCAGTTGTTTGTTCATAACATTATTTTTGTAAACAACTTTGTCATATGTTGGATTGATTCAGAATACATTCTACATTCTATCGCTTCTGCTTTGAAATATTTCATTATAAAGATCGTGACTATTGCATAATTTACATTGTCCTTCTAATATGAATTTCAGCTATTTGAAGGCATCTTCTAATACATACGTTGATATTACAGAAAAACTTGTATAATGCATGGATAAGTACATCAGAATTGCGTGATTCTGTCAGAAATAAACGGATCAAGATACAACTTCTGCTACAAAGTTCAAAGCTCACTTCCATTCTCAAGGGGCATGTAAGACTTTTGCCTTTCTCTTTACTTCACATGTTTAAATTGCACTTTTCAATATTAATGATCTCCTCTAGGCTTTGGATTATTATTCTTTATTTTTACTGTTTCTCTACTTTTGGATCCGGTGACTGCTAAGACTACAGATCGGTCAGTAGGGAAGTTAGGGATTTGAGTTATACATGTCGACTTAATGTAGAAGTTGGCAATTATTATTTTGCTTATGATGAATGAAAATCTTGTAAATACAACTATTGTGTTTTTGTAACCAATATGGCGGAATCTTGTAGATAGGTAGCACATTAGATACTTGGATGCTAGTTTGAGTAAATAGATCCTGTTGAGATTTGTGATACTCACACATGAATGAGACATGGGTGATGCACACATGAGTGGCCTAGGCATGCATGCATGAGTCAAGAGGTTTTTGCAAAGGATTCGGTTTCAATTTGAATAGCATGCAGGTGTTTGAATACAGATTAAAGTCAATTGATGCATGCGTGTTTCAGGTCCTATTCCTTTGCGGGTTTGAGTTCTTAGTTATTAAGTAACTAATCATAACATATGACAATCGTTCATGGGACATTCAAAATATTCTCCCAAAAATTTCAACACGGTCAAAATCACCCTCCTAAAAAAATTTGTAGCCACTTCAAAATCCCCTAAAAAATTTACAGCTAACTTCAAAATATTCACCCCCAATAAATTTTTTTACTCACATTCAAACTAAAATTTAGTTCTCTTGTAGAGTTTAGTTTCCCAAAAATTTTAATTCCCCTTAAGGTTTAAGTTCCGTTCAAATTTAGTTTCCCTCAAAATTTAATATTTTAGTTCCTTCCAGATTTAGTTCAATTAAAATTTAGTTTCCCCAGAGAATTTAGTTTCTCCAAAAATTTTAGTATCCAAAATTTAGTTCCCTTCATATTAAGCTTTCCCCAAAATTTAAGGATTTCCTCCAAAATTTACCTTCCAAAGTTTTAGGGTTTCCCCACAAGATTTTTACAAACTCTCATACTAAAAATTGATTCCTTAAGATTAAATCACAACTGTCTTTCTACCAACACTATTGTCCTAGTGAGCAACCCCCTTTTAAAAACATCCCTCAATTATATAATAGGCTAGTCATAACATATGACCATAAGTCACGTGGCATTCAAAATATTCCTCCAAAAAATTTCAGCCCATCCAAAATCGCCACCTAAAAAAATTTGTTGCATATTCAAAATTTTCTAAAAAAATTTGTAGCCACCTTCAAAATATACTACACAACAAATTTTTTATAGCCATATTCAAACTAAAATTTAGTCCCCCAAAGAATTTTGTTTTAGTTCACCCCAAAGTTTATTTTCCTCTAAATTTAGTTTTCTCCAAAATTTAAAATTTTTGTTCCCTCCAGATTTAGTTTCAACCAAATTTTTAAATTAAAATTTATTTCTTTCTAGAGAATTTAGTTCCCCAAAAATTTTAATGTCCCTCAAAATTTAGTTCACTCCAGATTTAGTTCCCTTTAAAATTTAAAATTTTACTTTCTCAAAATTTATTTCACTCTATATTTAGTTTCCTCCAAAAATTTTTGAGTTTCTACCAAAATAAATTTCCCCAAAATTTTAAGTTTTCGCGACAAAATTTTCATAAACGCTCATCCTACCCATTTTGATTTCTCTAGACTCAATTTCAAATGTCTTTCTACCCACCTTGTTGTCTTAGTCAGCAACCCCATTCAAAAATATACATCAATTGTATAATAGATGTATAAACAAATTAATTAGCTCTAGATTTTGCGAACTGGTCTTGTAAATTCCTATAGCACATCCGAAGAGAGAGGGCATCAACAAGTTTTGATGGCTTGGTTTTTTTCTCTCTTTCCATGAGGTCCATTTTAAAGATCAAAATTATGGCTCGGAATTCCCTTGTATCCAAGCGCATATGCTTTATAACCCAAGTTTATAAGAAGTAATGGTGATTTTTATAACGAGATGTATACTAATTTGGATATACTCAGCATAAATCTTAGTATCAAGTGTGTGATTTTTTACATATTATTTGTGGTTGATTGTGAATTTTGCTTTTTTATTTAGAGATTACTATCTGCTTTAATGGTATTCATTGTTTTGATCTTGTATGAGGTGCTGGTCGGTTTGACAATATATATCCATGACAAGTGGTATTAGAGCATTAATTTTTGAATTGAGATCAAGGTGATAGCAAAAAGTTCTCCTAGAAGCCATATAGCCGAAGTACAATAGGTTCGGATTCATATACAAGTGCATCGTATACGACAATTGGTAGTTCGTAATACATGATAGAGAAGTTCGATGAAAAGAAAATTTTTGAGATGTGACAAATTGATAATATAAGGTGAAAGCCATCATATGGAAGGATCAGATGCAACGGTTACGTATGATATCGATATATTGCCAGTGAATATCTCAAAGAGTGAGAATATAATGATGGATGATTTGGTGATGAATATCTTGGTATCAAGTGTGGGGTTTTTTGTTTTGATTTGTGTTTATTTTTGGTTGACTATGAATTTTGCTCCTCTACTGAAGATTATTGTTTACTTTGATGGTTATTCATGGTCTTGATCTTGTACGAGATGGTTATCAGTTTGACAAGATATATCTTTAACAAGTGATATTAGGCATTAATGTTTGAATTGAGATCAAGATGATAGCGAAAAATTATCCTAGAATCAATATGGTCGAAGTACAATGGGTTCGAATTCATATATGAGAAGATCATATATGACAAGGTAGTTTGTACATAGATATAGGAGTGGGATCTATCGGATACAATAGTGGGATTCAAATAGATATAGTAGTATGTTCCAGATATAGTAGTATGTTCCATCTGATACAGTAAAGTGATCCAAGTAGATATACATGAGTCAGATTCATTGGAAAAAGTAATAGATATACAATAAAAGTCACTCCAATCACTCATGAACCCTCTCTAACATGAGTTATTCCATCCTTAGTGAACCTAGATAGTCATATCTGGGTATGCAAAATGTGAGGCATAATATTTGATGGATTTGGAATTTTGGCTCATCAAAGGCATTTTCGTAATTTTAGGGTTTCTGGGGGTTTTCGTAATTTGTAGATTTGGGGTTCTTTTTGTAATTTGTTATTTTCAATTTATTATTTATAAGTGGCTATGTAGATAAGAGAGAGGTGGTCGAATATTGGAAAAGCAACGTGTTTGAGGTGAGATTATCCCTCTTTGATAGAAGAGTACGGCCTCTAGAATTGGTGGCTTGGAAGAGAGAGTTACTATCGAAAAAACTAAAACCATCTTTGTATCCCTTTATTTTCATGTTATTATTAATATAAACAACCCCTTTTCCCCAAATCTCCACTTTAGCCCTAAAAATCTTTCCTTTACCCTAAAAACCACACATTTCCACCAAAAATCCTATCTTTATCCATCAAAACCTTAGAAAAACCTTAAAATCATATTTTTATCATCAAAAACCTAGAAAAATCCTATCAATATCATGTACATGTATCATCATAGATATATCCAGCGGAGTGTCATGTATGTGTGTAAACGAGATATGTCATGTAAATGATCATGTATGATGTGCTTTTGTAAATCAACATTTATAAAAGCAGTTGTTATCATGTATTTACTTGGTTCATATTGTGGTAATTACTCGATGCATATATAAGAGACCAAGTCTCAGAAATAAGCCCGAAGTATATGGCTTACACGGTTATGAGAAACAGTTATAAAAAGCAGTTGTTTTCATGTATTTACTTGGGTCATACTGTGGAATATTACTCGATGCATATATAAGAGACCAAGTCTCAGAAATAAGCCCGAAGGTGATATCACGAGACAATCAATAAAGTCAAGTATATGGCTTACATAGTCATGAGCAATATCTTTACAATGTCAACACTATGCCAATAAAATATCCATAAGACCAGTCAAATCTAGTATATAATCATAGCATGGCCTACGACTTGACTTAGGGATTGACGAAAAATTCAATCCAATTTATAATCATTTATGCGCATGCGTAATTTCCACAATCATTAAATGTTATCAATTTCTAATTTCAGTTGTTAATGTCCATATATCTTAGAAATAATTGTATAACCGATAATCATAATTTCTAACACATGTAAAGTTGTCAAGTAGCAAGAGCTCATTCTTAAAACCTAACACATCATGTAGAGTAGGTCCAAACATATCATTAAGAGGCCCAAGTCAAAGCCCAACAAATGCAACAATTTTTATCCATCATCATCAGCCAACAAGTCCCAAATAACAACAAAACAAGGCTAGAAACAAGCCCAAACATAGCCCAGAAAGGTAGCAGTAGCTGGTGCAAACAGAGCCCAAAGGACAGCAGCAGTAGCTGCAAGCCCAAGTCCAAAAAGAAGCAGTAAAGTTGCAAAACCCAAGAGCAATACCAGCAGTGGAACACAACCCATAAGCAAACAAGAGCATGGGAGCAGACCCGTGAGCAAAGCTATGAGCAAACAAAATCAAGTGAGTAGACATGTGAGCAAACAAAAGCAGCAGTAGAAGCAAGCAACCCATAAGCAAGCAGCAGAGAAGCAAACCCAAGGGCAATAAAGCACAGTGAAGCAAACCCAAGAGTAACAATGTTAGGACTAGGGTTTATGGCCATAAATTGTCAAATTTGTAATTTCTGGTCACATGAGCAAATCTATAAGTTCAGGAGTTCCAGGGACAGATCTGTAATTTTATGCTAAAAACTCTAGGTCATGGGTATTTTAGTAATTTAGGGGTAACGGCTCATTATGATTTTAAATATAAATATGGGGTAAGATTAGAGAGTTTATATTGAGCTTTGAGAAGAATTGAGAGAGAATGGTGTAGATCCTTAAGATCTGGTGGGAGAGTTAAGCTTTATCCTGAATCAAAGCTAGGAGAGAGAGGTCCACCTCTCGATCGTGGCCAACTTTATTTTTGTATTTCAGTTTTGGTCAATAAAAATTTTGTATTTTCCCCCAAATCCACTCTTTTTACCCTAAAAATCTCACCTTTCTTATAAAAATCGCATCTTTACCATAAAATCACATTTTATCCCTAAAACCAGATCTGGATGATATCAAATTATCTTGGCATCAATGGCCTCTCTCGAATTCGGGCTCGATGCTATATTCATGGTGCATGAGGCACGGATGAAGGCGATGTTGGATGCACAGTTGGATGCTTTCAACCAAACCTTAATTCAACAACTATCTCAACGATTTTCATATTTAAAAGTGGCAAAGAATTCAAATCTGGATGACAACCCAGATCTAGGACGAAAGGCATTAGAGGTAGAGAATGAAAAACAAGAGATTTCGTCAAAGGCCTTCTCTCCGATGCTGATCGAGACTCCGAGGAAGCGGCAAGAAACAACGAGGGGCATGACAATGCTAGGGTTTCTGCCCTGCAGGTCAGCTAGGATCTGCCCGTAGGCCAGCACAGCCTGTTATCAGCTCTGCAGGGCCTGCAGGCTTGACATGCCTTTTCACGGCAGCCACGGGCTTGCTCGGGCTTGCCCACTGGCCCACGGGGCCGTTCGAGTTTTTTCGAAGGGCCGCATGACCGCCAGTGCATACCTGAGTTCCTGCTAGGCTTGCCATGGTCCGACGACACTTTTTAGAGGGCACATGGCCTATGGTTTATACATAGACGACCTTTCGAGCATGTGTGTATGTGTTTTGGGCCCGACAGACCTTCAGTCAGGCTGCATGATCATCGTGACATCTATCTAGGCATCGTTGAGGATGGTAAAGACCTTGGATGGCCTTTTGATCCAAGAGAGGACGTGCACCATCAGGTGAAGAGGATTGACCCACACACGTCATGCACTATTTTGAGGACGATGTGGTTCGTTGGGGACGAAGTAGTGTTAGAACTAGGGTTTATGGCCATAAATTGTCAAATTTGTAATTTCTAGGCATATGAATAAATCTGTAATTTCAAGGGTTCCGGGGGCAGATCTGTAATTTTGGGCTAAAACCCTAGGTTAGTGGTATTTTAGTAATTTAAGTGACGGCTCATTAGGAATTTAATTATAAATAAGGGTGAGATTAGAGGTGGAGTTTATGTTGAGTTTTTGAGAAGAATTGAGAGAATGATATTTCCCTTAGATTTAGTGTGAGAGTTAGGCTTTATCTCGAATCAAAGCTAGGAGAGCGGTCCACCTCTCAAACGTGGCCAAATTTATGTTTGTATTTTGGTTTTTATCAATAAAAATCCCGTTTTTCTCTCAAATCCACTCTTTTCACCCTAAAAATCCTACATTTCTCATAAAAATACCATCTTTTCTATAAAGATCACATTTTATCTCTAAACCCAGATTCGGATCGTATCAAACCAATCACGTGGGGCAAGTCCCAAGATTAACAAGACTCAGGGGAAAGCAGGAAGCACCTGAGAGCAAAACAGGGAAACATGGGTTAAACCCGAGAGCAATCATGGAAGTAAGGGAGAATGCAAATCCATGAGCAAGCAATGCAGCAAAGAGCAAGTCCCGATAGCCAGCAGGGTAAGGGAAACCACCCTTGAACAGGGAGGCAACAGGGAGCAAGTCCCGAGAGCCAGCAAAGTAAGGGGAAAGCAACCAGTGAGTAGGGAGGCAACAAGGAGCAAGTCCCGAGAGCCAGCAAAGTAAGCATGGAGAGCAAGGAGACAGCATGGAGCAGGGGAACACCCAAGTGTAAGCAGCAAGGGATAATGTTAGATCCGGCCCCGTGGGGGCCTATTTTATTATGTTGTGTTATTTTATTATTGTAGGGGTATTGCTGTAATTAGACTTTTAGTTAGACTTATTATAAATAAGAGGGGAGGCTAGCCGGTCATAGCATGCGAAAATTGAGAGTTGATTTGTTATTTGAGAGGAGAAGGTTTCTCGATCTAGGGAGCGAGCAGACGTCCCCTATCAATCGACGCATTGAAAGGGCGATTACCCCTAAAATTGTAATCATTTATCTCTTTTATTTTCATTTTATTCTAATAAATTTCAGATTTGCTTTTGGGTTCCTATCATTTTGGTATCATAACAACGATTCATGGCGGAGTGGAGGAGATCTGTGCAGGAAAGGTTGGAGGTCATCATGCAATTAGTCCTAGAATTGCAGCAATCAAATCAAGAACTCATCGCAGATCTGAAGGCCCTGAAAATTTCAGATCTGAAGGCGGCAGCAGAAATTTCAGATCTGGGAGAAAGCGCAGATGTAGGGCTAAAGATGTCGGCTTCGGAAGAAAAAGTAGAAGAGAAACCATGGAAACACCTCTTTCAAGAGTTGAGGAAAGCCCTTGAGGAAGAGAGGCTGAGGAAGCGGTAGAGGCAAGAACAGTTGCGGAACTTTCAGATCTGAAGAAGATGGGGGAAAACGGTGCAGATCTGAAGGAGTTCGTGGCAATGTCTAAGTGGATCAATTCAGATCTGAATGAAAACGCAGATCCAACAACGGCGAAGAGTTCAAATCTGAACGAACACGCAGATCTAGGGCAAAAGATGTCTTTTTCAACGGTGAAACAACGAAAGGCAGCGCAACAGGGAGGGCCGCCTTCACAGGGCATCCCCGAGGGGCTGCCACCCCTTCGGAAGGGGTGGCGCCCCTCCGGGGTACCCCATGGGGGTGGTCGGCCCTTCAACAGCGACGACGTGCCCTCCAAGGCACCGGACATCGAGGATTTGGCTTTTGGGCCCAAAACAGCGAGCGACAGAGCCCTTCCAGTAACGGGATGACGACGACCCTCCAGCTTATTTGTGGGAGCCCGACGAAGCCTTTTGGGCGCCACCTTGGCCCGACGATATTTTTCAGGACGTCGTTGAAAGTGGTGGAGACCAATCTCATTCTTTTGACCGGGATGAGCCTTGCAATCTACTTAGAACGGAAGTCCCATGGACTTCATGTACCATCTTGAGGACAAGGTGGATTTTTGGGGGGTAATGTTAGATCTAGTCCCCTTGGAGCCTATTTTATTATGTTTTGTGTTATTTTATAATTGTAGGGGTATTATGGTAATTAAACTTTTAGTTAGGATTATTATAAATAAGAGGATAGGATAGCCGGTCCTAGCATGCGAAAATTGTGAGTTGACTTGTTATTTGAGAGGAGAAGGTTCCTCGATCTATGGAGGGTGCGGACGTCCACTATCAATCGGCGTCTTGAGAGTGCGATTACCTCTAAAATTGTAATCATTTATCTCTTTTATTTCCGGTTTATTCTAATAAGTTTCAGATTTGCTTTTTGGTTCCTATCAGATAAACCCAAGGCAACAATGTACATGGAAGCAAACCCAAGGCAACAAGAAACATGAAAGCAAAACAATGCAATAGAAAAGTACATAGTGAGCAACAAAGCAGCATGGATAATTCAATGCAACAAGAAAGTAAACCATGAGCAACAAAGCATCAAGGAAGCAAATGAAGGCAACTGAAAAGCAAACCGTGAGCAAAAGCGGCATGGGAAGCAAACAACCCAAAAGGAGAAGGAGAAGGAGAAGCAACACATAAGCAAAAGCAGCATAGGAAGCAAACAACCCAAAAGCAAAAGGAGAGGAGCAACCCATGAGCAAAAGCAGTAAGGAAACAGGGAGTAAACCAAGAGCATTAGGAAAATATGGGAGCAACCTGAGAGCACAAGGCAGCCTACACTTTCAGGCAAGAACCCGTCGGCAACCCGCGAACCAAGAAAACAACCACAACCCATAACGATCACACAAAACATCAAGATCTCAAGCAACAACTATCAAAATGCTCAGCAAGAATCATCATCATAAAAAATATCATCTCTCGATCAAAATCACAACCCAATAGAGAAGAAGCAACAATTGCAACATCACATCCAAGGAAAATATTCCCGCAAATCATCTCAATCAAGGAGCGATTAAGTTAGTCGAGGCCTTAAATTGAAGTTCAAAAGATTTATCGTTCACCGAAGAAGAGGATCATCAAAAAACCATACCTCGATTCTTTGCATGTTGAAGTTGGATAGGCGGAGCTCATCAGAGATGGGTTGAGGATGAGGATGATGGCGATGATGACGGTGGTGATGAGGGTGAATATGATGGTGAGGAATGGTCGAATGGGAATTGAGAAAGATGGAGAAGAGATGGTCAGAGGAGAAGCGGGTGGTGGTATGTTTATAATGATAATATTAACTTTGTATGTAAATGTTGGTGTGATATAACGAGTAGGGATGGTTGGTTGGGGAGAGATTTGAGCAGTCGGAAACAGTGGTGGGATGGAGAAATGAGATTGTTAACAAATTGATTTTGGAGTCATGGGTCCCAAGGTTTCGAAATTTACGGATTTGTAAATTTTCGAGTTTCGGGTCGGAAAAAGGTTTCAAAAAAATTCTATGAAAAATTACCGTACATTATGAAAAATTGGTAAACTCATTAAAAATGATTTCTGTCAAATTATTCAGATCACTTAATAGTCTATTTTTGGATCTAGAACTTTAATTATGTTAATCGGTCATAGTTCATAAATTTTAACTGCTAATATTTTAGTATAATACTTTTCGAATAAATTTATTCAAGATAATTTTCTATAGCTAACATGTATTTTTAACAGTTATTTAACCAATGTTAACTAATTTTTTAATTCAACATGAATTATTGGTAATTAAAATTAGGTTATTAAATTTAATATCTAGGAATTTGCATGTCCGATTTTGATGCACAAGGTACCGAAATATTTATCTTGGCTAGTAGAATCAATCGTATCTTTGTTTTTCGATTGCGACAAAAATAAATTATTTTTTAAATTAAATTTATATAAATAATAATAAATAAAATTAAATATCTGGCAAAATACATGTCTAATTTTGATGCACGAATTGTCCAAATGTTAATTATGGTAAATTGAATATTATCATATTTTTATATAAATATTATCATAATTTGCGATAGAAATAAATTATTATTATTAGATTTTAATATAAATAACAATTGTATAGAAAATTAATTTACTGGAAATTACTTGCATGATTTTTGTCGCACGAAGTACCAATACGTTTCTGATGACTTATGCATTGATGGGTTCAGACTGTCATAAATAAGGCAACATATTGTTAAAATTATTTCTTTCATTGCGAGTGTACGTTTAAAAAAATCAGAATCATGAAAGAGTTTGTTTATCATTTAAGGAATTTCCGTAGAATCTTTTTCTTAGCTTTTCATTCTCACTGCAGAAATTTTTTTGCCTCTAATATGTGAGAGTCTTGTACTGGTGAGATATTTGCTATGTATCATTATAAGACAAATGAAGTTGCATTTATATCTTGGAATGTGATCCAAGAGAGAATCTTCTGCTACATGACGTGTTGATATGGATGGACACATATTTGAAGTTTTTTGTTTTTTCTGTTATATCTGAACTTTCTGTCTGCCCAATGCAGATAACCTATATGGAAGAATGGTCTCTTATGGACAAGGAACACTATAGTTATGTATCAGGACTTATTGAAGCACTGGAAGCTAGCACGCTCCGCCTTCCAGCTGTTAGCGGAGCAAGGGTTCGTGCCTTCGTCTTCCTATTCATAAACTAGAATCTGGTCTCTGCCAAGCACTTTTGAACATAAGTTAATTTTTCTACCCAACAGGTAAATTTACAGGAACTGCAAAATTCTGTTAATTCAGCTGTTGATGTGATGCAAGCTATGGGAACATCAATATGTTCTTTGCTGTCAAAGGTAATTGCCTTCTTTATTTGGATTATTGGCTTTCCTAGATTATTATTGTTATTATTTATTTATTTATTTATGAGTTTCAAGCATACGTGTCCCAAACAAATATCATATTTACATATAAGTTCCCCACAAATTCATCTTTGGATATGAGTCCCAATGATACACAACTTACTTGAAAGGATTCTTTTATTACTATGACGTATTCAAATTCCTAATCTTCCTCCAAACAAACCTTAATTTGGCGGGTCAAATAACTTTATATCCATAATTTCTCTTTCATCTTAAAATTTAACCTACTTACACACACTCTTTAGTTCAACTTCATTAATTCTTTCAAGATCCTCATTTTATTATTAGGTTTTGCTACTTTTCTTGTTCTTTTCTTTTCCTAGCATTTCAATAAACGCTCCATTTGATTGAAAATAGGATGAACACAAAACAAAGAGTGAGCTATGATTTCTGTCAAATTTCCCAGATCAATATTAGAATTTGGCAACTATAACGAGTCGAATTTGGCATTTGTAACCTGAGGAGGCCGGATGTTTGTGTAGGAGATAGCGACGTCAAGAAGTTCTCACAATTTCCTAGTTAGTGATCATATGTTCTAAGATGTTAATCAAATTTTTTGGTTATAGGCTAACTTCTTTACCCGTCTCCATCCACTAGAAAGCAGGAACCCTTGCATATTTAACATCAGATCCAGGCCGTGATGTGACACGCTTCTTTTAGATGACGACTTAGCAACTCTTGCATATTTATCACTACACCCGAGCTTTGGTACAATGCGCCGATAGGAAAGAATGCTCTAAGAAAATTTCTATATAAAATCATGATCATAAGAATGTGAAGTAATGAACTATATGTTACAAGCCTACCATGCAATCTTACTCTATCTGGGTTTGGGATCGGCAACAAGAATACTGGTAGATTTAGATAATAATCCCACGTACAAGCTAGAAATCCAAAACCGTTACCCCTAAGTGGTTGATGCTTGGTTTGTGGCTGCAATGTTGGGTGGGTCCAGCCCAAATTGGGCCTACAAAGTAGACAAATACTCCTTTCAGTTAGATGATGTTAAGTTCTAATTGCTACGTGATTAGGAGTCCATGTTCGATTAGTATTGGTTTGACGAGGAAATCAAGAAAACAAGAGCCATATACAAATGGTTGTGGTAGCAAATGTTCGGAATGACTGAAAAGAGAGAATTTTGGGATTTTTTCTTTAAGTTCAAGATCGAAGGTTCAGCGGTTTTGCATAGGGAATCTCACAACAGTTGATCCTACAAAGTCAGTTTATCTCCTATAATGTTAAGATATTTCCATGCTAGAGCTTTGTATTTCAGTAGCGAGGTATTTCTACATCTTTTTCTCTTCCGCACGTCAATATACTATTTTTCTCAACATAGTGGATCCTATGGTTTTGCCCTTCACATTGAAGGGGGTTTTATACGCAAATTATTCATGTGATTATTGCGTGACTTGCTTAATATTTATGGATAAATTATTTGATTGTCGCACATACAATGTTTGAGGTATTTGTTAGGGTTTGTCTTTCATATCCTTCTAGTGGTTAAAAATTTGCAGTATGGCAAGGAATTAAAGAGTTTGTTTAGTTTTAAATTGATTTAAATAATAGATGGATGTCTTTCATACCCTTTTTAGTCGGATATGTGTTTCAAGCATATTAGCTCCGTCCATCTAAGTTAATTAGCCTAGTTCCTTTTGTTAGTCCCCCTAGTGGGGTCTTGAGCTTGACGCTCTTGCTGAACTATGGGTTAGATACATATGCTGCACAATCACCAGACTGGAAAGGTGTTGGCATGCATAGTGTTATTGAGAACGGTTCTGGACATAATAACTACAGTTTGATTCTTCTGCTCTGATATGCATTTCGTTGCAGCGTGCAAGTAGCCACATCCATCTTAGTCGGTTGACCTAGTTTCTTTTTTTAGGTCCCCTAGTGGAGTCCTGAGCTTGACACTCTTGTTGGACTCTTGGTTGGTTAGATATACGCCACAATCACTCTAGCTCAGCAAGTCTTTGGCGTGTGTTTTGGTATTGATCATGCTTCTGGACATATTAAGTACAGTATATTCTTCTGCTATGCTATGTATTTTGTTGCAGTGTGTAGGTAGCAATGAGTTTGAACCAACCCATTATTCTTAAGGTCAAGGAAGCATTTGAATTATGCATGTCACCTCGGTGTAGCATTTGTATACAGTGTTTTTGCAATAATAATAGATTAGGACCGGTTTAGAGACAAAATAATACCTCATTTCATGGCTTGGCTTCCTCTCATTGACATATTATGCAGGCATGGAACTAAACCTTAACTTTGGTTTTTTAGTTGTTTGTTAGACATCAACCTAACGGTGAGTTTCTTGAGCGTGATTTGATAGATAACATGTCCATCTTCTAAAGCGAGCTACTCATTTTTTAAGGATTTAATGTAGAAAAGATGCCACCTGATCCAATGGATCAGGTGGCAAGACACAAAAAAAGGTGAAGAGTACAAGCCCCCACATAGGCGTGTACTCGTTGGGGCCCACCCCTTTGTGTCTTGCACCTGATCCTTTGGATCAGGTGTCCCCTGCTCTACATTAATCCCTTTTTTAAAATTGGTTTCTATTGGCCAATCAAAATATCATTACTAAATCAATTATCAAACTACTTACTGTAATCTGATTTTTTTTGGGTCTGAAAACGCCTTTTCAAATGGCATCCGTGGTTGATTTAGTCACATCTTATCATGAATCTGAAACTCCATCGAAATTTACTTGCTTGATGATCATTCTCCCTCGATATAAGCTCTAAGACCGACTGCATCTACAGGTGGAAGGGACGAGTGCCTTGGTGTCTGAACTTGCTAGAGCTGCGGCACATGAGCGAGCATTGCTGATACAGTCCAAAGATCTCTTAGCCACCATCACTGCAATGCATGTAAGCACTACTCTTCGTGTATCATTCACCACTTCCATTTCAACTCTCTAGTCCAATATGCTGATACAAAGGCATTTGACACAGGTAAAACACTGTAGCCTTCAAGGGCAAATTCTACAACTAACTCGCAACCCGAACCTGAGAAAATTGTAGAACAGATACGCCACATTCTGATCAACTAACATCACAGCCATCGTTCTTTTTTTCTAACCTGATATTGCGTCAAAGGTAACAGATCACCATGGCACATTATATGCATATTTTTGTATGAAATGGCATTATAGGAGACAAGGCTGTTTAGGACTCTGATATGAAAGTAGTCCATGTATAGATGTCGTTTACTGAAATTTCTTAATTTTTATCCCCTTTTGGGGGTATTGTATCAAAAAGAATAATATGTTTGTTTTGCCGTAATAGGATATTTTTGATTGTATCTTGTTTTTGTTGGCCTGTATAGTAGTCCATGACTTGTATCATATTGGCAAGTTTAAAATATGTGATGTTGATATGCTACCCTTTGCTGTATGATTGGTTCATGTAAGAAAAATGCTTGCTTGATTCCTTGGCACCAGCAGTTCTTGTTCATAACCATAATGCCTCCCTAACATCATCTTCAATTCTGTGAGTTCGAGTCGATGCTTAATGGAAAAAGGGCTGTGTTTTTGACATGTAACCAGGATACGATCACTGTTAAGTATATATGATGCCGTGATCGGATTGTATGATGTTTTTCATATCGGGGAATATCGGGGATACATGCCAATATCAGGTTGTCCCATATCGGACATTAACAACAGATATTTCTTGATAACTAAATCGGTAGTGATAACATTCCAGTGTCCATATGTGATCACATTATCAAAATATCACGAACAATGCATTAAGATCAAATTGAGGGGGCTTTGCCACGGGTTTGTCACATGTGGCGAAGTCCACTCAACCGTGAGGAAGACCTCCTGTAATTTTCAGTACGTAGGAATAATCAAATAAACACAAAGATTAAAAACAAGAACCAATTAGAGACACTCAAGACTTGGTAACGCAGTTCGGTGCGCACACCTACATCTGCGGGGCCACGCCCAGAAAATCAGAATACTCCACTAAAATAATCAATGAGTACAATCACTAATTATCGCGATTCTATTAGGAGGAACAACCTCCCCCTCAATACAAACCGTGATGGGTGGTCTCTACCAACCCATGGAGTATTCTCGGCAAGCACCCCTTGCCCGCAAGCTCCCCTTGCACAACCGACTAGATCAACTCCCTTGATCATACGTGCGTAGCCGTCGGCCTCCTCCCGGAGTTCTTCAAAAAACTTTCGTAAAAAGCCGTCCCTTTGCCGCAAAACCGCACGCACCTCTATCTACCCCGCTTCCCCTCAATCGCGGAGTAGTTAAGGTAGTTCGCTCGACAGATCTCGTGCAGATTGGAAACCCACAATTTCTGGAACTACTTCGGGCAAGTAGTTCCCTATATCTCCAAGGATCCGATCAATAAAATATTGCAGGCAAGAATCTCTCTAATCGATACAATAATAAAACCAAGAAATTTCAACTTCCAAATGTATCTTCAACAGAATATACCAGAATACCTAAAAGAGATAACATGAGATCTGAAGTAATCCACCTTTGATAACCGCCGAAGTGCGCCAATCAATTCCAGCCTTCTGACACAGCATGTTGTACATAATGTTGTATAATAACGTTCAACATAATATACAACATGGCCAATAAATAGGATCTTTCATACCTCGGTTGTGGATTGATACTTTCATTCACCTTCGTCAGCAAATCTTATGCATACCTGTATTCAACCGAATATCTGGAGAAGATCTAAACAATAATGCAAGATCTGAAAACATTCATATATAGAATCTTCAACCGCACATATCTTCAACCGCACAACCATTTAGATATGAACCCATTCAGATTTTGTAACCACTATTTATGGGTAAATAACTTCCTCTTTAATGCAGAATATCCGCCGATATTTCTAGGATCACTTCGGGTAAGAAATCTCATATTCAAGGAACCACCGAATCTATTTCGGAAGAAATGATTAAAACAAATCTCATGTGGATATTTTGCCCATAGAATAAGGATCTATTTCTGGTAAATAAACCCAATAAATCTCAGCAAATGTTTCCTCCCATCAATTTAGGAACTAACCAGATTCCCAAATATTCTCAACAAACCTCCATCAATTAAGGAACTAATTCGGGTAAGGAGTATAAAAATCTCACCAATATTTGGAATCAATCAAATCAGGAACCTCCGATATTCTAGGCTACAAAACAGATCTGAGATCACCACGACAGATTTGTAGACCAAAGCAGCGTTTCAGTATACGAACAATTATTCCAGATCCCGAATGTTGAACATAATGTTGCAACATAATGTTCAACATTTTGCTCAAACTCCTAAAAAATAATCCAGATTCCACAAACTGAGCTCTCCAGATATAATGCCACTAATGCCAACAAATATCAGCAGAAATTCAACCCTAACAATCTCCCCCTTTGGCATTATGTGGCACAACCCAAAGCAAGCGTCAACCAAGCACACATTCTTCCCCTTTGAGGCACAATAATCCAAAACACATTCTCCCCCTTACTAGAACAACCCGAGCAGTGATCACCTCAAAAAATACAGCCAAATTATTCAGAAAAGACACCACATTCTCCCCCTTTCAGCTAGCCTCACAACTTCAAAAGAAAATTCAGAAAAACTCAACCGAGGCACATCCAGAGGCTCCTCTGTCTCTCTTAATAGCAAATAAAATCTCAGGCACATCGGAATAAGAGAAAGAACACTATACCTCACATCTGACAGTAGGGTGACGAATGAAATGATGTCCAGGGTAGAAGTCAAGTTCTGAGGGGCCGAAAAGTAGTTGGAGAATTAAAAACATCGACGGTGTTGACAGAGGGTACATGTGAAGATCCAATGGCACCGGTGGAGGAAGAGCAGTGAGCAGAGCAGTGAGATAGCACTCTGATAATTCTGGAGGAAGATTCATGAGACTTTGGCGCATGTTGCTCACAGTGATTGTCGAGGGGAGATGTCGAGTCTGGTGTCATAACATCTGCAGCAACATTGTTCTGTGTTGTATCTAATGTTACAATATTAGTCACAACATGAAGTGCTTTCTCTGAAGCTGTAGTGTTCTTGCTGTATAATTCAGACTTTCTGACCCATTGCTTCTTCATCTTCATATCAGGGTGTCTAACATTTCTTCCTTCTGACCAATGTCGCATGCGACTGAAGCAGTTTCTCTCAGTATGGCCTATGAACTTGCAGTAAGCACATGCAGGACGACCACCTTTTACACATATCATGCCCCTTGTGCTGACCCATTCTTTCAAGTTCTTTGGTAACTTGACTTCTTCTTTCAGCAGACACATTATTGAAGGATCCTCTATTGTATCCCACTCCGGTTCGATCTCCTGAAATCTTACCCATGTTTAAGATATCATCCAGCTTTGCTTTTCCAGAATTCCACTTCTCCAATGTGCATTCAACTTTCTCTGCCCTGAGAAGAACATTTCTGAAGTTTCTTTCCAATTCTCTACAAGTTTCCTCAACTTTCAGACATTTGATTTTGACATCCTCTTTCTCTTTATTCAGTCTTTCATTCTGCTCCTTCAGGACTTTGTTGATATTGCAGATTTGCATCCACTTCTCAAACATCATCTGATATGCTTTTCGAATATCATCGTCATGAACTTCCTTATCGCTATCAACTTCAGACTCAGATTCAGTGCAGGATGTTGTACTAAATGTTGCAACATTCTGTCTGACATTAGCTAGTTTGTTGCCAGATGTTGTTTCTGATGTTGCAACATCTGATCCAACATGACTATGAGTGTCACTATCAGATTGTCCTTCCCGGATGGTTGTAAATGCAACATAGTTTCTGGTTGTCTCTTCATCTGCAGCACTACCTTCAGATTCTTCGTCACTCCAGGTGCTTGATAAAGATTTCTCTTTCTGCTTCTTGAGGGTATTGGCACATTCGGCTTGTATGTGACCAAAACCCTCACATTCTCTGCACTGCATCCCTTTGCCTTTGTTCTTGCCCGCAGAGGGAAGATTTGCTCGTGCCGCATTGTTGCCAGATCTGAAGTTTTGACCCTTGTTGCTTATCTCTTTCATCATTCTACTGAAATTCTTGGTCAGCAAGGCAATGTCATCATCTAACTCAGACTCATTTTCAATCCATTTGTCCCTCTGATTCTGCTTCATGTTCATTTCATAGGTTTGAAGAGATCCCATGAGTTCATCCAGTCTCATGGTAGCCGTATTTCTGGCCTCCTCAATGGCTGCAACTTTGGCTGAGAATTTGTCTGGAAGAGATCTCAAGGTTTTCTCAACTAACTTCTTTTGAGAATATTTCTTCCCAAGCTGGAAGGCCTGATTGGCTATATCTCTCAACATCCCATTGAATTCGGCAACAGTCTCGTTGTCATACATCCTTAGATTTTCAAACTGAGAAGCTAGCATCTGGAGTTTGGAAGCTTTTACCGTACTTGTTCCTTCATGAACATTCTGGAGAATATCCCATGCTTCTTTGACATACTCACACGTGGAGATCAGCTTGAACTGCTCTTCATCTACAGCCGAAAAAATAGCATTAGTTGCTTTAGAATTGCACAAGGCCGCATGTTCTTCAACCCGACTCCAGTCTCTTGCCGGCTTGATGTGTTCTTTGCCATCTTTGTCAATTTCGATCGGCGGTGTCCATTCTTCAAGATGGCGATCCAGGCCTTCTCATCAATGGACTTGATGAATACACGCATCCGAGACTTCCAGTAAGTGTAGTTTGTACCAGTGAGCAGTGGAGGACGAACAACAGAGGCACCTTCTCGTGTAGCCATGATTCAAGTACTGAAATCCAAGATCACACCTTCTTTGATAACAAAGTTATACGGGTGACCTGCTTTGATACCAATTGTAATTTTCAGTACGTAGGAATAATCAAATAAACACAAAGATTAAAAATAAGAACCAATCAGAAACACTCAAGACTTGGTAACGCAGTTCGATGCGCATACCTACATCTGCGGGGCCACGCCCAGCAAATCAGAATACTCCACTAAAATAATCAATGAGTACAATCACTAATTATCGCGATTCTATTAGGAGGAACAACCTCCCCCTCAATACAAACCGTGATGGGTGGTCTCTACCAACCCATGGAGTATTCTCGGCAAGCTCCCCTTGCCCGTAAGCTCCCCTTGCACAACCGACTAGATCAACTCCCTTGATCCTACGTGCGTAGCCATCGGCCTCCTCCCGGAGTTCTTCAAAAAACTTTCGAAAAAGCCGTCCCTTTGTCGCAAACCGCACGCACCTCTATCTACCCCGCTCCCCTTAATCGCAGAGTAGTTAAGGTAGTTCGCTCGACAGATCTCGTGCAGATTGGCAACCCACAATTTCTGGAACTACTTCGGGTAAGTAGTTCCCCATATCTCCAAGGATCCGATCAATAAAATATTGCAGGCAAGAATCTCTCTAACCGATACAACAATAAAACCAAGAGATTGCAACTTCCAAATGTATCTTCAACAGAATATACCAGAATACCTAAAAGAGATAACATGAGATCTGAAGTAATCCGCCTTTGATAACCGCCGAAGTGCGCCAATCAATTCCAGCCTTCTGACACAGCATGTTGTACATAATGTTGTATAATAACGTTCAACATAATATACAACATGGCCAATAAATAGGATCTTTCATACCTCGGTTGTGGATTGATACTTTCATTCACCTTCGTCAGCAAATCTATGCATACCTGCATTCAACCGAATATCTGGAGAAAATCTAAACAATAATGCAAGATCTGAAAACATTCATATATAGAATCTTCAACCGCACATATCTTCAACCGCACAACCATTCAGATATGAACCCATTCAGATTTTGTAACCACTATTTATGGGTAAATAACTTCCTCTTTAATGCAGAATATCCGCCAATATTTCTAGGATCACTTCGGGTAAGAAATCTCATATTCAAGGAACCACCGAATCTATTTCGGGAAAAATGATTAAAACAAATCTCATGTGGATATTTTGCCCATAGAATAAGGATCTATTTCTGGTAAATAAAACCAATAAATCTCAGCAAATATTTCCTCCCATCAATTTAGGAACTAACCAGATTCTCAAATATTCTCAACAAACCTCCATCAATTAAGGAACTAATTCGGGTAAGAAGGAGTATAAAAATCTCACCAATATCTAGAATCAATTAAATCAGGAACCTCCGATATTCTAGGCTACAAAACAGATCTGAGATCACCACGACAGATTTGTAGACCAAAGCAGCGTTTCAGTATACGAACAATTATTCCAGATCCCGAATGTTGAACATAATGTTGCAACATAATGTTCAACATTTTGCTCAAACCGCTCAAAAACAATCCAGATTCCACAAACTGAGCTCTCCATATATAGTGCCACTATTGCCAACAAATATCAGCAGAAATTCAACCCTAACACCTCACACACACACACACACACACACACCTACAGTTCTCGCCTTCTCCATTGCGTGCGGGCTCCGTGTCGTGTTCGAACCCTTGCCAAACACACAATTATTCGTACTATATCTCGGGACAGACCTAGGTGTTAGGGTGTGGGGCATGGGCCCCACCATAATTCAAAAAATTTATAAGTATATATGTATATGTATGCACATTTATATGGATGTAAATATATATATTGCGCCCTAATCAAAAATATACATGTAACATGAAGTTACTTCATCTAACATGAATGAAACAACAAGAAGATAAAGTGTCTGGCTACTTTAAGGACATGTTTTGGCTGCAAATAATTAAGAATCAAGTATGAGAAGTGATGGATTAGAATAGGCGTATGATAGATGGCTATCCTGCGCTTGTAGAGCAGAGATGGATTTTAGGGCGATTTTGGTGAAATGTTAGGGCTGGATTTTGATTGTTCGAATATTCCGGTGGATGAGGATAGATTGGACCGAAAGAAGAGGTAGATCTATTCCAGCGGAGCTCTAAGAAGATTAAAGGGGTGTCATCGTTCGTTTCTCCGTTGGGGATAGCCATGAACGCAGGATTCGAAGGCGAGTTTAAACTGTTGGGGGGGTTTCTTCGACGGCAAGTGAGAAATCTTTTAAGGATGTTTGCAGGGGGTCTGTGGATCTGGAAGATCGGGCTTCGGCCATGGATGAGGAAGAACCAGATCTGGAAGAGGATGTCTGCGTTTCTAAGGAGGGGGAATGGGACAGTATCTCCTTTTCGCCTGCATTCAAGGATTGCCTTCGTCGAAGGTGTCAGAGGGTGGTGATTGTCAAGCTGCTTGGGAGGTATGTTTCGACTTCTTTTCTGGAAGATAAGCTAAGAATTATGTGGAAGCCAAAGGGAGATTTGGATTTCATAGAATTGGGGGAGGGCTATGTGATGGTGAGGTTCAATTGTGAGGAGGATAGGGTGTTTGCGATGGAGGAGGGGCCGTGGATGGTACTTGGCCGCTATCTGATGATCCGTAATTGGGTGCCGGAGTTTTCGCCTTCGGAGGCGGAAATTGGATCGACGTCAGTTTGGATTCGTTTTCCATTCTTACCAGTTGAATATTATGATGAAAAGGTTTTGAAGATGTTGGGGAATTGTGTGGGGAGATTAGTGAAGATTGATTCTAATACTCAGATGGTCATGAAAGCGAGATTCGCCAGAGTGTGTGTTGAAATTGATGTCAGTAAACCCCTGAAGACGAAGATTTTGGTCGAAGGCAAATGGCAGGAAGTTCAATATGAGTGGCTTGGTATGATTTGTTTCAGTTGTGGGAGAATGGGGCACAAAGAACCGTGTCCTTTCAAGAATTCTGATGGGAATTTACACGACGGAGGGTTGAGAGGGAAGCTGGGGGGGGGGGGGGGGGGCAGGTGTCGGAGACTTTGAAGGGGGAGAAGTCTGGTCATGTTGAGGCTGTTTCTAAACTGGAGTTTGTCCCTTGGTTGTTGGCCAGTGATAGGCGTGGCCGCAAAGATATGGGGAAGGCAAGGAACATTTGTACAGGAAAGGGGGTGACTGGTTCGGAGAAGGGTTCCCGCTTCTCAGTGTTGGCTCCGAAGACTGTGGAGGTTGAGGAGACTGAAGGTAGGTCGGATGTGTTAGGTGGATCTGTTGACAATTTGAGTGTGTTTGAAAGGGGCTTGGAAGATGGCCAAGGGAGATTGGCGATTAGTAAGAACATGGATGAGGGATTCTCATTTCACAGTCCGTATGTTGGTTTGGAGGGTGAGAAGAAGAAAGGTAAGCAGATTCAGACTCAAATTCTTACTTCTTCTACGAAGAACGGGGACTCTGATATGGGGATATTGGAGAGGGGAAAGGTTGGAAATAGAGCTTTGGTTTTATTCACTCCTATAGGTTCTAACTCCTCAGGGCACTCCAGAATGGAGAAAAATGGCTCGAGACCCAGATTCTCAGGTGGCAAGAGGAAACCATTGGGGGATATTTCTAACTCAACGGGGAGCAAAACTCTGTCTTTGGAGGGGGTTAGTTCTTCGGACGTAGGGAAGGATCAGATATGTGATGATGTTCATAGTGTGTTGGAGATTGGGGCTGTGGCCCCTTCTTCCTGATATGACCTATTCTAGCTAGGTGATTTGCTAGGATTTGGTTTTAGACTGTTGATGAATATTTTGTATTGGAATTGCAGGGGGGCAGCAAAGAAGTCCTTTAACATGGAAGTAAAGGAATTGATCGCGGTTCATAAACCTGATGTTCTTGTTATTGCTGAACCCAGGATTTCAAGAGAGGAAGCTAAGAGAGTCATTAGGAGACTGAAGTATGATGGAGTCTTTGTGGTTGATGCCGTTGGATTTTCGGGTGGTATTTGGCTTTGTTGGGACAAGAGTGTTCTGGACTTCCATGTGATGCAATCTTCGGCTCAATTTATTCATGGGATTATGAAGAGAGAGGGCTTGGAAGATGTTGCTTGTTCAGTAGTGTACGCTAGTCCTTACAGAATAATTAGATGGAGAATGTATGTAGAGCTAGAGAGGCTGAGTTCTACTATGAACATGGCTTGGTTACTGATTGGGGATTTTAATGATTATACGGGATCGGATGAGAAGTTGGGTGGTGCCCCCCTTCTATGGCCAGATGCAAGAGATTCAGAGATTTCCTTTCTTCTTGTGGGTTGCTGGATATTGGATTCCATGGGGGCCCGTATACTTGGTGTAATCAAAGACAAGGGGTGGCGAGGGTGTTTGAGAGACTGGACAGAGCTGTGGCTAATGCTGATTGGTGCTCGCTATTCCCTGAGGCTCATATTTGTCATTTACCAAGAATATTTTCGGACCATTGCCCAATTCTTATGCGGGGTAAGTCTAGTGTTAAATCTTCTATCTCTTTTCGTCCATTCCGTTTTCAAGCAATGTGGTTGAAGGATGAAGGTTTTGATGAGTTTGTTGTGAATAACTGAGGTGTTAAGGAGGCTGATTTTTCTGGGAAGACTGCAGACTTTGTTTGCAAAGTTCAGGAGTGGAATAAAACAGTATTTGTAAACTTGTTTAAGACGAAGAGGTGGTTGAGAAATAGAATTGCAGGGGTTCAGAGGGAGTTGGTCGGTAATGATTCTCATTATCTTAGGATGGTGGAGAAGGAGCTTATTTGCAAATATGAGAGGGTTATGAACCAGGAAGAGATTTATTGGTATCAGAAATCTAGATGCAGTTGGTTGTCCCAGGGTGACAGGAATACCCGATTTTTTCATCTAACTACGATTTGTAAGCGAAAGAGATTTAAGGTGAAGATGTTGAAGGACGAGGAGGGTAGATGGCATTCTAAATCAGATGATATCCTTTGTTTATGCAATAACTTTGTGAGGAAGTTGTTCAGAGAGGATAACAAGATGGGAGTGGTTCTCCAGCATTCTACTAGACAGAGGATCTCAGAGGTGGAATGCATTGAGTTAGATGTGGCAGTTTCTGAGGAGGAGGTTATAAGGGCTTTATTTCTTATGAAGCCATGGAAGGCGTCGGGGGTGGATGGGCTGCATGCTGGGTTCTTTCAGCAATTCTGGCATAAGGTGAAGAAGGATTTAGTTAACTAGTCAGAGATGCTTTTGGGTCTGGCAGGTTCAATGATGAACTGAACAAAACTCTCATTGTGCTAATTCCTAAAGTGAATCATCCTGAGTTGTTGAAGCAATTCAGACCTATTAGTCTTATACCGGTGGCGTACAAGGTTATAGCTAAGGTGATGGTGGGCAGACTTCGTGGAGTGATGCAGTCCTTGGTGAGCCCAAATCAATCTAGCTTTGTTCCAGGGAGACAAATCATGGATAATATTATCATAGCTCAGGAATTAGTTCACTCCATTAGGAGATCAAAGAGGAAAGAAGGGTTATTTGCAGTCAAGATTGACTTAGAGAAAGCTTATGATAAGATTAGCTGGAGTTTCTTAGAGGAGACTTTGAAGATGTTTGGGTTTACGGAGAGGTGCATCAAACTCATCATGTTCTATGTCTCAAGTGCTCAGTTATCTGTGCTATGGGAGGGGGGGCTCTACTGATTGGTTCAGACCACAGAGGGGATTAAGGCAGGGGGATCCTCTTAGTCCCTTCTTGTTTGTGTTATGTATGGAGAGATTGAGTTTATTGATAGAAGATTCTATTCGAAGTAAGAAATGGAAGCCTATAGGGGTCCGTGACAAGGGACCTGGGGTGTCTCATTTGTTATTTGCAGATGATTTATTCCTATTTGGGAGGGCCTCCGTGAAGCAAGCTATTGAGATGAAGAGAGTTTTGGAGCTGTTTTGTCAGGCCTCAGGATCTAGCATAAGTTTTGAAAAATCTAAGTGCTACATTTCACCTTGTGCGAGACGTAGGCATATGTTGGAGATTGGGAGGGTCCTTGGTATTGCCCTCACAGAGGATTTGGGTATGTACATGGGAGTTCCGCTGATGCACAAGAGGATTTCCAAAAGCACCTATAGTCATATAGTTGAGAGTGTTAGCAGGAGACTATCGGGAGGGAAGGCTAAGCTTCTTAGTTTAGTTGGAATAGCTACGTTGATACAATCTGTTTCGTCTGCAATTCCTACATACTCGATGATGACAGCTAAGATTCCGGTGCATACGATTAACAGTACTGATAGATTAAATAAACAGTTTTTGTGGGGAGGTAACCAGGAAGTTAGGAAAATGCATTTGGTTAAGTGGAAGGATGTTTGTGTTCCTAAGAGTATGGGAGGATTGGGACTTAGAAGGATGAAGATGCACAATATAGTGTTGTTACATAGGCTTGCATGGAAATTCTTATCTGAACCTGCGGCTCTTTGGGTGAAGTTAATTAAAGCTAAATATAAGATGGGGGATGATGTGGTAAATTGGATGAAGAATGCTACTTGCGGTAAAGGTAAATGGTCCTATCAACTTAAATCTCTTCTTTATGGGTTCAGGTTTTTAGAGGAAGGTTTGGTCAAAAGGATTGGGGCTGGGAATTCTGTGTTTTTCTGGACTGACTCTTGGCTAGAAAAACCGCTGGTAGAGATGGTTAATATTATTCCAGAGAAGAACTCTATGATGGAGAAGGTCAGTGAATATATATCCCCTAATGGTCTATGGAGTATGGACAAGCTTCTTCTGGCTTTGCCGGATTTTTTAGCTCTAAGGGTAATGGCATACCCCCTGTCCAGATTAGAAGACCTGAGTGATGATTATATTTGGAAGGGTTCTTCAAATGGTGAATTCTCGTCAAATTCTGCTTATAAGGGTCTTTTGGAGGAGCAGGCTGATGTAGACCTATCTTGGATTTGGAAAAGTCTGATTCCGGCTAGATGGAAGTATTTTTTGTGGTTAGTAGTTAAAGAGAGACTTGTGACTTCCCAACTCAGGTTTCGGAGGGGTATTTCAGATAATGAAGAGTGCAAGCTTTGTGGAGCAATGGTGGAGGACGTAATTCATGTGCTTCGTGATTGCACTAGGGCCAAAGCTGTGTGGCGAATGATTACCCCGACTCATGTACAGAAAGAGTTTTTCGAGGCGAATCTCAGGGATTGGTTGTTGGCCGGACTGAAGGTGAGGAATGATATTAGTCATAGGTGGAATATCCTATTTACCGCGGCCTCCTGGAGAATATGGACTGATAGATGTAATGCTGTATTTCAACCTGAAGCACAGATGAGGGATATTTTGAGCTTATGCAACAACATACAAGTGTTAGTGTCAGAAGTTTGCCAAGCATTCAAATCACATAGCAAAGTGACGAAGGAGGGGGGCTTGCTTCATTGGACACCTCCACCTGAGGGATGGGTGAAGCTTAATATTGATGGAGCAGTTAAGGGGACTAATGGGCTGGCAGGAGCTGGTGGAGTTATTAGAGATCACAAAGGTAATTGGATTGAGGGGTTTTCTTCTTTCTTGGGGATCTGTTCTTCTTTAATGGCGGAGCTGCACGCCATTTTTTTAGGGCTCAGATGGGCTTGGAGAAAGGGTTTGAGGAAGGTGTTATGTGAAACAGATGCTTTGAGCGCGTACTGTTGATCGAAGGAGGGAATGTTGCTTTCCATCCGTTAGCGTCTTTAATCCGGGATATCTGAGAGATGAAGAAAAAAGACTGGGAGGTTTGTATTCAGCATATCTGAGAGAGATGAATTTTGTAGCTGACGGTTTGGCGGGCATTGGTACAGAAGCCTTCATGGTCCATTCACAGCCTCCTGAGATTATTTTGAAGTTACTCCTAGCTGATGCTCAGGGGGCCAGCTACGTGAGAGGCCACAGGGCTCTGTAACTCATTGGTTGTCTGTGTTTTATTTTCATTCTCACCAAAAAAAAGTATGAGAAGTGAAATGGTTCAACTAGTTCGATAGTTTGTTTTGATGAAACTCAAACATGAAGCAATGCTCGTGTGATCGATGGCAAGCGAACCTTTTCACTTCAAAATCATGTATTGCATTGAGCTTAAAAACTGCGAAGTAGCTCGGAACTCATTTTGGCCGTTCTTTTTATAAAAAATAGGGGAATTGCTACACGCACATACCATTTTACTCTGCGCACAACCGGTCAAACTTTTACTCCGTGCACATACCAATTAAATATCATTATTTACTTTTTTGCGCAGCGCACAACCGGTAATACCGAAAATACCCATAACCCAAAACACACAGTTTCTCTAAAAAATCCGAACGAGCAGAAAATTTTTAGGGCACAAACGATTTTAGGGAGTTTGTACATGTCGATCGAGCAGAAATATTCGTTCATGTCTATCGAACGAGCAGAATTTTAGGTGTTACAGAAAATTTGTTCATACTCGTTCAATTTGTCAATTCGTCAATTCGTCAATACGGCACGAACGAGTTTATGGAATGAAAATCTGTCAAAAAGAATTTTGGATCTTACATAAAAATGTTACGATCTTGCAAAGACTTGCAAAGAGAAGAATACATCATTAGCAACTTTAGAAACGTATGTAAAAGTTGATGCACAGATGTAAAATTGATCATCGTAGACAACAGGCAAAAACTTTGCATGTTGTGCGCGATGAGCAATTTTGTTTCAGAGAGGAAAAATTGCTCATCGCGCACAACATGAAATTTTTTTGCATGTTATGCGATGTGAGTAATTTTGGCTCTGTGGAGCAAAAATGCTCACTGCGCACAACAAATGCATGTTGTGCACAGTAAGTATCAGAGGATAATTCGGGGTTTTTGAAATGACAATTTTGTTATATTTTTTTTGGAAAGTTTGACCGGTCACAGTACGTGCGCATAGCAACTCCCGAAAAATAGAACATTTGTTTGTAACAGCTGCCCCACCTTTACTTCTCCACTACATTCCCATTGCAAACAACAAAAAAGGACAATGGAGTTGCTTACAGATGAATTATATGTTATTAAAACACAAAAAAACCAATGAATTTAGTTTCAAAAAAAATTAATTGAGTTTTCAACACACTTTCGTGTGGCCAAACGTGACTTAAATGGAAAACGTCGAATTGATATTACGCAAGCACTCCATATAATAACAAAAACCACTTCATGACATTAAACACCACATCTATCCTACAAAACAGGGGACCTCAACACATCCTCTTGTAGGGATCCTGACTTTCACATAAATAAATAAAACCTTGTCCCTCAACATTCCATTTATTTGCATGTTTAATCTTGGTTTTTTGCATTTTAGACCTTTTAACTTTCTTATTTATGTGCTTACTCCCCTTTTACCCCGACGCTACCGACACACACACCCACAATTCTTGCTTCTTCCGGTTGCGCGCGTGCACCGTGCGCTGTTCATGTGTTGTTATTTTTACTTCGTGCACTTTGTGCACAGGTAATTCTAGAAATGACATTGGACATGGAAAGTGAAAAATGAAATCGAGAAAATAATTTAGGATTTTTTTTAGAAATAGGTCTCCAAATCATGGCCAATTCGAAAATGGTTCACTAAATCATAGCATTTGCAATTAGGTCCCACTAATCAAATAAATCTCTCGAAATGAGTATCTTTTGACGGAAAATGTTAAAACCCTGAACTCGGGTGTAGTTTAGGTGTGGTTAGACAAGATTAAGCATATCCCGGATGGGTTTTCTCTGAGAAACAGCACACCATGTCTCTCGTAAATCTGCGTGCTCTGATCATTCAATGCTGCTTATCATCCTATTTCTTCCTATTTTAGTTTTTATAATCAGAAGGAAGATTACATCACCCAAGTCTCATCTCCCACCATGCTCACCAAAGCTTCCCCTAATTAGGGCGTATTCTTTTGCCCGAAAGTATGGGGAAAATTCTGCCGATTGCACTATTCATCAATTTTTTTGTGGAATCCTTACACAATTTCTCAAAGTGTGTTCCTTTGCAACGTTTGAGAATTGGGTTTTTTACCGACGTGGAGGTGTTAGGTGAGATTCCAACCCCTCTTTTGAAATCGCCTTCAAGAGCTCTGATTACGTGAGAATCTCACTCGCTGTGGGGCCCTCTCGTTGTGTGGTCACCTCCGCTGCTGCCCCGAGGCGGCCTCTTCATCCTTTTCCCTAGCGTTGCTCCCTTCGCTTCTTCTCCGTATCGATGCACCCTTGTGCGAAAACCCTAAAAACTCGAGAGCAATGTCCCTTCTTCTACAAGCTTGAGCCTTGTTTGGGTGGCCGAAGAGATCCAAGTCTGGCGGATCGGCGAGAGGTCCCAATGCAGCTTGCAGTGGGTGTATGCTGTTCCGAGCTTGGATTGGGGGTTTGAATCTCCTCCTGAGGTAAAGACTCTGCCTTTACATGGTCATTCTCAATTTGTATACATGTTCTTGGGGTATATGTAAGAAAACCCTAAAAATGGAATAACCTCCATGCTTCGTCGTGTATCAGGAGCCATTGTGGGTTGCCGAAATAGATCCACTGCTACGCGGATCGTCGGGAGTGCCCACAGCAGCTTCGCGACGGTGAGGGGAGTTTCCTACTGAAAAAGTTGGCTTCTGATCTTGTTGGAGGTATAATTTCTAAAATAAATTACCTCTTGTGGATGGTAGATGGAGGAAATAAACGATGAGAATGCAAAATTTTGGTATGCTGAAAGATAACTGATGCATTCATGCAGAAGAACAGGCCCGTAGATGTATGCTGCATATATGTTCATTGCATGATTTAGCACTACACACCATTTCAAGCAAGCTGAACCATATAGGTGCATTTGGATAAACAATTAAAACTGCCCAATGATGAAATATACATACGGAAAATGTGGTGGCTTTACTAATGATTAAATGAGGTGTCATTGTTATAGTACGCTTGATAGTATTCAAGAAATCAACAATGATAATATGACGTGGGTATTTTCTGAGGGCAATATGACGAGGATTTATGCATGGCATGAAATGGTGTTGATGGTTGCTTTATCATGCAATGAAATGTTATTTTCTTATATGGGGTATGTTGGTATCAAATTTCATGCATGAAAAAAAAATGATGTTTTCAAATAGCCCAATGATGGCACGTAATAATTGAAGGCCGTATGATTTTTCGTATTTGTAGAATAAAGGCAGGCTAGATGGTTCCTTTAGTCAACATATTGATGATAATTGAGAGTATGTATCAAAGGAATTAACATTGATGGTGTTAGTGATGAAAAATGGTTTCAATAATCACATGTAAGTTTCAATCCGGGGGTGTATAGGATGGAGAAGAAATAAAAAGTAATTGAAGCTGGCTATGTTTAGATGAAGGAGCAACCGCCATGCCACAAATATGGAAAATGAAAATATTATTACCTGAGGGCTCAATAAATTTTTTTTACCTTACCTATTTACTTGTTAGTGAATGAGAATATGCAACATTTTTTTGATGATGTTATAAATTTATTTTTGTTGTTTGTAGGGTTCATTATATTATATACATGGATTGGGAGATGTTTGATTACGTGGTGCCATATACAAATTGTGATAGCGTGTTATCTATTTTAAATGCTCTATTATTTTTATAATTTCATAAGTATGTATCACCTTATGCATGATATTATGTTTGTTACAAATACAGTTTAGATGGATCACGATGGAGAACATTGGGTTGTGCAACATGTGAAGCGGTCGCGTTGATGATCGTTTTAGTCTTCGTAAACCTCGTTCTGTACAATGAGGGCAGGTCAAACCGATTACCTAAAGAGCCATCCAAATTGTGTGAGCATCATAGAAACTCTCACATGAAGAGAATTCTTGGTGAGAGTGAAAGTAGTTGTTTACACTACTTAAGAATGCGGAGCCATGCATTCATAAATCTGGCAAATATAATGAGACAAAGGGGTCTTCTCAATGACACTATTCATGTGTCAGTAGAGGAGCAGCTGGCCATGTTTCTTCATATCATAGGGCACAAGTCAAAGAACAGAGTCATGCAAGTTGACTTTATCCGGTCCGGTTCTACAATTAGCAGGTACTTTAACCTTGTAATGCAGGCAGTTGGCAACTTGCGTGATACGTTCATGAAGCAAGCTCCTAATGAGACGCCCCCTGAGATTATCAATAATCCTATTTGGTATCCATATTTCAAGGTAAGCGTGTATTTTTGAGTAGTAGCCCCATATTAGATATACTGTTTGAAGGTGTATTTATTATTTTCACCGTTGTTTGGTCTTGTAGGATTGCATTGGTCTCATTGATGGGACACATATCGATGCCATGTTACCAACCAATCTAGTTCCCTGATTTAGAGGCCGTAAAGGGGTGACGCAAAATGTCCTCGCAACTGTAATGCCAAATAAAAGATTCACACATGTAATGGCAGGGTGGGAAGGATTGGCAAATGATTTTACTGTCCTTAAGGATGCGCTGTCTTTACCCCCCACACGGTCTTCGAGTGTATGAATGTAATATGCACACTATTAACTAAATAATACAAATTAATATTTATGGATTCTAAGGATTATATAATGAAAATACATTTATGTATGTAGGTAAATATTACCTATGCGATGCTGGATATACTACCATGCCAGGGTTCATACCGCCCTACAGGGGCGTTCGATACCACCTGAAGGACCATACTGACCATGTTCCTAGAAATCGCAAAGAGTTATTCAACCGTAGTCATTCTTCATTACGAACAAAGATAGAGTCGACCTTTGGAATACTTAAGGACAAGTTTAAGATATTGACGGCAAAGCCCCACTATCCATTCCCAAGTCAGATCGATACCATCCTAGTTTGCACTATATTGCATAATTATATCCAAGTTGCTAATCCACATGACCCCCAGTTAACTGAGGATGTGGATGTGGTTGAGGAGGACGGTGATGTTATCGATGATCATGAAGACTAGATTATGGATCTTTCACAACAGTTGCCCATACGGGAACAAACCCAACAAAGGGACCAATGGAAACTGCGAAGGGATCAAATGGCATGGGACATGTGGATCGACTATTGTAACATACATAACAATGGTAGCACAGTTGAACAAGGCATGTGAGGGATGATTTTAACTTTGTTGTGTGTGGGTGCATGCGGATTCCTTATGAATTTTTTTAGTTCAACATGGGTGATCGTACTTGGATTATGTCATATGTATCATGTTTGATTTACACATCTTATGATATAATGGTATTTGATATACATGCAATAAATGTTAGTCACTATAGGATGACACAATTTGAAATTGCAATTTTAACTCTTTCATGTTGTAGGCATGGCAGTGTCTTCTTCGTAGCCTGGACAGGAGAGTGAGCCTATGCCCCCCTTATATGACCATACTTATGGGAACCCGTGGTTTGCTAAAGGCCATGGTAATGATCCATTGCTTGGGCGGCCGATGCCCCGTAGGAACCTTGAGTTGCCTTATCCTTCGACGTCCTTCTAAGGTGGAGTGCCTGGCATGCCTTTTCAACAATTCCAACCGTTTAGCATGCCAATGCACTTGCAACCAACCTCGGGCTATATGCAACTGCTCCAAGGGGGGATTCAATCCATGTATTAGCCCGTCACCCTAAAGTGCATTCAATAAGCCTACGTCACAAAGTGGTAATGACCATACGGAGGGAAGTAGGTCGTTGAGGAAGTCGGGGCGACGGGATGATGAGGGTGAAGGTTCTGTTTCTAGTCCTAGCAAAAGGACTAAGCTACAAACTGCCAAGGGGCCTAAAACCAAATTTGGCATTGGGACCATGACATGTCCCTCATTCCTTTCCTTCTTGACCAGGCAAGGCAAGGCAATAAGGCAGATAAGAAATTCAAACCAACGGCCTTCAACCAAGCAGCTGCCCACATAAATTCTGTTTTTGGCACTTGCTACACAAGCACCAATGTCAGAAATCATATGAAAGGGTTGCAATAGCGCCTGACCGATGTGTCAACTTGCATCCAGATAAGTGGGGCTGGATGGTGTTTAATTAAGCAGATGATAGTGTTGGATGAAGAAGTGTATGCACCATGGGCCAAGGTATTCACTTCTAATTTTAAGGGCACATGAAAATATTGATCACATTTGTGAGTATAAATGGCCTAATATATATGTCAATTTTCGTGCAGGCTAACCCTAGGTTGAAACCATATGTTAATCAATCGTTGCCTTGGCTTGATGATTTGTATATCGTCATAGGAGATGACGAGGCCAAGGGGATTTTTCGTAAGTCCACATTCCATCCATTTGACCCCTAGCAGATGCAGACGATGGGGAAGATTCAAGTTAGGCCCGTACCCCGCAAGCTGATATCCCCATGGCATCCCACCGGCAGGATCGACGGGGAATTTTCAGGTCGGGCCTAGCATTGCTACCCCTCCCTCTGTGGGGAGAAAGAAAACACGTCGACGGGGTACAACCGAAGTACAGGATATGATGGATAGGCTGGTTGAGACAGTAGAGAAGGTTGCCCCGGCAATTTCTACCTCCCATGCCCATTAGATAAAAGAGCCAGCCACTACGGTGTACGCATACACCGAGTATCCATCAATGTTGTTGGATGTAGTGTATAATTATCTTGAAGAAAATGAGCGGGAAGGACGCAAGTTTATGGCTAAGCCCGATGAGTCACGAAGGAGAATATTGAAGCATAAAATTGAGATGATTCAAAGGGCTATGGAGGAAGAAGGTGTAGGTGATGATGGCGATGATAAACCATTGGACTTGGATTGATGTTCCATGTAGAGGGGTGCAGGAGAAGGAGTGTTGTTGTTGTGGTGTTAGGAAGATGTGGAGGGAAGTGAATGAAGAAGATGCTTGTATGGTGTAAAATGCAGTGTTGTGTATCATTAGTGTTGTTGTACTGAACTTAAGTAGGTGTTGAGACCATCCCCAATACTGTTGTGGTGAGACCTATGCCTCATGTATTTGTGTATCCTTATTATATAAGTATGTGTATTTCAGTATCTTTGTTGGATTCTTTTTTATGGGGATTCTTTCAGCTTCACCTCAGTTTGGGTGTTTCTATTATTTAGGACAAGTCCAGAACTATTTTGATGGTGGCTCCATATGATTAATTTGAAGTGCATATGAAGTGCATGTTATGATGGTTGTCTTGATGGTGGCTCCATATGCTAAATTGGATGGTGGCTCTATATGCTTAATTATTTAGGAGAAGTTCAGAATTATTTTGTTTCAGGGGATTTTAAGTGCATGTTATGTTTAGGAATACATATGCTTAATTTGATGGTGGCTCCATATGCTTAATTTTGCTCTTTGAGTAATACATGTTCCCAGTATTACATGTTCCAAGTATATTCAGTTCCCAGTATTACATGTTGCTCTTGCTCTTTGTTGCTCTTTAAGTAATATCATTACCCAGTATTACATGTTGCTCCAGCTTCACCTCAGTCTGGATTTTGGATTTTTGATACATGCTGAATTGGGTTCTTACTGAATTTTGTACATGCTGGATTTTGGATTTTTGATACATGCTGGATTTTGGATTTTTGATACATTTTGTTTCTGCTGTCTTTTTTAATCCACATGCCCAATGATGAAGCCTTGAAAAAGAATACATTTTATATGCATAATCCCAATTAATTGGAAGGTTGGCTTAATGGTTCATTTCTTCACCAATGGGAGTGAATTACACGGAATTAAATATCCCTATAACGAATGAACTGCTTTTGATATGAATTGGGGTATTTTTGATCCTTGTATACTAGATTTGTTACTCAATTTTAAATGAGGTGCTTACATATTTCCATCTGCCAGCAACCTATTTAGGATTTTGAATAATACCATGTTTCCTTAGGGCAATATATATGATCTTGCATATATGTTCTTGCAAAACTATGAGATTTGCAGGAACAATGAGATTTGCTGCTCTTAGAATGTAAAGACATGACATGTCCATTCTGATTTTTTAACTTGCAGTATGGAGCAGTTTTGTGCATGTTTTTCCATGCAGTCCTTATATATCTGGGCATACTGCTTTTCTTTTGGCATTCTATACACACATTGTAGGCTATACACATGCAGCTTGTTCAATGTTGAAACAATATTCATGGTTTCTATTTGCATTTTATTGGCAGCCCCATGCATTTGCTTTGTTTGGTGTGTTGGGGTCTAATTGTAGTTTCATGGCTGGACTTTGAGTATATTCAGTTCAGATATACTTTCATGTTCCATTCTTGCATTTCGGTTCCTTTCATGTTCTATTCTTGCATTTTTTGATAACTGACATGCTTTGGTTTTCAGTATACTGCTTTACTTTTGATAACTTACATATATCATTGTTACTGTAATTTTTGATAACCGACATATATCTGGGAATAGTGCTTTTCTTTTGGCAGTCTATACACATGCTTTATTTGTTGTGTGCAGTCTCCTGGCAGTTTGAGTAATACATGTTGCTCTATACACATGCTTTATTTTTTGTGTTGGGTATGCACCATGCAGTCTCATGTATCTTTGTATTCCTTCGCATGCTTGTAGTCTCCTTGTCCGGGAAGTTGGCACTTTGTTAGTGGCAGCACACTTGTAGTTTGGTGTAGTTTTTATGCATGTCAGGGCATGTTATGCATGGTGGCATTTTGAGATAACACAGACCTGCTTTGTTTTTCTGAATTGATGCAGTATCCCCAATGTTTTTCTGGACTATGTGCTATCAAAATAAAATGTTGAGTAATTTTTGATCCCAGAGCATTGTATGGCATTTCAGTGGTTTGAATGTTGAATCTGAGATAATAGACCCATGCATTTACTTTATTTGTTGTGTTGGGTTCTAAATGCTTTCCATACAAAAATGAATCTGAGATAACAGACCCATACATGTAGACTGAATATTGGGAATTTGGATTTGGGAAGGAGTTGTCATGAAATTTTCTGCTTCTAATGGGTTTTTTTTGCTATAGCCCTATGATGAATACATGGTGGTGAATAAATTTTTTTTAAATGCTCATTTATGTGGAAGGTAGGCTTGATGCTTCCTATCAACCCCAATTTGATTGATTTCCAAGTTAATACTACTCCAAATATTGATTGTTATTAATGGTTATGAATTGGGAGAATTATGTTACATGGCACCTAAATTTGTAAATCAATTGTACTTGGGTTGCTATTGATGGAAGAACTGCCTACAACCTACTTGGGTAAATGAAAAAATTTGAAATTCATGAGGGCTATATAGTACAAATATTCCAGTCTTTGCAATATTTTAGTATGCAATATGAGTCTTTGCAATATAATGTTGAAAATGAAATTTTATTTCATGGGATTTGACTTGCAATGTATGATGAACATGAAAATTGAATGGGCAAGGAAAACTATTCTAGCATGCAGAATTTTTTGATTTGGTTTGAATTTGATTAATTTAGAGAATATCAAGATAGGTTTCTTAGCTACGATGATTTAGAATGCAGAATTTAGCATGCAGAATTTAGCATGCAATAAACTTGTTCGTATTTCAGGGTATGTGTTGGTTGGGTATTGTAATGTATTCCTTACTGCAAATGTTTTCAAATGTGAAAATATGTCTTGTTGATGAACATGCACACACTTCATGAGGTTTACAAATGAACATGTTAATTTTTTGGACATCTCAACCCCTCTAGTGTTCTTGCTGCTTGCTTGCCATTTTGTTCTCCAGACTGCAAATGTTGGTTGGGTATTGTATTGTTTTTATCCCTCAATTGCTGGAGCATCTACATGTTTAGTTGGAGTTTTGGTGGAGCAGTGTTAGTTTGGAGTCTTTTTTCTCCATTCTGACATCATTATTACTCAATATATGTTCTTGAATATATGTTCTTACTGACTATATGTTCTTTTTGTTACTGGGAGTATTCAGCTTGCAATTGTGTTGTTACTGAGAGTATTTGTTACTGACTATATGTTCTTTTTTCTCCATTCTGACAGCATTATGCCTCCATATATGTTCTTGATATGTTGTCTTTAGTTTTTGCCTTGCAGTTTGGTGCATGTCATGTTGGCAACATTTTTATACATTGCAGTTTTCTTCGGTCAGTTTTTGTGTTTGGATATGGGTTGGTTGGGATATCATATCTGAATTTTGATCTGATAACTTTGATCTGTTTACATATGAACTGTTTTCTCATATCTTTGTATCATAACTTTGTTCTGATTCAGTAATATCCTCCATGTATGCATTATTAATATTTTTGAAAGAAACATTGCATATGGGGACATGTTTCATGGATGTGTACTTTCTATGGTATGCTTCAAATAGCCCAATGATGAAAAAAAGAAAATGATTTCAAGTAATCATCAATAACGTGGAAGGCTGGCTTGAGGGCACCTTTATTCTCTAAGTTGCATGATTTCCTAATATTGGATATTCCCACTTTTTACTTCAACTCTTACTTTGAAACCTAGTGCATTAGCAATTCCATTCCATTCTAGGCCGTGTGATTCTGGCATACCTATTGCAGTTGATTCTCTCATTTGTTACTACTTGCATTATATGATTCATTCTACCTTTTTAGCTGGAAATTCTTGCAATCTGCAAACACATTGGGCCTTCTTGCATTTTTTTCCTGTCATTCATTCTTTGATCTGTCAGTCTTAGCTCTATAATTCTGGAGGTGCTTAATTTTTATCTGAATTGCATGGCTTGTGTTCCTTTGTGACTCTATTTTATATCATGTTAACTTGGGTAGGAAATGAGGGAGCAATGTTGGAAGCAACGATCTAGGATCTTGGTTTGATGATGACAAACGTGTCGGTATATCTGATGTGTGTGCTTAGTGTGTTTCAGGCTTGACGATCACTATTTGGAGGAATTGCTATTCGTATAGCATATTGGGAGAAAGAGTCTGTGTGTGCACAAAGAAGTTTGACTTGGTCAAAGGAGAGAAAAGTGGACCAAGTCAAATTGACTTAGGAGATTGGATTGATTCAAATCAATTTAATATTTGATCAAATCAATTAGATGGATTTGTGTCTACCCATCTCCTATTCAAACAACAAATCAAATCCCATATTGATTGGGTCAAATCCCTAAGCGGTTGGCACAACCCTATTCCCCTTGTCCTATAAATACCCATCTTCTAGGGTTGAAGGGCGTGCGGCCAAACAAAATTCCAAGGGGAGAAATTATTTCGGCAAAACGCAAAATTCTCTATAAAAGAGCAACTCACGCAATAGAGTTCTCTATTTTTATTTTGGCCTTTGATCTTATTTGTTTTTCTTTGAAATTCTATGGGGTTCTCCACTTATCTGTGCACAGAACTTCATGAAAAAATTTTAATTGAAAGGGCTCTCTGTTTTTTAAGTTCGTAACATTTTTTTGAAGCATCCCAAGTGCTTGGCCGCACAAAAACTTTCTCTCCCCAGTATTTTTTTTGTTTTCAAGAGTGCCACATATTTTTTAAAGATTGTTTTTTGTGGTAGCCCAATCTCTTGGAGTTTTTTGAAACATTTTTTTTGTGCAAGAGCCGCATGATCAAAAAAGAACCTCCTGGCAATCGAATTATTCAAGGGAGTCTTCACCTTTGTTTTGCTGGAAGCCGTACCCCTCCTTTGATTTGCAGGCTTCCTAAAGGCAAATACACATTGCCCACATAAGAGCCGCAAGCGGCAACCAAAAAGTCTCCAAGAGCCGCACAAATCCAAATACCGAAAGAAGGAGTCAGCCGACATTGTTCAAAATTTTTGAAGAGTTGATTCTCAAAACGTACGACCAAGGAGGGCACAAAAATATTGAAGATTTGACCAAAACCGCATCCTTGAGCACGTTCACAGGGAGTTGAGACTCCACGGTTGCTGAGAAAAATTCAATTGTAGAACACATTCAGCTCTGTTGCCGAGAAGCCCCTGCTGCCACATCTGACTACTGCCGACCGAAGAGTTGCAGAACTATTGAGGAGTCCACATATTGAGGAGTGCCGACTTTCTGCAATATCACCATAGTGCCATCAAGGCAAGGAACTTCAAGTTCCGTAGGTTGCCAAAGAGAGAACCAAGGCCGCAACTTGAGTTGTCGACGACGAGACGACTACATCACGTCAGATTCAGATCTGACACACGCTTATTGGCGAAGACATCGCTGCTTCACAATTTGAGCTTCCTAAATTCTATACTTTATTATTTTGTGTAGCAATTGTGATAGATCTTCGTAGGGGAAACTTTACCATTTATTTTGTGACTATTTTGGGACTTGTCTAGTTGGGGCTAGATAAGTGGGACCCAGCTAGTTTGGGACTAGCTGGTAGAAAGCGTTACTAGGATTGATAGTGAGAGAAAACACTGTGTGTGTGGGGTACTGAGAGCCTGGCGAGTGTAGAGACGTAGAGGGTGCTCTGAGCGTGCTCTAACTTGAGGTTTTGTACCTATGGCGCTATTCAATACTAGTTCTGCTTTGGGGGCTGGAGTATGTCGTTGGGACGACCGAACCAGGGTAAATCTGCTGTGTACTCTGTGTCTGCTTTTTATTTACCCTGTTGCTGCTATAACTGCGTGTGCTTATTCGTGTGTTGCACGAATTATTTTTAAAAGCCTATTCACCCCACCTCTAGGCTAGGATCCAGATCCAATAAGTGGTATCAGAGCAGGTTTTGGGATCTAGCGTAGGATTGACCATGAATAACCATATGGATAGTTGATCACTCCTTATTTTACACCTTTTTTCCGCATGTTTGCATGCCATTTGGATCGCCCAAATCGTGTTTTTCACGATATATCGACGATATTGCGATGCTTTTCACGATTTGTTGTTTTTGTCGCATTTCAGGTGATTTGGAGCGATTGGGAGTGATCTCGAGATACGCCTACTCCAGAGTGTCACCGACGACCTCCCCAAGGGGTATTTTGCTGTTGGAGAGGAGCGGAAGAAGAACGGACGTCGCAGGAGCGACGAGGAGGCCAAAACAAGCTGTTTGGGCATTTTTGGTGTCCCACTCGGCCGAGTGAAGGAGTCACTCGGCCGACCAGCAAGACACCGCTCGGCCGACCAGATCAGACACGATTCATATGTGCACTCGGCCGAGCGACGGAGACCACATCGGCCGAGTGACGAGATCCCGTCCGCCCGAGTGGCGCCCAGACGAAGCCATTCAAAAATCGCCAACTTACTGTTTTTCGACTGCCTGAGCTTCAGAAGACCCACTCGGCCGAGTGGATAATCCCGACCGCCCGAGTACCAAGAGGCCATCGGCCGCGTGACGACAACTCACTCGGCCGAGCTGCCCCCGAAGTGAAGACCCCTGAAGATCAAGACTTACTGGAAATTTACAGGGTTTCTCACTCGGCCGAGCGACTTTTGTCACTCGGCCGAGTGCGATGCGCTGCCTGTAGCGAAAATTGCGGATTTCAGGCTGCGCAGGGGTATTTTGGTCACAGTTTTTGGACGATTTTGGGGGGTATTTAACCCCTGTTTTTACCCTAGTTTGGGAGAGCTTTTCTCTTAGATTTTTGCAGCTTTTTAGATTAACTTTTTAGCTTTATTCTTGTGATTGGAGAGGAGACAAAAGTTGATTTTTTGTTGAATTATTGGAAGAACTCAATTGGTTTGCCTCTCTCTTCTCTAAAAATTCTATTTTTATTGCTTATCTCAATATTGTGATGAATTCTCTTGTTTATTTCATTGATTATTTTTGTGATTGTGCTATGAATTGTGAGTAGTCTCCACGTCTTGGGGCGTGGGGATGAACCCTACAAGCCCAATTTCATATTTGTGATGAATTGGTAGAAATATTGCTAGAATTGTTATTAGGGATTAGTTTGGGAGCGATTTACTACGGATGGCTAGGAGTTCATATCGATTGGGATTTGCAAGAGATTGGATCCCAATTCGATAGGAAACCCTAGAAATCCGAATTGGGTTGGAATCGAATTTCCGTAGTATCGGTTTGCAAGAGATTGGACCGATACTAGGGTTCCCAGTTGCAATTCCGTGCCAATACCCGTTTGCAAGAGATTGGACGGGTAGGAACTATCCCAACCTAGGTCGTGGGCCGAGTTTGCAAGAGATTGGGCTCGGTGCGCGATTGAACGATGATGTTGATCCTAATGCTAGCTTCCCTAGGCTAGGGTTTGCAAGAGATTGGACCCGAACCTAGGATAGCTATAGACCGGCAACAGCGCGAGAGCGTGAGCTTGGTTCTACATTCAGTTGCAACTAGTTCATCCAAAATCTTATTCTAGCAATTTTGATACCGATGAACCACATTTACGAAATACGGTGAGTAGCGGGAATTCCCCATTCCCTAGACGTTCTTTATTTGATTTGATATTTCCGTACTTTGTCTGACGATTGTGACGGGATCACCAAAGGCAAATTTCTCTCTTCTTAAATAGCCAGGTTGATTAGAACAAGCACGGTCATTCGTCCTCCCTGTGTTCGATAACCCGCTCGCCGCTATACCGTGCGCTTGCGGTAAAACTACAACCGTTCTTTGGGTCACATTCCGGAGCGATCAAGTTTTTGGCGCCGTTGCCGGGGAGGGTATTTTGACGGTGTTCGGCATCGACCACCCGGTTATTTCTTCTTTCTCTCTTTCTTTACTTTCTTCTATATCTTGTTGTAACTTTGTTCGCAGCCCTATTTGCATATTCTCCCCGTATTTTGCATAAGATCTTAACAGGGAGAATGAAGGATGCAATGTCAACAATAGAACTCAGTCAGGAAGACTATGACTCCTTCACAGACCTCCTTAAGGAGCTTGTCGACGAGGTCCACGCTACCGGAGCTTTTGCTATCGATATCAAGGACCCCGACGAACAGCTGTTTGCTAGTTTTGTGATGGACCAAGTCTCCCCGGATGGGACTATTGGAGGCAATGTCAGAGTTGATGTGATCGACGAAAAATTATATTTCAAAGACGGTAGAACAAGCGTCGAAGAACACTATACTCCCGAAGAATCCTTCGACCAAACCGACATTCAGGGAGTTACACTCTATGACGCTCACTCTTGCTTTTATGAATCGTCTGATGTGTTTCTTGATTCCAGGCACGAACCAGAGCAGAGTGAAGGTTTTGGCGATGCTAGCACAGAATCGGAGAGCGCCTATTTCGATGCCTCGTCCTCACTAAGTAGTGAGTCTGACTCGTCACAAGAGAGCGCACCACCTGAGCATGAGCTAAACCCGGATGACAAGGAAAAAGCAAAACTCATGCGAGCTGATGAAGTGGAAGGAGCAGCGCCTCTTGAGGTAGAACTTAAACAATTACCTCCGAATCTAAGGTATGCCTTTTTGGGTAATAAATTAACTTTCCCGGTGATAGTCAATTCCCACCTCACACAAGATCAACTTGAAAAACTCCTAGACGTTCTTAGGAGCCACAAAGATGTTCTGGGCTACACTATCTCCGATCTAAAAGGGATAAGCCCTAGGCTTTGCACACATAGGATCCATTTGGAGGATACCGACGCCACCTCCATAGAGCCTCAAAGGCGGTTAAACCCGAACATGAAGGAGGTGGTTAAAAAGGAAATCCTAAAATTGCTAGACGCCTGTATTATTTATCCTATCTCAGACAGTAGGTGGGTTAGCCCCGTTCACGTCGTCCCCAAGAAAGGGGGGATGACAGTCATAAAAAATGAAAAAGGTGAGCCCATATCTACGCGCACCGTCACGGGATGGCGAATGTGCATTGACTATAGGAAACTCAATAAAGCCACCCGAAAGGACCATTACCCATTGCCCTTCATTGATCAAATGCTTGAACGCCTAGCAAAACATAAATACTTTTGCTATCTAGATGGGTATTCGGGATTCTTCCAAATCCGTTTGCACGAAGACGACCAAGAAAAGACCACTTTTACTTGTCCCTACGGTACCTATGCCTACCGAAGGATGCCGTTTGGTCTTTGTAATGCTCCCGCCACTTTTCAGATGTGTATGACATCCATATTTTCCGATTACATTGAAAATATTATGGAAGTTTTTATGGATGATTTTTCGGTTTATGGGAGTGAGTTTGACTCTTGTTTGGCCAATCTTACTAAAGCCCTTAAAAGGTGCCAACAAAATAATCTCACTCTAAATTGGGAGAAGTGTCACTTCATGGTCACGGAAGGTATAGTCCTCGGGCACCTTGTTTCCTCGAGAGGAATTGAGGTAGATAAAGCAAAGATTGAGGTAATCGAAAAACTTCCTCCTCCTATTAATGTCAAGGGCATTAGAGGCTTCCTTGGTCATGCGGGGTTTTACCGTCGCTTCATCAAGGATTTCGCCTCGATTGCCCGGCCACTTACTTCCTTGCTCGCTAAAGATACTCCTTTTATTTTTTCAGGGGAATGCTTGCAAGCCTTCAACACCTTGAAGGAAGCACTAGTTTCCGCGCCCATCATACAACCACCGGATTGAAGCCTTCCCTTTGAGCTAATGTGTGATGCTAGTGACCAAGCCATTGGAGCGGTATTGGGACAAAGAAAAGATAGGAAGCTTCATGCGATATACTACGTGAGCAAGACATTGGATGACGCGTAGAAAAACTACACAACTACCGAAAAAGAGCTTCTAGCGGTCGTCTATTCCATCGAGAAGTTTCACTCCTACCTCCTAGGTTCCAAGGTGATTGTCCACACCGACCATGCGGCGTTGAAGTATATTTTGAACAAGAAGGAAGCCAAACCTCGGTTGATTAGGTGGATACTCTTGTTGCAAGAATTCGACTTAGAGATCAGAGACAAGAAAGGTACGGACAATGTCGTGGCGGATCATTTGTCTAGGCTCATTCGCGACAAGGAGGATGAGAGTTTACCTATCGATGACACATTCGTGGATGAGAGGCTATATGCCATAAGGACCGGAGAAGTACCTTGGTACGCGGACTTCGTCAACTACTTGGCTTGTGGAATTAAACCGCATGGGATGCCCACGCATCAAAAGAGGAGATTCCTGCATGAGGTCCGTAGCTATTTTTGGGAAGATCCATACCTCTTCAAGATATGCAAAGATAGTGTCATTCGGAGGTGTGTTTCTAAAGAGGAGGCAACGTCTATCATTTTGCATTGCCACGGTCTACCATGCGGAGGGCATCATGCCGCCTCTAAAACAACCGCTAAGATCTTGCTGAGCGGATTCTTCTGGCCAACAATGTTTAGGGACACCCACGCTTTTGTGAAGGGGTGCGATAGATGCCAACGGACCGGGAATATCTCTAAGCGCAATGAGATGCCGATGAGACCCATCCAAGAAATTGAGCTTTTTGATTGTTGGGGAGTAGACTTCATGGGGCCATTTCCGTCAAGCAATGGTAACAAATACATCCTATTGGCCGTTGACTATGTCTCCAAATGGGTGGAAGCAATCGCCACCCCTACTAATGATGCAAGGGTTGTTTCCAAGTTCTTTAAGCAAAATATCTTCCCGCGCTTCGGAGTGCCTCGTACCTTGATAAGCGACGGGAGAAGCCACTTCATAGAGAACAAGTTTGAAGCCATGCTAAAGAAGTACGGGGTAAACCATAGAGTTGGCATGGCATATCACCCCCAGACAAGCGGCCAAGTGGAAGTCTCAAATATAGAAATTAAGCAAATTCTTGAAAAGACGGTGGATCGATCTAGAAAGGATTGGTCAATAAAGCTAAACGATGCTCTATGGGCATATCGCACGGCCTTTCGCACTCCCATAGGCACCACACTATTCCGACTCGTTTATGGGAAAGCTTGCCACTTGCCGGTAGAGTTGGAACACCGCGCATATTGGGCCATCAAAACCTTTAATTACGATTACAAGAGTGCGGCGGTGAGGCGACTCTTGGACATCAACGAGCTTGATGAGATAAGAAGAGACGCCTACGAAAGCTCAAGAATTTACAAAGAAAGGACCAAGATCCTCCACGATGCCCGCATAACCGTCACAGACTTCAAAGTAGGAGACAAGGTCTTGCTCTACAATTCACGGCTCCGACTATTTCCCGGTAAGTTGAGGTCACGTTGGTCCGGACCTTTCACCATTAAGAACATACAACCGGGAGGGGCCTTCGAGTTGGAAAGCAAGGACGGAGCCTCGTTCAAGGTAAATGGTCAGAGACTCAAGCATTACTCCGAGGGAGTCCCAACGGGAGAAATCAATAGAATATATCTACTTAAGGGACGCCCGGATGATCTTTCATACCTCCTTGATGAGGTGATTGAGGAGGCGATCCCTCACTCAATCGGCGCTCTATTCGATGAAGATTTCGAGGAAGGCCCGGATTTAGGCCAAGATGAGAAGAAAATTGATTCCCCCGACCTCTCCGCTGAAAATGATGAAGGCGACGCTGATGTCGCAAGGATTCGAGAGCTCTGCAAGCTCTCGAAATTGAAGTCTCCGAAGAAAGCTCCGCCGATACGGAAATCAGCGTCGCCGGTGAGGCCGTTGACCGGAGCAAACGCTAGCTTGGGGGAACCTCCCCCCAACACTATTCGAGGCGGGAGACCACCGAGGGAGAACACGCCGCCGCAACTTCCGAATCCAAGCGTTCTCCCCGGAAAGTTTGATGGGTGCATCTCATATGCACCAAACATCCCGCATTAATTGAAAATCATAGGGGGTCGAGCTCACGTCCTTAAACGAGCGCTTGTCAGGAGGCAACCCGACGGTTATTGCTTTATTTTTACTTTCTCTTTATTTTTGTTTTAGAAATTTTTAGTGTTTTGAGTCGTTCGCCCAAAATTTTTGTGATAACGGGTCCTATTTTTCTTGACAGGAGAGGAGATAGGTAAATCCATCATGAGGAGGATGAACGAGGTGATAAGGAGCGCCCCAGGAAGGCGCTCGATGCTTAGGAGGAAGATGAAATCGACTGGAGGAAGAAAGACGGAGTTTAGAGCCCAAACGAAGACAAACAGCAGAACACAAGGCTCACTCGGCCGAGTATACTAGTCACTCGGCCGAGTACACAAGTTCGTCCGGCCGAGCCGCTCACGAACGAGGGAAGTCTGCTGTACCCAACTCTCTGTTTATTTCCTGATTTCAGTATAACTGCTACTCAGCCGAGTATATATATTCACTCGGCCGAGTAAATCGGATACGCTCCTAGGGCGAGTCTAGCCGAGTAGCTTGAGCCACTCGGCCGAATGGACTTACTCCACTCGGCCGAGTTGGGCAAGTCCACTCGGCCGAGGCGTTAGCGAGTAGGGATTTTCCATTGATCTCGCTCGGCCGAGTGACCCAGTCACTCGGCCAAGTCGTAACTTTTCCTATAAAAGGGGGCGGGGTCGGGCTCGTTTTTCGAAACGAAATCGCCCGACCCTTCGCATTCCCCTCGTCCGCTCCCCTCGCTCTCGCCCCCTACTCGCCCGACCGTCGACCTTCGCGCCGCCGCTCGGCCAGCCACCACCGGCCGAGCTCCGCCGCTCCTCGCCCGAGTCGCCGTCGGCGGCCACCACTCCGGCCACCTCCGGTAACCCCAATTCTCGCCTTTTTCTCCTCTTTTGTGTGTTTTTCGAGGATCCGTGTGCTAAACGAACCCCAAACCCAAATAGATTTCTATATCTATCTATTATACCCCTAATGCTCCATACGCTTTGAATATTACTCGCTGATATCTCCATTTCATGCGCAGGTTGTTTCTGGGAGCTTAGGGGAGCCCAGGGGAGCTTCTAGGGACTGATTCGGGCTTCGCGGAGGCGTTGTCTTCGCACGCTTCCATTGCTTGCACTCGTGGCGTGTCGTGGTACACTCTTTCCTTTATTTTACGCACGCCGCACTTTTTACGTTTTTCGGCGCGCGCTCGGGGCCCATATGCCGCCCCGGACACGGCCGCGGTCGAAGAGAGCTTCCGCCAAGCGGAATCGGTCGGATGACGCCGGCCCCTCCCATGAGTTGGAGGACTCTCCTCCGCCTTCTCCCACACACCCCGTCCACCCAGCACAGCCTGCAGGCCCCGCACATCCCGCACAGCTTGCAGAGCCCGCACAGCCCATACACCCCGCACAGTCGCCCCCTGCCGCTCCACAGCCACCACCTCCGGCTCCACTTATCGGGCCACTCGGGATCACGTTCCGAGACGACGCACACCGCGTCGCTTTCGAGCGTATCTCCCAGCGCTCGATCGTACCCTCCAGGTTTGCACACCTTGCCGACCTAGGACGCCTGGGGGTACTAGAGGGGATGCTCACGTTGTACGACAATGTGGGCTGGCGAGATTTCTTCCAGGTGTCGGCGGACACATTTATCCGTCCGACACTTGAGGTACTTAGTTCGATCGCCCGGACCGACGAGGGGTGCTCGTTTCGGTTCATGGACCGGGAGTGCCAGGTCACTCTCGGTATGATGAGAGCCTTTTTCTCGTGGCCCGATGTCCCCGGGGCCGATCTAGGCTACGCCCCCACCCATATCCCCCCACCTTCCTTCGACGCCGGTGCCTTCTGGGCCCGGATTACGGGTCTCCACGCTGCCTTTGACCCTAGTAGGGCCAAGGCCTCGTCCATTGTCCATCCCTGCCTTCGTATAGCTCAGCGCCTTATGGCGACGACCTTTTTGGCCAGATATGAGCCGGGCACGATGTCCACGCCAGAGCTTTACATGCTCTACGCGATGACACGACCCAGAGTTCTATCTAGGGATGGCGATGAGCTGGTCCCCGCCGTCGTGATTGATGTCGCGGCTTGGTTTTTGGACCGCATCATTGTATCGGTGGGCGCTCGCTCACCGATATGCTGCGGCGGCCTGATCACCTTGCTTGCCCTTATGACCGGCGAGGACTTCCCTGACGACCTGCGACGAGCACCGGGCCCCACTTCTCTGTCGATCGATGTTATGGCCCGGATGAAGATGCTTCGTCCGCACGGTGAGCGACACTGGGTCTGGTTGCACGGCCCTTACGGTGCCGATTACATGATTCTTCCGAGCCCAGCTCGGACTCAGATTGCACCGGCCCATGTGGACTGGCTCCCTGTGATGGATGTTCTGATCCCAGCCGCATACGTGCTCGAGGCCGAGGAGGCCGAGCAGGCCCACGCTGCCCACGCTGCCCACGCTGCCCCCGCAGACCCTGTTGCACCTGCCGCGCCTGCTGCCCCTGTTGACCCCGTGGCCCCTCAGCCTATCCCCGATGTTTCCGATGCTCCTGACACCTCTGTCCACACCTCTGTCGGTGTCAGGAGTACCTTAGCTGAGCCCACTTCCACTGCTTCCTCGCCTGTCACCACCAGCACTGGCCCTCTGTCTGCCGAGCCCGTTTCTTCTGCCCCACCCGAGCGCCCGCCGACCATAGTTGAGTACGGCGAGCCCTCTTTTGCCACCCCTGCGGAGACCGTAGTCTCCGCCTCTGTCTCCACCGCTGCTGTATTTTCTGAGAGTGTCGTGGCGTCTGTCCACACTTCTGTGCCACCGACCTCTCCGGCCGCCTCGCTGCCACTTTTGTATTCTTCTTTCGCTGCGGCTGCCTCCACTTCTCACCGTCCTGCCTAGCCTCGCACTGAGGCCAGGCCCCCACTTGCGAGCGCAGCCCCTTTTGTTCCCTTGCATGCTGAGCCCGTCACCTACGCCACCAGAGTATGCCAGCCCCGACCTGCACAGCCCCGACCGGTGCGTCCCTCTGCACCACCTCCCCCCGACACTGTACTTCAGAGCATTCGTGCTCTCGAGGGGGCGGTGAGTGGCCTCAGAGGCGACCTTCGGACCTTGTCCTCCACCGTATCCACGATGGCTGGCCGCTTTGACCTGCTCCCGCACATTCACTACTATCTTACCCAGGTCCTGGAGCGTCTCCCACGCGTACCCGTTCCCACCCAGCAGGTTCCCACCCACACTTCCACACACACTCAGCCTGCTTCCACTCCCACACCCATCCCCGCTCAGCAGCCACTACCACCACCACCTCCTCCTCCGCCTCAGGACGGAGACGGCGCAGCCCCACCTTCTTAGGCACTCTTGATGCCATCGCTTCTTTTTGCCGTTGTGCTGCCCGTCTCTGCTGGGTCCTGATGCAATTTTGTCCACCCCCCCTCCCCTCACTGTTTCTCTGATACGCATTTTCTATATATATCTTTTTATATCTTTTTTGGGAGAGAGTGAGAGTTTTTGGTGCCACACCTATATATCTGTATCACTCCTATTTCTGCATTCATCATGTCCGCATCATCTTTTCCGTTTCATTATTTTCTTATTTTTCATCATGCATGCATCCTCACTTGCCCCTCACATTACTTGTCTCTTGGTGTGCCACACTTTGCACATTGAGGACACTGTGCCATTTAGCTTGGGGGAGTGAGTTCTCACGTTCTTTTTTCGATTTGCCACCTTTATTTTTAGTTTTTCACACCATTTTCCGCTTTTGCACTTATTTTCATCATTTTTCTCTTTATTTTTACCATGCATCACGTTTTTCTTATTTTTCTGTGTGCCGCATTGTAAATAGTTCTATTTTCCCTTTATCTTTATTTCCTTTTTTTCTTCTTTTCATCTCATGCTAGAGATGACTTTTCTGTGATGATGATGACGTGGAGTTAGCTTACTCTATTTGCATGCTTTATTTGTCATGTCTTGGACTTTATTTCTGATATCATATGCTATGACTTGCCTTGCATCTAGAGATAGTAACCCATACTTTTTCCCCATGAAAATGGATGAAATTTTATTATTAGCTGAGTCTGAATATTCATATGTATGCTATCACAGAAAACACACCAAGATTCACGCATTGAATGCTTATATCTGGAGTACTGATTTCTCTTCCTATATCACTTCTATATGCATGAATTGTACATTTCACTTCAGGATGATTGAATGATGTTAGCTATGATAAATCTGGATTAGTTAGCTTTTTTGTGATCGAAACTGAGTAGATTAGATTACCCTGCTGAAGTTGTCGTGCATGTCTTATAGAGTGAACCGAGAGATATATTTATTTCTTTCTCCACAAATCTTGAACATCATTTCTCTACTATTAAAATCATTGGTGAATCTCCCCTTAGCGATTCTATTATATGGCATTTCTCCCGCTATTAATTCCTAGCTTCAAATTTCCCAAACCAAAAAAAAGAGAAAATATTCTTGTATATCATTATCTCTCTTTGAGTTGGGATCATTGTGTATATATGTTTAAAAAAAGAGAGAGCAAAAGGAAAAAGAAAAGAGGAAAAATCCTCAATAAAAGATCCCATCTCACTTTCTTTCTTTCTTCTCTCTTTTCGTGTTCATTTTTATTACTTTTGGAGCTTTATAAAAATGGGGATGTGAATATTTTTTTTGCCACCATGCTTATAGATAAGCTTGGGGGAGAGAATCCATTGATGTGTGAGAGAGTGACTACTTGACGTTGCACGACAACCGAGGCTAAGTAATATTCTATACTCGGTGAGATTATTTTTAGCTTTACGAAATCCAGAAATCTAAGCCTAGCACTCATTTCATGAAATCCACACTTTTCTATTCTCTCTATTCTATTGTGTGATACTCTTATACTCCTCATAGAAAGCATTCAATTGAAAAGTGTGTATTCTGCGATTTGTATACCGCTTTAAATGATTCAGACGATGTTAATTCTAAAATTATTCCGTTTTTCATTATTATATCGTTGTTCGTGGGTTTTCTATTTCTATTTGCATTATTATACTATGATATCAAAATAAAACTCTTTGACATGTATTTCTCATTCAGTGCATGATATTTGAGTAAGCGGAACCCACGTCCTGAGAAAATGATCTAGCAGCTTACCTCTTCGCTTCTTTCTTTCTTCTTTATTTTTATTTCGTTTTTCATTCTTCTCTGTTTTTCATTTTTCATTATTTTTCGCCGTTTTTGTTTTCCGAATCCACCGGGTTCGCCTTTTACTTATCTTCCTCGAGGACGAGTAAGAGGTAAGCTTGGGGGATTTTGATCACTCCTTATTTTACACCTTTTTTCCGCATGTTTGCATGCCATTTGGATCGCCCAAATCATGTTTTTCACGATATATCGATGATATTGCGATGCTTTTCACGATTTGTTGTTTTTGTCGCATTTCAGGTGATTTGGAGCGATTGGGAGTGATCTCGAGATACGCCTACTCCAGAGTGTCACCGACGACCTCCCCAAGGGGTATTTTGCTGTTGGAGAGGAGCGGAAGAAGAACGGACGTCGCAGGAGCGACGAGGAGGCCAAAACAAGCTGTTTGGGCATTTTTGGTGTCCCACTCGGCCGAGTGAAGGAGTCACTCGGCCGACTAGCGAGACACCGCTCGGCCGACCAGATCAGACACGATTCATATGTGCACTCGGCCGAGTGACGGAGACCACATCGGCCGAGTGACGAGATCCCGTCCGCCCGAGTGGCGCCCAGACGAAGCCATTCAAAAATCGCCAACTTACTGTTTTTCGACTGCCTGAGCTTCAGAAGACCCACTCGGCCAAGTGGATAATCCCGACCGCCCGAGTACCAAGAGGCCATCGGCCGCGTGACGACAACTCACTCGGCCGAGCTGCCCCCGAAGTGAAGACCCCTGAAGATCAAGACTTACTGGAAATTTACAGGGTTTCTCACTCGGCCGAGCGACTTTTGTCACTCGGCCGAGTGCGATGCGCTGCCTGTAGCGAAAATTGCGGATTTCAGGCTGCGCAGGGGTATTTTGGTCACAGTTTTTGGACGATTTTGGGGGGTATTTAACCCCTGTTTTTACCCTAGTTTGGGAGAGCTTTTCTCTTAGATTTTTGCAGCTTTTTAGATTAACTTTTTAGCTTTATTCTTGTGATTGGAGAGGAGACAAAAGTTGATTTTTTGTTGAATTATTGGAAGAACTCAATTGGTTTGCCTCTCTCTTCTCTAAAAATTCTATTTTTATTGCTTATCTCAATATTGTGATGAATTCTCTTGTTTATTTCATTGATTATTTTTGTGATTGTGCTATGAATTGTGAGTAGTCTCCACGTCTTGGGGCGTGGGGATGAACCCTACAAGCCCAATTTCATATTTGTGATGAATTGGTAGAAATATTGCTAGAATTGTTATTAGGGATTAGTTTGGGAGCGATTTACTACGGATGGCTAGGAGTTCATATCGATTGGGATTTGCAAGAGATTGGATCCCAATTCGATAGGAAACCCTAGAAATCCGAATTGGGTTGGAATCGAATTTCCGTAGTATCGGTTTGTAAGAGATTGGACCGATACTAGGGTTCCCGGTTGCAATTCCGTGCCAATACCCGTTTACAAGAGATTGGACGGGTAGGAACTATCCCAGCCTAGGTCGTGGGCCGAGTTTGCAAGAGATTGGGCTCGGTGCGCGATTGAACGATGATGTTGATCCTAATGCTAGCTTCCCTAGGCTAGGGTTTGCAAGAGATTGGACCCGAACCTAGGATAGCTATAGACCGGCAACAGCGCGAGAGCGTGAGCTTGGTTCTACATTCAGTTGCAACTAGTTCATCCAAAATCTTATTCTAGCAATTTTGATACCGATGAACCACATTTACGAAATACGGTGAGTAGCGGGAATTCCCCATTCCCTAGACGTTCTTTATTTGATTTGATATTTCCGTACTTTGTCTGACGATTGTGACAGGATCGCCAAAGGCAAATTTCTCTCTTCTTAAATAGCCAGGTTGATTAGAACAAGCACGGTCATTCTTCCTCCCTGTGTTCGATAACCCGCTCGCCGCTATACCGTGCGCTTGCGGTAAAACTACAACCGTTCTTTGGGTCACATTCCGGAGCGATCAATAGTGCTTTTGCTGAGGGTCAGTCTGTTTCCCGTCCCCCTAGGTTTAACGGAGGTGATTATGCTTATTAGAAAAATCGTATGAAAATCTACCTTATTTCTGTTGATTACAAGGCTTGGCAAATAATTGAAAAAGGATATAAACTGCCTGTAATTAAAGTAGAAAATGCTGAGATTGAAAAACCAAATGACAAATGGGATGATAATGTTTGGAAATCTTATTCTTTAAATGCTAAAGCTATGAATGCTCTCATTTGTGCACTTGATAAATCTGAATATAATAGAATCTCACATTGTCTAACTGCGCAGGAAATATGGCATACTTTGGAGGTGACGCACGAGGGAACGTCACAGGTGAAGGAGTCTAGACTTGCACTTCTGAGCACAGAGTACGAGGGATTTCGCATGCTACCATCAGAGACCATATCAGAAATGTTTGCGAGATTCACCAACATCGTCTACAAGTCTAGCTCGCTCGGTAAGCCATATTCTAGCCTTGAACAGGTGAGAAAGATATTAAGAGCACTGCCAAGCTCTTTCAGACCAAAGGTCACCGCCATCTAGGAAGCAAAGGTATTGTCTCAATTGAAGGTGGAGGACCTTATTGGTAATTTGATGTCCCATGAGTTGGAACTACAAAATGTTGAAGCAAGAGAGAAACCTGAGGAGAAAGAGAAAGCCATAAAGCCCCTTGCTTTGCAAGCTAGCGAAGAAGAGGATGATGATGAAGACATAGCGCTAATGGTGAGAAACTTCAGAAAGTTCATCAAGACCAAGCATGGGAGAAACGAAATGGCACCCAGGTTTAATCGTTCTAACTTTAATAATTCTTCCAAGCAATTTAATGATCAGAAATCTACTGATAGAATGCAATGTTTTAAATGCAAGGGAAGAGGACATCTGATGAAGGATTGCCCAAATGAAACTGCTCAGCTCGCTAAAGGAAAAGGAAAAGCGAAGGTATTAACATGGGATATGGATAGCAAAGCTGAAAGCGAGGAGGAACATGAAGCCCATTCTTGCATGGCTTTGATGGGCATCCAAGATGAGACACCGTTAGGTAGCAAAGCTGAACTTCTTAAAATTTGTGAAGAAATGCAAAATCAAATAGTAGATCATGAGTTCACTATTGAATGTCTCCAAAATCAAAACTATGACATGCAAGTTAGAGATGATAAGGTGTTTAAAGAGAATGAAAAACTTAAAATTGAACTTAATGCATGTAAGTCTACTATTGAAATCATGAAGAATGAAAAAGAAAGCTTTGATGAAAATGCTCCTTGTATTTCGTGTTCCTCTTTATTAAATCAAAATAGCATACTTAAACAAGATTTAATGAAGCTCGAAGCTGAAAAAGAATATGAAATAAGAGAGCTTAAGGATAAATTTTGCATGCTAGATAATGACTTTAAAAGAAAAATGATTGAATTCGAGAAGAAGGAAGAGGAAAACAAGAGGGTTTTTATAAGTAAATGCACGATGCTTGTGGAAGAGAATAAACAATTAAAAATCAAAGTCTCTCATCTTGAATTGGCCATTAAGAAATTCTCTATAGGAAAACAATCGTTGGACACTATTTTAGAGAATCAATTATATGGCAATAATAGAAGAGGACTTGGTTTTGGTCTGAAAAACGTTGAAAAGCAAAAATTCAAGAAATTCCACAATGTACCCTCTATTGCAAAGAACAAATATGCAAAGTGCTTTACTTGTGATAGTGTAGGCCACACTTCATATTATTGCAAATTTAGGAACACTAATATCAAGTTTAAACAAGTGTGGGTTCCTAAAACAATATTGGCTAACACTAGTGGACCTTGTTGGATTCCAAGGTCACACTTAACACCTTTCATGTAGGTGTGATGGAGTTTTGACGAGGAGCGATATATTCAATGTCTCATTCTTATAGCTCCTTCGTCAAAAGGTGACGAGAATGTATAATTTTTATCCCTCTTTGCATTTCATTGCATACCTTCATAGATTGTTTTTGTGTGCTTGATTTATTTTGTTTTGTGTGCTTGCATGGATGATTTTTTTAATGTTTTTATTTCTGAAATTTTTTTTTGAAAAATCAAAAATAAAAAAAAATTGTGCTTATTGAATCCTCTTTTGAATCTATTAAGTGATATTGTATGAATGATCAATTCTATCCCTTGTAAAAGTCAATTCATTATTGTTGTAGCTACATGAACATGATGTTATTCTTTTTAGTAGGCATGACATGTCTCATAAGTTTCAAACTTGACTTTTACACCTACATTTGCACTTTCACGATATTTGACTTTTTAGTGCTTGTGGAGATTCTTTTGAAGAGTAATGGAAAGAGAATGTAGGAATGATTAATTTCTGAAATTTCTAAGGGATATGATGTGTTTAGCCATGAATTAAAATTGAGCACAAAAGAATAATATAAAAAAACGATATTTGCTCCGTATGAAAAATGGATACACTTCATGGCTAAAACACAACCCACGAGTATCCAACTTGTGCTACATGGGTAATCATTAGCGTTGGTGTATATAACTCGTCAAGCAATGCCATCCCACATTTAAAAGTCCTTTTAGGCTATGTTTTGGGGTTCGGTAACTTGAACTCATATTTGATGAGGTGGGAAAAATCAATCCTAGCGATATTCATGAAAATTGGAAAATGTGGATTGATTTGGTTGAATATCTGAAATTGAATCTCCTCTTGCACTTTATTGTCTATATCACTACACTTTCACAAAGGTGGAGAAGTCCGGTTATGAAAATTCTATGAGCATGAACTGTCTATTATTTGGAATACTCATGCAAATTGAACGCTACATTTAATAATGGTTTATTTTTGCCTGGTATATTTTTGTGACTTCATTAATCCACTTTTGGTGATTACAAAGGGGGAGAAAGAAACAAAAGATTTTGACAGCTTTGACAGCTTGGATGTCGGTATTATTTGTTAAAGGGGGAGCTTGAAATATACTTGAATACTTGTTGAAGGGGGAGCTTGAGAGAAGGGGGAGCATGCTTCTATATTTGTATGTTGTGCATGCCATGTTGTAGTGCTTGAATATTCATCTCATGATCCATATTGCATTACACCCTTCAACACACTTCACACACTCATTCCTATTGATAAAATCTTTTGTGGGTTTGTCATCACCAAAAGGGGGAGATTGTTGGAAGCAACGATCTAGGATCTTGGTTTGATGATGACAAACGTGTCGGTATATCTGATGTGTGTGCTTAGTGTGTTTCAGGCTTGGCGATCACTATTTGGAGGAATTGCTATTCGTATAGCATATTGGGAGAAAGAGTCTGTGTGTGCACAAAGAAGTTTGACTTGGTCAAAGGAGAGAAAAGTGGATCAAGTCAAATTGACTTAGGAGATTGGATTGATTCAAATCAATTTAATATTTGATCAAATCAATTAGATGGATTTGTGTCTACCCATCTCCTATTCAAACAACAAATCAAATCCCATATTGATTGGGTCAAATCCCTAAGCGGTTGGCACAACCCTATTCCCCTTGTCCTATAAATAACCATCTTCTAGGGTTGAAGGGCGTGCGGCCAAACAAAATTCCAAGGCGAGAAATTATTTCGGCAAAACGCAAAATTCTCTATAAAAGAGCAACTCACGCAATAGAGTTCTCTATTTTTATTTTGGCCTTTGATCTTATTTGTTTTTCTTTGAAATTCTATGGGGTTCTCCACTTATCTGTGCACAGAACTTCATGAAAAAATTTTAATTGAAAGGGCTCTCTGTTTTTTAAGTTCGTAACATTTTTTTGAAGCATCCCAAGTGCTTGGCCGCACAAAAACTTTCTCTCCCCAGTATTTTTTTTGTTTTCAAGAGTGCCACATATTTTTTAAAGATTGTTTTTTGTGGTAGCCCAATCTCTTGGAGTTTTTTGAAACATTTTTTTTGTGCAAGAGCCGCATAATCAAAAAAGAACCTCCTGGCAATCGAATTATTCAAGGGAGTCTTCACCTTTGTTTTGCTGGAAGCCGTACCCCTCCTTTGATTTGCAGGCTTCCCAAAGGCAAATACACATTGCCCACATAAGAGCCGCAAGCGGCAACCAAAAAGTCTCCAAGAGCCACACAAATCCAAATACCGAAAGAAGGAGTCAGCCGACATTGTTCAAAATTTTTGAAGAGTTGATTCTCAAAACGTACGACCAAGGAGGGCACAAAAATATTGAAGATTTGACCAAAACCGCATCCTTGAGTACGTTCACAGGGAGTTGAGACTCCACGGTTGCTGAGAAAAATTCAATTGTAGAACACATTCAGCTCTGTTGCCGAGAAGCCCATGTTGCCACATCTGACTACTGCCGACCGAAGAGTTGCAGAACTATTGAGGAGTCCACATATTGAGGAGTGCCGACTTTCTGCAATATCACCATAGTGCCATCAAGGCAAGGAACTTCAAGTACCGCAGGTTGCCAAAGAGAGAACCAAGGCCGCAACTTGAGTTGTCGACGACGAGACGACTACATCACGTCAGATTCAGATCTGACCCACGCTTATTGGCGAAGACATCGCTGCTTCACAATTTGAGCTTCCTAAACTCTATACTTTATTATTTTGTGTAGCAATTGTGATAGATCTTCGTAGGGGAAACTTTACCATTTATTTTGTGACTATTTTGGGACTTGTCTAGTTGGGGCTAGATAAGTGGGACCCAGCTAGTTTGGGACTAGCTGGTAGAAAGCGTTACTAGGATTGATAGTGAGAGAAAACACTGTGTGTGTGGGGTACTGAGAGCCTGGCGAGTGTAGAGACGTAGAGGGTGCTCTGAGCGTGCTCTAACTTGAGGTTTTGTACCTATGGCGCTATTCATAGTTCTGCTTTGGGGGCTGGAGTAGGTCGTTGGGACGACTGAACCAGGGTAAATCTGCTGTGTACTCTGTGTCTGCTTTTTATTTACACTGTTGCTGCTATAACTGCGTGTGCTTATTCGTGGGTTGCACGAATTATTTTTAAAAGCCTATTCACCCCCCCTCTAGGCTAGGATCCAGATCCAACAAGCAACTGACAGCAACCACATTTGGAAAATGATAAATTATCTTTTTCTGAGGGCTATTTATTGACCAATATGTTGTGTTTATTTTATGTAAGGGTTTTTGCTTTTTCAATTCTACCCTATAGATGCTTTTTTGTCACTGCTGATTTTTGCTAGCTGATGTCACTGTAATGCCCATATGTGTAGAATACTATTGGCGCGTGTGTGTATAGTAATTTTGCTATGTGTATAGTAATTTTCTACATGTATGGCTATCGGGCGACTATGAGATGCTTTGGATATAAGTGAATACGTGGGGTTGGATAGTAAATTGATATTTTTGTTAGCGAGTTATTAGTGTTCATTAGCATGCTTGGCGATTTAAGTTGGTGAGTATGTATGGAAAACGGTATGTGTGTATAGTAATTGGTGATGCTGAGATAGTTACTAATGGATGACGTTATTATTATTGATGTTTGGTAGTTATTTTTGGTGAGGTTGGTATTATTTTGGGTATTAGTATTTTCCTTATTATTGATGTTGATTAATATTATCTTTACTGTTGTGAAGGCCTTAATTAATTTTGGTAGTTAGAGATGGGTTTGGATTACTGTTAGTTACCGTTGATTGGGTTTTGATAGTTGGGCTTGGACTAGTGTTAGTTAATGTTGAATGAGCTCTACTTGTTGGGCTTGAGCTAATTGGAAGAGAGGGTGGAAAACTTGTAATTTATTGAATCCTTTCTCTTCCTTCTCAAAATTTCTCTTCCTTAATTCCTTCTCCCCTAAGCTCCCAGCCGAACTCCTCCAAACCCATGTGATGGCCGAAGGTTCCAGGTGCTGGCCGAAGTTCCAGGCCCAGGAAATGGAAGAAGAAGAAGAGAAATGGAGGGAGAAAGAAGAGAAAGAAGAGAAGAAGTAAGCCTAGCCCATCCTCTCCTTTTCCTCTTCTCTTCTCCAAGCTTCCCCCCCCTCCATGGCCGAATTTCCCCTTGGCTGGCCGAATTTCCTCCCCAGGCCGAAAATCTCTAGGGTTTGGTCGAAATTCCAGAGCAAGAGAAAAGGAATGGAGAAGAAAAAGGGAAGAAGAGGAAGTTAGGGTTTGAGATTTTGGAAGCTTGATGAAGAAGGAGGAACTTCATTAAATTGGAAGAGGATTAGGGCTTGGAGCTTGTAGACGGTGGATTTCTCTTGGAATTTGGTGGAGATATCCTTGATTTGAGGTAGGATTCCAACCCCATCTCTCATGTTTCATTCATTTTATATTGAATTGCAAAGTTGGTAATTTTAGGGTTTTTCATGAAACACCTTGTCTTGGTGCATTCTTGGTCGAATTTATGAGTTGTGATGAGATGTGTGATGCCATGATTTTGATAGTTTAAACTTGTGAAATTATGAAATGGCCCTCATTATGAAATGTTGGAAGCTCCTCAGTTTAATTAAGTTTATATGATGTGTTGAACTTAAATGAGGCTAAGTTTATGATTCATGTTGACTTGAGTGTCTTGTTTCCTCAATTAAGTTAAATTGTTCGCATTTGGCTAAATATGTTGCCAGGTGGTTGGTTTACCATGTTGGGATGAGTTGCATGAAGCCTTGAGTAAGATTCATGTTGTTGAATAAGTTTATGATACTATTTAATATTCTTTTGGTACGGTGGAACTTAAATTTCAATTGTTTCCATAGACAAGTGAAATCATTCACATTTTGGCTACATTGATTTACTGAAATAGTTCTCATGTTGTTATATTACTATGGAAATGGTTTCATTTTGTCGCAATGATTTAAATGAAATAACCCTCATTTCGATATGGTGATAAAATGGAATTGTTTTCATTTTGTTGCATTGATAGCTCTTCTTTTGTTATTTTGATTAAATAAAATTGACTGAATGAAATTGCTTCAATAAAAATTAATTCCGGCAAAGGTGGCCACTTACTCCCATTTTGTTATAATGAACAAATGAAATTGCTTGCATTTGTTGGAATTGATGAAAGCTTAATTTAGCCTCCCTAATGAGGTAGGAGTCCAACCCCTCTCTCATGTTCCATTTCATTGTATTTGGGTAAGCAAAAGTTGCATTTTTAGGGTTTAAGTAACATTGCTTTCATTTTGTTGGATGTTATGTTGATTTCAAATATAACTTGCTCTCATTCGTGTTGTGTTGGAGATGTTTGCTATATGTCATGTTGATTTCAATTATAACTTGCTCTCATTCATGTTGTTGGAAGATTTGATAGCCAAGTTGTGTTGAAGTTATATGAATTGTTGAGTTAAATTGATGCCATGATAATGATTCATGATGTAATTGAAGGCTTGTTATTTTAATCATGTGAGTCGTGAGAAATTGCTCTCATTGTGTAAAATTGCCTTCAATTGAAAAGTTGGAAGTAGGAAGTTTGTATGAACTAGTAGGATGTTGGAAGTTCGGTTAACTTGAATGATGGAAGCCTCATTAGTAGATATATATATGGCTTAAGCATTAGATCTAAAATGAAATTTTAGAAGCATGGGGATAAAAATGAAAATGTAACATGTTGGAAGCCTCATTAGTAATTTTAAGCTCTCATTTGAAATGTTGGAAGTTAATTCTCTTTGTGTAGAAAGTATGAATTTGTGACTTTGAATTGAGATGTGCCATCGGATATGATTTTATATGTTGTGTGGAGTGATATCTTGCCTTGATATTGATCCATGGTGTTTGATGACCCTATTTTATTAAATATGTTGATTTGCTCTCTTTAGGCATGTCGAAAGCCGAGTTAATCAAATTCATTGTTTACGAAGAAATGTGAATTAAGTTACAATGAATTGAATTACGCAATGTGATGCCATCAATTAAATATATGATGCAATGGGAAGCTTGTTGCATTAATTAGATGGAATTGCTTTCTTTGGTTATAGTGACTAAATGAAATTGTTCTCATCTTGGATGACTTATTGTGAGTTAATTATTCACTATAACTTGCATATAACTTGCATAAAAAGTGAAACATGTGCACGATGGAATGTGATGGGAAAATTGGCGGTGTGGTGTTGGATACACGTGGAATATGAAATGTGTGACATGGTCATGTTAGGACACGAGGTGGAGTGCACGGGCATGGACAAAGTTGCCACGGTAGGAGGCGGGTGAAGTCGCCGTAGGCAACCTCTTGATACCATTAGGTTGCTCCACGTGATAACGGAGTAGATTCATTTGCACGTGCACGCCGGCTCATTCATGGGATCCCCTTGCATTACAATGCATCGCATCGCCTTACTTGTGCATCATATGCATCATGGCATCAGTTAGTATTTTTTCGGGTGATTTGTGGGTATGTGTGTGTGATGGATAACTTGTAAGAATGGATGTTGCCATGGATGTGTTTGGTGCTTGAATGATGGTGTGTTGGAAAGCGTGGATTGTTAGTTTGTTATTGCTAATAGTGGAATTCATGATATTGGCGTTCGTATTGGTGATATCATTAATGTATTATGTAATGTTGGGTTATTGGAAGTATTATGGAATATTGGAATTTTTAACATCCAAGTTACCATGGTGCATGTGTGGTTGAATTGGTATGCTAAATTGAATTATTTGATGCAATAGTGATGTTTCATGTTGCTTGAGCGATTTGTTCCAATATTCGTGCCAATTGGGATGCTAAGTTGAAATTGCCCTCTTTATGAAATTACTCTCGCTTTGGTTTCTTAGTAATTGGAATAGATTTCATTTCTTACATGAATATCATGTTGTTAGAAGGGGAGGTTGGTGGTGTTGGTGATGTTGGTGGAGTTGTTGGTGATGTGGGGATGTTATGTTTATACCATTCTCTTTGAAATACTACTTATGTTTTCATTTTGGGATATTATTTATGTTGTACTTGGAAAACTTTGAGAAATACAAAGGAGACTCTGCCGAAATTTTTGCGAGCATTTTGTAAGCTTATACATAACATCCTAAACATTAGATACTAGGTAGGAATGCTACATTAGGATTCCATGTCTAGAAGAAATCCCATTGGAAAAGGTGTATAAAAGAAAAATTAGTAAGGTGGGGTTCTTGGCTAACTTTCAACTATTTGCATGCTAACCTCTTAAGGTTCATGTTGCATATTGATTGGTTCATTTTGCATCAAGAATGGGTTATGCTTCTACTCTTTGCTGTACTCACGTTGTTTTGCAGGTTCTCCCTTGCGGCAGGTATGTGTTCAGTTAGTTGATATCACTTCCTTGCGTTGTCCCTATTATGTTATGCTGGGGTTAGTTACGAATTATTGCATAGAGCATGTCATTCCTTGCACATGTGAGTTGGGTTTGGACATTCCTACTGGGTCACGCTGTGACGTGTCCCCGTTGATATTTTTCAGGTGTTGGTTCGAGGAGCCAGAGGCCGCGAGCACAGTTGGTGGGTTTTGAGAGTGGGGGTGAAAGCGGAAGAGATTGGGTGTGTCATTGTACTTGGGTGAGTTTGGGTTATATATATTGTATTAGAGATTTGTAATTGATGTTGGAATTGAGCAGTTTATATATATATATGTTATATTGGTATTTGAGTTGGTGGCTCTTTTGTGTTTCTGTGATGTCTGGAATGCTACAGGTACTATCCCAGCAGTGCGCAGTGGGCCTGCTTGTGTTTGAAATTTTGCAATTCCTTCGTAACACCCGCCTCTTCGAGAATACCTGATACGGATTCGTACTTATCGGGTATCCCGGGGATCGGGGTGTTACATTTGGTGGCCCATGCAGGTCACCGCACTGCGACTGTGAAGGGTAGTGCGTGTAGTATTCTGAGGGGAGTTTAGACCTAAGGTGGGTAGAGTCTAGCCTTGGGATAGGACCAAGATATCAGAAGCTTAAGGTGTAGAACCCCTGAGAGTGGACATTAGAGTGTTGATTGAGTATATATGGTTATGCATGGGTGTATGTATGTATACTTATGTATTGATCGCTATGTACGTATGGAATGGCTTGTCGAGTATATTGAGATGATATACTCCTATGTATAAGTACATGACTCTGGTATATGTATGAATGAGTATATGGCTATATGAGTGTACTTGAATTGTATGTGTTAATAAATGGTTGATATATGAGTAGCATGTAAGCTGAGTTATATACTTGACTGAGATGAAGGTAGGGTATGGATGTATTATGGTATGGATGTACTGTGTTGTAGCTTGTTATGTGATTGACTAGGGTAATCTTGTTACGAGTGGGTGTATATGATGAGTATGTGACACAAACCTGGCTGTGTGCTGGTATGCTTACACCTGAATGTGGATGGCTATAGTTCTATGTAACTATCTAACGTGTATTGGTATTGATATGGTGAATTTTGTGTGCTGAAACACCTGCGAATGTTGGATGGATATTAAGGGACATATATCCATGCATGGCTATATGGTCGTATACTCGTCAACAAGTGATATATGTATTCATGCACTACTATTATTAAGCTCTATTAAGGGACATATATGCTTGTGTGTCTGTGTATATAGGAGCATGTGTATATGTGTTAAGGTGTAGTAGTCTATGAGTAATGCGATCAATCATGCACTACTGATTGATCGCGAGGCCGTCTATAGCTATGTCATGCTGTTTGTATTTGCATAATGTGGTAAATATGTACATAGATGTGGTGTGTTGTCTGTATGGATCCTTGTGTTCCACTCAGGTATGAGTGGGCATGCCCCGAGTGTATTAGAGTTATGCGTTTGCTATATGTATATATGTGAGATGTATACGGTTGTAAGTCTGGTTGTAGGCGGGTACGCTTACACCGGTGTTAGGATAGATATAGTGATATTTGGGTGTATGGATGTTGATGTGTAAGACTTTATGTATGCATATGTGTGTATGTTTGAATGAGTACATCGTGACATCGTTGGTTGTATTACCCAGAATGGCGGAGCATGTGGGTATGTTTGAGAGTTATACTTGTGTGTATTTGAGCAAGTAAAAGTGTTGGTATGTGAATGTGCTTTATCTATATGATGGGGTAGGGTAACCCTAGATATATAATTCTATTCACCCTCAGCTAATTCCTAAGTTAGAAAGTTCGAGGACGAACTTTATTTTAAGGTGGGTAGATTGTAATGCCCATATGTGTAGAATACTATTGGCGCGTGTGTGTATAGTAATTTTGCTATGTGTATAGTAATTTTCTACATGTATGGCTATCGGGCGACTATGAGATGCTTTGGATATAAGTGAATACGTGGGGTTGGATAGTAAATTGATATTTTTGTTAGCGAGTTATTAGTGTTCATTAGCATGCTTGGCGATTTAAGTTGGTGAGTATGTATGGAAAACGGTATGTGTGTATAGTAATTGGTGATGCTGAGATAGTTACTAATGGATGACGTTATTATTATTGATGTTTGGTAGTTATTTTTGGTGAGGTTGGTATTATTTTGGGTATTAGTATTTTCCTTATTATTGATGTTGATTAGTATTATCTTTACTGTTGTGAAGGCCTTAATTAATTTTGGTAGTTAGAGATGGGTTTGGATTACTGTTAGTTACCGTTGATTGGGTTTTGATAGTTGGGCTTGGACTAGTGTTAGTTAATGTTGAATGAGCTCTACTTGTTAGGCTTGAGCTAATTGGAAGAGAGGATGGCAAACTTGTAATTTATTGAATCCTTTCTCTTCCTTCTCAAAATTTCTCTTCCTTAATTCCTTCTCCCCTAAGCTCCCAGCCGAACTCCTCTAAACCCATGTGATGGCCGAAGGTTCCAGGTGCTGGCCGAAGTTCCAGGCCCAGGAAATGGAAGAAGAAGAAGAGAAATGGAGGGAGAAAGAAGAGAAAGAAGAGAAGAAGTAAGCCTAGCACATCCTCTCCTTTTCCTCTTCATCTTCTCCAAGTCCCCCCCCCCCTCCATGGCCGAATTTCCCCATGGCTGGCCGAATTTCCTCCCCAGGCCGAAAATCTCTAGGGTTTGGTCGAAATTCCAGAGCAAGAGAAAAGGAATGGAGAAGAAAAAGAGAAGAAGAGGAAGTTAGGGTTTGAGATTTTGGAAGCTTGATGAAGAAGGAGGAACTTCATTAAATTGGAAGAGGATTAGGGCTTGGAGCTTGTAGACGGTGGATTTCTCTTGGAATTTGGTGGAGATATCCTTGATTTGAGGTAGGATTCCAACCCCATCTCTCATGTTTCATTCATTTTATATTGAATTGCAAAGTTGGTAATTTTAGGGTTTTTCATGAAACACCTTGTCTTGGTGCATTCTTGGTCGAATTTATGAGTTGTGATGAGATGTGTGATGCCATGATTTTGATAGTTTAAACTTGTGAAATTATGAAATGGCCCTCATTATGAAATGTTGGAAGCTCCTCAGTTTAATTAAGTTTATATGATGTGTTGAACTTAAATGAGGCTAAGTTTATGATTCATGTTGACTTGAGTGTCTTGTTTCCTCAATTAAGTTAAATTGTTCGCATTTGGCTAAATATGTTGCCAGGTGGTTGGTTTACCATGTTGGGATGAGTTGCATGAAGCCTTGAGTAAGATTCATGTTGTTGAATAAGTTTATGATACTATTTAATATTCTTTTGGTACGGTGGAACTTAAATTTCAATTGTTTCCATAGACAAGTGAAATCATTCACATTTTGGCTACATTGATTTACTGAAATAGTTCTCATGTTGTTATATTACTATGGAAATGGTTTCATTTTGTCGCAATGATTTAAATGAAAATAACCCTCATTTCGATATGGTGATAAAATGGAATTGTTTTCATTTTGTTGCATTGATAGCTCTTCTTTTGTTATTTTGATTAAATAAAATTGACTGAATGAAATTGCTTCAATAAAAATTAATTCCGGCAAAGGTGGCCACTTACTCCCATTTTGTTATAATGAACAAATGAAATTGCTTGCATTTGTTGGAATTGATGAAAGCTTAATTTAGCCTCCCTAATGAGGTAGGAGTCCAACCCCTCTCTCATGTTCCATTTCATTGTATTTGGGTAAGCAAAAGTTGCATTTTTAGGGTTTAAGTAACATTGCTTTCATTTTGTTGGATGTTATGTTGATTTCAAATATAACTTGCTCTCATTCGTGTTGTGTTGGAGATGTTTGCTATATGTCATGTTGATTTCAATTATAACTTGCTCTCATTCATGTTGTTGGAAGATTTGATAGCCAAGTTGTGTTGAAGTTATATGAATTGTTGAGTTAAATTGATGCCATGATAATGATTCAAGATGTAATTGAAGGCTTGTTATTTTAATCATGTGAGTCATGAGAAATTGCTCTCATTGTGTAAAATTGCCTTCAATTGAAAAGTTGGAAGTTGGAAGTTTGTATGAACTAGTAGGATGTTGGAAGTTCGGTTAACTTGAATAATGGAAGCCTCATTAGTAGATATATATATGGCTTAAGCATTAGATCTAAAATGAAATTTTAGAAGCATGGGGATAAAAATGAAAATGTAACATGTTGGAAGCCTCATTAGTAATTTTAAGCTCTCATTTGAAATGTTGGAAGTTAATTCTCTTTGTGTAGAAAGTATGAATTTGTGACTTTGAATTGAGATGTGCCATCGGATATGATTTTATATGTTGTGTGGAGTGATATCTTGCCTTGATATTGATCCATGGTGTTTGATGACCCTATTTTATTAAATATGTTGATTTGCTCTCTTTAGGCATGTCGAAAGCCGAGTTAATCAAATTCATTGTTTACGAAGAAATGTGAATTAAGTTACAATGAATTGAATTGCGCAATGTGATGCCATCAATTAAATATATGATGCAATGGGAAGCTTGTTGCATTAATTAGATGGAATTGCTTTCTTTGGTTATAGTGACTAAATGAAATTGTTCTCATCTTGGATGACTTATTGTGAGTTAATTATTCACTATAACTTGCATATAACTTGCATAAAAAGTGAAACACGATGGAATGTGATGGGAAAATTGGCGGTGTGGTGTTGGATACACGTGGAATATGAAATGTGTGACATGGTCACGTTAGGACACGAGGTGGAGTGCACGGGCATGGACAAAGTTGCCACGGTAGGAGGCGGGTGAAGTCGCCGTGGGCAACCTCTTGATACCATTAGGTGGCTCCACGTGATAACGGAGTAGATTCATTTGCACGTGCACGCCGGCTCATTCATGGGATCCCCTTGCATTGTAATGCATCGCATCGCCTTACTTGTGCATCATATGCATCATGGCATCAGTTAGTATTTTTTCGGGTGATTTGTGGTTGTGTGTGTGTGATGGATAACTTGTAAGAATGGATGTTGCCATGGATGTGTTTGGTGCTTGAATGATGGTGTGTTGGAAAGCGTGGATTGTTAGTTTGTTATTGCTAATAGTGGAATTCATGATATTGGCGTTCGTATTGGTGATATCATTAATGTATTATGTAATGTTGGGTTATTGGAAGTATTATGGAATATTGGAATTTTTAACATCCAAGGTACCATGGTGCATGCGTGGTTGAATTGGTATGCTAAATTGAATTATTTGATGCAATAGTGATGTTTCATGTTGCTTGAGCGATTTGTTCCAATATTCGTGCCAATTGGGATGCTAAGTTGAAATTGCCCTCTTTATGAAATTACTCTCGCTTTGGTTTCTTAGTAATTGTAATAGATTTCATTTCTTACATGAATATCATGTTGTTAGAAGGGGAGGTTGGTGGTGTTGGTGATGTTGGTGGAGTTGTTGGTGATGTGGGGATGTTATGCTTATACCATTCTCTTTGAAATACTACTTATGTTTTCATTTTGGGATATTATTTATGTTGTACTTGGAAAACTTTGAGAAATACAAAGGAGACTCTGCCGAAATTTTTGCGAGCATTTTGTAAGCTTATACATAACATCCGAAACATTAGATACTACGTAGGAATGCTACATTAGGATTCCATGTCTAGAAGAAATCCCATTGGAAAAGGTGTAAAAGAAAAATTAGTAAGGTGGGGTTCTTGGCTAACTTTCAACTATTTGCATGCTAACCTCTTAAGGTTCATGTTGCATATTGATTGGTTCATTTTGCATCAAGAATGGGTTATGCTTCTACTCTTTGCTGTACTCACGTTGTTTTGCAGGTTCTCCCTTGCGGCAGGTATGTGTTCAGTTAGTTGATATCACTTCCTTGCGTTGTCCCTATTATGTTATGCTGGGGTTAGTTACGAATTATTGCATAGAGCATGTCATTCCTTGCACATGTGAGTTGGGTTTGGACATTCCTACTGGGTCACGCTGTGACGTGTCCCCGTTGATATTTTTCAGGTGTTGGTTCGAGGAGCCAGAGGCCGCGAGCACAGTTGGTGGGTTTTGAGAGTTGGGGTGAAAGCGGAAGAGATTGGGTGTGTCATTGTACTTGGGTGAGTTTGGGTTATATATATTGTATTAGAGATTTGTAATTGATGTTGGAATTGAGCAGTTTATATATATATATGTTATATTGGTATTTGAGTTGGTGGCTCTTTTGTGTTTCTGTGATGTCTGGAATGCTACAGGTATTATCCCAGCAGTGCGCAGTGGGCATGCTTGTGTTTGAAATTTTGCAATTCCTTCGTAACACCCGCCTCTTCGAGAATACCTGATACGGATTCGTACTTATCGGGTATCCCGGGGATTGGGGCGTTGCAGTCACCATACGGGTTATGCTTTCTCTACGTAGGTACGCCTTTTAAACCAAGTTTTCTCCATATACATATCTTGTCTTCGAAAATTATTATATGTTAATTGTGTTTATTTCTTTGCTTGTCTATGTACATATGAGTTACGGATCGAGCGGTTCTAGTCGTTCCCGACCACAGGATGAACCACCTAATGAGTTGGATTTAGATGATACTGACTGTAGGCGTTGCCACTGTGGTCTGCTTGTGCCCAGGCGGACTTCATGGACAAGGAGCAACCCAGGCAGACGATTATAGAGTTGTACTTCTTCAGTGAACAGATGCAAGTTCTTCGACTGGAAGGACCCGCCTTACAGTGAGTGGTCCACATATGTTATCCATCGTTTAATGGATGCTGCTGAAAGAGGGCCTAGAGCAGAAAGAGCTTCGAGCTCGATTTCTGAGAGTAGGTTGGTGGAGATAGTTGGGCGGTTGGAGACGTGGGTTGGACATTTTGATAGAAATAGTGATAGAACTGGATACCATCTTATCTGTTCTCATATCAATTAAGTTTGTTTTGGGGTCTCTCTGCGTGGTACTTGTTATTATGATACTCATGTTGTACATCAAGTTCGATTGATGTGGGTTGCGAACTTTTTGTATAATTACTACGGTTTTTTTTTGAAGTCGTTGTATTTTGGATATCTACAATGTACTTATTTCATTTTGTTTACTTTTATCTCTATCTGTTCTATGTTGCATGCATGTCTTGCTTTCAATTTCTATGTATCAATGGCATGCCGGTATATCAGTTTCAATTTTGTTATATAAACTTTCACTTCTTGTATATCATTTGCATTTCTGTCGGGACGTAGGTGTTTTCACTTTTTATGATGTAGCTGCATTAGGGATATGACTGTGGGGGGTTTGCGACCATCGCAATTGTCATTTTGTGTATCAAGTTCTTGCATGTCTTGCCTGTGCTCTTGCTAGACCTGCATTGGGAGGATTTGGGTCCTTGGGGCTTCGGCATCTGTATATCCATTTCATTCCGGTATTGCCTCGGAGGATTGTTGTATTGGGTTTTTGCATTGGAACTGCAAATGTCAAAAATTATCCCAAAATTACCACATTTTATTTAGGGGGTAACCTTACCTAGGTTCACCATACCCCACAATCCAACTTTCCAACTCCAACTTTCTTCAACCAAAAGAACACACTACACGGAGTGGGACCCACCTCAACTTTCCAACTCCACAATCCAACCCCACTTTTCAACAAAAGAACACACTACACAACAATTTCTCTCTCCTCAGATTTCACACATTCTCAACTTTCCCACTTATACTTTCCTACAAAAGAACAGGCCATTATAGGAAACCTGCATCAGATGGGGTCGTTGCTGCATCAGTCTCATCATTCTCTCTCCATCAAGTATGGACCTCTCATGATTCTCAAACTTGGCTAGATAACGACCCTTGTCGTTTCATCTGCAAAAATGGCCCGAGGGATCATGAAGACACATAATCATAACTTTGCTAGCTGGCCTTCTTTGATGACTGTGGGTATTCTATTCTGTTTGTTATTTGTGTTGAGAATTGATTAATTTTGCACCTCTTTTAAAATTGGTGTGAGTCGAGACTTGAAGCCTGAAACTGCATAGAAATGTGCAAAATTGGGCAAAAATAGAGTCCTAATTTATTGGGTTCTTTTCTAGTCGTTGCAATGGTGACGTTGAGAAGATGGGAGATTGTATAGCGTGTATTTCAGGTTTTCTGTTATGACCGACAGAATATTCCTTTCAGATTTAACACTTTGTTCCCACAAGGACCCTTTTCGATTGATTTATAAGATTAGGGGACCTAATCGCAAATACTATGATTTCGGGGACTCCTTTTGAATTAGCCATGATTTGAGGGACCTATTTCTGAAAAACACCAAAGAATGAATGGTGGGATCTATATAGAAGACAATGCTCTCTTTTATTTTGAAAATGAATAATTAATGTTTCACACTTCTAAAAATTATTTCAAATTTACAACGACACGCTAAAGCGGAAAATGAGAGCTTTAGTGGTTCTGTTTATTTAATTTTTTACTCTCGTTTGACCAATTACATCTTAAGGTTAGATAGTTTCGATCGACACGAGAATAATTCTTCAACCTTTTATACGTCTTTGTGTTATAAATAGGCTCTTATAGGCCCATGTAAAGCCCACGTAGGGCTAGGGTATCCACCCATTATGTAATCTTTCTCATATGAATATAGGCTACGGGTTCAATAGCCGTAAACTTCACAACATGTTACCAGCATGATTCTCTAAAATTTTTCGAAGATCCGGTCTTATGAAAGCGACAAGAAGGCGGTAGATCCATCACACGCGGGTGTCCTCTTTCACACGTAGGCATCGTCAATGATGCACCTCGAACTTACACCTAAATTCCACCTAGCGGTGTCACATCGTGAACATCAATCAGGACGCCGGTCGTCGCCATGAAAGGGCGGCCAAGTATGAGCTGGGAACTTCCTCCTTCTGGCACATTCATGACGACAAAATCCACCGGCACACACAATCCGGGAGGTATTTGCAAAATGATGTCTCTGGCAATGCCTATCGGATACATGATCGAGTGATCCGCCAGCTGTATTGACATGTTTGTGGGCTCCAACTCACTCCCAATTTGTAGTCTTTCAAATATGGATAGCTGCATCAAGCTGATGCTCGCTCCCAAGTCGATCAGAGCACGGTTGATAGGCGTACCTCCTATAGAGCATGGGACAGTGAAGCTTCCCAGATCCGGTAGCTTCCTCGGGAGATGGTTCTTTATGATGGAGGTAGAGTCCTCCATAAGCTTTATTTCCTCATGCTTCCGCTTTCCAGTAATGAGGTCCTTCAGAAACTTCGCATAGATATGAAGTTCTGTAATGGCATCCATAAAGGGGATGTTGAGCTGTATGCCCTTCAGAAGTTCCGTGAACTTTGAATACTTCTTCTCCATTTTAGCTAAAACTAGTCTCTGTGGATACGGCGGAGGGGGTCGGCTTCTCTTGTCCTTTGCAGGAGATGGCTCACCGGAACTAGTTGCATCTTCCCTTAGTGCCGGTATGACGGTGGGCATGGTGGAAGGCGAATCCGCCCTCTCTCCGTTCACGATAGGCTCATCTGCAGCCTCTTCCTCATCATTGCACATAGTGGCATCCTCTATTGTGACTTGTTCTTTGTTTGAGACCGGCACCATCATAGTGTCGATTGTCCGTCCTCCACACGTGGTACCGGAGACCACGGCATTAGCTTGAGCCCTTGGATTCGGCTTCGGTTGTGAAGGCAACCTCCCTTGATTCTTAAGCAACTGGGACATCTGACCCATCAACTCATCAAGTGACGTGTTTATGTTCTTGAATTGAGTAGACGTGTCTTGGTTGAACCTGACTTGTCCGCTCATGAACGTCACTAAGGTGGTCTCCAGATTGGAATGTTGTGGCGTGATGCATAGCCTTGCTGGGGCGGGCGATTATATTGGTAGCCCGGTGGTCGATACGGTCCAGCTAGCCTAAATCCGCTCTGCTATTGATGTGGTGGTTGTCCTTGTTGTTGAGGATGAGGTGGTGGCCTCTGAAACTGTAGAGATTGTATCCCTCCACTTGGATTCCCGTAAGACAATCTGGGGTGATTCCTTGCGGCCGGATGTTGCCACTAATTTCGCCCATCCCCTTGGACATACTGTACCGACTCAAAGGATTCGGCTCCGTCATAATGTCCCTCATTGGGAACGTAGCTTTGCTCTCCGTACTCCTCTGCATGATGGTATGCTGGGATGCCAGTAGTCGTTGGAATGGAATCCAACTGCTGCTCGATCCTAGCCATATGCTTGCACAGAGTTTCAATGTGAGAATCAAGGTGGCTAACAGCTTTTACCTCAGGGGTCCTGGTGACAAGGTACGCTCCTCGCTCCACTGTTGGTTATTCGCCGCCATATGCTCAAGTAGATCGATGGCTTCCTCGAGCGATTTGTCCAGTAGGGTGCCTTGTGCGGCGGCATCAATTATCATCTTCGTGCTGGGTTGCAGCCTATTGTAGAAGCTTTGTACCAGATCCCAGGACTGGATCACATGATGAGGAAACTGATGCTGAAGGTCCTTAAACCTTTCCCATGCATCGTAAAGAGATTCTTGCAGAAGCTGCTTGAAATTAGAGATAGCTCCTATGATCCGCCCTGTCTTGGAGGATGGGTAAAATTTGTCTACGAAGACGAGCGCCAGTTGCTCCCATGTAGTGAAGTGGTTGGACGGATGGGTTCGTAGCCAATATGAAGCTTTATCTCTCAAGGTGAAGGGAAAAGGCCTTAGCTTAATGGTGTCGTCGCTCACATCTTTGGCTTTAAATGTATCGCACTTCGCCAAAAAAGTGTCGATATGATGGTTTGGGTTCTCATGCGGATGCCCATGGAAGGGATCCTGCTGCATCAGATTTATGAGCCCGGTCTTTAACTCTAAGCTTGCTGCTGCCAGTTGCGGTCTCAAGATAGAGGAATTGTTTCCGAAGCTCGGTTTCATATGGTCTCGAATGGACCCGATGCGAGGTGGAATGGCGGTGTTGTCTACCATCTGATCAGAGGGCATCTGACTTCTATTCGAGGCTCTGAGAGCTTTTGCTGTTTTCTTGATTTCAGGATCGAATAACAATTCTTTATCTAAAGCTCCAAAGCGAGTGATCATGCACAAGACAACTCAGAAAAACACCATGAGTAGCAAGATAATAATTAAAAAGAATAAAAAGGGTGGAAGATAAGGAATGGTGAGATTTGCTAGCAAACTCTATAAAATAAAATAATCTGAGATGCAACGTAACCGTCCCCAGCAACGACGCCAAAAACTTGACGCACCCCGAACTTACACCTAAATTCCACCTAGCGGTGTCACAATCGCTAGGCGTAGTATGGTTCCCAGGAGTCAACTCTGGGCTCTATCCGTAAGCGGACGGTGTCAAATTATAATATAAAAGATTGTTGAATCCCACAGGGTAGTAACAGTGTATTGGGGTCTCAGCTTATTTTTAGATCACAGAGTGAGATAGCAGTCGGTTTGGAAGATTGGTTGCGATGGTGTTGTTGGTTCGATAATAAGGGAAGCTAGGGCCTTAGGGATCACCGCTAAGACCATCGGAGGTTGATGTTAGAATGGGCTCTTTACGTTGCATGGGGTTTAAAGGGTTGATCTCTCAGCTCATACCACTCTCGTGGGGTGGAGCTTCAAGGTATTTTGATGGCTCTCATTGACGCAATTGCGGTAGCCGTCAATGTAGCGATATAGTTCGTCGGTGGATCCCCTCAAGGCACGAGCCGGGCATGGTCACAAGCCTTGGTTGGCTCCATTAATTCCCTATTTAAATCCCAAAGATACTCCTTAAGCTCATCAATTTCACCGACCGTGGACATGATCTCAGTACGAGTTCTCCTAGGGATTCGGATGGATCGACCGAAATACTCCCCTTTATTCCCAATACAACCTAGAGATCTGGGTCTACATCTTTTTCCTAGGGTCTTAGGGCTACCCCATCAACCCTAGGGGAAGCTACTGACGTGTACATATTTTCCATCTTTTCATGGCATCATTCTATTGCATTTCATATCATATTCGCATCCAAATCTTGCATTTTCCTACGATATTGCAATTCTAACGCCATATTCGAGTTTCGTAGAGTTTTGTAGATTTTCAGGGATTTTGGAGCGATTCGGGACCACTTTTGGATATGGACACATCCAGCATGTCCGTGAGCCCGTTGGCAAAGATTTACAGGAGTTCGCCGAGGTTTGGAAGCCTATGGGAGGAGTGGAGAAGATTTACAGGAGTGGAGGAGAAGCTGCAGAGTTTTTCTGGATTTTTCCCAGGCGACTCGACCGAGCAGCACAGGCTGCTCGACCAAGCAGTGTGGTGACTCGGTCGAACCATTTCTATTTTATTAAGCTTCACCAATCAACATTCTGCTTGACCGAGCAGGACTTGCTCGACCGATTCAGATGGCGACTTGACCGAGCAAGGCCTACTCGGGCCGAGTAGACAGAATGACATTTTTTGAAGAAACTCGATCCATTGACAGACTCGACCGAGCAAATGGGCTGCTCGATCGAGGAGCCCAGATCCTTTGACCGAGCAAGCTTCTGCTCGGCCGAGTCATTGACTCAGTCGACCACAATGCGGGCTAATTTTGGAATTTTTCGTGGGCCCGTCTGGATGCGCTGAGGGAGAGTGAAGTGTGGATCTGGGAGACACGATCAAGGAGCTCATTCTTTTGTATGTTTTTGAATTACGTTTGAGAAGGAGAGGAGATTGAAAAGTATTGTAGATCTAAACCTAGTTTTCTTGGAGAATCAAATTAATTTTTGGGAGAAGATTTACATTCTATTATTCTTGTGTCCTGGTATCTGCGGAATATTTTTTGGGTTATTATTGGCTATCTTTCTTCCCCATTCTCGGTACGTAAGTTATTCAATTCTCACTCGATTAATTTTCTACAATGTTTTCTTTGATAAAGATCGTATTTTTACTCGTCAAAATCACCATGTGTGAGTAGTTTCCTCTAGGGTTGATGGGTTAGCCCTAAGACATTAGGATAAAGATGTAGATCTGGATCTCTAGGTTGTATTAGGAATAAAGGGGTGTATTTCGATCGATCCATCAGAATCCCTAGGATAACTCGTACTGAGATCTTGCCCATGGTCAATGGAATTGATGAGCTTAAGGAGTATCCTTGGGATATAAATATGGAAATTAGTGGATCCAACCAAGGGTCGTGACCATGCCCGGCTCATGCCTTGAGGGGATCCACCGAAGAACTATATCGCCACATTGACGGCTACCGCCAGTGCTTCAATGAGAGCCACCAAAATACCTCGAAATTCTAACCCACGAGAGTGGTATGAATTGGGAGACCAATCCCCTAAACCTAATGTGACGTAAAGATCTCATCCTAACATCGATCTCTGATGGTCTTAGAGGTGATCCCTAAGACCCTAGTTTTCTTTATTATCAAGTGAACAATGCCACTGATCGGTCCATATTTTACACATTTTTTCTGCATATTTTCATGCCATTTTGATTGCTCATATTGAGATTTTCACGATTATTCGACGATATTTCGTTACTTTCCACTATTTCTCGTTTTCGTCGGATTTCAGGAAATATGGAGCAATCGGGAGCAAAAATGAGCTTAAGGGATTTACACGCGCATCGGAGCGTCGCCCATGGCTCTATCGAGGAGCTAACGGTGTTGGATGATGAGCAGGAGAAGAAGGAGATCGATAGAAGCGACGAGGAGGCGAAGAGGAGAAGAAAGGATCCCAGATACAGGGCACTCGACCGAGTCACACTATCACTCGCCCGAGTGAAGCCGCGTACTCGGTCGAGTATGACTGATACAAAGACATCTGCATACCTGAGTGCCACAATGCACTCGGCCGAGTGTTGAACTCCACTCGGCCGAGTAGAGAACTCCACTCGTCCGAGAGAGTCAGAATTTCTAAAGAAAATCAAGGCAAACTCTCTAGAATTTTGCAAGAACAGTAGAAGACCCTACTCAGCCGAGTAGAGAAGTCAGCTCGCCCGAGTGAAGAATCCCACTCAACCGAGTGACGCCGATGACACGAGCGCCCTGATTTTCAGATAGCCTCCCACTCTTTTGAAATCTGCTATCATTTCAGTGGTAAGGTATTTTTCTCATATTTTTTATGGATAGTAGATTTCATGACAGTTCCTACTCCGCCAAGAACGTGCCAATCGGAGGTCGGATGAAATCTATAGAATTTCTGCAAGTTGATGCTGCAGTGCTGGAATTCGCATATCAGTGGCACTCGGCCGAGTGAGCTTTCCACTCGACCGAGTCGCTGCTGGCCCAGAACTTAAGTTACACGCAGATTTGATTTTGGTCGTGGGTTTCAGAGGGGTTTTAGGGGGTTTTGCTAGGATTTTGAGGTGGCTATATAAGAGGTTTGTAGCCGTCATTAGAGGGGAGTTCCATTATGTTTTCTTAGGGATTATTTCAGAGGTTAGGCCATGCCCTAGGCCCCCTCTTGGATCTAAAAGCTTGTAATTGGATTGAAGTTCTTCATCAAAGCTAAGTATATTTGTTCCTATTATTTGAATCTTTGATTTGATATATATATATATATATATATATATATATATATATATATATATATATATATATATATATATATATATATATATATATATATATATATATATATATATGTTAATGGGCCAATGCTGACAGCGCTGGAAATTTTTCCAGCGCTGTCCGCATTTTGGACGAGATTAAAATATTTTTTTTCGAAATTTTTTTTTCAGTAGTTAGATATACGTGTTAGGAAGCTCCCCACAAAATTTCAGGTCAATCCGACACCGTTTGAGCCTCCGTTCATCGATTTCAAAAACATTACGCAAATCTGTCCACAGTTTTGCGTAACGTTTTTGAAATCGATGAACGGAGGCTCAAACGGTGTCGGATCGAGCTGAAATTTTGTGGGGAGCTTCCTAACACGTATATCTAACTACTGCAAAAAAATTTTTTTAAAAAAAATACTTTTATCTCGCCCAAAATGCGGACAGCGCTGGAAAAATTTCCAGCGCTGTCAGCTCTACTCCATTTTTCACATATATATATATATATATATATATATATATATATATATATATATATATATATATATATATATATATATATATATATATATATATATATATAATGAGTGAATTATGGAAGGGAGGGTCTGGCGATTCCGGCGAAATTCCTAGGGCTGGCCCTATTGGTGGCGGACAATCGGATGAATCCAACGACCCGCCGTGGCAAACTGTGACCAGGCGGCGAGCTTCTGCAACCCTGCCTCCTCGTGTGCGAGGCTTTCAGCGTCCTCGCTTGGGGGGTCGGAAACCTCTCGATCAAGCTTCCGCTCGTGGAGGTCCCCGTGAATCAATTCGATGGGCAGCTCCAGGTCTTCGAGTAGGGGCTCCTGGCCGTGGCCCTCGCTCTGATGTCCGCTTAGGGGCTCCAGGCCGTGGTCAAGAAAATTTGGGTCTCCCGGTTGCCAGTAATGCATCTAAGGTGTTTGATGAAATGATTCTGAGACCCTCAATATCTAGTCCAAAGAGGAGCTGGGCTGATATTTGCTCTTCTAAGAGATCATATGGTGATGCCTTCGGAATGAGTTTCGTGCCCCATATTACCAGATTGGACGGTACCCGCGTAGCTCGTGTTTCGAATTCACTATTGGAGAAGGGGTCTGAATTCTGGAAATCAACTTTGGTCGGATACGTTCTGGGCGTTTCACCATCGTTTGGGCAAGTGCAGGCTTGGTTGGACAGGCTCTGGAAGCCCAGGAAGAAAGTACAAGTCTACAGCAAGGACAATGGGTTCTACTACTTCCGTTTCGAATCAGGGGAAGAATGTGAGCGCATTCTTCATGGAGGTCCTTGGTTGATGGATGGGCGGCTGGTTGTGCTCAAATTGTGGACTCCATCTCTTCGTCACGACCGTGACATCCTCACCTCTGTCCCTATCTGGGTTCAAATGCATGGGCTTCCTGTAAACATGTGGAATAGGGACGTACTCAATATCCTAGCTTCGGTTATTGGGAACCCCCTATGCCTGGATCGAGCCACTGCCAAAATGGAAAGAATTACCTACGCTCGTTGTTTGGTCGAAGTTGATGCTAAGAGTTCTCTACCAGCTCATGTTGAAGCTGAGTTTGATGACGGCTCCATTGTGTTAATAGATGCCAAGTATAAGGCGGAACCTCCCCGTTGCAGCAAATGTGTTTGTTTTGGTCACTTGACATCGCAATGCCCTTTTTCTCAAGATAAGGGGAAGGGAGTTGATCACATTTCCAAGCATGTGCAATTCTCGGATCCGGGTCAATCCTCTAATGCTCCTATGCCGGATGCAACTGAAGAGCCGGCTGCTTGTGCGACATCAGTCGTTAATGATGCTGTAGTTGAACAAATTGTGGACACGGCAAATCAGTTGCTGTCCCAAGGAAGTGAGGAGCCAGTACATGTGCCATTTGTTCAAGATGCGGCTACAGTTGATGTCACTGGGGGCAACGATACCATTTCTGTGAAATGCGACTGTGAACCGGAGGGGAGTGCGGGGCCTGCGCTGATTGTAGATAAGATCGCTGCTTCTCTGCACTTGCGTTCTCAATTTAAGAAGTTTGTTCAGCTGGTTCAGATAGTTCAACTCCTGAGGCCACATAGTACCAAGTGCTCTGACCAATCAGTTTATACATCCCCCACTCGGATACTATCAAAGGAGTCTGGTGTCCAAACCTCAATGCCATCACTTAGTTCGGATATTCCTCATCCAATGCTGCCAGGAAAAGAAATTGAAGCTACTATTCATCAAGATACCCTCCCAGAATTCCCCCTCTATGATAACCCTGAATGGGCATTGGAACTTGCTAATATTGTGGATACATCCAAGGGGAAGAAGCAGGCCTTAATTGCTACCCGGCGTAGCAGTAGACTGAAGTAGGTTTCTGCCTTTTTACTCTTATTTATCTTGTCAATGAGTATCTTAATCTGGAACACAAGGGGCCTTAATAACTCTGTGAGGCGTAGGGATCTCAAGGATTTGCTCAAGAAGCTCAAGCCTTCTGTCATTGTCCTATTGGAGACTAAATTGAATCCGTCGACAGTGAAGACGAAATCTTGCATTCCGAAGGGTTGGAGCATTTTTGATAACTTTCATACTCATTCTGGAGGGCGTATTTTGACAGGGTTTGATCCTACTGTGTGGCAGGCTACCATCATCTCTTGTTCAAATCAACACATCACACTAAGTTGTCTCAATTCCGGGGGCCTGGAATTCGCCCTATCTGCTGTGTACGGAAGCAACTCCTCGTCTGATAGGAAGCTTTTATGGGAGTGCCTAAAGATCGATGCGGCAACTATTAATTCTAAATCTTGGTTAGTGGGAGGAGACTTTAATTGTATATTACATGCTACGGACAAGGTTGGTGGCCGTAGGGTGGGGGCTAATACTCTCTCTGACTTTAACAACTCAGTTGCCGATTGTAGATTGGGTGGTCTCAAAAGTACTGGGAATTGCCTCAGTTGGTGCAATAATCATATGGGTGCGGGTCGTATTGCGGCACAACTGGATCGGGTTCTTTGTAATGGTGTTTGGCTTGATAAGCTTCCTGACTCTTACTTGGATTATTTGGACCCTCAATCCAGTGACTATTCCCCGATGTCTATCAATCTCCATCCCCAGGTATTTGCTGACCCGAAACCCTTCAAATTTTTCAATCACTGGATACATTTGCCAGGTTTCTATGAAATTCTGGATGCACACTTGTCTACAACTTATGTTGGAACGCCTATGTTCTGTCTGGTCCTGAAATTGAGGCATTTAAAATATGAGCTTAGAAGATGGGCCAGAGATTGTCGTTCTGGGGATTTAATTCATACTTGCAGGGAAAATCTAGAAGCTGTTAGAAGGCAAATTGACCTTCGTTATAACCAAGGCCTGTAGGATAAAGAACATGAACTCAAAGCGGAGCTCGCAAATTTAATTGCAATGGATGAAGAAATGCTTCGTCAGAAGAGCAGACAAGATTGGTTGGACCTCGAGGATAGAAACTCAAGCTTCTTTTATAATGCTATGAGGGCAAGACAAAGCATCAATAACCTAAGCCACCTGGTGGATGTAAATGGAGTACAGAGCAAATCCTACGATGCTATTAAGAAAGAAGCTGTCAAATACTATGAGAATCTATATACTCAGTCCCATTATTGGAATGTATTCCCAAAGCTTGCCCCTAAGAAGAAAGTTAAGGTGGAAACGGCTAGGTGGATGGAAAGAATAGTCACTCCTGAAGAAATTAAAGAGGCCACTTTTCAGATTGGGGCTACTAAAGCCCCAGGTCCTGATAGATTCAATGGATTCTTTTTCCAACACAACTGGCATCTTATTGGGCATGATGTCATTGCAGCTGTCCAATCCTTCTTCAAATCTTCTACTTTGCTTAAGCAGGTGAATCATACTTTCCTTACTTTGGTTCCAAAAAATACTAATGCCACATCGCTTGGAGATTACAGGCCTATTGCTTGCTGCAATATCATATATAAAATCATTAGCAAAGTGATTTGCAACATATTGAAGAGAATTATTACAGAATTGGTTTCCCCAAACCAATCGGTGTTCATTCATGGAAGACTGCTCTCTGATTGTACTTTGCTTGCTCATGAGCAGATCAGGGACTTTAGCAACCCCATGGGATCCAGGGCATGTCTAAAGTTGGACCTCAGAAAGGCCTTTGACAGTGTTAACAGAGAGTTTGTGTATTATATCTTGCATCAGATGGGTTTCGGGAATAAGTTCATCGGCTGGATTAAGGAATGCATTTCGACTGCATCTTTCTCAGTTATGGTTAATGGGTCCCCTGTGGGCTTCTTTGGGGGAAATAGAGGGATAAGACAAGGAGATCCTCTTTCCCCATTTCTATTTGTTATTATCATGGAAGCTTTCTCTCTCCTGCTTGCCAAAGCTATTGCAAAGGGAACCGTCCACCCTATGAAACGAACTGGAACCATATCTCATTTGTTATTCGCTGATGATCTTTTGGTGTTCTGTCGTGCAACTGGACATTCACTAAGGGGCCTTAAAAACCTGCTTGAGGACTTCAAGAACTTCACAGGTCTGGAGATCAACTGGGAGAAGAGCCTATCCATGTTCAGCAAAGGTGTGAAGAATCCTGGTGAACTTGCTGATTATTTGGGTGCTAAGCGGGCAAATACTATTACTACTTACCTGGGGCTCCCTCTCTCATCCAAATATCCAAAAGCACATATGTACAGCCGCTTGATTGATAAGTGCAGGAAGCGGCTGAGTGGGTTGTCCTCCTCCCTTTTATCAATTGCTGGGCGCATCGAGCTGGTAAGAAGTGTGATTTATGGAATGATTGCTTTCTGGATTCAAGTATATAAAGTACCTGCATCAGTGCTGCGAACCCTGACTTCCATGTGTAGAAAATTTATTTGGGGTGCTACTAAATCTTGGGCCTGGAGAGACTCTTGCAGACCTAAGAAGGAAGGGGGTGTTGGGCTAAGACTACTTCCTGATTTGAATCTAGCTTCTGGGATTAAATTAACATGGAGATTCCTTCAGGTCAAAGGCCTATGGGCTGAGTACATGCGTAAAAAATATAAGGACTCTTCCAAGTTTTATGTTGCAAAAGGAGATGCCACTCAATCTGGTACGTGGAAGTTCCTTCTTCACTGCAGAAATCTATCTCAGCGTATTATTTTCAGGAAGGTACGGGATGGGAAGGACACGCTCTTCTGGCACGATAATTGGCTCCCTAATGGCCCCTTGAAAAATCTATTCTCTATTCCAGAAGGAGCTAATAGGAGACTTGTTAGCGACTATTGGGATGGAAATTCTTGGATGGATAATGATGAAATTTCTAACTTGAAGCCTCTCCTCCAGCAAATCACTTTGTCCCCTGGTGCTGATACTTGGGAATGGAAGCGCGATTCAACCTTCAAATTCAAGGACGCTTGGGATGAAGTGCGTGATAAAGGTACCCCGTACCCATTCTCTAAACTGATTTGGTTTACTAATTCCATTCCAAAAATGTCCATTACCCTTCTTCGCGCGTTTAAAGATAAACTCCTTACCAAAGTGCGCATGGAAAAATGGTGTGCACTAAACTCTAATGCATGTGAGTTGTGCTCGGATGGTTCCCCGAAAACTATTTCTCATCTATTCTTTGAGTGTCCTTATTCCAACTATCTAATGCGTCGAGCTCTTCTTAAGTTGGGTGCTAAAGGACCTTCGTCCCTCCTTCTGCCAATTGTTGGGTCTTATTATTTGGAAAAATTTGTGAAGAAGGGGCTCCTTGGTCTGCTTGCTCGGGTTGTGCTTGCTACTGTAGTATATCACCTGTGGAGGGAGCGCAACAGGAGAGTTTTTGAAAAAGTAAGTAAGCCGAAGATCATACTCTTTGATGACATCTCGGCGGACGTTCGATTGGCCTTTCGTCATATTGAAGAGGTGGAGGATGATGCTTCTACAGCGGCAATGAACTGGGACATTCGTCCTTTTGACACGGGCTGATTCTTTTGTTTCTGCGGCTGGCCACTGGTCGAGTAATGCTACAGGCGGAATGATAGTCTGCGGCTTATACTTTTTGAGAGGTATGCTACAGGCCGAGTAATGCTACAGGCGGAATGCTACAGGCCGAGTAATGCTTGGCGGCACAGCTTTATGCTGGGCGTGAACTTTTTGCGGGGCTTGCTGTGGGTTAATTTCTTTGCTGGGCGAAAAAATTGAGAGGCATATTGCGGTTTGGGTCTTTGCTAGCACATGCGACTTCTTGCCCTGTAACTCATTTTGTGTCTAGGCCTCTTTCGATTTTTTTCAACTCTCTATTTGGGTTCATTTGAGAGGTGATGTTTTGATGTGTATGTATTGTATTATATTGACTCTGTGGTCTGAACATTGTTACTAGGCAATTTGATCTAGGGTGACGACGCTTGTGTCCTCTCCCCTAGTCATTGCGCCTTGTAATCAGTGACCAACCACCATGTACTGTATCTTTGTTTTTTCCTTTAATATACATACTACCTTATCTTGCATATATATATATATATATATATATATATATATATATATATATATATATATATATATATATATATATGCAAGCAATGTTTTTTATCGATTTCTCTATCGTTATTGCTATGCTTGAGTAGATTTGATGTTCTAGGGCATGTGGATGAACCCTATGGATCTAATTTCAGATTTGTGATGAATGAATTTCTAAGTTGCTAGAATTGCTAGGAGGTTAGGTTGTGATTGATTTATTACAGATAGCTAGGAATTTCTATCGATTTGGAGTTTGCAAGAGATTGGATTCCGATCGATGGAAATACCTAGATATTCGATTTAGATTTATAATTGAGATTCTCTAGATTTGGTTTGCAAGAGATTGGACCAAAGCTATGATTTTTATTATAAATCTATACTAATATTCGTTTGCAAGAGATTGGGTGAATACGAGCTATCACAACCTAGATCGTAACTCGAGTTTTCACGAGAGTGGGCTCGAGGGTCGATTGGATGATGATGTCGATCCTAATGCTAGTGGCTTAGGTTAGGGTTTGCACGAGAGTGGGCCCTAATCTAGGTTGTTATAGACCGGCAATAGCGAGAGAGCGTGAGCTTGGTTCTATATTCAGTTACGACTAGTTCACCTCAACGCAAGTCTAGTAATATTGAGATTCACTATTTACAATGATGTATGACGATCCATAGTGGGGATTTCCTAGCCCTAGACACTTTTATTATATTGTATTTGAATCGATATTTGACCAGCATCTTTATCACCGACACCGACATCTACCACCATTTCCATTATATCATACCATAACCATCTCCACCAATAATACATTCATAGTCAAACCAACCTAGGATAGATTTGAGCCAACACCACCTCCTCGTGTTCGATACCCACTCGCCACTACACCGTGCGCTTGCGGTAAAACTACAATCATTTTTCGGGTGTATATCCGGGCGCAACCAAGTTTTTGGCACCGTTGCCAGGGAGGTGTTTCCTGTTGGGTGCCAATTTATCACAATTAGGTTGATTGGATTACGTTAAAAACAAAAAAAACAAAAAAACAGAGAGAGAGAGAGAGAGAGAGAGAGAGAGAGAGAGAGAGATTTTTCCCAACCACCTGATATTATTATTCTTTTATCTCTCTTTGTACCACTGACGTCTTTTGCAGGTTGTCTACTTTGCTTGAGCAGGTACAGTTGTTGCAGCGATGGTGCTTCCAAAGAAGATGAATCCGGGTTCTATACAATCCTACATATATCTCGCTACATTCTGTCAGGCATATGGAGAATCCTTCAGGGAAGCCTTGTCCAGGTTTGAAAGAATTTTGGGAACGTTCCAGACTGAGTTAGACTATGTGTGGGATGGTTCCCAGGTATTCCGTATCTTCGCTAGAAGGCTAAAGGGACCCTCACGTGAGTTTTTGAAGAGGATGCAAGTGGAAAAGTTCAGTGATCTACAGTTGACAGCAGCATTGGAGCAAATGATAGATGATGCTCGATCTACCGGTTCACTAACAGTTACAGTAAGTAAACCATCCGACCAAGTATTCATCGATTTTGTTATAGCTAATGTCTCTGGTGCGGGTACTATCATAGATGGAGTGTATGCTTCACTTGAAGGTGATCATATCCACCTTTACACCATCAACACTCCACAAATAGAGACATCTGAGCTATCGAAGGAGGACACATATATGGACCTATTGAGAAACATTGTCGACGTAGTTCGAGAAACCGGTCCATTGACAATAACGGCAGGTGATCCTTTTGAGCTTGAATTTCAAAACTTTATTACTCATTGTATCTCTTCCACAGGCACAATTGATGATGGAGTCTATGTTCTAGTTGAGGGGCACAAGACCCATTTTTACACCACAGTCGAGATACATGAGCCCATAGAGCCACCTTGTGCCGTCGTCGCCTCCCCTTGCCACCCACATGAGTCAGAGCAGCCTATACAATCAGAGGATATTATTGAGGAGGTCATGCCTGTAGGATCCTGTCAAAACAACGTTAGGATCGAATAATAAAGTCGATACTTACGTTTGCGTACGCAGCACCGTAATCTCAGAACTTCGCCCTCGGATTCGCCACAACGGTCGATACTTCGTCACGGAGGATCGAAGCAGAGTTTCACCACCTAAATCTCTAACTAGAAGAGGATTTTAATGGAAGGGAGAAGAAGAACATAAGATTCCTTATGCAAACTTATGGCATGGAAAGTGTGAATGAATGCCTTACCCTTGGGTCCTATTTATAGGCTTTAGGGGTGGTTATTGTAGGAAATAACCAATAATAAGCTTATTAGCCTATATTAGCACATTCATTTATCCTCTTCTTCATTCACTTATCAAGTGCCTTTATGCACTTATAAAGTGACTCTTTCCACTTATCGAGTGGCTTTTTCCACTTATCGAGTGGTCCTTTTCACACGAGAAAAGGTTCCCTTCGTGCACGCTTTCGTGCACGCGACATCTGAGGTCCGTATACCCTCATACATCCCCTCATGGGTGTATTCATATCGTCCATATCCAACATCTCCCACTTACACTTGAGGGGATTGTAAGGAAACATCTTTTCCTTTATCTCTTCTGTCTGTCATACCGAGAAATAGGCCGTGTGACCGTCATGCGTATAGAGTCCGCTGTTGTGCACTTGTTAGAGATACACAACACTCCTCGAGGTGCAAAGTTGAGTAGATCAATGCATGCTTTACCCTAGATTATTTCTTCACATTTCTTATACTTTATATTCAACAATTGAATCCCATTTGGATTACAATTGGCTGGCCAGCTTTGAATCTCTAAAGTCCAAATGTGAATATGAAATTAATCTTCCTCTTCTTGCGATCCTTTTGATCTTGACTTGACTTGCTTTTCTAACTTGCCCCGCCGGACCGAATTAACCATAGTCCATAAGCAACATGCTAAGATAGCAATCACCCAGTCAAATCTTAAGGAACCAATTAGAATCCATAAGGGTAACGAGTTAAGACCCATGTGGTCTTTGGGTCTCACATAATAGTAAACACAATTACTATTCTAACCCAATGGTCAAAATGCATACGTAGTATGAATACGTATTACAACATCACTCCTTTCCCAGGGAGCGTATGTCTTAATGATGATGTAAGGATGATAACCAGACACCACAATGTCTGACTTTGAGTCCCTTTTACTACTCAAATAATCTTCTGGACTCACATCCCGCATAAGACAGATAGGATTTCAAAATCCTCTTAGATCTTTTGAAAAACATCCATATGATGCAGATCTTTCATACGACCATTTTGTTTAAGTCATGAATCTAAATCGTCTGTCTGACGATTTTGACTTTAAACAGGTCTCATCTTTATTTTACCCGTCTGATAAAATAAAGGCGGTTGCTCATGTGAGAAAGCCAACCTTAATCTGTCCGACATACTAAAATTCAGCTGAGATTTCAAAAATGTACACAAACATTTCTTAAGAAATTCATATGCAATGTTGAAAAGAACTTTATTCTTTTATTAAATTTGATCATTTACAGACATGGGAATTTACATTGGTACAACTCAGCTCTTACGCAATCCTTGGGATGATAAGTGTTTGTAAAACACATCTCTAGGGATCGCCTTCGTGAGCGGATCCGCTATCATCTCATGCGTAGATATGTACCTTATGTCCACCTTCTTGGTCTTATCATAGTCTTTTGCAAATTTGTAGCGGATATCAATGTGTTTGGTCTTACAATGGAATTTAGGATCTTTGACATAGGCTATAGATGCTTGACTGTCGATGTGTATATGTACAGCACTTGAGTCACTTGCATTAATTAGCCTGTCTAATAACTTCCTAAGCCAAACAGCCTCTTGGACTGCCATGCTAAATGCTACAAACTCGGCTTCCATAGTTGAAAGTGCGATGCAGGATTGTTTCTTGCTACTCCAGGATATTGCACCAGATCCGAGTAGAAAAACATATCCTGAGGTCGATCGTCGCTCATTGAGATCACCCGCCCAATCAGCATCAGTGTAGCCTTCGAGCCTCAAGGCATCTCCTTGATAGCATAAAGCAAAGTCTGCAGTTCCTTTGAGATACCGCATTATCCTCTTAACCGCTTTCCAGTGTACTTGCCCTGGGTTGGATTGGTAACGACTTACCATTCCAACGGCAAAACAGATGTCTGGTCTTGTACACATCATAGCGTACATAAGACTACCAACTGCACTGGAATATGGAACTTTTTCCATAATCTCTTTCTCCGTTTGGTTCTTAGGACATGATTTCAGACATAAATTATCGCTTTTGCTTATAGGAGTATCAATGGACTTGCTGTCCTGCATATTAAATCGTTCTAGAACCTTCTTTATATAAGTCTCCTGTGAAAGAGAAAGAAGTTTCTTCGAACGATTCCTTGAAATCTTAACTCCAAGGATATATGCGGCTTCTCCCATGTCTTTCATCTCAAAAACTGATGAAAGCCCAGCCTTGATATCCATCACAAAGCCCTTGTCATTTCCGGCTATTAAAATGTCATCTACATATAGAGACATGATAACATACTTGCTTTTAATCCTCTTGATATATACGCAGTTATCTTCATCAAGCATGGTAAAACCATTTGATAAGACAACTTCTTGAAATCGTATATACCATTGCCTCGAGGATTGTTTAAGACCATATATGGATTTAAGAAGTTTACAAACCTTATGTTCGTTTCCTTCTTTTACAAACCCTGTTGGTTGTTCCATATAGATCTCCTCGTCCAATTCTCTATTGAGAAAGGCAGTCTTTACATCCATTTGATGTAATTCGAGGTCTAAGCAAGCTACCATTGCCAGAATCAAGCGAATCGAGGTAAAACGAACAACAGGTGAGAAGGTCTCTTCGTAGTTTATCCCTTCCTGTTGCGTAAAACCTTTCACGACAAGACGAGCTTTATATCTGTCAATAGAGCCATCAGCCTTATGCTTGATCTTGAGAACCCATTTGTTCCCAATAGCTCTACGTCCTCTGGGTAAGTCAACTAAGTCCCAGACTTGGTTAACTTTCATGGATTCTAACTCCTCTTGCATCGCTTCCATCCATTTGTCTTTAGCAGGGCAAGATACGGCCTGTTTGAAAGTAGCAGGCTCGTCATTTTCTTGTAGTAAAGTCATAAAGGTTTGCGGAAATTCATCCTCAAATCTTAGAGGAGCCAACCTTGTACGACTACTGCGTCGTATTTGAGATTCTTCAAGTCCTTGTTGACTCGAATTTAGATCAATTCTAATATCACTCCCACTTGGAATGTCGTTAGAATTGCTCCCACTTGGATCATTATTCCCGTATGGAATAGGATAATCGTCATTCGTATAATCCATTGGTGAAGGTTGAAACGTATTTTCGTTTTCACCAAGAATTCTCCCACTCGAATGAGGTAATCCTTCTTGATCATAAATCTCAAATAGAGATAAGTCCTGACTTATCGCGCCCTGTCTTGGAAACTCGTTTTCCAAGAAAGTGACATCCCTCGACTCAAACTCAATTAGCCCACCATTGTCTTCCTGACTAACAAAAACATAACCTTTGGAGTTTTCTGTGTATCGTATAAAGGTACATTTCCTTCCCCTTGGCCCAAGCTTGCCATACTTATGGGAGGAAATATGTGCGTAGGATGCACAACCCCAAGGTTTCAAAATGTTTAAGTCAGGAGACCTTTGGTTCCACAACTCATAAGGAGTGGAGCTAACTGATTTCGAGGGTACGCGGTTTAAAATGAAAGCGACCGTCAATAATGCATCACCCCAAAAGGTGATTGGCAAGTTAGCTTGCGCCATCATTGAACGGACCATTTCCATTAAAGTCCTATTTCTCCTTTCTGCAACACCGTTTTGTTGAGGAGTAAAAGGCATAGTTACCTGATGTACTATGCCTTTTTCATCACAAAGTTCCTTAAAACTTGTTGATTGATATTCACCGCCCCTATCAGTTCGCAAGACCTTAATCTTGCGATCTAATTGATTCTCCACTAAAATCATATAATTTTTAAAGCAAGCCAATGCTTCACTTTTGTGGGATATCAAAGAGATATGTCTGAATCGGGTGAAATCATCAATAAAAGTGACGAAATAGGACTTCCTGCGTCTTGTCTTGACATTCATCGGCCACATATGTCCGAATGGATAAGCTGTAATGGAACCTCGGCCCTTGTGCCGGTTCCAAACGGCTTGCGACAAGATTTCCCCACTAGGCAATGTTCGCAGGTCGACATTTCAACCTTTGAAACATTGGATAGAAGGCCACATTTGGCAAGTCTATCCATACGCGTTGGTCCAATATGACCAAGCCTTGCGTGCCAACAAATCACATCAGACTCATAAGTCTTAGAATTTGCAATAAGGAAATTTTCATTACATGAGGAATCATACATTGTACTCATTACAATAAATCCTTTAAATACAAACTCAGTACCAATAAGAGTATTATTACAACTTAAGTCCACATTACAATCATGAAAGAACCAGTTATAGCCAAGACCCATTAACACGACCACAGAAATTATATTCCTTCGAATATCTGGAGCGAAGAGGACATTATGAAGTAGGAGAGTGCGACCGTTGTCCAAGACTAGCTTGCAAGTCCCAACGCCTTTCACTTCAACACGTGTGTTGTTTCCTACATAGATCCACTTCGTTCCTTGGGGTATCCGGTGATACTCCACGAAGGACCGTCTGTCCCTTGCTATGTGGTCGGTGGCACCTGAATCAATTATCCAAAATGGATTAGATTCCACAAGAAATATTGAACTAGAAACACATATGTAACTAGTATATTTACAAGTTACCTCGTCGCCTCCACTCGTACATGAACGAGCATAGTGACCGAGCTTGTTGCACTTGAAACACTTGATCCTCTTCAAGTCTTTCTTCTTGTGCCATTTCTTGTGCCCACCCTTATGTTTGGGTTTCTTGGTAGACTCAGGTTGCTTATTACGTTCATTGGTAGACTTCGAACGATCTTTCCTTTTCTTTCCCCCGTGTGAGGAACTAGCAACCATGTGTACTTCTGCACTTGGCTTGGCAGCCGCAAGCCGCTCTTCCTCTAATTCGAGGTGCTTGGAAACATCGCTGAAGGTCTTGATGCTCTCATTATGAGTGAGATGCAATTTCATTTGGTCCCACCCATTTGGTAGGGAACGTATGACTGCTTGGATTTGTTGCTCATCAGTGAGCACATGACCTGCGTCCTTTAACTCCGAGATAAGATTCACCATATGTCGCAGATGTTTCCCCATGGAATGATCTGGACATTTCTTATATGAATCGAACCTTATAGTTAAGGCGCGAAGTTTGGACACCGATGTGCCACCGAACTTCTCCTCTAGCTTGGACCATATGTTCATGGCTAGGTCATGTTCTCGGAAGATGCGCATTATGTCATCGGCCATACTGGACAATAACGTAATGCGGGCTATCTTGTTCTTCCGAGACTAAGCATCAAAAGCTTCCTTGTCTCGTCTGTGTTGGGCCGTAATGCCCAACTCGGGTTCAATCATAACGTTCTTTAGAGTCTCGAGCACTTCTTGCTCCTCCAGAACGTATTGTATCTTAATGGACCAAAGTTTGTAATTATCGCCGTTGAGTTTTTCACCTCTGTTTAACTCAGCGACGATATTCTTTGAAGCGGAAGACATTTTACTTTTAAAATGCTGCAAAAGTCACAAAAACCAAAGGTTTGATCAAAAACATTGCATTGAAAATTCTTAAAATAAATACAATTCCCACTTGAAATAAGAATAGAATATCCCATTTGGATAGTTCTAATTTCAACTCCCACTTGGAATGATATTTACAATTTGATAAGTTACTTTCGAAAAATATTGAAAATGTTACTCTAGAATCGGAAAGGTCACTACGTTTCCAATCACCATCTAGAGTAACTTTCAATATTTCCCCATCACTATATCAAATGTTAGTACTCTTATAGTACTTCGCAGCGGAAAAGCGTTTTTAAAAAAAACATATTTTTCAAAACGTATGAAAACGTATTTTTCAAAATTGTATATTTTGACTTAGTACCCTTATGATACTAGCGAAATATTTGGCACTTCCTGGCCATTTGCCGAGAATGAGCCGTAGCCATGCCAAGGCCGGATCCCCCTGAGAGGATTTTTCTGCAAGCCATTGTCGCCGGTTCCCGTATGGATCCAGGCGCTTCCCCCCGTATGGGAGAATTTTGCCGCAGACGACTGTCGTTAGCCCCGTATGGGCTAGTCGGCACATTCGTGTTCGACCAAAACCTTTTGCCACCCCGTATGGGCTAGTCGGCATGTTCGTGATCGACCAAGGCCTTTTGCCGGATTGGTCGACCAAAACTCCTAGATTGGTCGACCAACCAATGATCTGCACTCCTCCCGACCAGGGCCTCTGCCCTGGTCGAGGCTGGCCAAGGGCCGGCCAAGGGCCTCTGCCCTGGCCGGCCAGGGGCCCTGGCCCCTCGGCCAGGGCCTCTGCCCTGGCCGAGGCCGGCCAGGGCCGGCCAGGCTCTGTCCTGGCCTCTGCCAGGGCCGGCAGGGCCCTGGCAGAGGCTAGGGCGCCGGCCAGGCCCTGGCCTGAGGCCAGGGTGCCGGCCCTGGCCTCTGCCAGGGCCGGCAGAGCCCTAGCCTCTGGCCAGGGCCGGCCAGGCCCTGGTCTGGCTGCGACAGGGCTCTCTGGCCCTGGCCGAGGCCGGCCAGGGCCGGCCCTGGCCTGGCCGCGGCCAGGACCCCCTGGCCCTGGCCGTGGCCGGCCATGGCCTGGCCTTGGCCGGCAATGGCCTGGCCGTGGCTGGCCTTGGCCCTTTGGCCTTGGCCGGCCTTGGCCCATATGGCCATGGCCGGCCACCCCCTTGTATGGGGTTGCCGCACACCCCTCCGGAGGGGTGGCCGTGGTGGTTATTGGCCGTAGCCAACCCCCTCCGCATGGGGAGGGGGGTGCATTGCCTTCATAGCCCATTTGGCCATGCTGATCATGCACCAAAAATCATCTTCTCCGATAGAGATAACTACTATCATCTTCCTCGATGAAGCACTCGTTCGTCGATGAAGCACCCGTTCGTCGAGAAAGTAGTTATCTTCTAATGGCCGTGTGCCAAAAATGAAAAATAACATACTTTAAAGTTCGTAAACTACACGCTCCACATGAAGAGAGTTCACATTCCCTGTGAATGGAGACTCGGCATCCATGAAGAGTGCGAGCTTGACGACGTGAACAGTCGGTTCTTCCCGTCACGGAGAGTTCCTGCCATATCCGTAATGGTAGGAGACCCTAACATGAAAAGAACAACCGATGCGTTCTCTCCGTCACGAAGCGTTCTTACCATATACGTAATGGTAGGATACCCATTCGTGAAAAAGACAACACCTCGTTCATCGGTTCGACGGGGCGGTGGTTTGACCGGGGCGAACCCGTATGGCTCTGATACCAATGTAGGATCCTGACAAAAAAACGTTAGGATTGAATAACAAAGTCGAGACTTACGTTTGCGTACGCAGCACCGTAATCTCGGAACTTCGCCCTCGGATTCGCCACAATGGTCGATACTTCGTCACGGAGGATCGAAGCAGAGTTTCACCGCCTAAATCTATAACTAGAAGAGGATTTTAATGGAAGGGAGAAGAAGAACATAAGATGCCTTATGCAAACTTATGGCATGGAAAGTGTGAATGAATGCCTTACCCTTGGGTCCTATTTATAGGCTTTAGGGGTGGTTATTGTAGGAAATAACCAATAATAAGCTTATTAGCCTATATTAGCACATTCATTTATCCTCTTCTTCATTCACTTATCAAGTGCCTTTATGCACTTATAAAGTGACTTTTTCCACTTATCGAGTGGCTTTTTCCACTTATCGAGTGGTCCTTTTCACACGAGAAAAGGTTCCCTTCGTGCACGCTTTCGTGCACGCGACATCTGAGGTCCGTATACCCTCATACATCCCCTCATGGGTGTATTCATATCGTCCATATCCAACAATGCCTACAGTAGCGAAGCAGACCATCGAGGAGGACGTGACTTGGGACGACGACATCTGCATACAGATGGAGCCCGAATTGTGCCCTCCTCCTTTTGAGCTACTGCAGCCACCTCCACTTTCTGCAGAGGCTGAGCATCCCTCAGAGGACCACCCTTCCACTAACGCCGTAGACTATCCCACATAGATTATGGCTCCCCTTCAGGGATATCTCTTTACTCCCTCATCTCCTACATTTGATTCCCCTCCCGTGTATGATGTTTTTTGTGATTCAGATTTTGACGACTCATCGTGCCTTTTGTAGGATACACATACATATGAACAAAAGGTACAATGGGATGTATACGAGGAGGAGAGCGAGCAGTTAGCACTCATGGACGCATATGAATATGATCAAGAGGTGTGCTGGGATGAGTCTGACGATGAGGAGGAGCATCCTGACGAGACCCACACTATTGTGCCAGAGTTACCTGAGGAACCGGAGGAAAACAACGAGGAGTTGATCGACGTGGTGCACGAGAGTAGAGATTTATTTCCAGGGAAGTGTTGTCAACCATCTTTAATTTTAAATACTTATGTTGATGACCCTCTTTGGAATACATTTATTTTGGGGAAGAATTATCCACATCAGATTGATGCGACTTATCTTTTATAGGGTACAGGTGGAGTCCTTGGAGAGATGCTGGAAGCCGTATTGCTAGAATCTGATGAAGTCCATGGGCACATGCACTTGGCGGAGCCACGAAAGGAGCAGTTGGAACAGTTTCCTGCACCGGCAAAGATACTGGATCCGCCTTTTGCTATATGTGATATCAATAGTGTAGTATTTTATACTTTAAATAAACATGAATCCTCTCGACAGCGAGAGGACCGTATAGATTTGCTTGAATAAATATCACCTCATATGATGGCAACAAAAATTTTTATACCCCAAACCCATTATATATATTAATTGCCCTCTTCATATTTTGACACGCTACATCCTTTTGCTCACCACCATCGAGCATTTCTTTCTAGTGAATACTCACTTTCTTATTCGTATGACTTGAGCTTGCTTAGCAAAGCCGTGACATTTTTGATCAAGTCATTTGAATAGGATTGTTTGGTATAAGCTTGAGGGAAGGCGCTCTCATGCATCATTGTATGTGCATGTAGTTGCATTCGGATTTCATATCATTCATTTCATCATTTTTCATTTACCCCCATATTTATCGTTGTTCCTCATATTCTTCCATTATGATCACATTGAGGACAATGTGAAGTTTAAGCTTGGGGGAGTGCATTTCCATGCCATTTAGATGCATTAGTTGCATTTTTACTGTATTTTAGTATTTTTAGAATTTTTCAAAAATTCGGCATCATCTTTTTGATTTTTTCCATCTTATTTTCCTTTTATGTGTGTTCATGCATCATATTGTGTGCTTGTTTTTCTTTTCTTTCCTCTCTTTTATTTTTATTTCTTTATTTTCTTTTCCTTCTTTTCCTCCTTTTGCTAGACATGTTCCTTATGATGATATCTCTTATTGCTCTAGTAGCCATCACGATGCTTACTATTCTTGTCATGCTATTTGGAGTATTTCAGTATCCTGCTATAGATGTGCTTGCTTATATATTCTTTTGATGACTCCTCTATATGAATGCATGATATTAATTGAAGCTGAATGTATGGATTAGTGTTTAGTATGCTTTTGTTGGAAATGCACCAAGATTCACGCATCAATTGTATATCGGAAGCATCTGCCTTATTGTCTTATTCACCTTCTGTTGCATGCCTGATATGATTGTACCTTTTACTGCCTGACTTCACTATTTATTGAAATGATTGAGAATATCCATGCTTACATATGAGTTTAGTTGATGTATTATCTTATTGAACCATTCTTGCACATCTTAGAGTGAACCGAGCGTTACACCAATTCCTTCTCCACATATATCTTTTTATTCTCTAGTTGACACTTGAGTTCACCTCCTTAAGCTACTTATATCGCATCTATTTCCCAAAAAAATCCATACAAAAGAAAAAAGTTAGCTTCAAAAAAGTCCAAAAAGTCAAAAAGGAGCCAAAACCCAAAAATACAAATTATATAGCTCCTACAAAAATCCAAAAAGAAAAATGAGAAACAAAAAGATCAAAAAGAAAAAGAAAGAGATTTCTCTATCTCATTATTGGAGCCACAGAATACTTGGGGAAACCAAGGCAAAAATCCCATTTTCCACTATCATATTCCTTTAGATGCGATGCCTCAAGCTAAGCTTGGGGAGGTGAATTCATTTGACTATATGAGTGAGTATGACATTAGAGTGGAGAGTTGCACGAATGGGAAAGTTTGATAATACTGAGACTTAGCGAATTACTTTAGCTATGGAGATTTCTTATGAGTTGATATGAAAATATGAATGACAAGTCTCTTATTCCATTCTATATTGCATGCTTGGTGTGATTCTTATATGCTTCTGCTATAACTCTTGATTGAAAAGTGCATTGCCAACACTTGTGTATTAAATTCTATGAAATGTGTGATGTGGATATAAATTGATTGTATGAATTTAGAGAGTCCCTTTTGTTGTTCTTAAAAGCTTGTAAGTACCACGTTTAAGTAAGATATGAAATCTTTATAGCATGAGATTCGTATTTTCTAAGTTATAGTGATGTATAGCTTATGGCTTGAGATCTGAGAGAATAATCTAGCGACCCCTTCCACCTCGTATTCTTTCTTTTTCATTTCATTTCATTTGTTTTCATCTCCCGAGTTCGTCTCTCTACGTATCTTCCTCGAGGACGAGTAAGAGGTAAGCTTGGGGGATTTTGATCAGTCCATATTTTACACATTTTTTCTGCATATTTTCATGCCATTTTGATTGCTCATATTGAGATTTTCACGATTATTCGACGACATTTCGTTACTTTCCACTATTTCTCGTTTTCGTCGGATTTCAGGAAATATGGAGCAATCGGGAGCAAAAATGAGCTTAAGGGATTTGCACGCACATTGGAGCGTCGCCCATGGCTCTATCGAGGAGATAACGGCGCTGGATGATGAGCGGAAGAAGAAGGAGATCAATAGAAGAGATGAGGAGGCAAAGAGGAGAAGAAAGGATCCCAGATACAGGCCACTCGGCCGAGTCACGATATCACTTGCCTGAGTGAAGCCGCTTATTCAGCCGAGTTCGACTGATACAAAGACATCTGCATACCTGAGTGCCACAATGCACTCGGCCGAGTGGTGAATTCCACTCGGCCGAGTAGAGAACTCCACTAGCCCGAGAGAGTCAGAATTTCTGAAGAAAATCAAGGCAAACTCTCTGAAATTTTGGGAGAACAGTAGAAGACCCTACTCGGCCGAGTAGAGAAGTCCACTCGTCCGAGTGAAGAATCCCACTCGGCCGAGTGACGCCGATGACACGAGCACCCTGATTTTCAGACAGCTCCCATTCTTTTGAAATATGCTATCATTTCAGTGGTCAATGTATTTTTCTCATATTTTTTATGGATAGTAGACTTCATGACGGTTCCAACTCCGCCAAGAACGCGCCAATCGGAGGTCTAATGAAATCTGTAGAATTTCTGTAAGTTGATGCTGCAGTGCTGGAATTCGCATATCAGTGTCACTCAGCCGAGTAAGCTTTCCACTCGGTCGAGTCTGACAGTTTTGATATAGTGATTTTTTCTGGAGTTTCTACAGGAATTCTCACTCGACCGAGTGAGCTTTCCACTCAGCCGAGTCGCTGCTGGCCCAGAACTTAAGTTATGCGCAGATTTGATTTTGGGCGTGGGTTTCAGAGGGGTTTTAGGGGTTTTTGCTAGGGTTTTGAGGGGGCTATATAAGAGGTTTGTAGCCGTCATTAGAGGGGAGTTCCATTATGTTTTCTTGGGGATTATTTCAGAGGTTAGGCCATGTCCTAAGCCCCCTCTTGGATCTAAAAGCTTGTAATTGGATTGAAGTTCTTCATCAAAGCTAAGTATCTTTGTTCCTATTATTTGAATCTTTGATTTGAGATATATATATATATATATATATATATATATATATATATATATATATATATATGGATTAATGGGTATCATACGCCATATGAGAGGGTGTCTCATATGCCCTCTCACATAAAGAGGATCAAGTACAACAAGTACAAGCCCGTGTGGGCTTGTACTTGCCCCCTTTATGTGAGAGGGCATATGAGACACCCTCTCATATGGCGTATGATACCCATTATTCTCATATATATATATATATATATATATATATATATATATATATATATATATATATATATATATATATATATATATATATATATATATATATATGCAAACAATCTTTTTAATCGATTTCTCTATCGTTATTGATATGCTTGAGTAGATTTGATGTTCTAGGGCATGTGAATGAACCCTATGGATCTAATTTCAGATTTGTGATGAATGAATTTCTAAGTTGCTAGAATTGCTAGGAGGTTAGGTTGTGATTGATTTATTACGGATAGCTATCGAGTTGGAGTTTGCAAGAGATTGGATTCCGATCAATGGAAAGGCCTAGATATTCGATTTAGATTTATAATTGAGATTCTCTAGATTTGGTTTGCAAGAGATTGGACCAAAGCTAGGATTTTTATTATAAATCTATACTAATATTCGTTTGCAAGAGATTGGACGAATACGAGCTATCACAACCTAGATTGTAACTCGAATTTGCATGAGAGTGGGCTCGAGGGGCGATTGGACGATGATGTCGATCCTAATGCTAGTGGCTTAGGTTAGGGTTGCACGAGAGTGGGCCCTAATCTAGGTTGCTATAGACCGGCAATAGCGCGAGAGCGTGAGCTTGGTTCTATATTCAGTTACGACTAGTTCACCTCAACACAAGTCTAGTAATATTGAGATTCACTATTTATAATGATGTATGAAGATCCGTAGGGGGGATTCCCTAGCCCTAGACACTTTTATTATATTGTATTTGAATCGATATTTGACCGACATCTTTATCACCGACACCGACATCCACCGCCATTTCCATTATATCATACCATAACCATCTCCACCAATAATACATTCGTAGTCAAACCAACCTAGGATAGATTTGAGCCAACACCACCTCCTCGTGTTCGATACCTGCTCGCCACTGCACTGTGCGCTTGCGGTAAAACTACAATCGTTTTTTGGTTGTATATCCAGGCACGATCAACCACCATAACCAATCTTTCCAAACCGACAGCTATCTCACTCTGAGACCTAAAAATAATCTGAGACCTCATATACACTGTCACTGTCCCTGTGGGTTCCGACATCTTTTATACTATAATTTGACACCGTCCGCTTGCGGATAGAGCCCAGAGCTGACACCTAGGAGCCATACTACGCCTAGCGACTGTGACACCGCTAGGTGGATTTTAGGTGTAAGTTCGGGGTGCGTCAAGTTTTTGGCGCCGTTGCCGGGGACTGTTACGGTGTATCTCAGTTTATTTTTTTATTTTGAAGAGTTTGCTAGCGAATCTTGTCATTTACTATCCTTCCACCCCTGTTATTTTATTTTTATTGCTACCTCGCTACTAACATCTCCCTCCAGTTAGTGATCATGTTTAAGAAATCAGACGGATGGAGATGGTGATGCAAGTACAATGGACCAGTGAGTCTGACAGTGACTCAGATGAGTTTAGCTTTTCTCCGTATCATCTACATGGTCTCTAGGACTCTCGCATGGATGAAGCCATGATCGAATGTGTAGCTAGAGAATTGATTGATGCGGTTCGGTTTATCAGATCAGGAACTTATGTGGCAGGTAATTTAAATCAGCAAATGGTCATGGATCATATAACAAACAAGGTTTTTGATGCAGGTATCTTTAAGGGCGACATCCACATAAGCTTCGAAGGGGACGTGATGTTCCTCCAGACTATTAAAGCCTTACCTGTTGATTCAAGATGGAGAGAGGCTCGTCAATTTGAGCCATTGAACGATTCCCAGCTATTGAGTATAATGGAAAGTGTAGTGGCTGATGTATGGGCCCATGGTCCAGTGGAGTTCCCTACAGACGACCCGGTTACACAAGAACTCTCAGTCTTTTTCGTGAACGCCTTCCACAATGCAGATACCTTAGATGGCGTCCCTGTCGCTGATGGAGTCTGTGTGCGATATAAGGGAGACACCCTACGCTTCTACAACGATAGCATTCCACAGACTGCAACATATGAAGAACACGTCTGCGAGGGATACATGGATTCCAAACCAGTGCAAAACAACATTGACCAGGGAAGTTCTCCCAACTTTATGCTTGATAGCAAATGCGTACTTGAGTACTTTACCTCTGTTGACAGGTGCGCTATGAAAACGGAATCTGCAGACGTCTGCCACGACATACCATCGTCTCCCTGCTCACCCCATAAATCTGCCAACGAGGAGTTTCCAGCTTCTGGACCGACAATTTAGGGCGCATCCTTCTCACAAGTAAGCGATGATGGGAGTACGGCGCCCCCTCAGGTAGAACTAAAACTTCTTCCTGCTAATTTAAAATATGCTTTCTTGGGTGAGAATTCCACATACCCTGTTATCGTTAATGCAGCCCTCACCGAGCCCCAACTAGAAAGCCTCCTGAAAATCCTTAGATCCTATAGAAAGGTAATATGGTATATCATTACTGACCTGAAGGGCATCAGTGAAACCATATGCACCTATAGGATTCACTTTGAGGATAAGGACGCCACTTCTATTGAGCCTCAAAGGCAATTAAATCCCAATATGAAGGAAGTAGTGAAGAAGGAGGTTTTGAAGCTATTAGTGAGTATTGTATAAAATAAAAATAAATTCATATGTTATAAGGTATAACCTATATCTTAGAGGTTTGTTTTCACTGAAACCAGGAAGTAATAAAGTAAGATAAGCTTGACCCAGTTATGAAACAAATGATGCACCAAACTCCCTGGTTATAGTTGTGAAACCCTCACAGTTGGCAAAAAAATTGTGGGCATGCTGTTTTGGATGTTGTGATGACATACCCCTATGGATGTATTCCTAATTTCATTACCTGAATAGACTCCGGGACGTCTATTCTATGAGAAATAATAAAATACAATCAATAAAGAAAATGTTTTGAGAAAAACTCAAATCTCATCGGATCTCCTGAAGAGAAAATCGAAATATCTATTTAAGCCTAATACGATATGTAAGACCTAGGTAAAAATAAAGACATGCCTTGGTTTACGGACTTATCATCCAGAAGATGAAAATATCATCCTGAAGGTGAAATAACATCTAGAAGATGAAAATATCATCCAGAAGTTGAAATCCATACGACTTTAAACTTCATACATTTGAAGTTGATGAAGAAACATAGACCATTGTAATTAACGAATACACCTATGGTTGTATGGATTTACATAAGGACCCCTTACGTCCGTTGGAAGAGGGGAAGGAAATACTAGGTTCTGAAGTACCTTACCGAAGCACTTCCTTATCTGGCCAACTCCATGCCTCCCGATATAGCGTTGGCAGTAAATCTGTTAGCCAGATAAAGTGCATCACCTGCAACACGCCACTAGACTGGACCTACGCATCTTCTACGATACCTCCAAAGGTCAAGGATCATCATCCATGTTAAATGTATTTGCAGATGCAGTTAATATATCACCGCGATGACCACCCCGAAGTAATGGCTACCTCCTACAGATATGCAAAGCATAAAACTAAGGCAACATCATCATACCATACCGAGAAGCTCACCATCCAAGAAGCAAATCAAGAGTGTGTAGTTATGCCCTAAAGTACCTCACCGACCAGTGACGACTGGGTCAAAGACTAGAGAAATGGAGCTATCTACCAAGTTTGCAGACCATGAAACTTTCCTAGCTCAACCTAGAGGAGGCTACATCAAAGGCGATGAGACAGAACACATATCTCCAAATCTCATTTGGATTTAGCAGCTGCCATAGATGAGCAATACTTGTATTTTATTCTCGGAACGTTGTAAACTGGATTGATGTATAGATGCTGAGGAGTTCTGCAAGCCTGAAGCTTGCACAGAACAGGGTGAGTTAATGAAGAGTTGTACTTTTTTCCTTAACTTTTGGGTTTTCCCACTGGGTTTTCCATAGCCAAATTTTTTAACGATGCAACCACATTAACTCTGGATCCAGAAGTATCCATCCCTAGTGATATCTACAGATCATGAGAAGTTAAGGGGACTTGTACTCTTTTTCCTTATCTATTGGTATTTTTTCCCACTGAGTTTTCCACAACCAAAGGTTTTAACGAGGTAAGACCTCCTAACTTATGATGCAGAAATATCCAACTCCTCATGATACTAATAAGCAATATAAATCCTGAAGTATTCATATATCGATATTACAATGATGGATGGATTAGGGAAAGTGTTATAAATGAGCTCTTGTAGGCCCATGTAAAGCCCACGTAGGGTTAGTGTATCCACCCATTATGTAATCTTTCTCCTATAAATATAGAGCTACAGGTTCATTAGCCATCACCTTCACAACACATTGTCTATTATTATTATTATTATGTTATTATTATTATCGTCGTCGTCGTCATATTATACTATCATACAATAAAGACAAAGCCATAATACAGAGATAAATTATTATGTGAAGCTTCTATTTAATGAATTACTAGTAATAATTCATGTGCATGTTGGGCATGTGTCCCACCACACACACCACACTCACATACAAACATAAATCAGCCTATGTTATAAGAGAATAATGGGTATCATATGACAATGGAGGCTTAACCTCATATACCAAGACACAAAAGTGGGAAATTAAGAGCTCCGGTGCTTACCTGATGTGGCTGATATTTGGTGGCGAGGGGCATATGACAAAAATAACAAATAGTGGTGTTTTTTATTTAAAGGGGTTGAGCCGGCCCTAATTGGATGTGAAAATTGTGAGACTAATTTCTCTAGTTTATTTGTTTAATCCCTAGATAATTTTTATTAGGAATTTTCCAATTTCCCTTAGATTAATCGCTATTGAGTTGTTCTAACTATTCGTAGTCGTTATTTAGCGAGTAGTTGAATTGTAGTAGGATTTCCTTTAATTTCAAATCTGAGTTTCCAATAAAAATCCCCTATTTACCATCAAACCCCTAGCGAAACGCATCAATTGGTATCAGAGCTCTAGATCCATGGCGAGCACACGATCTATGGAGCGGATCGAAGCATTTGAAGAGAAAGTGGAGAAGATGGAGAACCGAATGACCGATGGGTTTAACTAGGTCAATAGGGAGACCGCGGAGATCATCGCGGTCGCATCTGCATCTGAAGCGCTATTGATGGCAACCGTGGAGGCGAATAGGTTGCAGATGATGAGGGACATATCGGCGATGATAGCAAACATCAACCCTAAAACGGATCCAAGCAAAAAGGAGCCGCCTTTGTCAACAAATAAAGGTAAAAATGTGATTTTTAACGAGAGGGTTCTGGAAGACGAGGAAGATGAGGGCTTGGATCCGTATGACCAGTGAAACGCAGCAGATCCTGAAGATTGGGAAGCATTTCTAGCCACTTCACCATCGCACGACGGAATTTCGACCACCGGGGGGTCGCCCGCGCCCCGGCAGCCATTGGGGGCCCGCTGAACCCCCACATGCACCTGGGGGGCCGCCGAACCCCCAGGTGCACTGGGGGTCCTGCCGAACCCCCAGGAGGGGCGGCAGCAACCGCTGCCCCTCCTGGGCCCTCGTCGACACCCGGGGGCTGCGGTTGGGGGTCGTCGGCCCAAAACTGGGGTCGGCAAGCCCCGCGGCCTTCTCCGAGTGCCGTCTAAGTATCATGGGGTTTCACTCCTGACAGCCCATTTCGACCTCCACGGTGCCACATGGGGCCCAGTTCGGGGGCCCGAACAACTCATACACCTGGTTTTCAGCAGCCTGGTACATGATTTCAGCAATATGGAGAGCGACAACAGCATATTGGGGGCCCTTCAACCCATCCCCCACCTTTTCGAGGGGTGACAGGAGATTGGAGAGGGATACATGGCACCCCTAGAGACCATCAGGCAGATTACGGGCACCCACAAGGAGATGAGAGGGGCAACTGGTAGTGGGCTGAAGCAGATGGAGATGCACTGATGCTGCAGTGGCATACATCCCTGACAGACCACCTATGTATCAGCCGAGAAGAGGAATTCAGCAGCAGGAGAGAGGGGATTTATTGGAGAGATTCGGCTGAGGAAGCTGAAGATGCTCATTTTTAGGGCGGAGACCCTAATGACTGGTTGTACCGTGTGGAGAGGCACTTTGAGGTGTCGGCAGTACCAGGGGAGGACTGGCTACGGGCGATAGGAGTTTGCTTGGAGGGAGATGCCCTGGCGTGGTACAAGTGGACTCAACAGCAACAGCCGTTTCGGACTTGGGAGGAGTTCACCTCTCTTCTGGTGGAGCGTTTTGGCTCAGTGCAGTCTGGGGGAGTCTTTGAGAGGCTCTATTCATTGAAGCAGGATGGGAGCATGGGAGAATACATAAAGAAGTTTGAGTCGCTCTGCTACCTAGTACGAGGAGTCTCAGGGGAATCGTTGGAGGGCTGCTTTATGAAGGGGCTGAAGCCCACTGTTAGATCCGGGCTGAGACAGCTGCAGCTCGTGGGTCTGCGATGGATGATGACCTAAGCTAGGATGGTGGAGGACCATTAGGAGACTGAGAGGAGAGCCCTGGGGCATGGGGAGGCTCCCCTTTTCGAGGGCCGGATCCGGGAGGGGGACAGAAGACGACCACAGAGGGGCAACCTCCACGGATGGGGCAGCAACTAGCAAGGAGAAGTGAGGGGAACCACGATCTGGAGGGAAAACACAGAGGATGACAGAGGCAGAGTTTCGTGACAAGCGGACCAAGGGCCTCTGTTTCAAATGCGACGAGAAGTTTACTCCAGGGCCTCGGTGCGGGGACCGTACTCTACAGATCCTGCTAGTGAATGATGATGAAGAGGGTGTAGAGAGTGTGGAAATGTTGGAATGTAACCTGTCTATCTACGTTGTACGATACTAGCATTAGCGGATACCTAACCTCTGTGGATGCGTAGTTGGAGGATGTGTACAGAGAGAGTGGCGATAAGGTATTTCATGGAAAAGAGTGTATGTGCAATGGGCTTAGTGTGAAAGGTGATAAGTTAGTGGCACTTTTGTAAATACTTAAGAAGTGGATGGGTATAATGGTCTTTTTGAGAGGTGTGTGTGTATAGTAATAGGGTGTGTGTGTAAAGAACAGCTTCCTCCTTAAGGGCATGTTCTTTTGCAAAGAAAGTAGCCAAGATTCCTCAAATTTTCACTATTCACCCACTATTCACCAGCTTTCCAATCCAACTTTTCCATTTCGTGTTCTTTTGGGTTTTTCGATATCCTGGAAAGTTTGCCTACATGGAGTTCCAATTGGGATTTCCGGGGCACTTTTGTAATTCTCTAATTTTGTTGGGAAAGCTTGGGAAAGCTTGGATTTGTGGGGTCCACTTTGTCATCTCTATCTCTCTCTATCTCTCATCCACCTCACCAACTTTCCACTATCTCATTCCAACTTTCCAAACCCAAAAGAACACAAAAAAGGAGAGTGGACCCCACTTTACTTTCTCAACCCTACTTTCCATACAACTTTCCAAGCAAAAGAACACAGAACTCAAATTTCTCTCTCCTCAAATTCCACAAATCCCCAACTTTCCCGTTTCTACTTTCTTGCAAAAGAACATGCCCTAAGCCAAAACCCATTAGGCTTCTAGTTTAAGACAAAAACTTAGATTTTTAGTTATTTAATCCTCTCTCTCCCTCCCTCTAGAACCTGGCCGAAATTATCCTCCCCCTTTCCTCTTCACCAAAGCTCAAAAACCCTAATTTTAACTCAAAACCCCTAGAAAACCCTATGTTGCTTCAAGGAGAAAGAAAGTGCAAGGAGAAGAGAAGAGAAGAAGAAAATGGCCTTCTTGAGGTAGGATTCCAACTTGGTTAGGGATTTTATTTAGGGATTATGATAGTAGTATGATGTCATTTAGATTTCTCATGCTCTGGAATTCATGTGATGTGTGCAATAAATCAAAAAGATCAAGTTTTCCCTTAGTTTTCTTAGCAAATCACCCCCTCTGAAATTCTGAAATCTTGCTGTATGTTTCAACTTGAATTCTGGTCTCTGTGGGTCGAATTAATTTCTGAAAAAATTATATAATTTTAGCTCTTGAAACTCTACCCCAGATTTATATAAAATTTGATATATGCTGAGTTCAATAAGTAGGAGTAAAAATTCAATCTACACAACATGTCTGAATGTCATTCAGATTGGACAGAGTTTAGAAAAATGGAGCTCAGTCTCTGCATACTCTATGGAATTTGTTGTTCTTAGTCTCGCAGTAAATTTAACAAGTTTTTCTACAACTTCATCTCAGTGCATGTTTTTCAAAATTCTGACTGCAACATGCTCAAAATTAGCAGCTGTTACAGACCCTGAAATCTGTCTGAAAAAAGGTCGGAACAGGTTGTACCAACTAATTCACCATAAATCATCTAGTCCACATTTCTATATGAAATTTTATATGTGAATCCAAGACTACTATATCTTCAACTTTCATTTAGAGAGTTATGTCAAATTCACAAGGAAAATGGATGAAATGTGCTGATCTTTGTAGCTATTCCAGCAAGTTCCAGCAAGCAGGACTGTTGATGACGTTGAAACTTGTGGTGATGTCAATTTTCCTTTCCATTATGCATGAATGTTGTGCTACTTGAAAGAATGCTTAGTTATGCTATTTGTTACCAAATTTGATGATGTGACAATATGCAATTCTATGGCGCCTACCACATGTTTGTTGAAATGTTCCAATGAATGTGAAGTTAAAGAAACTTGTGAAATAGCCATGGAAATACTTGTGACATGTACTATACTTATGAAATTGCATAAGTCTATTGAAGATTATGACACATGTTATGTCAACTGGGATGTCTCGAAATGCATAGAAGGTTCATTCGCTCTAACACTTTTTATTACGATAAAAATTCTTCTGAACAAGATTCTGCTAATAGAGTTGAATGCTTCAAATGCGGGAAAATGGGGCACTTCGCAAAGCAATGCAGACAAGAGACTGCTTAGGTTACTAAAGATAAAGGAAAAGCCAAGATGCTAACTTGGGACATGGACAGTGAATTGAGGATGAAGAGGTGATAGCCCGCTCCGCTGTCGTCTGTTTAATGGCTAACAACGATGAGGTAAATTCCTTTACCAAAGCTAAATTGTTAGAAATTTGTAAAGGAATGCAAAATGAGATAAATGAGCTAGAACTCAAGTTGAATGACTATAGGGATGCTAGCTTTAAATTACAAAAAAATAAACAAAAAAACAAAAAAATGGTGCTGAATGAATACCTCTTTATGAATCTTTATAAGTGGTATTATTGAATGTTCATTCATATCCTTGTAGAAATCATTGTATTATTGTTATAACTACATGCGCATGTTAGAAACTATTTCTTAGCCATGACATGCTTCATGAAATGATTAATTTGATTTCTACACCTACATACGCACTTCCACGAATATTGAACTTGTTGTACTTTTCGAGATTCCTTTTATGAATATTGGAAAGTGAATGTAAGATAATAATAACTGAATTATCTAAGGGATATGATGTGCGTTACCATGAATAAAAATTGAGCACAAAATAATTGCAAATGAAAAAAATGAAAATTACTCCGTATGAAAAATGGATATAATTCATGGCAAATACACTACCCACGAGTATCCAACATATGCTTTATGGGTAATCTTTAGCGTTGGTGTACTTTACTCGGCAAGCAATGCCAACCCCACATCTAAGAGTCCTTATAGGCTATGTTTTGGGGCTTGGTACCTTGAACTCATTTTTAATGTGGTGGAAAAAATCAATCCTAGTGAAATTCATGTTAATCGGAAAATATGGATTGTTTTGGTTGATGTTCTAAATTGAATCTCCCTTTGTACTCCAATGTTTATATTATTACACTTACACATTGGTGGTGAAGTCTAAATTATGATTTTCTATGAATTTGAACTGTCTACTTTGAAGAAATACATGCAAGTGCTAGCTATACTCTATAATACTTTATTTTTGCATGTGATATTTGATGACTTCATTAGTCCGCTTTTGATGATGACAAAGGGGGAGAAAGACGAAAGATTTGGTATTGTTATGGTATTGAGCTTGAAAAATATGGTATTGTTATGGTATTGTCTGATGAAGGGGGAGCTTGAAGATAGGGGGAGCATGTTTTTCATCATTGCTATATTGTGTGCATGCTAGGAATGCTTTGTCTCATTGTATACATCATAAGCATTACACCCCTCATCACACTTCACACACAAACTTATCTAATTGCTCAAATCTTTCATTGGTTTGTCATCATCAAAAGGGGGAGATTGTTGGACGCAACGATCTAGGAACTCTAGTTTGATAATGACAAACGTGTGCGAACTATTTAACGTGTGTGATAAGTGTGTTTTAGGATTGGCAAAGCGGTAATTCTTGAAGAGATGACTAAGTCAACGTGTTGGAGGAATTGCTATCCACATAGCTAATGGACTTGGTCAAAGAGCCATACACGTAGCAAAGATGACTTGGTCAAGATGAAGAGATGAGATGAGATCTCATATCAAATCAATTTGATATTTAATCAAATCATTAGGGAGATTTGTTCAAACCCAATTCCTGTCCAAACTCCTAATCAAATCCCATATTGATTAGGTCAAATATCTAGGCGGTTAGCAACATCCTATAACCGCAAACTCCTATCCGTTTCAAAAACCCTAGCTCTCCTCTTATAAAAACCCCTTCATCTATTGCAACAAAGGGGTGTGCGGCATCAAACAAAATGTGGGCAGCCAAATCAAAAGGAGAAAGCAATATCAAAAGAGAGAGGGGAGATTGGGTCGGCCAAAAACAAAGTTTCCCAAGGAAAAATCACGCAGCCATCAAACCACACCAAGACAACTTGTAAAAAGCTTGTGGCTTACACAAAGAACTAGCATCAACACATTGCACCCAAAAATATACATCACGCTAGAAACAAATGAAAAAGCTAAAACTTCAACATCCCAAAACCCCAAGCTTCCTTTCTCCTTCCACATAGCCGCAAGCTAAACTTCCAAAGACGAGCGCACCTTCATCTTCTCCCTCGCTCATAGACATGCCACACATCAAGAGGGTTCCCGCAAATCAAGTGAACGTGGCTGCATCAGAGGAAGCTCAAGTTGCCGCCAAAGATCGGAGCTGTCACTCCCGAAGGAGAACTCGCCGCCGCCATCCTTGAAGGAAGCCATCGTCGTCGTCGACGGAGACCTTTCCGCCGGAGCGTCGTCATTGCCATCTGTTACGACCTAAAGATCGTAGGAGTCCAACTCCCACCCGGATCCGCTGACATACCCCATTAACTCTCCCCTTCGTGAAAGGGCCTCCACCCCGGAAGACCGAAGCTACACGGGAACGGGCGCACCTCGCAGCACTCCCCCCACCCGGCCGAGGCACGCAACCGCAGTTGCTCGGACCGCCCGGGGCAGGGCGCTTGGGGAGCCCCCGGACAATACCGCCGGATATACTGACATAGTCATGTGCATATCCTTCCGTTCCAGCGGCCCACAACCCGCGACAGACAAGGAGGCGTGGCCGGGCCGAACAGCCTCCGAGCCGGTCGACCCGGCCGGCCCCCACGCACCACGACGCCAGGGATAGCATAGCCCGACCCTTAGTTCGTCACCAACGACAAACAACCTAGGATAAGGAAACGACTGACACTTACACCGCCTGACCATCTGACAAAGCACCCCCTGGCATCTAAGCCCCCTGACAATTAATGCTTTCGGCCCTAACACCCTGACAAAAGTGCACCTGGCCGTTGCGCCGTCTGACAAAAGCGGGTCAGGCACTCCTGTTCCTGACGTCCTTGTCCGAAGCTTCCGCTGACAACCGAGCCAGCTCAGCACGTCTAGCCAGCATGCCAGGTCAGCCCCGCCTAGTCATCTCCCGTCAGGTATAAATACCCCCTCTCCTCTTACGGTGAGGAGGTTGGCAAATTCTCTCCCAATCTATCATTCACACACGAGAGCAAAGGTCGTCCATATCTTTGTTCTCCCACCTATAGCTCGCCACGCATGGTCGACACACCGTTAGTCTGACCGGCGTGCCTAGCCCCCGTTTAAGTCCTATTACTGACTTAGGCATCAGAGGGGCTAAGGGTTGGACCCCAACCCTGCCCTTCTGATGAGTTGTTCGTGCTGCAGGAAAGCTCGCCCCGTGGTCGACATCAACTTCAGCCTCCCGCCATCCAATCTTCCTCCGCCGCGTCCGGTGAGACTCGACTCCGTGGCCACCCCCGGCGGCAAGTCCAACCTCTACACCCCACTAATCACTTGTTAAACAGCCCACCTAAACCCTCTTCTCAACATAACCACCGTGCCCTTGGTTCTCCACAATACAAATTCATTGTACGCGAGTTCCACCTCGTAACAATTGGCGTTGTCTGTGGGAACGAAGGGTCACACCCATGTTAGACTCCATGCCGATCTCTCGGAACCCTGACCACGGCAAGGATCCCGTGGGTCAGGAGCCGCTCTCTCTACTAATCACCCCGACGCCCGACCCCCTTCTGGGGATGGGCACCGAGGCTGAACATACTTCGGCACACACCGTCCTTAAGAGCTTCGAGGCCGTCACTCAGGCCAGGGGAGGCTATCCAGCGGCGGGGGCGGAGCCTCAGCCCGGCCCCTCGGAGCCCCAGAACGTGAGGCGGAATCTCCACCCTCAGTTCGAGGAGGAGGGGGAGAACAGGGGGCTCGCCGAGGAGGTTGCGGCCCAGCAGAGGCTCCTGGAAGAGGTGGTGGAAGTTGCACGGCGGTGGAGGCGCCTGGGGGAGGCGGCCGCCGTGCAAAGGCATTTGGACGAAGCAGCCGAGACCGCCCGAAGGGCCTACCAGGACGAAGAGGCCGCCCGCCGTCAGCTCCGCCTCATCATCGCGGAGCGCGAGAGGCTAAGGAGAGAGAACAGGAGCAACCGAGAAATCCTGGAGGTGACGGCGACGTGTCGGCGGCTCGGGGACGGGTGGGACCCGCTGTTGACCAGGTCCCCACCAGGAGGAGGCAGCCCGCATCGCCTGCACCACCCCTCCGATTCCCTGCGCGAGAAAGCTGTTTGTCGACAACTACGCTTCCTCACCGCCGAGCGTGTAAGGCTTCTGCGGGAGAATCAGGAGCGGATGGAGGCCCGAGGGGAGCTGGCCGGGAGGCGCTGGTGCTGGGAGAACCGTAGCCCGCAACCCGTCGAATCCTCGACCCGAGGAAGGAGCCCCTCCAGGCGACCGTCAGGCTACTCCCCGGGGCCAGAAGACCGTCGGCGGCCGAGGCACGACCGAAGCCAGACCCCCGAATGGCGGAGAGGGTATGCGCCCGATCGCCCTACCTATCCGGAGGAGGCCACGCCGCTTGCACGGTGGATTACGTCCGCTCCGAGACCCATAAGGTTCAAACCCCCCCACTTCGCCACATACAACGGAAGAGGCGACCCCCTCACGCACGTGCAGCAGTACCGGGGGGCAATGGATGCGCAGGATGTGGATGAGGCATTCCTATACCGGCATTTCTCCCAAAGCCTGAGGGACACCGCGTTGGACTGGTACTTCGGCTTGCCCGCGAGATCTGTTGGGAGCTTTGGCAAGCTGTCCCACAAGTTCTGCCAAGAGTTTCGGGCCGGGCAGACGAAAAAGAAGCCCTTAGACTATCTCAGCACGATAGTCCAAGGGGAGGGGGAGACAACAGGCAGATACCTCCACCGCTTTCAGGATGAGAGACGGGCGATGGTGACATGCGGTGATGAGGTGCTTATGCTGGCCTTCAAAACGGGGTTGCGGACTCGGAGCCTCCACAAATCCTTGCTCCGGGATCCGCCGACCAACTATGAGGCGTTGGTTGCTATGGCGGAGAGGCATGCGTTGGCCGAAGAGAATCTCAGCGCAAAGGCCCAATTCCCCCCGGTGAAACCATCCCAAGGCGAGCCCCGATCACACCCTCGGCCGAGGCAAGAAGAGGGGCACCGAGGTCGCGACCAGCTGGCCCGACCAAGGCGGGAACCACCGGGGCCTCGCCCACAAGATCGCCCTAGCCCGGCGCACGAGTTCGCCCCGGCCCAAGGGCCCCCCCAAGTCGTCTCGAGACAAGAAGGCCCCCTACGGGCACATTACACGCAACTCAATGCCCCCCTGATCGAGGTGATGGCCGCGGCTACAAGAGCCGGACTGCTGCCGGAGCCACCCCGAGAAATGAAGTCGGATTCGGCCCGGAGAGATTTCAAAAAATACTGCCGGTACCACCGGGACCATGGCCACGACACCGACGACTGCTTCACCCTCAAAAGGGAAATCGAGCGGCTGATCCAGGCGGGCCACCTGGGGGGCTTCGTCGGGGGCAGGAGACCAGACCGAGAGGAGGGGAACCACCGAAGAGCACGGAGGGCAGACCCTCCTGCAAACGGCAAGCGGGAAGAGCCTCACCCCCCGAAACCCGTCATGCGCATAAACACGATATGCGGCGGGCCATCCTCCGGAGGAGCATCGTCGTCAAGCAAAAAGGCGTACGCGAGACAAGTGATGACGGCGGGTCTTGGAGGGGATCCGAGAGGGAGAAGGATGGCCTACCCTCCCATTACTTTCAGCGACGATGATCTAGAGGGAGTCGAACTGCCCCACGACGACGCCATCGTCATCGAGGCCCAGATTGGGACGGCCATCGTCAGTCGCCTCCTGATCAACACAGGGAGCTCCTGCGACATCCTGTTCATGTCCACAATCGAAAAGATGGGGTTAAGGCTGACGGACCTGAGACCCAGTACAGGACCCCTCGTCGGCTTCACCGGTCACTCGACCCCCATCGCGGGAGTGATCACCTTGCCGATAACCCTCGGAGAAGAGCCGCAGGTCGTCACTCGAATGACACTGTTCGTTGTGGTCGACATTGCGTCGACATACAACGGGATCATATGACGACCTTACATGGCGGCCATCGGAGCGCTCCCCGGCCTTCTCCACCAGATGGTCAAGTTCCAAACCCCCCGAGGGGTTGGGATCGTACGGGGAAGCCAGAAGCTGTCTAGGAGCTGCTACGTGGGGTCGACCAAGCACATGGGACCGGAGATGAACCTGAGGATCGACTTAACCGGGCGGAGGAATGACCCCTACCATCCAGAGTTAGCTCCAGCTGATGGCATCGCGGAGGGGAACAGGACGGACCGCGCCCCCCAAAGCCCCCCTGAGAAGGACGGGCTAATCACTCAGAAGGACGTGGAGCGCCGGTCGTGATATAGCCGAAAACTGTAAGTCATGAATGAAATATCTTGTCCCCTTTCGTATCTTCGAATTTTGCCTTTTCTGCATGAAAATTTCAGTTCAAAATGCGCAAGACTCCGGGGCAGGACCAATCCTCGCCACCCAAACCGGAGAGGGGCACGGGCCGAGCTGCGCACTCGCTTCCCCCCAAAGAAGACCTCCGGGGCAAGCTTACGGAGCTTGGCCACCCAAACCGAAGCGCCATATGCGGGGTAGGCGACGGCCCAATACCCGTCCGACTATAGAGGCTGCGGGGAGGCAACGACCCAATACCCGCCCTCTCAAAGACTCCGGGGCAGGACCAATCCTCGCCACCCAAACCGGAGAGGGGCACGGGCCGAGCTGCGCACTCGCTCCCCCCCAAAGAAGACCTCCGGGGCAAGCTTACGGAGCTTGGCCATCCAAACCGGAGCGCCATATGCGGGGTAGGCGACGGCCCAATACCCGTCCGACTATAGAGGCTGCGGGGAGGCGACGGCCCAATACCTGCCCTCTCAAAGACTCCGGGGCAGGACCAATCCTCGCCACCCAAACCAGAGAGGGGCACAGGCCGAGCTGTGCACTCGCTCCCCCCCAAAGAAGACCTCCGGGGCAAGCTTACGGAGCCGAGCCGCTCCTTGAACCGCTCCCCGAACCGCTCCTCGAACCGCTCCGCATCCCGAGGCGATCAATCCCCGTGCCGCCGAGCCAACCAACCGCCGAAGAAAGTTTCACGCGAGTGAAACCTCCGCCAAGATTTCGGATCCAGAATCCGAACTCCTTTGAGGCTTTGCTAGAGCCCGCAGGAGTAAGGCAGAAATTTTAGGGAGATAGAGAAATATTTAATTTAAGCTAAGATCCGAGCGTGCTCCAACATTTACGAGAGCCGCTCAGATCTAGAGCTTGGGACGAGTTTTGAGAAAGGGGGGAGACCCCTATTTATATAGGCGGCGGACTCTCCCCTTTTCTCAAAATCCGATGTGGGACTAAAAAATAGAGTTAATAAAATCAAGTTAGTTTGCACTTCACAAAGTGCAAACTTCCGTGAATTTTAACTCACTCACCGTTGAGCTTCAGGATTGATACAACCTATCAATACGACAAGCGTTCAACGGTGAACGCATAGGAAAAAACGGTTCGTCAATCGGAGGTCGTTTGACCCTCCAATTGAGTGTCCAAAGATCAGCCCTAGGCTAGTTTTTCACAAAACTGAGCCGTCAAATCTGTTCTGCCCTAGGGCAGAATTTTCTGCACAAACGGGACCCACCAATCTGACTGGGCGCCCAAACCCAGACTTGGGCACGGGCGCCCAAGTCTGGGCGCGGGCGCCCAGGCGCCAGGCGCCTGGCGCGGGCGCCCAGGCGCCAGGCGCCCAGGCGGGCGCCTGGGCCGGGCCAGGCGGGCGCCTGGGCCGGGCCAGGCGCCCGGCCCAGAACGCCTGGGCGCCCAGCGCCCAGGCGTCCTGGGCCGCCTGGGCCCAGGCCCAGGCGCCCAGCGCCTGGGCCTGCGCCCAGGCGCCCAGGGCCATGGCCTGGGCCGGGTGCCCAGGCCCAGGCGGGTCTGGGCGCCCAGGCCCAGGCCGGCTTGACAGGGTCTGGCCAGCAGGCCAGACCAGGTTCAGACTAGTCTGCCTGGTCTGGCCTGATCTGACCCCTTTGGGTTGTTTTAGGCATAACTTGATCATTTGGAGTCCGATTTGGACGCCGTTCGAACCTGGGTCTAGACCGGGACATTCCCGTCTTACCCGTGAACTTTTCCTTGCATTTATTTTATTAAATATTGTATTAAACAATTTAATATATATTTAATCACTTTTGCATCAAATGCAAAATAGTCCCTATCTAAACTTAAATTACCATATTGCACTAAATGCAATTATTTCATCCCTTGCATCAAAATGCAAAATATTCTCCCTAACTATTTTCTACCTATTACTAGATGAAGCGTTGCACTCTGTGTGAGACCCTACAGCCTGACCCTTACAACAGGTTGGGCTCGAAGCCCTATACGGCAGTGACCACGAGCAGTGGTTGCCGTCCCTGCTTCAGGAATCATCATTATGTGGTTGACTCATTGACATGAGTATTGTCGGGACCACCTGACTGTTTCCGTGATGAATTCCGTAGTTATAGTCTTTTCGTCTAAACTGTGTCGTGTAGATCAAGTCTGGGGTACGGTCAAACTGTCAACCCCAATAACTTGACTCCGGTTAGTTTCGATCAATCTTTAGTCAACTAATGTTGGACTTCTTCCAATATACTCTGCGCAGAGTTTTTACTAAAGACCGAACTAACTCTACGATACTAACTCCCATTGACCGGGAGAGACGAATCCTCTCTTGGTCATTACTCGCCTCGTATGTTTCAAGTGACACCCAATCAAAAGACCTTTCGACAGGCCTCGCCTCGAAGCTAGGTCAGTTGATCTAAGTGGCACCGTTCACGCACAGGTCCGTCAAAATGACCTCAAGTCAAAAGACCAACTATCCTATCATCACTCAGAGTTATCACTGACAGATTGGTCAATATAACCATATGATAACTCTAGTGGATCGTTCAGTGAACTCATTCTAATGAGCACCTGGTGTCTCGTCTTCGACTTCGCCAAGTCTAGCGATCATGAGATCACCGCCACCGCTAAACGGTGAAGACTAAGACACAATGGTCTATCCGATGTTTCGATATCCTTGTCTCGAAACATCTACGACCACGAACCATTTCAGACTTATGCTACAGACGGTCAAACGTTTCTCCATGATCGAGATACTCATCTCGATACCCGTTTGACCTTGCATAAAGTCTCAGGACTTTACCTAAGTCGATATCTAATGTTAACTACATTACAATATAGCTTAGATAAATATTACCAAACAGCTTACTGTTATTTCGAACAAGATGTTTGTGCTATTCACACAGGAATAAATGGCCTCGAGGGCACCATATTCCTACAGCACGGGCCGAGCTGCGCACTCGCTCCCCCCAAAGAAGACCTCCGGGGCAAGCTTACGAAGCTTGGCCACCCAAACCAGAGCGCCATATGCGGGGTAGGCGACGGCCCAATACCCGTCCGACTATAGAGGCTGCGGGGAGGCGACGGCCCAATACCCGCCCTCTCAAAGACTCCGGGGCAGGACCAATCCTCGCCACCCAAACCAGAGATGGGCACGGGCCGAGCTGCGCACTCGCTCCCCCCCCAAAGAAGACCTCCGGGGCAAGCTTACGGAGCTTGGCCACCCAAACCGGAGCGCCATATGCGGGGTAGGCCACGGCCCAATACCCGTCCGACTATAGAGGCTGCGGGGAGGCGACGGCCCAATACCCGCCCTCTCAAAGACTCCGGGGCAGGACCAATCCTCGCCACCCAAACCGGAGAGGGGCACGGGCCGAGCTGCGCATTCGCTCCCCCCCAAAGAAGACATCTGGGGCAAGCTTACGGAGCTTGGCCACCCAAACCGGAGCGCCATATGTGGGGTAGGTGACGGCCCAATACCCGTCCGACTATAGAGGCTGTGGGGAGGCGACGGCCCAATACCCGCCCTCTCAAAGACTCCGGGGCAGGACCAATCCTCGCCACCCAAACCGGAGAGGGGCACGGGCCGAGCTGCGCACTCGCTCCCCCCCAAAGAAGACCTCCGGGGCAAGTTTACGGAGCTTGGCCACCCAAACCGGAGCGCCATATGTGGGGTAGGTGACGGCCCAATACCCGTCCGACTATAGAGGCTGTGGGGAGGCGACGGCCCAATACCCGCCCTCTCAAAGACTCCGGGGCAGGACCAATCCTCGCCACCCAAACCGGAGAGGGGCACGGGCCGAGCTGCGCACTCGCTCCCCCCCAAAGAAGACCTCCGGGGCAAGCTTACGGAGCTTGGCCACCCAAACCGAAGCGCCATATGCGGGGTAGGCGACGACCCAATACCCGTCCGACTATAGAGGCTGCGCAGAGGCGACGGCCCAATACCCGCCCTCTCAAAGACTCCGGGACAGGACCAATCCTCGCCACCCAAACCGGAGAGGGGCACGGGCCGAGCTGCGCACTCGCTCCCCCCCAAAGAAGACCTCCGGGGCAAGCTTACGGAGCTTGGCCACCCAAACCGGAGCACCATATGCGGGGTAGGCGACGGCCCAATACCCATCCGACTATAGAGGTTGCAGGGAGGCGACGGCCCAATACCCGCCCTCTCAAAGACTCCGGGGCAGGACCAATCCTCGCCACCCAAACCGGAGAGGGGCACGGGCCAAGCTGCGCACTCGCTCCCCCCCAAAGAAGACCTCCGGGGCAAGCTTACGGAGCTTCGCCACCCAAACCACAGCGTGCTGGGTAGGCGATGGCCCAATACCCGCCCTCCCCAGAGAGGGCCTGCGACCCCTCTCCACAAACATCGGGAAACGAATCCGGGCCCGCGAATCGAGGCAACCCCAACGCGGGGCCATCACTGAGGAGTAACGCCTGACACCTATAAAGCCGACAACCAAAATGACGTGTCCAGCCAAAAGGACGCTCGGGACGAGCGCCACTGATAAACGGCACGCCCGCCGAAAAACGGAAGCTGAGGAGTCACATCAGACGTCACCCATCGGGAACGCTCCCCAAGGAACGAAATTCCAAGATGGCCCCAGCTCATCACGATGAGGAAATGGAGGGAGCGAAAATACACCATTATAAATCCCCCCCTCAGCCTCTTTGGAGGGGAGGGGGGCGAAAGAAAGAATATGAAGAAAGACCAATCCTTTCGCCACTCTCCCCCCCTAAAATACGCGGAAAATGTGAGTACCACCGACTGCCCTAGTAAATGATCCCCCAACAGGATATTCCTCTTACACGAAGAGCACCCGGCCAGCTGCTCCCCTCCTTCCTCTAGACAACTTAAGGCACGGGAACTGGTGCCCCAATGGCATACCATGCCTCTCCACGGACGCCCCGCGGACGCAGGCGCGGCTGGCAGACAACCCGATGGACGGGACAGACCTGCCAAATCACCCCATCCGGCACCCCAGCAACCGTCAAAGTCGCCCCAACCACAGGGGACTCGCCCCCGAGCGCCGGAGCACTCCAACAGGCTACTCCGCTTACACCTGTAGCGCCCCACCTTCCACTCCTCGACCTCTCCTGGACCGCATACGCCAGGAAGACGCACGGATTGGTGGCGGACCACGTCCCCTCGCGCCTATCACACGGAGACTCCAGTCGATAGGAGCAACAAGGCCCCGTAGGATAGAGCAACCACCAAGGACTCCCTCTCCCCCTAATTCCGGGAACGAGGGCCAAAGCCACCGCCCCCGGCATCGACGCAACCATTCACCCCTACCCCGAGCGGGAACCCTCTGAAGTAACTCTACACCCCTTTCAGGGGCACGACGCCGGGGAGGGACGCGTCAAATACGAGGAGGACGTCAACCTAACTAGAACGATTCAACGTTTCCCCTACGGGCCCGTCCTGTTTATTAAAATATTAATAATAGCTGATGGAAAGACTACTCCCGGTTGACCACTAGCTGTAGCTCGGGCGCACTTAGGCACGGGAGCGACCCCTGAAAAAGGAGACTAACCCGCTGTAAATTTTCTCGGGCGCACTACCCGAAATAAAGGGAGTTAACACAACTCCCCCAACGCCGTGATAGAGACAGCCGCACCAAAGCGTAACTCTGAAAGGGAATTTCTGCACACACAGATAGAAGATCCCATAAAAGTATGGGTATCAACCCCACATAACTTTACTTTCTTTCGTTTTTAAAAAAACGCCTATACAAAACTACTTGGTTACATTTCCCGCACCGATGGCGCTTCCGCCAGTCACGACACCCTCCCCGTCCCCTTCAGGGGAATCTCCCACCGCCCCGCCAGTCTCTGCCTCGTCGCCCTCCCCTCCGTCGCCATCCCCCTCCTCGTCGCTGCAAGCCGCGAGCCCGTCAAGGTCAAGCTCAACCGGCGGGATCAGGCCCGCCACCTTCTCCTTTATCCGAACCAAGAAGGCTTCCCACCCCTTCCGCCGGGCCTTTCTCAATGCCCTGGGACATCGAATCTGTGAGGGCCGGAATGACGGTCTTCTCCTGGTACGTCCGAAATTCCTCGACCCTGCGAGCCAACTCCTCCTCGACGGCCTCGGCACGACCCGCCAGACCCTCCGCACGAACTTCCACCTTCCCGAGGGCCTCCTCCAGCTCCTTCGCTCTCTCTCTAGCCCCGGCCGCCTGTAGCTCATTATCGGCCAGGGCCGCCTTCAGGCGCTCTACCTCCGCCTCATATTGGCCGGTCCTCTCCCTCTCCTTCGCCAGGTCCTCGCCAGCACTCTTACGAAAGGCGGCGAACTCGGCCACCACTCTAGCTATGGCACCCTCGGCCTTATGTATGGCAGGCACGTGCCTCATCACCCCAAGCATCAAGTTGACAGCCTGAACAAAGAAAAGAAAAGAAGAGAACCAATTTAGAGTGTTCAAACAAAATCCGCTGGAAAACGTCATCCGTCTTACAAAACCTACCTGGACGCCGTGCAACACCGCGGTCCCACACAGACCCTCGGGCTCCACCGCTTCCAGCGCCACCCTATCGCGGGGCAAGAAAATGTTCTCCGCCAGCCTCGCCGCCACGCCTCCGTCCTCGAACACGGACTCATCACTCGCCACCTTGAACGGTGCCCGATGAAGAGCCTCGTCGGAATAACCCTCGACGTCTGTCCTCTTGGCCTTGAAATGGACCAATGAGGCCTCACAGCGGGGATCGGCGGCCCTCTCGAGACCGAACAACAGACAACCGTAGATCCAACTGTCCCAACCGACGGACCCGGTCGGGCCACCTGACGTCTCGGCCCTCCCCGAATGACCGATAGCAGCCGCCCCCTCCACTCCTGCAGATGCCAGGGGGCGAGACGACCGCGTCCTGGGGACTTCCACCCCTCCCCTGTCGACCCTTCGTCCCCACCCTCCAGGTCGATGACGGGGTTTGCTATTCCCTCCCCAGTTACACCCTCCTGCTGACCGGCTTCCCCCCGCCCCGGCGCATCAGGTGAGGACGACCTCGTCGGCCTCTTCCTCCTCTTCGTAGACGCCGGCACCCCCGTCGAGCTCCCCACCCCTCCTTCCTCTCGCAACCTCTTGGGGCCAATTCTCTTCGACGCTCGCCCCGCCTGCTCCGAGGCGCGCCGCATCATTTCCTCGAGGGACAAACTCATTGTGCGACCTACCAAAGAGAGAAAGTTCAGCGTAAACACTTCAGATGCACGAACACCAAAATCTGTTGTACCTTCGGGCCAGATGTTCGCCGCTATCATCTCAGCCCAAGCGAGCATCCGATAATCTCGGCCCTCCACTGGTATGGCCATTAAAAGCTGGGCCACCATTTTCTCCTCATCCCCCAATTCCACCCCCTCCTTCGCCTCGGGATTCAGCTCCGCCCAATCAGACCTTATCAGCACATCCTCCGGCACTCCCACAAACACATACTGCTGGCGCCACAACTTAATTTTCCCGGGCAACCCCCTAATGAGCGGATGGCTCTTCTTCGCGGAGAGATAGTAGCATGACCCCAACCTCTTCACCGAGAAGAAATGGCGAAATAGGGACAGGGATGGGCAAACCTGGTTGCTCACGCACAGCACTAGGAACCCCACAACGACACTGATGGCATTGGGCATCAGGCGATACAAGGGCAGCTCCAGGAAGTTTAACACATCCAGCAAGAACGGATGGGGGGGAAGCGCAACCCTTGCTCAAACGAAAAGACATACACTCCCACCTCCCGGTCACCCGCGAAACACACCCTCTCTTGCGGCTCCGGTTCACGAACCGAATACGGTGGCCTGACATACATCTCGAAGATCTCCGCAATGGATTTCTTCAGCACCGACTTCACGCCCACAATCTCGAGAGGCACCTCTCATGTCTCCGCGGCGGAGCTCCCTTCCCCAACCACCCCCGACCCCTGACCACGAAACGGAGACATCGAGGAAGACATCTATAAAACGGGCCTCTTACCTAATGGGTGCCGACAACTCGGGCGTCTGCGCTACTTCGTCGACCGCTCCCACGACGACGACTCTGGCAAGGATAATGAAATCTCCGACGAGCTCTAGCTGCTTGCCAAAAATCTTCGCCCAACAATCAGCTTTGCTTCGCTCCCCTCCCTGAGTTCTCTTTTACGCGACTGCGCAAAGCATCCTGACCGTCGACCTCAAGACACGCGTCACCAATCCGGGCCCTATCCAGCACCGACCCACGTGTTCTGACGCTTCGCGTAATGGCAAACCGTCAGTTCTGCCACGCGTCAACACTGCAGTGGTCGGGTCGCTTCGGTTCCCGCCCGTCGTCGAATCGCCAGGATGACGTCTAGTCATGCGACCGCCAACAATTCCCGCCCAAATCCCGGTGAAATGATTACCCCCATTCAAAATTACTCCACCCTTCGCCTCTTATTTCTATGCGCCGTGCGTTCCAAGACTGAGTCCGACCTCCGTCGGGGCGGCCAAAACAAGAAGGCTCCGCTCATTCCAAGACTGGGTCCGACCTCCGTCGGGGCGGCCAAAACAAGAAGGCTCCGCTCATTCCAAGACTGGGTCCGACCTCTGTCGGGGCAGCCAAAATAAGAAGGCTACGCGCATTCCAAGACTGAGTCCGACCTCCGTCAGGGCGGCCAAAACAAGAAGGCATCGCTCGTACCAATGAAGGGTCCGACCTCCATCGGAGCAGCCGAAACAGGAATCCGCCGCCCAACTAATTGGGGATCTCGGTTTCAATGCTTGGCAAACATTCGTACGGACCAAGCAACCTCGCCCCGCCTCTGATCCATCGGGATTCACGCTGGGCTTCCGAGCAAACCGCTGCTAAACTCGACATATCTCAACTCCCATCTCCCGACGACCTCAGCAGAGCGAAGTTGGGGGCAGTTACGTCCCTCACAAAGCTGACGGTCTACGAACAAAACAAGGAAGAATACAGTTTGACACAAGACCAACACAATGTATTTACCCAAATAGCTAAACCGTACATTGAACCTGCCACACACTACAACAAAACATTGGTTATAACCCCCACACAAGAAGGTACGGGCCTCCCCAAACCCACCTTTTTAGCGGCGCCACCTCTCAACCGACCGAGCCCTCACATCTCTCGCCACTTGCCGAATCGCCGCATCCTTAGCCTCTTGCAGCATCGGCACAACATGCTCGTCATGATAGCGGTGGATAGCGGCTTCGATCATTTCGCCTTCAGCTTCCAGTTTTTCCTCCAGCCGCCGCATCGCAACACCCTTCTCCCTTTTCTCGGTCTCAAGGGCCTCCTTTAGGTCTGCTATTTGCCGCCTCTGTTCCCCGATCACCGCCTCCTTGCTAACCACTTCCGCGGTATGCTTCGACCAGATGTCATCCCTTTCTCGCGTTACTTCTTGGAGTTGGTTCTCTACCATTGCTTTGGACGAATCGAAATACACAGCACGCCCCTTCTCCACCTCATAGGCCTTCCTAACCCTTTCCAGCTCCGCCTTCGTGTCCCTCAGCTTCGCCTTGACCTCGTCAAGGTTCGCCTTCGCTACCTCCAGAGACGCCCTGGTGACGGCCACAGGAGTACGGCCCCGCAGGGCTAACACGCTCGCAACCATCTACAGAAGACCCAAATCAGCGGGGCACGAACAAAGAAAGCCCAAGGGCGAGGAAAGAAAACCGGCTTACCTGCACGACGTGCCATATAGCCGAGCCACACAACCGTTCCGCCCCCACACGAGTCAAAGACTCGCGATCGCGCGGTAACACGCAATACTCGGCGAGGCGCGCCGCCACTCCCGCGTCCTCGAATACCGACTCGTCGCAGCCTACTCGAAAAGGGAACTTATGGAGACGATCATCTGGATACGCCTCGACCTCTTCTCGGGTCCTCTTAAAACGAATAAGGGCGCCCTCACAAGCCAGGCTCGACGACCCCCCCATTTCCCACGAAGGGATTCCGTATGGCCACTTTTGAACCAAATGCGCTCGGCGAGGCTCGACCACCTCTGATACCCTCGGCGGAACGGAGGATCTGACCCCCCTCGCGGACGCGCCCTCATGAAGACCTTCGCCGGGCCCATCGACAGAGATACCTAGCCCGGCTGCCCTCCATCCCGGATGCGCCCTCTCCCCACGGGGAACCCCGCCTCCACGTTCCTGGGATCCTGCCTCGCACGCAGCCCCCTTGCCTTTCCCGCGGGGATCAGTGTCCTCCGAGATCGGGGCTCCGGCCGAACCCGACACCTCCTCCGGCCCCCGCATCGCGTCTCCGCCTACCAAAAAAAAGAAGAAGAGAAGATCAGGGCAAGCCTAGCCCAGAGTTTACAAAACGTCAAAGATACCTAGGGTCCAAAAGTCCTGGGCGAGCCGACTGCTCAGCGTCAAACTCGCAAACTGACGGTACGCCTCGGGCAGTTCCATCAAAATCTGAGCTTTGGTAATATCCTCCCCCGTCAGCTCCACCCTTTCATTTACTAGGGGATTCCGTGCCCCCCAATTCGACATCAGCGCCACGTCGCTTGGCACCATCACGAAGGCGAACTCCCTCATCCAATCGCCGACGTCGTCGGGCACCCCGAGGATAAGTCCTCGCCCTCTCCTAGCGCAAACACAATGATACATTCCCCTCTTCTGGATCACGAAAAAATACTGGAACAGCGCCAGGGAGGGACTCAAGGAGCAAGCAAGGCACAAGACGACAAACCCCACTAACAAGCCCCAAGAACGGGGCGCTAGGGCAAATATCGGCAGCTCCAGGAAATTCAACAAATAAAACAAATACGGATGGATCGGGAAGCGGAGCCCCAACTCGAATGACCGGACATAGACCCCGACCTCATTATCTCCAGGCGAACATACCGCTTCCTCTGACCCGGGAACCCGAACCTCATAGGGTTGTCGCACGAACCGCACGTGAATCTCCCTGATGTAGATCCTATCCAACCTACATCGGAGGGATCCAATCGCTCTCGGGACAACGGATCGCCATGACCCTCTTTCCCTGGGCCGCTGCACCCCCGGCTGCGACACCCCCTCACCCACCAACTCCTCCTCCCCCACTTGGCTACCGCCTCCAACCTCGAAACGAGAAGCCATCGGTCGGAAAGGAAGGAAATTAATTGTTATTACCTGTCTGATCCCTCAAATCCGGAAGGCGTTTGGAAGAAGATGACCGACGGCGGAAGCAGCAAACTAGTCAGCAAGCGACAGATAGAAGTATCGAACGCCGGAGAAGAATCGGAGAGAGATAAAAAAACTCCCGCCGACCGCCTCCCAGACCCTTTTATTTGTAAAGTGGGCTACCGGGCCATCTCGGCCATCGGCCTTCCGCCACGCGGTGCCCATCGAGATGTCCCCGATGCCTCGACTGGCATGAAGGTCACTTCATCCACGCGTCGCGAACCCAATCGCGGAGGCGCTTCATTTTTCTCTACCCCCTTTCAAATCGTAATAATGACCAGTAAGGCGGGAGTTCCGAAGCCGCCGCCGCCGCCACCACCGGGCGTGGGCCAAGGCCCTTACTGATAGTCCAGGATGTCGTAGATGGTTCGCCCTCTGAGCCGAGCCGGGCTACCGCCTCAGACTCGAAGGCTGGGGGCAATTGTTACGACCTAAAGATCGTAGGAGTCCAACTCCCACCCGGATCCGCTGACAAACCCCATTAACTCTCCCCTTCGTGAAAGGGCCTCCACCCCGAAAGACCGATGCTACACGGGAACGGGCGCGCCTCGCAGCACTCCCCCGGCCGAGGCACGCAACCGCAGTTGCAACCCGGCCGAGGCACGCAACCGCAGTTGCTCGACCCGCCAGGGGCAGGGCGCTTGGGGAGCCCCCGGACAATACCGCCGGATATGCTGACATAGTCATGTGCATATCCTTCCGTTCCAGTGGCCCACAACCCGCGACAGACAAGGAGGCGTGGCCAGGCCGAACAGCCTCCGAGCCGGTCGACCCGGCCGGCCCCCACGCACCACGACGCCAGGGATAGCATAGCCCGACCCTTAGTTCGTCACCAACAACAAACAACCTAGGATATGGACACGACTGACACTTACGCCGCCCGACCATCTGACAAAGCACCCCCTGGCAGCTAAGCCCCCTGACAATTAATGCTTTTGGCCCTGACACCCTGACAAAAATGCCCATGGCCGTTGCGCCGTCTGACAAAAACAGGCCAGGCACTCCTGTTCCTGACGTCCTTGTCCGAAGCTTCCGCTGACAACCGAGCCAGCTCAACACGTCTAGCCAGCATGCCAGGTCAGCCCCGCCTAGTCATCTCCCGTCAGGTATAAATACCCCCTCTCCTCTTACGGTGAGGAGGTTGGCAAATTCTCTCCCAATCTATCATTCACACACGAGAGCAAAGGTCGTCCATATCTTTGTTCTCCCACCTATAGCTCGCCACGCACGGTCGACACACCGTTAGTCCGACCGGCGTGCCTAGCCCCCGTTTAAGTCCTATTACTGACTTAGGCATCGGAGGGGCTAAGGGTTGGACCCCAACCCTGCCCTTATGACGAGTTGTTCGTGCTGCAGGAAAGCTCGCCCCGTGGTCGACATCAACTTCAGCCTCCCGCCATCCAATCTTCCTCCGCCGTGTCCAGTGAGACTCGACTCCGTGGCCACCCCGGCGGCAAGTCCAACCTCTACACCCCACTAATCACTTGTTAAACAGCCCACCTAAACCCTCTTCTCAACATAACCACTGTGCCCTTGGTTCTCCACAATACAAATTCATTGTACGCGAGTTCCACCTCGTAACACCATCAAAGTAGGAGCAGTCAGAGGAGGCCACGCAATGCCATGGGTTGTCACCTGAACTGATACGCTGTCGGAGAGGTCGAAGTTGCATCGACGCCATCGCAGAGCTCCTCGCTGCCATACTACGCCGTAGACGGAGGCCTTCCTTATCTCGCTACCTGTCGAGAGCTCACCGTCGGAGGTCTTCCTATCTCGCTGCCGGAGAGAAAAGATGTTCAAAGCGAAGATGACCGCCGCCTGCATACCCTAATTCACGTTGGAGAGACGAGCTGACGTGTAGACTCCCACGTGAAGGCGAACTCGAAGAGAAGACGAACCACGAACGTCGAACTAGGTGGAGCCTTTGCTGCTTTCGTCGTCGCTGAAGTTAGTCGCCGCTGTCGTAATCATGGTGTCGTGCTCTCGCCGCCGTCGAGAACGAGAGTAGCAGGTCCCCGTCGGATTTACAGTAAAGTCGCCACCGTCGAAGCAATCTCGAAGCAATCCGCCGCCGAGGCCTTCATCCGCATCTGCTGTCCACGCTCCCTCAGGCGATCGCAAGTCGGAGACGTTTAACGCACAGACGTGAAATCGAAGGCGAAAGAGAGAAACAAAGCGGGTTTTTGCTGACGTGGACAAGCTCATGCGAAGTGAAGAAACGAACGTGAATTTGCGCGGCTGACGTGGATAATATGTTTTGGGGATTGCTGTGCTCACCGACCGCTATTATTTTGGTTTGAACTGAAATTTCCTTACACAGAGACCAGTGTGCTATTTGAGACAGACTGAGATCCAGGAGTCGGATCGAGACACCGTTTGCGTCAGATTGGAGCTGACAACGTGTTGATTGACAAAGACGACTACACGGACATGAACTGAGCATTTCTAAACTCTTTACTCTTTATATTCGTGTCTTAGTGTAACGTTCTCTGTAAGGGAAACTTTTACCATATTTTGTGATTATTTTGTACTTGTCTGGTTAGGGCTAGACAAGAGGGTCTTGACGTATTGTAGCAGTCAAGATACGCATTTACTAGGTTGATAGAATTCTGCACTTTGTTGAGTATGGTACAGTCTCAGTGGTGAGTTGGAGCTAGGACTCCATTGTAGGTGTACAGAAGGAACTTATTAATTCTAGTATTTGCTTGGAGCTGGACGTAGGTCGTTGGTGCGATCGAACCTTGGTATATCTGTGCGTACTCTGTGATTGTCTCTCATTTACTCTGGTTGTGGCTTTAACTGCGTGTGATTTCTCGTGGGTAGCGCGAGAATTTTTTATAAGCCTATTCACCCCCTTCTCTAAGCTAGGATCCAGATCCAACAAGTGGTATCAGAGCCGATTTTAGGATCTAGCCTAGGATTGACCATGGATCACATTGATAGTGCTTTTGCTGAGGGTGAGTCTATTTCACGTCCCCCTAAATTTAATGGAGTAGATTATGCTTATTGGAAAAGTCGTATGAGAATCTACTTAATTTCTATATATTATAAAGCTTGGTAAATTGTTGAAAAAGAATATAAACCACCTGTCATTAAAATTGAAAATGTTGAGATGCTTAAACCTGATGATAAATGAGATGATAATAATTGGAGGTTTTATTCTCTTAATGCTAAAGCTATGAATGCTCTCATTTGTTCATTAGATAAATCTAAATTCAATCATATCTCACATTGTCTAACTGCACAGGAAATATGGCATACATTGGAGGTAACGCACGAAGGAACGTCACAGGTGAAGGAGTCTAGACTTGCACTTCTGGGCACAGAGTACGAGGGATTCCACATGCTACCATCGGAGACTACATTAGATATGTTTGCGAGGTTCACCAACATCATCTACAAGTCTAGCTCGCTCGATAAGCCATACTCTAGTCTTGAACAGGTAAGAAAATTATTAAGAGTGTTGCCAAGCTCTTTCAGACCTAAAGTCACCGCCATCCAAGAAGCGAAGGATCTATCGTAGATGAGGGTGGATGACTTGATAGGTAATCTAATGTCCCACGAGCTTGAAGTGCAAAATATTGAAGAAAGAGGGAAACCTGAGGAAAAGGAGAAAGCTTCAAAGCCACTTGCTCTGAAAGCTAGCGATGATGATGATGATGAGGAGATGGTGCTAATGGTTAGAAATTTCGGAAAGTTCGTCAGAACTCCTCAAGGAAGATCAGAAATGCATAGAAGGTTCATTCGCTCTAACACTTTTAATTACGATAAAAATTCTTCTGAACAAGATTCTGCTAATAGAGTTGAATGCTTCAAACGCATGAAAAGGGGGCACTTCGCAAAGCAATGCAGACAAGAGACTGCTCAGTTTGCTAAAGATAAAGGAAAATCCAAGATGCTAACTTGAAACATGGACAACGAAGTTGAGGATGAGGATGAAGAGGTGGTAGCCTGCTCCGCTGTCGTCTGTTTAATGGCTAACAACGATGAGGTAAATTCCTTTACTAAAGCTGAATTGTTAGAAGTTTGTAAAGGAATGCAAAATGAGATAAATGAGCTAGAACTCAAGTTGAATGACTATACGGATGCAAGCTTTAAATTACAAAAAGAAAACTGTGACATTTCTAATAAAGTTGATATTCTTAAAGAGGAACTTGCTGCATGTAACGCTAAAATTGTGTCACTAGAAAAAGAAAAAGCTAGCATGCCTGAAAAAGCTACTTGTCTTACTTGTCCTTCCTTGTTGAATGATATTAGCATGCGTAAGCTAGATTTGATTCAGCTCGAAACTGAAAAAGACTATATGATTAGAGAGCTTAATGATAAATTCTGCATGTTAAATAATGACTTTAAAAGAAAAATGGATGAATTTGAAAAGAATGAAGAGGAAAACAAGAGAGCTTTTATAAGTAAATGCACCTTGCTTGTAGATGAAAACAAACTTTTAAAATCCAAAGTTTCTAATCTAGAATTGTCATTAAGAAAAATTTCAATAGGTAAACATTCGTTGGATACCATACTTGAAAATCAATTATATGGCAATAATAGAAGAGGACTTGGATTTGGTTTGAAAAACGTTGAAAAGCCCAAATTCAAGAAATTCTACAATGTGCCTTCTACTGTGAAAAATATGCATGCAAAGGGTTTTACTTGTGATAGTGTTGGTCACACATCCTATTATTGTAAGTTTAGAAACACGAACATAAAGTTTAAACAAGTGTGGGTTCCTAAAACTTTAATGGCTAACACTAGTGGACCTTGGTGGATTTCAAGGTCACACTTAACACCTTTCATGTAGGTGGGATGGAGATTTGGCGAGGAGCAATGAATTGAATGTCTCATTCTTTTATCTCCTTAGTCAAATAGCGACACGAAGGTATATTTCTTTTCCCTCTTTGCATTCATTGCATACCTTCATAGTTTGTGTGTGTGCTTGATTTAATTTTTTCTTTGTGCACTTGTTTAGGCTTGTTTTAGTTCTTTATAAAAGAAAAACAAAAAAAACAAAAACAAAAAAACAAAAAAAAGTGGTGATGAATGAATACCTCTTTATGAATCTTTATAAGTGGTATTATTGAATGTTCATTCATATCCTTGTAGAAATCATTGTATTATTGTTATAACTACATGCGCATGTTAGAAACTATTTCGTAGCCATGACATGCTTCATGAAATGATTAATTTGATTTCTACACCTACATACGCACTTCCACGAATATTGAACTTGTTGTACTTTTGGAGATTCCTTTTATGAATATTGGAAAGTGAATGTAGGATAATAATAACTGAATTATCTAAGGGATATGATGTGTGTTGCCATGAATAAAAATTGAGCACAAAAGAATTGCAAATGAAAAAAAACATGAAAATTGCTCCGTATGAAAAATGGATACAATTCATGGCAAATACACTACCCACGAGTATCCAACATATGCTTTATGGGTAATCTTTAGCGTTGGTGTACTTTACTCGTCAAGCAATGCCAACCCCACATATAAGAGTCCTTATAGGCTATGTTTTGGGGTTTGGTACCTTGAACTCATTTGTAATGTGGTGGAAAAAATCAATCCTAATGAAATTCATGTTAATCGGAAAATGTAGATTGTTTTGGTTGATGTTCTAAATTGAATCTCCCTTTGTACTCCAATGTTTATATTATTACACTTACACATTGGTGGTGAAGTCTAAATTATGATTTTCTATGAATTTGAACTGTCTACTTTGAAGAAAATACATGCAAGTGCTAGCTATACTCTATAATACTTTATTTTTGCATGTGATATTTGATGACTTCATTAGTCTGCTTTTGATGATAACAAAGGGGGAGAAAGACGAAAGATTTGGTATTGTTATGGTATTGATCTTGAAAAATATGGTATTGTTATAGTATTGTCTGATGAAGGGGGAGCTTGAAGATAGGGGAGCATGTTTTTCATCATTGATATATTGTGTGCATGCTAGGAATGCTTTGTATCATTGTATACATCATAAGCATTACACCCCTCATCACACTTCACACACACACTTATCTAATTGCTCAAATCTTTCATTGGTTTGTCATCATCAAAAGGGGGAGATTGTTGGATGCAACGATCTATGAACTCTAGTTTGATAATGACAAATGTGTGCGAACTATTTAACGTGTATGCTAAGTGTGTTTCAGGATTGACAAAGCGGTAATTCTTGAAGAGATGACTAAGTCAACATGTTGGAGGAATTGCTATCCACATAGCTAATGGACTTGGTAAAAGAGCCATACACATAGCAAAGATGACTTGGTCAAGATGAAGAGATGAGATCTCATATCAAATCAATTTGATATTTAATCAAATCATTAGGGAGATTTGTTCAAACCCAATTCCTATCCAAACTCCTAATCAAATTCCATATTGATTGGGTCAAATCTTTAGGCGGTTAGCAACATCCTATAACCGCAAACTCTTATCCCATTCAAAAACCCTAGCTCTCCTCTTATAAAAAACCCCTTCATCTATTGAAACAAAGGGGCGTGCGGCATCAAACAAAACGTGGGCAGCCAAATCAAAAGGAGAAAGCTATATCAAAAGAGAGAGGGGAGATTGGATAGGCCAAAAACAAAGTTTTCCAAGGCAAAATCACGCAGCCTCAACCCACACCAAGACAACTTGCAAAAAGCTTGCGGCTTACACAAAAACCTAGCATCAACACATTGCATCCAAAAATATACATCAAGCTAGAAACAAATGAAATAGCTAAAAATTCAACATCCCAAAACCCCAAGCTTCATTATCCTTCCACATAGCCGCAAGCCAAACTTCCAAAGACGATCACATCTTCATCTTCTCCCTCATCATAGACAGGCCACGCATCAAGAGGGTTCCCGCAGATCAAGTGAACGTGGCCACATCAGAGGAAGCTCAAGTCACCGCCAAAGATCAGAGCTGTCGCTGTCGAAGGAGAACTTGCCGCCGATATCCTTGAAGGAAGCCATTGTTGTCGTCCACGGAGACCTTTCCGCTAGAGCGTCGTCATTGCCATCGAAGTAGGAGCAGTCGGAGGAGGCCATGCAATGCCATAGGTTGTCGCCTGCACTGATACGCTGTCGGAGAGGTCGAAGTTACATCGACGCCATCAAAGAGCTCCTCGCTGCCATAGTACGCCGTAGACGGAGGCCCTCCTCATCTCGCTATCTGTAGAGAGCTCACCGTCGGAGGTCTTCCTATCTCGCCGCCGAAGTGAAAAGCTGTTCAAAGCAAAGAAGGCTGCCCCTACATACCCTAATTCACGTCGGAGAGACGAGCTGACGTGCAGACTCCCACGTGAAGAAGAACTTGAAGAGAAGACGACCCACGGACGTCGAACTCGGTGGAGCCTTCGCTGCTTTCGTCGTCACTGAAGTTAGTCGCTGTTGCCGTAATCGTGGTGTCGTTCTCTCGTCGCCGTCGAGAACGAGAACAGTAGGTCGCCGTCGAAGTTACAGTGAAGTCGTCGCCGTCAAAGTAATCCGCCGCCGAGGCCGTCATCCGCAGCTGCTGTCCACGCTCCCTCAGGCAATCGCAAGTCGGAGACGTTTAACGCACAGAAATGAAATTGAAGGCGAAAGAGAGAAACGAAGCGGGTTTTTGCTGACGTGGACAAGCTCATGCGAAGCGAAGAAACAAACGTGAATTTTCGCGGCTGACGTGGATAATATGTTTTGGGGATTGTTGTGTGCACCGACTGCTATTATTTTGGTTTGAACTGAAATTTCCTTACACACAGACCAGTGTGCTATTTGAGACAAACTGAGATCCAAGGGTCGGATCGAGACACCGTTTACGTCAGATTGGAGCTGATGACGTGCTGATTGACAGAGACGACTACACGAACACGAACTGAGCATTTCTAAACCATTTACTCTTTATATTCGTGTCTTAGTGTAACGTTCTCTGTAGAGGAAACTTTTACCATATTTTGTGACTATTTTTGACTTGTCTGGTTGGGGCTAGACAAGAGGGTATTGACGTGTTGTAGCAGTCAAGATACGCATTTACTAGGTTGATAGAGTTCTGTACTTTGTTGAGTATGGTACAGTCTAGGTGGGGAGTTGGAGCTAGGACCCCATTGTAGGTGTACAGAAGGAACTAATTAATGCTAGTATTTGCTTGGTGCTGGACGTAGCTCGTTGGTGCGACCGAACCATGGTATATCTGTGCGTACTCTGTGATTGTCTCTCATTTACTCTGGTTGTGGCTTTAACTGCGTGTGATTTCTCGTGTGTTGCGCGAGAATTTTTTATAAGCCTATTCACCCCCCCTAGGCTAGGATCCAGATCCAACAGTCTAGGCCTTTATATTTAAGTGATACTCAGGCTTCCAAAGAGTCACTAATATCTGTTAATTAAAGAACTTCGTATGTGTTGTTGTTACAAAATTGTATGATGTACTCTTCACTTTGGTTACTTGTACTCCTATTGTGTCCATACTCATAATCCCTAAATGATTCCCCTACCCTAGTTAGTTTCCTACAGGGCACATTTTGACGTGCTCATTTTACTTTTCAGGTCTTGAGCAGGCGACACTAGAGCAGAATCTCCCTCAGGAGATTACTCAGACGTGAGTTATGACTTGGAGACACTACTCTTTTTGGGCTGTACCTTGTAGTGTTGGTTGGGTAGAGTAGTGAGTGAGTTGTCTCTGTAGTCGTGGAATGTGTTGGTAGCTTGTAGTACTACGCATGTATACTTGAGTTAGTTTCACTTTGTACTTGATGCTGGTGTGTAGCTACACTTTGGTTATGTAAATCTGTGGTTATGTACTTCTGTGATGGCATTACATAGTTGTTCTCTTTTATATTTCTGTGATGTATGATCCCAGCATTTGCAGTGGCCTGCTTTCTATAAGATGTCTATTCACGCTTGGTGCAATACCGCGGCTTGCTATGCTCCATTCTCTATTTCCGTAGTAAGAATTGTACTATTGGGTATTTGTGAGAATGGGACGTGACAGGTTTTGTGGTGGCCCATGCAGGTCCACTCTCACTGTGACATGCGAAAGGATGATACATCAAATACTCTGATGCCATCACATATGATACTAATTCCTCTCGTGTTGTTCTCTCTCTCTGCAGAATGGATATTGGAAACGTGATATCTTCTTCGGAGATGGAGCATGCTGAGCCCTCTTTGATGGAGAAGATTTTGATGGGTTTCCAGCCGAGCCTGAGTCAGCAGGCTGAGATGCTCGCCTAGATGCAGGGTCAGAAGACCCCAGACTTCATGTAGTTTGGGGCAATGAAACCGAGGACATTTCTGGTAAGGAGACTGCATTGGAGGTCGATAAGTGGTTACGGCGTACAGAGGCTGACCTCACAGCTGTTGCATTTCTATTGGAGAATTAGGCTGATACAGCAAAAAGGCAGTTGACACATCAGGCCCGAGATTGGTGGGATGCCCAGGAGCAACATCTGACATGTCATATCTCTTGGAAGACCTTCAAGGAGTGTTTTGAGCCCAAGTTCCTTCCAGAGACAGCGAAGGATGAGCTTTGGCAACGTTTTGAGCAGTTGACTCAGGGTCGGTGGAGCGTGGATGAATACGATGCCGAGTTTTCCTTGCTGAGCAAGTTTGCCCCAGAGCTTGTTGGGACTGATGCCACCCGAGCTCGACGCTTCCGTATGGGACTTGATCCAGAGTACAAAGGGGCGATGTCTATACAGAAATTGGCCAGACATGAGGATGTGCTAGAGGCGGTAAGATTATATGAGATCCATTTGCAGATCATAGGGAAGATGTCGACCGGTGATAGACGATCATCAGGGCCACAGAAGGCATTATCTCGGCCAGTATAGACGGCCCAATTCATGAGGCCATGAGCCTCTGTAGTGATACAGAGACAAATGTCATGCCAATATTGTGGCAAGGCTGGCCATGAGCAGAAGGAGTGTAGGACTTGGGCTAAGCAATGATTCATGTGTGGTGGCCGGGGACACATTAGCAGGTTCTGCCCGCAACAGGGTGCTTACCCAGCCACAGTAGCACTTGTGACTGTTAGGCCGATGCAGCAGCGAGCTCTTCCACCTGGTCTACAGCGGCCTGCACTTCCTGCACCAGCTGGACCAGGCTTACCAGCCTCTAGAGGACCTTCCTTGCCTCCTCAGCGGCAGGCCTATAAGAAGGCAAACTCTGCTCCAAAGCCCCAAGCTTTACAATGGCTGCGGTAGAGGCAGAAAACTCAGGCCAGGTTATCACTTTATGATTCTAGCCTCTCCCTTACTTTTACATTATCTCACTTGTTGTTAAGATATGTTGGACATTGGCTTGATTTCTCTGTTGACTTCTAGGTACGGTTATAGTAGCATCCTTTCCTGCTTTAGCACTTTTTGATTCTGGGGCTTTACACTATTTTCTATCCCGACAATTTGTGGCCAAAAATGCTATACCAGTAGACTCCTTCACTGCTAGTTGAAATATTCACACAGGGAGTGATGTGATTAGGAGTACTTTGGGACTTCGTGGTTGTCCAGTGGAAATTTGTGGTCGGGCGTTATATGTTGACTTCCTTGTGATTGAGATGCCCACCTTTGAAGCTGTGTTAGGGATGGACTGGTTAGGAATGTTTTGTGCCACTGTTGACTGTAAATTAAGGAGGGTAGGCTTTTAGATTCCCAATCGCCCAGAATTTGAGTTCAGCAGTAGTAGTTGCACATTGGAACCAGTAAGATTCAGAGCGACACCAGTGGAAGCGGAATTGGCGATGGCCATGGAGGCGGAGCCAGTCTTACCCAGGGTTGTACGAGACTTTCCTGATGTCTTTCCTGATGACATTTATGGACTTCCTCCTGATCGATCATTGGAGTTCACCATTGATTTGATACCATGCACACAACCTATTGCGAAGGTTCCTTATCGAATGGCACAACATGAGTTAACTGAGCTTCGTAATCAGTTAAAGGACCTATCAGAGCGAGGGCTGATACAGCCAAGCGTGTCACCTTGGGGAGCACCAGTGCTTTTGGTGAATAAGAAAGATGGATCCCGGAGAATGTGTATTGGATATAGGGAATTGAACAAGGTGACGATAAAAGACAAGTACACACTTCCTCGCATCGATGACCTCTTTGATCAGCTTGGTGGATCTCGAGTCTACTCAAAGTTTGACTTATGGAGTGGTTATCATCAAATAAAGGTTCGAAGGTCTGATGTTCCGAAAATAACTTTTCGAAGCCGTTATGGACATTATGAGTTCTTGGTAATGCCCTTCGGTGTGACTAATGCACCAGCTACCTTCATGAGATTAATGAATCAGGTATTCTTTGACTATTTGGACAAGTTCGTGGGAGTCTTTATTGACGATATTTTGATATATTCTAAGGATGAGGAAGAGCATACGGAGCATCTGAGGTGACGATATTTTGATATATTCTAAGGATGAGGAAGAGCATGCAGAGCATCTGAGGATTGTTCTAGAGACCTTGAGGCAACATCGGTTATATGCCAAGTATAGTAAGTGCCAGTTCTGGCTGTCTAAAGTGGCCTTTCTGGGGCATATAATTTCATGAGAAGGCATATCAGTTGATCCAGAAAAGGTGGCTGCAGTGGAGAAATGGCCTGTTCCCGGGTCGGTTTCTGAGATCCGGAGTTTCTTAGGGTTGGCTGGCTATTACAAGAAGTTCATCAAGGATTTCTCCAAGATCACGGCACCTCTGACTCACCTGACTAAGAAGGATGTTGCTTATGTCTGGTCTAAGGAGTGTCATCATGCATTTGAGGAGTTGAAGAGAAGGTTGACAACTGCGCCAGTCCTGATGTTTCCGGACCGTTCCGGAGGATTCGAGATCTTCTGTGATGTCTTTGGCAAAGGGCTGGGATGTGTCCTAGATCAACATGGACGTGTTGTAGCTTATGCCTCTAGACTTCTGAAGGTGCATGAGCTAAACTACCCTACACATGACTTGGAGTTGGCAGTCGTAATTTTTGCACTAAAGTTGTGGAGAAACTTTCTGCTAGGGGAGCATATCAAGGTTTACACCGACCACAAGAGTTTGAAGTATGTGTTCACCCAGAAGGAGCTCAACATAAGACAGCGTCGGTGGTTTGAGCTGATGGCAGAATATGATATTGATCTCTAGTATCACACTGGAAAGGTGAACGTGGTCCCTGATGCACTCAGTAGATATCCAGCTGTGATGATGTTGACCTCTCAGCCTCAGCTTCAGTGGGCACTGCGACAAATGGAGATAGAGGTCGTTCTTCCGGGCGTCAAAGCAGACATGTTGAACTTGCAGGTCCAGTCCAATTTGGTGGACCGGATCAAAGCTGTACAGTCAGGAGATGAAAAGTTAAGGAGAATCCGAGAACAGGTAGAGGGCGGACTTCGGACCGACTTTCACATTCATGAAGACGGCTCTCTTAGGTTCGAAACTCGACTATGTGTGCCAGCTGGTGCTATTTGAGAGGAATTGCTTAAAGAGGCCCATATCTCCCCCTATTCAATTCATCCAGGAGGGACAAAGATGTACCGTGACTTGCGACAACATTACTGGTGGCATGGGATGAAGCGCAGTATAGCCAAAAGTGTGGTCTCATGCTTGGTTTGTCAACAGGTGAAGGCTAAACACCAAAGAGTTGCAGGTCTGTTGCAGCCTCTTCCTATTCCTGAATGGAAATGGCAACATGTGACGATGGATTTTGTGACCGGGCTACCTCGCTCACCCAAGGAAAATGATGCAATTTGGGTAGTTGTTGATCGCTAGACCAAATCTGCACATTTCATTCCCTTCCGGGTTGGACAGTCTACCGAGCATTTGGCTCGAATATATACGAAGGTAGAACTCCTTCGTCACCCTTGCCTCTTCTATATTTGGTAACGTGAGGTGGTTAACATAACCTTTCCTTGCAGGAGATCGTGAGGCTTCACGGAGTTCTTGTTTATATAATCTCTGACTAGGACACCAGATTCACCTCACATTTTTGGAGAAGTTTGCAGTCTAGTTTAGAAACTCATCTCAAGTTTAGTACTGCATACCATCCTCAGAAAGATGGGCAGTCCGAGCAAGTTATTCAGATCCTCGAGGACATGTTGAGGGATTGTATGCTGGACTTTAAAGGGTCTTGAGAAGATCATTTGCACCTGGTGGAGTTTGCTTACAACAATAGTTATCAATCAAGCATTGGGATGGCACCGTTTGATGCCCTGTATGGAAGGAAGTGTCGGTCGCCTCTAAGCTGGGCCGATGTTGGGGATCGTGAACTCCTATGATCTGAATTGGTGGTGAAAGCGATCGATGTGGTTTGGACAGTCAAGGAGAATCTTCGTATCGCTCAGGATCACTATAAGCATTGGGCAGATACAAAGAGGCGTCCGTTGGAGTTTCAACCAGGTGATTACGTGTTCTTGAAGATCTCCCCGACACGTGGCACGATTAGATTTGGTAGACGAGTGAAGTAGAGCCCGAGATTCACTGGCCCATTCGAGATCTTGGCTCGTGTTGGTGAGGTTGACTATCGCCTTGCCTTGCCACCCTCCCTTGAAGGCATCCATGATGTGTTCCACATATCCCAGCTTCGGAAATATGTGGGAGACCCTAGTCACCTCGTGGACTTCTCAGAGATTGAAGTGCATCCCGGCCTGACTTTTGAACAACAACTAGTGTACATCTTGGATCGGAGACAGAAGGTACTGCAGAAGAAGGTCATTAATCTAGTGAGAGTTATGTGGCAACAAGAATCTCCTGGTGAATCCACCTGGGAGCGTAAGGACGAGATGAGAGACAAGTACACTCACCTATTTATGTAAGCATAAAGAGGGTAGGATGTGTAACCCCTCTATCTGCGATGTACGGTACTAGCATTAGCAGATACCTATTCTCTGAGGACGCGTAGTTGGAGGATGTGTAGAGAGAGAGAGTGGCTATAAGGTATTTCATGGAAAAGAGTGTATGTGCAATGGGCTTAGTGTGAAAAGGGATGGGTTATGGCACTTTTGTAAATACTTAAGAAGTGGATGGGTATAATGATCTTTTGAGAAGTGTGTGTGTATAGTAATAGGGTGTGTGTGTGTGTAAAGAACAACTTCCTCCTTAAGCCAAAACCCATTAGGCTTCTAGTTTAAGCCAAAAAATTAGATTTTTATTTATTTACTCCTCTCTCTCCCCCCTCTAGAACCTGGCCGAAATTACCCTCCCCCTTTCCTCTTCACAAAGCTCAAAACCCCTAATTTTAACTCAAAAACCCTAGAAAACCCTAGGTTGCTTCAGGTAGAAATAAGGTGGAAGGAAGAGAAAGGGAAGACAAGAAGAAAAGGGCCTTCTTGAGATAGGATTCCAACTTGGTTAGAGATTTTATTTAGGGATTATGATAGTATTATGATGTCATTTAGAATGCTCATGCTCTGGAATTCATGTGATATGTGTGCAATAAATCAAAAAGATCACGTTTTCCCTTAGTTTTCTTAGCAAATCACACGCCTCTGAAATTCTGAAATCCTGCTGCATGTTTCAACTTGAATTCTGGTCTCTGTGGGTCGAATTAATTTCTGAAAAAATTATATAATTGTAGCTCTTGAAATTCTACCCCAGATTCATATAAAATTTGATATAAGCTGAGTTCAATAAGTATGAGTAAAAATTCAATCTACACAACATGTCTGAATGTCATTCAGACTGGACACAGTTTAGAAAAATGGAGCTCAATCTCTGCATACTCCATGGAATTTGCTGTTCTTAGTCTCGTTGTAAATTTAACAAGTTTTTCTACAACTTCATCTAAGTGCATGTTTTTCGAAATTCTGACCGCAACATGCTCAAAATTAGCAGTTGTACAGACCCTGAAATCTGTCTGAAAAACAGTCTGAACAGGTTGTACCAAATAATTCACCATAAATCATCTAGTCCACATTTCTACATGAAATTTTTTAGCTGAATCCAAGACTACTATATCTTCAACTTTCATTTAGAGAGTTGTGTCAAATTCACAAGTAAAATGGATGAAATGTGTTGATCGTTGTAGCTGTGCCAGCAAGCTGGACTGTTTGGATGAAGTTGAAACTTGTGGTGATGTCAATTTTCCATTCCATTATGCGTGGATGTTGTGCTACTTGAAAGAATGCTTAGTTATGCAATTTCTTACTAAATTTGATGATGTGACATGCAATTCTATGGCGCCTACCACGTGTTTGTTGAAATGTTCCAATGAATGTGAAGTTAAAGAAACTTGTGAAATAGCCATGGAAATACATGATCCATGTACTATACTTATGAAATTGCATAAGTCTATTGAAGATAATGACACATGTTATGTCAACTGGGATGTCTCAATCTGCCCTAAGGCGGGTGAACACCCTAGAATGGGGATGGGGGAAGATTAGGACCATTGGGTATTACTTAACCATAATGGACTGGACTGAGGAGATGGGGGAAAAGAGATTTGATGTGCGATATTTATTCCCACTCACCTTTACCGGGAGTGGAGAGGACTTAGTGCTTGTGTTACTATGGGAAGCCTCACTCCTGCCAGGGACGGAGGAGTTGAGAGGCCCGGCGTACAGTGCCCGTGTACACTGCGTCGTGTGCTATATTCATCCCAAATTTGAGGTAAGGTCCAGGCCCTTATCTTTAAGTGATACTCAGGCTTCCAAAGAGTCACTAATATCTGTTAATTAAAGAACTTCATATGTGTTGTTACAAAATTGTATGATGTACTCTTCACTTTGGTTACTTGTACTCATATTGTATCCATACTCATAACCCCTAAATGATTCCCCTACCCTATTTAGTTTCCTACTGGGCACGTTTTGACGTGCTCATTTTACTTTTCAGGTCTTGAGCAGGCGACACCAGAGCAGAATCTCCCTCAGGAGATTACTCAGACGTGAGTCATGACTTGGGGACATTACTCTTTTGGGCTGTACCTTGTAGTGTGGGTTGGGTAGAGTAGTGAGTGAGTTGTCTCTACAGTCGTGGAATGTGTTGGTAGCTTGTAGTACTACCCATGTATACTTGAGTTAGTTTCACTTTGTACTTGATGTTGGTGTATAGCTACACTCTTTGGTTATGTAAATCTGTGCTTATGTACTTCTGTGATGGCATTACGTAGTTGTTCTCTTTTATATTTCTGTAATGTATGATCCCAGCATTCGCAGTGGCCTGCTTTCTATATGATGTCTATTCACGCTTGGTGTAATACCGCGGCTTGCCATGCTCCATCCTCTATTTCCGTCGTAAGAATTATACTATTGGGTATTTGTGAGAATAGGGCGTGACATGGAAGCCAGCGACGACAATAATCAAGAGCACCTGCACGTGGAGTAGCCGACCAAACACTTTACGCACCATCTTGAGGACAATGTGGGGTTTTCAGGGGTAGATTAGTGATGCGGCTGATATTTGGTGGCAAGGGGCATTTGAGAAAAATGACCAATAGTGGTGGTTTTCTATTTAAAGAGGTTGAGCCGGCCCTAATTGGATGCAAAAATTGTGAGAGTAATTTCTCTAGTTTATTTGTTTAATCCCTAGATAATTTGTATTAGGAATTTTCCTATTTCCCTTAGATTAATAGCTATTAAGTTGTTCTATCTATTTGTAGTCGTTATTTAGCGAGTAGTTGAATTGTAGTAAGATTTCCTTTAATTTAAAATCTGAGTTTCCCATAAAAAAATCCCCTCTTTACTATCAAAACCCTAGCGAAACGCATCAATGGTTGAATCACCTGACTGCCTCTGTGGAGGCCGGGGTTCGATTCCTACTACCCCCTCTTAATTTCTTTATTTTCATGCTTTAGGGCTCTGATGGATACCCGGGCTTCTCCGTGTTGGGTTTAATCGATCAGGGACGGGTGTACCCGTGTTCCATGACACCATGTTTCCTGCTTGCCGATGGATCAAAAAAGTGTAGAAGTACAGGCACCACATGGGCTTGTACTTGTTGTACTTCCCACTTTTTTGTATCTTGGTATATGCGGCTAAGCCTCCATTGTTGTATGATACCCATTATTCTCATGTTATAAATTCACATGTCATAAATTTCTGTATTAATGGTAATTTTATATATCCATGTGATAAATTCATCCAAACACACCCACACATACTCACATTTATCTCCCTATCCAATCCCACAATCATTCCACTGCATCACTTTCTCATTTACACCACAAAAAACCTCGGTGTTTTCCATCAAAAAATTCCAGAAATCGGAATCTTATCCTTCGATTTTCAAGAATCAATCTCATACATTTGTATCGACATATTTGCAGTATGCAGCAAATCCATTCAAAAACATTATTGCTTTGTGTAGTAGACCAGATAGTAATTCACGTGCCATGCATGTACGTGCCCCACTATACACACACTATATGTCACACTCACACACAGATATAAATCTACTCATATCATAAATTCTCGTTCTAATAGTAATTCAATATCTCAATGTCATAAGTTCACCCAGTTCACCCAAACAAGTATTCGTCCACACTTATGCATACTATTTTCTTGCCTGTCTCGACCATCAGTACACACCATTTCTCTCATTTTTCATCCCAAACACCTAGTGGGTTCATTAAAAAAAGTCTGAAATCATTAATTATTATAAATCAAACTCGAGCCGCATTCTACTTACCAGTTTGTCCTAGTTAATAAACGCAGTCAAAAACATCATTGTTTTATGTAATAAATAAATCAACAAATAAACAATCATTATTGAACACACACACACACACACCCACTCTAATCGTGACTTAAAGTTAAAGTTCCCACAAATGCACTCAATAAATCAATAATTAAAAAAAGAGAAAAATGGTCATCAACTAGCTAATGAGTAAACTTCTTATTTGGTTAGAGTCAAACCCACATCATATTTTTCCTTCAATCTAAAGAGTTCAGTTTGATCTTCATGTTTGGAAATATCAAATCCCCAATTTTCAAGTGAATCTAATGAATTTTACTCGTTTATCCACTTATCGCAAGTTTAACAGTTTATCGTAATTTTTTCAATAATTAAATAGTGATAAAAATCTTGGGGTTGTTTGGAGTAAAAGCAACCATGGCAATAGCCCATGGTATCCTTTTATTCATTCATAGTATAAGAGGCTAACCTAATAGCCCAAGGGTTCACCCCACTACATGGTAGGGGGGTGTTATGGTGGATAGTGAGGGAGGGGAGACCATAAGTCTCCCTCACTCACAACACTCCCCATTATCCATCCATTACCTTGGACGTTGCATATGAATGCTTCGGGATTCATGATGCTAATGGGGTGGATACTTCTGGATCCAGAGTAAACGTATTTGTCTCTTTAAAACCTTAGCTGTGGAAAACCCAGTGGGAAAAACCAACAGTCTTAAGGAAAAATAGTACAACCCACAGGTTACTTTCCCTGATCCGTACAAGCTTCAAGCTTGTAGGTCTCTCAGCTGTTTCATCCCGATTCCTTTTACAAGCTTTACAAAAGTACATATAGGCAAAGCCTTAGTGAACAAATCAGCTAAATTATTACAAGACTGAATCTGCTGTAATTCGACTTGCTTCTCCTCTTGTAGGTCGTGCGTCCAGAAAAACTTAGGAGATATGTGCTTCGTCTTGTCGCCCTTGATGAAACCAGTCTGTAGTTGAGCTATGTAGGCTACATTGTCCTCAAATATCGTGGTTGGCTCAAGGTCACCAATCTTTAGGACGGTAGTCACTAATATATGATGAATGACTGAACGAATCCATACACATTCTTTGCTTTCTACATGGATCGCGAGGAGCTCGAAATGGTTGGAAGAGATTGCTGTAGTGGTTTACTTCACAGATTTCCAGGAGATGGATGTACCACCGTAGGTGAACACAAAACCAGTTTGTGATTTCTTGGTGAGAGGATCAGACCTGTAACATGCATCTGCATAACCAATCAAAGTGGGAGATCCACCTTTAGGGAAATATAATCACAGGTCAATTGACCATAGAAAGTAGCGCAGAAGCTGCTTAACGCCGTTCCAGTTGCACTTTGTGGGCGTAGCACTATATCTGGCTAGAAGATTCACTAAGAACGCTATATCGGGACGCGTACAGTTAGCCAGATATAGAAGTGCTCGACACTCGCCTTTTTTGCCATATTATCTATGCATTTAAAATAACATGAATTAATAATAAAACATATTAAAAATTCATGTAAAATTAATAAATTAGTTGTGTGGATCGGCCAGTCACCATATAATAAAGTCCAAAGTCCATAAGATATTGTCCAGAGAATACAAAAGACAAAAATGGAAAAGTACAACTTGGAAACCTATTGGGGTCCCATCAAATTTGCAATTCTGCTTCTGTCTTCAAGGAAAGATACTCTGGTCTTTGGCTTATACAAATATATCTTCACTACAATTCAATTTCTCTCAAAAAAGAAAAGAAAATGCGAGTAATATAAACTGGTGACAAATTGGCCGATCCAAAACCACAACGTAATTTATTAAACATCCACGCAATTTATAAAGTATGCAACACACACAGGCATTAAATTATTGCGCAACATCACATGCAAGTAATTATATGGAAAAATTAAAATATTTAATAATTACTTAGGCCACGAGGAGACATATCATGCAACGTTAGGTTAGATAACTAAAGGCAGCGCGATCTATGGACCTTTCATAACTATTAATCATGTAAATAGTGATGGTATTAATATTATATGGAACAAAAACATTATTTTATAACAAAAAGTCTCTAAAATTAAAATTTATTGCCAATATATGATTTATGATTTATCCTTATTTTTTCAGAATTTTTCAGAATTTTTCTGGATTTTTCTGATTATTTTAAAGATTTTTAATAGAAAAACAGATTTAAAAACATATTTTACCATTTAGAAAGACCCTTTATATGTAATAAGAGACATTTTGGGCCAGCTAAGGGCATCAGGCCCAGTAGACAGATATAAATTTATGTATTAAAACATATTGAGAATCAAAATCCAACTCACATAAATTCCAGTTTGGCTGGAAATTTCATAACAGTCAGGTTTAAAAGTAAATTTCTCCATATTTTTGTACAGAATGTGACAATTCAATGTAAATGAAAGTTGTACATATATGTGTCCTGGATTCACTTATCAATTTTTATGAAGTTTAGATGAGTATTCTATTTTCTACAGAATTTACGCCAAAGTGTACAAGTGCTGTAAATGAAAACAGAAACTGATTTGACTTCATGACTTAATTACTTCTAATTCCAGTTCAATTCAGCAAAAGTGGAAAACTATAAAGTTGTAGAACTTGAAATTATCTTTCCAACGAGACCAAGAACACTAAATTTCATTAAGTATTGAGGGACTGATCACTGTTTTCGTGAAAGGTGTCCAGACTGGATAAAATCAGACATGTTGGAAAGATTAAATTCTTACTCATATTTACAGTCCGAATTAGACAAAGTTCACAACATGAAGTTTGTAAAAAATAGTCCAAACCTTTAGGCATAAAATTTTCAAAACAATTTCAGTTTTAGATTAAGAGGAATAAACAAAATAATGAACATGTAAAGCTGTCCTGATTTCCAGCAACATATCATTGATGGCTTCGGGCGATAACCGGAAAATCCTTTGGCATGTCGCTTCAGTCGGGTTGGTCGTCAACAGAGATGAAGACGGTAATGTAGATATTTTTTGTTTGTAAAAAATAGTTTTTATTTGTATTTTGATTTGATTATTACTAGCAACTTGCATATGTAATAAAAAATTTATGGTCCATAATCTATATCTACGTAAAAGAAGTATACCTCTAGATCAATGATCTATGGAAGAACAAAAAAAATCCGTAGATAGAAAAAAATTACCGCTTCTGCAATGCCTTGCAAGTAATCGATCGCTCGTCGTCACAAAAACTTTGCCGCAACAACTAGATTCCTTCGCAAGAGGGAAAAATATGTGGGGAAGATGGAATAAAATTTTGGGGCTCAATTTTTTTCTTCTGGAGCTTCGTGTTAATAACGTGTTTGGAGAAAATGCAACCATGACGATAGCCCATGGTATACTTTTATTAATTCATAGTATATGGGGTTAACCTAGTAGCTCAAGGGTTCACCCCACTACATGGTAGTGAGGTGTTATGGTGGATAATGAGGGAGGGGAGACCATAAGTCTCCCTCACTCATAACACGGGTTGATTTGAAAATTCATAGCATGGAGTTTAAAACATGAAAAACTAATTGGCCGGAAAAAGCAGAGGTAGATCTTTAGGGCCTGTTTCTTTTGGTGACTTTGGATTGGGATTTACTGTTGTGAATAGTAAATCCATGTTGGATTCTTGAGGAGAGAGAAATAGAGTTTTGTGTTTCTTTTGGAGGAAAGTGGTTTGGAAAGTTGGTTTGGGATTTGTTTGTGGGTCCCACACTAAAGTTTTGTGTTTCTTTGGGTTAAAGTTGTTTGGGATCGTTGGATGAGGATTGTTGGGAGTTGGTTATGGTGTTACGAGGTGAGAATAACCCCATATTCACATATGATGTAGAAAAATCATTTAATTAACTAAACTAATAACTATTAGTTAACTAACTATTAACTATTAAATAAATTTCTATTAAATACGCATAATTAATTCCCACCACTCAAAATAAATATTAAAATACCGAATTTAATAATAAAAAAGAATTAGTTAATTGCATTATTGGGCTATTAAATATAAACGAAGGCAATCCCGACAAAGCAAGCAACAGAACAATTTAGACCATTGCATTTCCAACATTCATAAATTATAAAAATAATAAATGAAAGGCATAGAGGGCATTCAACCGAAATCACATTCCTATTTAACAGAACACATTAATCCATCATATACAAAATACTTATATTATCCATAATACAATCTATTTGCGGGTGAATTTTCACCGCAGGATGATAGTCTGGACGCCCGGATGTCGTAGCTGTCACGTGAGACGGAGATGACCCTTGGGGTCAATCGACGACACATTCGCTTGAGTAGGAAGGCGCGGATCCGTCCTTTGGTGCGCCGAGGGATAGCCTCGGTGGGACGACAACCTCCGGGATCGGTTGAAGGCGGAGTCGCTCAGTGAGGACGCGCGGATCCTCGCGTCAGCTTGTCGAAGGGTAGCCTCAACAGAGCGACGACCTCCTGGTGGTGGAGATGAGCGGACTCGGGGACGAGGGCGCTCGGCTCTGACTGGGAAGACGCTGAGGGGTAGCCTCGGTGTCGCTGGATCTCCTGGACCTGAATAGCCGAGGGAGCTCGTCAGGGGGGTCGGACCTTGGTTCCGACCAATTCCCCTCCGATGCCAAAGTCAGATCTGGCCTGATAGATGCTCGGTGGGATCGAGTATGGCTCACAGAGAGGCCGATACATGAGTCCTCGGGCCGAGCTTTGGAGGAGAAATATTCAAGGTGGAAGAAGGTGTAAGAGTGTTAGTATGTGATTCCATTGTTCTAGATCTCAGAGATCAGCCCCCCGTGATGATGCTGCCTCCCTCTTCATATAGGGGAGTCCACTAGAAATGGGCCATGATGAGACATCATGGTCGTTATTGATGAGGTCGTGCTAATGGGGAATGTTGGGACCCCAATAATTACCATGCTTTATGGAGAGATGAATGCCATGAAGGCGGAGTGATGTCATTAAAAGTGGCCGCCATAATTGGAGGGTGATGGCCATGAAGTCGGGCCCTGATTGGCGAGTTATTGCCATGAAGGCGGTTGCCATGTTTGGTGAGCCATGATGGCTGGAGTGATGGCACTGGACGGTTGCCATATTTGATGAATGATTCCTCGATTTGGGCCTCGATTTCCTCCACTATGGAAGTGGGCAGTCTTTTGGGCCTTCGTCTTGGGTGGAGAAGCGCAACCCGCCCGTGAGATCCTTGGGCTTGAGCCCAAGGCCGTAATGGGCTGGTTGACTGGTCGTGGTTGACTTGGCTCCTCTGGGCCCGGTCAAAATAGTCGTATCAATTGCCCCCATCTTCTGAGCTCTACCATTGTTGAGGTGGAGGTCGGGAGATGTAGTATAAGGGGGGAGAAGTTGCTCTATCTATAAACTTGGTCTGTCTTGTGGAGTTGGCTAGTGACGATAGCTCGTCGGTTTGAGATTCGTTCGGTGGCTAGGGGAGTTGCCCCTCGACTTACGGTCGACGAAGGAGTAGATCGACCAGCTGGGGGAGTTGCCCCCAGCCTTACGGTCGATGTGGTCGGTCCGTTGGGGGAGTTGCCCTCAACCTTATGATCGACAGGTCGATTGGCCTGCTGGGGGAGCTACCACTCAGTCTTATGGTCAATCGAGTGATCAGCCAGCTGGGGGAGTTGCCCCCAGCCTTACGGTTGATCTTGTCGGTCTGCTGGGGGAGTTACCCTTAGCCTTATGATCGACGAGTCGATTGGCCTGCTGGGGGAGCGACCCCCAGTCTTATGGTCAAGCGAGTGATCAGCCAGCAGGGGGAGTTGCCCATAGCCTTACGGTTGATCTTGTCGGTCTGCTGGGGGAGTTGCCCCTAGCCTTATGATCGACGGGTCGATTGGCCTGTTGGGGGAGTTAGTCCCAGTCTTACAGTCAATCAAGTGATCGGCCAGCTGGGGGAGTTGCCCCCAGCCTTACGACCGATCCGTGCGTTCGGTTGCGAGGGGAGTTGCTGTAATGCCCTACAAGCTACTGCACAAGTACTAGAGGGGGGTGAATAGTACTTTAAAAATAACGAGGAGTATAATTCCTAATTATAATGCAAACAACTACCAAATCAATTTGCGGAAGCTTAAATTGAAGACAACAACAAAATTAACAATGCTAACAAGAGATGTTACTGGGTTCGGATCCACCCAAGTCTCCCCGACTTGTTCCCGGTGATCCTACGTCCCAACCACCCAAATCCCCTCCGGATACTTGAGTTAGAAACCCTAACTCAAGATTTCCACTATGAAATACTTGTGAAAACCCTCCACAAGTCAAATCATACAAAATGTAATTTGTGACTCCCACAACCCGGGATCACAACCACACTCTCACAACCGAGAGTGAAACTTACAATTCAAATATGAAATGAAATAAGAAAACTTCTTACCGAACAAAATACCTATGCCTTGAGTATTGCTTACGAATTAGGGCAAGGATGATTTTGGGGAAGAAGTGGCACCAAACCCTAGCTCCAAGATGTAGATCAGCGATGGAGAGCTTTGGGGAAGTTGGTGACCTAGAATCAAGCACTTGGCTTGGAAGGCTTCACACTCAATGAATCTCTCTTTGGAAGTAAGAGTTAGAAGAGATTATTGAATGGAAAGAATGAGCTTTGAATGAGCTTGGAATGAATTCTCTTGATCTCTAAACTTGCAATAATGTCAGCCTTGGCAGCAATGAATGCAGCCCATCAAGTATATATAGGATAGAGGAGAGAGAGAAAGAAATTCGAGTCATTAAATGCTCCAACGGCTCTTTTCTGAACCCAACTAGTCGGTCAAAGAACAACCACCGACCGACTAGTTCATCAACTAGTCGGTCGGTCAATTAACTTAAGCCGACTAATGGATGAACTGAGAAAAGATCAAAGTACAGACATAAGGAACTAGTCGGTCCAAGAAGAGTAGCTGACCGACTAGTTTCACAACTAGTCGGTCGGTTACACAACGTAGACCGACTAACAGATAAAACTGAAGTCTGAGCCAAAATAAACTTAGTCGGTCCAAGAGCAAATGTTGACCGACTAATTCACCAACTAGTCGGTCACCAAATGAACATAGACCGACTAACAATAAACAGTAAGTTAGGTGAAAAATTGGTATGTACAGTAAACTAAACTAGTCGGTCTAAGAAGGAAAGTTGACCGACTAGTTCATCAACTAGTCGGTCGATCAAAGAACACAGACCGACTAATGATAAACAGTAGCATAGGCTCAAATGTGCATGTACAGGAAAAGCTCAACTAGTCGGTCACAGAAGCATCACTGACCGACTAGTTCACAAACTAGTCAGTCGGTGAGTCAACTTAGACCGACTAACTGTAAATAGTAAAGAGCTTGGAAATGACTGAGAAGAACTAGTCGGTCCAAGAAGCTTTGCCGACCGACTAGATCACCATCTAGTCGGTCAGTTCTTCTTCTTGAACCAACTAACATGCACAAGAAGTCGTGAATCGAAGCGCGATGATTCGGGAAGGATTGTATGGACTTCTACTAAGATCCTAGAGCTAAGATAAGAGCGTTATGAAGAATTAAATCGTAAGACCTACTCAAGGCTTAACATTCTACGAAAGAAGCTTAAAGACTATAAATAAAACTTGACGATACCGTCTTCAATAGCTTCAATCGAATCTTCATGACTTCTAAATTGGTCCATAGGCTTCAACGAAGCTTTAGACATACGATCACGTGCTTTGAGAAGTCTTGAGACGTCGTAACTGATATTCAGTGAATTTGACGACGATCTCCATAATTGCGCTCACAAAGTGTTAGTACACGTTATATTTATGTTTGTTCATCATCCAAAACCAAATCCGGGGAGTCCAATATCCAACATTCTCCCCCTTTTTGGTGATGACAAACCAACATAAATAATAATCAAAAATAGTAATTCAAATGAAATTTACTTACTCCCCCTGCATTGATGACACGTTAATTCCAATTTAAACAAAAATAATACGCATCAAGCAGACGAGTGAAGTATAGTAAATGAGAATCGATTATTGAACTATTGAAATACCAAACATAGGTTATTGAAATATCGGATTTGAAAATCCATTTATATATCTTAACTCCCCCTGAATCTAACACATCAAGTTAGAATCTTGGAAAAATGCTTTAAATTTTCATTTAGCACATCGTTATTATTATATCTCTCCCCCTTTGGCATAAGCAAAAAGAGCAGGAGGATAACAACGACAACAACAATGGCCTCAAATTAAAAGCACGGGAGTCGTATAATACGACGACGGTTCAAGTGACACCAAATAAATACGAATAAAATCAAGGCGTGTCAATGAAACCATAGTCGAAAAATCGTAAAACGAAATCATCAAAACTCAAATCAATATTACGGATTGAGTTATGGAATATACTCTCCAATATCAACATTCTTGGTTAATTTAGTGCATGGAAAACAATTCTATGTTTCCATAGAAGAAATTTCTATTAAACCAAGTTATTATCGTCGAGCGACGAATTCAAACATCAGAGACACAAAAAAAATATAAATTTTGCACAATATAATGTAATGTCAACTGCGATGTATATATATATATATAATGTGAACCAGAGTACATCACCGACCTACAAAACATCGATCCACCGATCGGGGCACAAAAATATATCATCATAACACAGATATCGGAGTGTCAACAAAAATACACCATCATCAAAAGACATCAAAATACATCATCAAAAATATCAAAAAGACCCAAAATAAATAGCCACCCACACTATCCTACCCAACATCTCTCACAACTAGATATGTCATCCAAAGAGTATCGGGAGAGGCCTCAAAGAAACTCAAGAGGCAGCGGGAGGATCAGAAGCAACTGCAGGCTCAGCAGGAGCAGAGGTGGTGACTGGATCAGCAGGAACGTCAGGAATATCAGCAGGAGCGACGGCAGGAGTGGCAATCTCTGGAGCAGCAACTGTAGTGGCCTCGGGAGCACCAGTCGGAGTGTCCACCACAGGAGTGGCGGCAACAGGTGTGCTCTCGGGGGCACCAGCAGATGAAGCAGCAACAGCAGCACCGGAAGTGGTAGCACCAGCAGCAGCAGTACCAGCAGAAGTGCCCTCGGGGGCACGAGTCGAAGTACGACAAAGCTCCTCAACGTCCTCCTCAGCCAACTCATCCAACTCCTCATCCTCAGAAACAGAAGGAGGAAGGTCAACACCCAACAGACGAGCCATACGACAAACTACCTCCTCGGTACGAGCCAAACGAGACTCGTGACGACGAAGTAACCGTACGACATCATCAAGGGTGGCAGAGGGAGCAGCAGAGGCACTGGCAGAGGCAGGGGCAGACGCTGAAGGTGTCGTCCTCTGAACGTGACGGAGCGCCGCAAGAGATTTCTTGACGGCCGTCGTGTTCAGGGGAGGACCAAGGGGACGCTCATCGTCACGAGGCAACGTGACACGGAAGTGATGAAACACGAGGGTCAACAAGCAAGGAAATGGGATATGAGCCGATTTACTGGACTTGCGAATACACTCGAAAGAATCAATCTTATCGAGTATAATGCGAGCCCAATTAATCGAGCTCCCCATGAATATAGCATAGATCAGCTTCAGAAAGGGCTGGGACGGTAGAGATGAGGAGCCGTACTTGGGAAGCAAGCACGACTTCAGAATCAAGTTTAGGACCCATGCATTCGGCTTGAAATATTTAGATGGCACGCCAATCATGGCAGGAGGGATCGGATGGAAAATCTCAGAAAGGATGGTCTGATCTAAGGAAGAAATATCGTCAACAGAGATATCAGAGGGGAGGAGGCCAGACGAAGAGATACCCAAAATCTCTCCTAAGATTTCTGCCGTGAGGACTATAGGAGTCCCCAAAACAGTCGTCTCAACAGAGTGGGTCTGATCGTACTGACCCCGGATCCTATTCGCATAGAAAAGCTTCACTAATCGAGGGTACGGGTGAGGGTTCGCCTTCGGGTCATATCGAAGATAATCGAGAAAACCCGACGACGAAAGAAGATCAGCTAACCCTATGAAGTCACTGAACTGGACGAAATGCTCCAGAAGCAGCGGGCAATGTTCAATACGGTTGTAAGCCGTGAGACACAAAGGGTCGTCGCGACACAACGAGATATCGACACCGCCCACCGACATCGGAGCCTTTCCCTTAGGCTTACGGGTAGACGTACGAGGGTGGGTGCTAGACTCAGGATGGGTAGGAGGAGTGGGTTCCCTATGAGTCTCTGTCTCGGGGTTATACTCGGTATCAGAATCGGTAGGAGTATGGAAAGAAGAGCGAGAGGCAAGATCCTTGGTCTTGGACTTAGGCTTGGGCTTGGGTTGACCTCTAGGCTTGGCAGTCGTTGTCCTCTTCTTCTTGAGAGGAGGCGAAGACGACGAAGGTTGGGTGGTCTTAGCACGGCGTTTCGGAGGGGTTGGATGATCGGTATCCGTAGGGTTTGGTTCTACGTTCATCAGCGAGGGGCTAGATGGAGTGATCGGGATTCGTGTTCGGGCCATAATCGCGGCACAACACGACACACGAGATCGGAAAGAGGAAACCCTAGCCAAAATTAGGAAACCCTAGCCGAAACCCTAGGAGATGAAATCAATTGAAAAACCTAACCCTAGAGCTGAAACCGAACCCTAGATAGGAGAGGGAGGTAGAGGGGATACCCTAGGTCGAAGACCGGCGGACGGCGACGGCGGGAATGGTCGGAAAATGGCCGGAAGACGAAGGGTCACGAGGGAGGTCGGGGTTTTGAGCTGAGGGAGAAGGGATTTCGATCGATTAGAATGAAAACGAGTCAGATAAAACGAGTTTAAGTCGGTTGAAATCGCAAAAGACCAAACAGTCCCTGGCACAACTAGTCGGTCACAGTTCAAGCACTGACCGACTAGATCACGATCTAGTCGGTCGGTCAATGAGCTTGAACCAACTAGTTGCAAACAGTGGCTGAATCCAAGTTTAACTGACAAGAATTAGTCGGTCTGTATTCATTTACTGACCGACTATATCTCAATCTAGTCGGTCAGTCACTGAACATGAACCGGCTAAGGAGTTAAAAATGGAGAGGAAGCTTAAAAAGCTTGAGTTAGTCGGTCTAAGTTCTTCTAATAACCGACTAGTTGGTGGTTGAACTGAAACCGACTAAATGAGTCCAAAAGTTGATAATCAAGTTCTCTCCTCAATACACTTGGATGATATATCGCAAAACTCTCAATAATCATCAAAACTACCCCATTAAACATCGAAATCTCAAATACGACATTCAAAACATGAATTCGAGCAAAAATTCAAAATATCATATAAATTCCCGAAAAATCCAATAAGTCTAGCATGAACGAAATATTTCGAAATATAATAGCATGCAAGATTATTGAACGAAACATGAAACCTATATCTCGGATTCACCCATAATCCCCAATTCTCGACGCAACCGCACAAAGGAGTCCTCCTTTAGGGGTTTCGTGAAAATATCGGCGATTTGCTTTTGGGTTTCAACGTACACTAAAATGATGTCTTTTTTAGCAACATGATCATCTAAAAAATGGTGTCGGACATCTATGTGTTTCGAATGGGAATGGTGTACCGGGTTCTTGGAAAGACATATTGCACTTTGGTTGTCAACCATGATAGGGCAAGTATCACAATTAATACCAAAGTCTTTAAGTGCGTGTCTCATCTAAAGAACTTGAGCACACGCGGCACCGGCGGCAATATATTCCGCCTCGGTGGTTGAAAGTGATACAGAATTTTGCTTCTTGGAAAACCAAGAGACAAGGGAATTTCCTATAAAATGGCAAGTGCCACTAGTACTTTTCCTGTCGGATTTGCATCCCGCATAATCGGCATCACTATATGAGATTAACTCATATGTGCTAGATTTCGGATAAAGTAATCCAAAATCTAAAGTGTAACTTAGATAGCGAAAAATACGTTTTACCGCTACTAAGTGAGACTCCTTAGGTTGAGACTGATAACGAGCACATACGCATACGGCAAACATAATATCGGGCCTACTTGCGGTAAGATAAAGTAAACTACCTATCATACCTCGATATATACAAATGTCTACATCCTTACCGCCCGTATCCTTATCAAGATGCGTAGTCGTGCTCATTGGAGTCTTTTTCCCGGAGGCACTCTCCATTCCAAATCGCTTAAGCAACTCCACCGTGTACTTCGTTTGGTGGATGAAGATAGCATCGTCCATTTGGCGAATTTGGAGACCTAAGAAATATTTGAGCTCACCCATGTGGCTCATCTCAAATTGTTCCTTCATAACATTAGAAAACTCTTCGCAAAGAGCAAAGTTAGTAGCACCGAAAATGATATCATCAACATATATTTGAACTAAAATTATATCATTATTCGAATGCTCAACAAAAAGTGTAGAATCGGCTTCTCCCATTTTTAAATTCAAATCCAAAAGAAAATTCTTTAGGCGATCATACCAAGCTCGAGGAGCTTGTCTTAAGCCATAAAGCGCTTTCTTTAGTTTAAAAACATGATTTGGAAATTTTTCATTTATGAAGCCCGGAGGTTGAGAAACGTAAACTTCCTCAACGACATCTCCGTTTAAAAATGCACTTTTAACATCCATTTGAAATAATTTAAAATCCTTATGGCATGCAAAAGACAATAATAATATAATTGATTCTAATCTAGCTACCGGAGCGAAGGATTCTTCGAAATCAATACCTTCCTCTTGACGGTAGCCTTGAGCAACTAACCGAGCTTTGTTCCGGACGACGACTTGGTTTTCGTCGGTTTTGTTCTTGAAGATCCACTTTGTCCCTATGACGGTGTGGTTCTTCGATGGCAATGGAACAAGCTCCCAAACTTCATTCCTCTCGAATTAATGAGTTCCTCCTCCATGGCTAAGATCCAATCGCTATCTTCGCATGCTTCACTAACATTCTTTGGCTCTATCGAGTAGGCAAAGGCACAATGAGCGAAGTAGTTCACTTGCGATCTCGTCTTGACACTATCATAGATATTGCCAATGACTTGCTCATGAGGATGGTCACGAACGGTATGAAGCCGTTTGGGAATACCTTGATCACTAGGAACATTCTCAACAACTTCATTAGATGGGTTAGTCTCAATAGAATCAATAGAATCATTAGACTTAGAATTATCAAACGAATCACATAAAACATCCATTGAATCATTATCATTTGAAATTCTAGTTGGAACAAATCCTTCATTAAATGAGACATGAAGCGACTCCTCGATCGTTGAGGTTCGTTTGTTGAATATCCGGTAGGCTTTGCTATGCGAAGAATATCCAACAAAAATCCACTCATTGGATCTTGGATCGAATTTGTCCAAACTAACATACGTGTTTTTAATAAAACATTTTGAACCAAAAACACGAAAATGTTTAACTTGAGGCAACCTACCAAACAACAATTCATAACAAGTTTGTTTAGTGCCGGGCCTCAAAAGTATTCTATTAAACACATAGCAAGCGGTGTGTACCGCTTCCGCCCAAAATTGATGGCCAAGTTGGCTATCATCAAGCATAGTGCGAGCACACTCCACTAGCGTCCTATTCTTTCTCTCAACTACACCATTTTGAGGAGGTGCACGAGGGAAAGAGAAGGTGTGTGTAATACCAACTTCATCACAAAATGTCTCAAAAGACTCATTCTTAAATTCACCTCCATGATCACTACGAATAGTGACAATGGTGGTTCCTAAGAGATTTTGTACTTTCTTAACAAAAATTGTGAAGTTTTCAAAAGCTTCATTTTTATTACACAATGAAAACACCCATGTAAATCTCGAATTATCATCTACGATGACAAGTCCATATCTTGCATTTCCTAAGGAAGCAACTCTAGTTGGCCCAAATAAGTCTAGATGTAATAGCTCTAGTGGCCGTTTAGTAGAAATGCTTTTCTTAGGTTTAAATGAAGATTTAGGAAGCTTGCCACGTTGACAACAATCACAAAAACTTTTCTTTTCAAAAACGAGCTTCAGAAAACCTTTAATGGAATTTAATTTTGAAAGCTTATAAAGTGTTCCAAAGTTCACATGTCCAAAGCGTCGATGCCATAAGTGTTGTTCACTTGTGTTGGCAACGAGACATTGTTCATAAGACTTAGGAAGATCCAAAATATAAATATCTTTATGACGAGTGCCGAAAAATAATAATTTATCATTATCTTTTCTTAAAATATGACACAATCCTTTCGCAAAGCTAACTTTGTAACCTGTCACAAAGTTGGCTTATTGAAATAAGATTATGATTTAAACCATTAACTAGATAAACATCACTAATTAAGGGTTTAGATGTGTTACCCACTTTACCAACACCTATGATGGTTCCGCTCTCGTTGCCTCCAAATACGACGCGGTTTCCATTTGCGATGGGAACCACTCCGGAGAGCAAACTAGCGTCACCCGTCATGTGTTTTGAACACCCGCTATCGAGTATCCAATTCCCCTTGGAGCTAAATTTAAATTTGTTGCTCCTTTTCTTTTTCTTTTCCTTGAGTACCTAAAGATAGAAAATTTCATATCATGGTACCCAAGGTCATTGGGTCCAAAAGATTAGACCTTTGGAAGCCAAGTCCAATTGGACTTAGACTTCCCCACATAATTTCTACTATGCACAACATCCAAAAAATAAGCATTCATATACACTTGTTTTTCATCCATGCTTGTGTCCTTTGGGCTCCAAATAGTGAAAATCTTGGGAGCCCTCATCCTATTGGGTGCATGCATATGTTGTTGGTTTCTACGTGATGCATGTCGTGGATAGGCATAAGGAACATGATGGAATGGTGCACGACGAGAATTATTCATATGATGAGGTGGGTGAACATATGCATGTGGGGGAACACGTGCGTGAGGGTGTCTCACATGGTGTGCACGTGCCCGAGAATGTGTTGCATAAAAATCATCATATGTGTGAGCCGGTGGAGTAGGACGTGTGTTCCTACGTGGCATGGTATTTGTGTACATATAAGCATGCCCCTTCTTTGGAGGTCCACCCAAAGTGGGTTTCTTTCCGAAAGAGGGTGTGGACGAGGTGGAAGCACCATTGGTAGAAGAACTACCAATAGAGTGTTTGCTACCACTCGTAGAGTCACCGGAAGTTGGCCTAACAAAAGTAGTTGCTGATTTGGATGAACATCCCATCGTATACCCCAAGCCAATGTGGTGATTGGTCGGAAGTAAGTCACTTAGGATTTTATCCAAATGGTCCTTACCCTTATTGAATTTATTAATTCGGCCTAATGTGTTCTCATATTTCTCTTTGAGAGAACGCATAGAAGTATCCAAGTTGGATACTTGCGATGTGAGCACATAAACACGAGATTTAAGATTCTCATTCTCAATACTCAAAGTCGAGTTTTGAGAAGTTAAATCCGCTACCTTATGTTCTTCCGGATCTTCAATGCAAACATGTTCAAGTTTAGATTTGAGATTAACAATCTCATTTCTTAACTCTTCAACAACGGTGTCGTTGTTGGTGATGATAGTCTTAGGCGAGGTTTGAATGCTAGCTAGGTCATCTTTTACTTTAGTATATCTATTTACTAATTTAGTGTATTTAGACCATAATTGAGAGTTAGCATTCCTAAGATCATCCATAGTTACCTCATCGCCTTCGTCGTCACTATCATCGGAAGAGGAGGATCCTTGATCATGCTCCTCTCTTGCCATGAAGCACATGTGCGCTTGCTCCACTTGCTCATCGTCCGACTCTCCGCTTGAGGAATCCTCGGAGTCGGTGAATGTTGCTCCGACAAGTCCCTTTTTGTACCCCTTTTTGTACTTCTTGGACTTGTCGAACTTTGGCGCCTTCCACTTCTCCTTTTGCTTGTTTTGAGGACAATCCGCTTTGATGTGTCCTGGCTTATTGCATTTAAAGCACAAAGGTGGAGAGGCGTTAGTAGAAGTAAATTTAGATTTTTGTTTGAAGTTACCCTTTCGAAAGAAGCGATTGAACTTCTTTGCCATGAGTGCAATGGATTCCATGTCCATTTCTTCTTCCGAGTCCTCATCATCGGTAGAGGTGGATGAAGCCGCCTTGAATGCAATCGCCTTTTTCTTAGGCACGTCTTGGTTCAAATAGGACTTCATCTTTTCTTGTAACTTCACCTTGCTATCTTTGCGTACCTCGTATGACATCAAAGTACCCATCAATTGAACTACGGTATACTTATTCATGTCATTACCTTCCTCGATGGCGAAGGTACGTTTCTCCCAAGAAGAAGGAAGTCCTTCGTTAAGCTTCGAACACTTCTCCTTTTGGGTGTAGGATTTGCCGAGAGCCTCCAACTCGTTTATGATATCGACGAAGCGAGCGTAATACTCCTTCATCTTCTCGCCCTGTTGCATATGAAACATTTCGTAATCTTTGTTAACAACTATGAGTTTAGAGTCTCTTACCCTACTCGTCCCTTCATGTAGTATGAGGAGGGAGTTCCAAATTTGATATGCACTCTTACATGTGCATATCTTATTGAAGTCCTCGGGCTCCAATGCGCATTGCAAGGCGTTCATTGCCTTGGCATTGCTTACCTACGCGGCGACCTCCGCGGTTGTCCATTTCTCAAAGTCTTCTTCTTCGGGCTCGATGTATTCCTTCATCGTGGTCCTCCATAGAGATGCACTCCGGAGGAAAGTTTCCATCCGGCATTTCCAATACCCGTAGTTGGTACCGTTGAAGAATGGAGGCCTTGTCGAGGAATGTCCTTCCATCACCGAAGATGCTCCTTCACGGTTCTTGAAGGTGCCATAGTCGGAAGGTGGACGCACGGTTTTGTTGTCGTTGGCAGACATAGCTAAGTATCTGGCTCTGATACCAAATGTAATGCCCTACAAGCTACTGCACAAGTACTAGAGGGGGTAGAATAGTACTTTAAAAATAACGAGGAGTATAATTCCTAATTATAATGCAAACAACTACCAAATCAATTTGCGGAAGCTTAAATTGAAGACAACAACAAAATTAACAATGCTAACAAGAGATGTTACTGGGTTCGGATCCACCCAAGTCTCCCCGACTTGTTCCCAGTGATCCTACGTCCCAACCACCCGGATCCCCTCTGGATACTTGAGTTAGAAACCCTAACTCAAGATTTCCACTATGAAATACTTGTGAAAACCCTCCACAGGTCAAATCATACAAAATGTAATTTGTGACTCCCACAACCCGGGATCACAACCACACTCTCACAACCGAGAGTGAAACTTACAATTCAAATATGAAATGAAATAAGAAAACTTCTTACCGAACAAAATACATATGCCTTGAGTATTGCTTACGAATTAGGGCAAGGATGATTTTGGGGAAGAAGTGGCACCAAACCCTAGCTCCAAGATGTAGATCAGCGATGGAGAGCTTTGGGGAAGTTGGTGACCTAGAATCAAGCACTTGGCTTGGAAGGCTTCACACTCAATGAATCTCTCTTTGGAAGTAAGAGTTAGAAGAGATTATTGAATGGAAAGAATGAGCTTTGAATGATCTTGGAATGAATTCTCTTGATCTCTAAACTTGCAATAATATCAGCCTTGGCAGCAATGAATGCAGCCCATCAAGTATATATAGGATAGAGGAGAGAGAGAAAGAAATTCGAGTCATTAAATGCTCCAACGGCCCTTTTCTGAACCCAACTAGTCGGTCAAAGAACAACCATCGACCGACTAGTTCATCAACTAGTCGGTCGGTCAATTAACTTAAACCGACTAATGGATGAACTGAGAAAAGATCAAAGTACAGATATAAGGAACTAGTCGGTCCAAGAAGAGTAGCTGACCGACTAGTTTCACAACTAGTCGGTCGGTTACACAACGTAGACCGACTAACAGATAAAACTGAAGTCTGAGCCAAAATAGACTTAGTCGGTCCAAGAGCAAATGTTAACCGACTAATTCACCAACTAGTCGGTCACCAAATGAACATAGACCGACTAACAATAAACAGTAAGTTAGGTGAAAAATTGGTATGTACAGTAAACTAAACTAGTCTGTCTAAGAAGAAAAGTTGACCGACTAGTTCATCAACTAGTCGGTCGATCAATGAACACAGACCGACTAATGATAAACAGTAGCATAGGCTCAAATGTGCATGTACAGGGAAAGCTCAACTAGTCGGTCACAGAAGCATCACTGACCGACTAGTTCACAAACTAGTCGGTCGGTGAGTCAACTTAGACCGACTAACTGTAAACAGTAAAGAGCTTGGAAATGACTGAGAAGAACTAGTCGGTCCAAGAAGCTTTGCCGACCGACTAGATCACCATCTAGTCGGTCAGTTCTTCTTCTTGAACCAACTAACATGCACAAGAAGTCGTGAATCGAAGCGCGATGCTTCGGGAAGGATTGTATGGACTTCTACTAAGATCCTAGAGCTAAGATAAGAGCGTTATGAAGAATTAAATCGTAAGACCTACTCAAGGCTTAACATTCTACGAAAGAAGCTTAAAGACTATAAATAAAACTTGACGATACCGTCTTCAATAGCTTCAATCGAATCTTTATGACTTCTAAATTGGTCCATAGGCTTCAACGAAGCTTTAGGCATACGATCACGTGCTTTGAGAAGTCTTGAGACGTCGTAACTGATATTCAGTGAATTTGACGACGATCTCCATAACTGCGCTCACAAAGTGTTAGTACACGTTATATTTATGTTTGTTCATCATCCAAAACCAAATCCGGGGAGTCCAATATCCAACAGTTGCCCCTCGACTTACGACCGATGAAAGATTGGGTCGGCCAGCTGGGGGAGTCATCCCCAGCCTTATGACTGATTCGTTTGTTCGGTTGCGAGGAGAGTTGTCCCCCCGACTTACGGCCGACGAAAGATTGGGTCGGCTACCTGGGGGAGTCGCCCCCAGCCTTACGACTGATCTGTTCGTTCGGTTGCAAGGGAAGTTGCCCCCCGACTTACGGCCAATGAATGGGTGAAGATCTTGTGAATACTTTCGAAGATTCCATGGTGGCGCTCTGCAACTACTTTGTCCGGCTCAGGGGGATGCGGGAGAAGTTCGACAGTCCGATCTGGACTATTCGTATAGCAGTAGCTTCGGCGGCCCTTCAGAAGGGTTGCTCGGAAATCCGAACGGAGTCCGGACGAGCAGCTCGGCCGGATTGGTTGGTGGGGCTGACGGCTCGGCAAGCGGGGGCCAAGCAGCACGGTCGGAGGAGCCGTATGGTTGCTCGAACTCGGACGACTGTGGTTTGGTCAGATCGGTTCGGCCATGGTCAGAGGGGGAAGCTCGATTCTTGGTCGACGAGCTTTGAATGGAAATCAATGAATGAGGTGCAGGGTTGGAGAGCTGCAATCAGAATTCGGCGACCCTCGTGTCTTGGTCGATGGTCGCTGAGCAATTGGAGAGTTGCAATCGGAAGTCGACGACCCTCGTGTCTTGGTCGATGGTCGCTGAGCAGAAGTCGACGAGCCTGTCGCTCCCATCCCATTTGGTGTTGAGGCTGATGGATCTTGGTCGGATGAGTTCTGACGAAATTTGCACGACCCGGGGTGTGGATGGAAGTCAACCGCACCGAGGTTGATGTCACCGATGCAGGCAGAGCTCATATCGAGATTGGCAAGCCAATGAAGCATCGTTTCGACTTGGGGGGTCTCTGATCGAGAGTGGCGAGCTCCACGAGCCATAAGGGATGTCGATTCGACCCCATGGGCCTCCGATCGAGAGAGGCGAGCTTGGCAAAGCCTGGGTGAAGGTCGTCAGTGTTCGTACGATGCTGAGGGAGCTTGATGAAGCCCGAACAAGGGTCATCGGTGTTCGTACGGTGCTGAGGGAGCTCGACAAGTAGGAGCCACGATCTTGGTCGGTGAGCTCGTAATCTGGACTGTGATGAGCCAAATTGCATCATTGAAGAAGACGGGCTCTAGGGCAGTTCGGCGAGCTCGGATCTTCCTCTAGGAGCCTCGATCGACGATGAGTGAGATTCGATAGGGGGTTGCGAGTTCCAATGAGGTTGGGTAGCTCTGACCGATGCCTTGGAGCCATGAACAACCCACGACGAGATGCGACAAGTCGAGCTCGATGTCTAGGAGCTCTCTTCAACTCACGGTGGGATGCGATGAGTCTAAGGCTGATCCGATCGACCCTCGGCAAGATGCGATGAGTCGAGCTCGATGCCCAGGAGCTCTCATCGAATGATGTCTCCTTCTTAGTCGAAGAAGGCACAGATGAGGCTTAGACATTGGAGTTCACATGCGGCAAGGGGATTCCATTCGAGTTTGGATCTGCTCCGGTGAATGGTCAACCGGGCGATATCTGCTCCGATGAATGGTCGATCGGGCGATTTCTGGTTCGATAGCCACTTGGACGGATGATCTCGCTTGGATTTGAGATGATCAGAGCACCGAAGATTCCATCGTGGCTCGGAAGCTTGGATTTGGGTCGAATTCTTCGAGCGGTCAGGAGCGATCATCGCCATCTTTGTTCGTGGTTTCCCGAGTTCCTCGTCACCGAGAAGTAGAGAGATCTTGATTGCTGGCGATAACGATCAAGGCGTTGAGCTAGGGCAGTGACGCCGAACTGATCGGCAAGCAAGGTGATCTTGCTGCAGCTCATTTGGATCGGTAGTTTGATCCTCAGATGCTCGACAAATTGCGCAGTACAGGCCATTTCCTCTTTATTGTCGGGACCCTCGAGGAAGAGAGGGGTAACAGGGTACCAAACTCTGCGGCCAGCACTTGCGAGCTGACGCCGGGCCCTTCGTCGATGAGAACACCGACCGAGCTTGGGGTGCTGCGCCAGACTCAGGGAGAGCGACGGGGGAGATCAGCAAGGCTTGATGTGGACTTGAGAGGAAGATTGAGCTGAAATGGGTTGATGAAGTGTAACGAATGGTTTTTGTCTATGTATTGTCTATTATATATAAATATATATATTATGATTGTTCTCTTCCTTGTGTGTTTTCCCCTGTTGGACGTTTTCTTTCAGTTCTTTCCAATCTTCTACCTTCCGTTGCATATCATGATGGGCTTGGAGTAAGTATTTTTACGATGAGCTTCATAGCATCCATATCTTAGAGCTAGAGTGATCTTAGAAGCCATATGAATCTTTTTCGAAGCTTTGCGCTTCATTTCGGGACTTTTCGTGCACCTTAGTTGGTTCAAGAAGGAGAACCAACCGACTAGATTGCAATCTAGTCGGTCGGCAACTCTTCAGGAACCGACTAGTTCATCTTGATTATTTCAGCTGAGTTACTGTTTACACTTAGTCGGTCTAAGCACATCCTTCAATCGACTAGTTCCCAAACTAGTCGGTTAGAACTTCTTCTCTGACCGACTAATTCTGATATCTTTCTGACAGCCGAGTTACTGTTTACCGTTAGTCGGTCAAAGAACGACTATCGACCGACTAGTTGAGAAACTAGTCGGTTAGAGTTTCTTCTCAGACCGACTAACTCTCAGTACTTATTGTCTATCATATTCAACCCTTAGTCGGTCAATGAATATTCACTGACCGACTAGTTCCCAAACTAGTCGGTTGAGGAGCCTTCACAGACCGACTAAATCTGTCTACCCTGTGTTGACCATATTCACTGTTTGCCTTTTAGTCGGTCTCAGTTGGACGACCGACCGACTAGTTCCCAAACTAGTTGGTCGACCACTCTTCACTGACCGACTAGTTGTCCCAGAAACCCTAGGTTAAGTTGTAGCCGCCGCTTTTTATTTCTAATTAAACCCTATACGTTTTCATTTTCTTCCCTCACTTTTCTTAGCCAACCTTCTTCCCCAATCATCCTCTATCCTCCTCTTGCCTTTCTTCATCCTCCCGTGCTCTCTCTCACCCTCCATTGCGCCGGCAACCACCCCGCAAGCCGCCGGCCGACCCTAAAACCCCCAAATTCTCTTTTCTCCAGTTTTTCCCCTACAATCTCCATTCTCCAGATCCGTTACATCTCAGCCGCCAGGAGATCTCTTCAACCGTAGTTTTTCCGGGATCGCTTCTTCCGTTGCCGTGCTAGATCAGATTTGGCGACGGCAATCCGGATACGTCGAGATCCTCTCCTACCTGTAGATTCATAGGCGTCTTTGATCGTCGTTCTTCTGCTTCATATTCGCGAACCCATTTCCCCGTAGAGTAGCGATTTTGAGACGAACTCTCGTCGGCCGTCATCACCGGAACCAGGCAAGTGAAACTTGCCAACCTTGTTTTAGGCCATGCTTTAGGCCATTTCCTTGCTCTTAGCGTAAAAGAGACTAGACCGTGAAATGATAGTGGTCTAGGCGCAATTTCAAGTCCTAGCTTGACAACGAAGCTAGAACTGCCTTTTTTCATGTCGTATCATGCATATGCCTGTCACGTTTAATTTCCCTAACGGTACGCATTTTTATTTGAATATCTGCCATGCATTTGCATTCTTTACATGCCATCTGATTCGCATATTGCATCGTAGCACACGCTACAAAATACTTGTACAATCCGTGTTTCCGTGTTTCTGGCTAGGCACCTGCTATGCGGGCATAACCCTACGCCATACTTGTTAAAAACACTTCCTGGCTCGTGTTCCAGAAGCGAGCATTTCGTGTTTGGGGGTAAGGCCATGGCTCGATACACGTGGAGGGGTAGGGATAAACGGTCACTTGAGCGTAAGAGTTGGCCCGTACAGCCTCTCTAGCCAAAGGGCGGAATCTCTGTGCATGACGTGCTTACTATACTTGTACGTGTCCTTGTGAATGTTCCTTACAAAACTTGACATCCATGCCATGCCATGCTTGTACCTTACTTTACCGTACTTTACTTGTTGCACTCTTACTTTAACTGCCATGTCATTGCATCATGCTAGAATTGCTAGGTTGTTTACCTGTACTTTCAGTTTACTTGCACAAGTCTCTTGTAGACTTGTTGACATGTGCCCCTTGCTCTTTTGGGTGTCACATGTTAGACCCTGAGCCAGAGACCGTAGCTGAGTACGTGGTTGTCGCTAACGCTGAGCCTGAGTCCATGTCTGCCCAGGAGGAGTTTTGCGGACACTGGTGACCTTTCTGAGTGACCTTGATGTTTTCCCTTTTGTTTTAGGATTTCTGTTAGTTGTTGGTGCATATCACCTTCCTTTGTACTTTGTACTTTTGTTGGCCATGCTGGGGCCCTTGGATTCTTTTCTTTTTAAGCCTGGTGGCTTTTTATGTGATGTTGGAACTTATTTATGGATATTCTGAGAATTGCTTCTGTCTCATTTCCCTTCATTATTATCTTTGTTTCGTATCGCATTGCAAGGACCTGCCATTTAAATTTAATTGACGCTTATCGGACTTGCAGCTTTGCAGCTTCAAGTCTGAGCGGACCTACTCACATCTCGCTTCCATATTTTTGGGAAGCGGGGCGTGACAGGTTTTGTTGGTGGCCCATGCAGGTCCGTCTTGCAACTGCGAATTATCGGAACAACAATAATAACTATGGAATGTCCATTAAATAAATTGCAATGTTCGAGTCATAAGCCTAGTCTAGTCGTTTTCCTATGTCACTAGGTGGTAAGAAGACTTAGTTAGACGTCTGTGCTTGCTAGTTAGAGGCCCCTGATTGTTAGTTAGACTCCATGCTAGGAATTGATTTCATCGTCTTAGGAGTTACCTTAGTGGTTCTTGTCTAACTTTGACCATATTAGACTTCTAGAATTTCTTAGTCGTTCGCTTGGGTTCATCGATTTCGGGCCAAGCCGAACGCAGTTCATTAAGGTCTAGTTCCTTAGAAAGCCTTAGCGCCAAGTTTCCTGAACTTTAGTTGGTCGACCGTAGGAGTTTCCCGTAGATTTCCTGGGTCGTATCCTAGGCGTATGAATGTTTTGATCATCCGACCATTTTCCTTGCCTCGATTCGCGAGATCGCCTCATGACGATCGTCGTCAATTTCGAATCTCTCCGTTACAAATCTTGAATCTTTTGAAAGTATTTTCGATTTTCTCTTTCTCTAAATTCGTTCAAAAATTTTAATATGTAAATATTTAGACTTCATACTCCTTCGTTGATTTAAATTTTTTTTAAAACTTTTGTCGAAATTTTGAATACTAGCTTATGGTATTTTTCCAGCCTATACTTTTCGTACCTATGAAAATACATTGTCCCTTCATACATTAATTTTATTCTAAACCGCACCTTTATTTTGTCCAATTCGATTTACAATTTTCTTTTCTTATTTATGACATTCGAATGACACATCGCCTTACTTTTAATATACTTTTCAAGTCACATGGGACTTCAGCTTTCAGCAAGTCGATTTTATGCTCATCGTTTTCCCTATTTTAGATTTTTGTAAAATTACTATTTCATAACCTTTTCCTGATCTAGACCTTCCATAATTTGGTTTTAAAGCTTATTACCAATTTTGATAATTCTACTACTAAGTTATTATTATCTTTCTGTTCACCGTACATACTTTTAGAATAATCTCTAAACTAAGTTGAATTTCAATTATTTTTATATATCCGTACGAGGCTTGTTGTGCTCGTATGTTAAGGACCTTGTGTGAATCAGTTCTTTTTGGCAAATCATGGTAGTATCAAATATTGATTATTTTAAATTTTTCCCTGGCTTAAAGACTTTGAAAGCATTTAACATGAGTTTAAATTCTTCAGTTAAGTTAATTTCATTTCAAAACTTTTGCCAACATTATATTAAATCACTGCCGTATAATATTCTCTAAACTACGTCCTTAATGTTCGTGTGAATGATTTACTTCCTTTTTATAATGATTTTCGATGAGTCAATAAATAATTTTCTCTTATTATGTATATTCGACTCAAACTTATTTCGAACAACTTGTTTTATTGATCCCCAAATATTTTTATACAGACGAGGACTCCAACTTTTGAAGTACAGCAGTTTTCAAATTCCACGTATTTTAGCTTATGTTATTTACACTATTTCCTTTATCTCTACATCTCTCTTTCCTCTAACCTATGACAGTATCTCTACATCTCCCTTTCCTCTACCTAAGCATTCACAAGTGAATCGATGTTTCACCTAACCAAGCTGTCTCCTTGTATTCGTCCTATCTGAACTCGTGCTTATCGATCCTTCCCTCGTCACGCTTTCGACCTCGATCTCCCTCTATTGCTTAGGCTTTAGTGCTCGTCAATGACTGTGTCAACTCTATTTTGTTAGTAGCCCTTGGACCTTTGTGATGTTGCCATGGTGCATGTACCTAAGTTGTGTATGTGGGCTTGAATGAGTGTACTCCTCTATAGTATATTAATGTTGCCTATTGTGTGTTATATACATACTCTGAGATATTCATGACGTTATGAAGTTGTTTGTGTGTTGGTATTTATAGATATGTGTGAGGATAGCTATACCACTTTAGGGGCGTCTGTGTATATAAGGAACAGTGTTGGAATATCTAATGAAGTGTATGTAGTTGGAGATACTTTTAATGGTTGAAATAATATGATGGTAAAGTTATGTGTATGTTAGGTGTAATGATAATAGGTGTATGTATGTTAAGTGGGTAGGCCTATTATATGACCTATGTGTTAGTACGTGTGAGTGTGTGCTCATACGTAGATACGTATTGTGCTTGGACGTAAGTAGTTATGTATTTGCTGCATGAGTATATATGTGTTATACATATAGGTAGTAGGATGTGGTGTGAATATATGTCCTACATGTGTGTGACTATACGGTGAATGAATGCATTAGGGAGGGTATTATAATTATACGTGTGCTGATGTCTGTAATATTATTATGGTATATAAAGTGATTGAACTATGTGGGTGTTACCTGACTAAATATTAAGTGTGAATGACATATAATATGTATATGGTTATATTGGTAGATGTGTATACATTGGAGTGGTATTGGTATAAGTGTAAATACCGTGTTACGTATATAGAGTATTCTGATATGAGTTTCGAGTCTCACTCAAGCTTGAGTGGGTATACTCTAAGTATATTGTTATGTATGTCTGTAGTTGCATATAGCAATGTTTGATGTATGTATAGTGATAGGAGTGTTTGTGCCTGGTTGTGCTACGCACATGACTGTGGGTCGTTATACCAGAATATAGTTATGGGTGTTGGTCGTGTGGTATAGTTATTTACTAAGGACTTGTCGGTGTGAACATATGTGTGCTAGCTAAACTAAGTGTGTAGATGTACTGAGTTTATAATGGTACGATTGGTATACGTGAATGAAATGTTAGCGTGTGTGGGGTGCACCATGCACGGGTCAGTATGTGCCTAGTTATAAGTTTTGGTGACTATGGTATGTGTGGCGTATCGTGAATATAGTTATAGGACCATATGTAATGTGAACGTATGGTGAAATAATTGCATGCATTTGAATGACTATATAAGTGTGAAATTATAGTAGTGGTGAATGTGTATTAGATATAGTGAAACTTGATTTAAAAATGGTATGGTGTGACTACATGTGTTATGATGTTTGGTATCGGATGAATATTAGGGAGTGGCATACCCATGGTTGTTTTGTGCATAGGTAGTTACCTATACGTAGAACAATGATTGTATTTGCTAGAGTGAGACTATTCTTAAGTGAGTATCTGAACTATTGTTTTGTGCTAGGTAAGTAGTAGTTATATAAGGGATGTATGCATATATATATATACTAGTCATAACCCGTGCCCGCGGGCACGGTTCATTTAAGATTTCCCTCGTAAAATCTTTGTTTCCCGAAAAATTATTTTCACAGCCAAAATTTAACAGAACAATAAATTAGCGTAAAAATATTTAGCAGCACGGGCGCCTTCGGCGCGGAACAACAAATTAGGCGCAGGCGCCTTCGGCGCGGAACAACATGCGCCTTCGGCGCAGAAAAACAAATTCGGCGCAGGCGCCTTCGACGCGGAACAACAAATTATGCGCCTGCGCCTTTGGCGCGGAACAACAAATTAGCGTAAAAAAATTTAGCGTTCGGCGCGGTTCATTAAGATTTTCCCCTGCAAAATCTTTGTTCCCCCAAAATTATTTCTACAGCCAAAATTTAAAAGAACAACAAATTAGCGTAAACTTATTTAGCTGCATGAGTGCATTCGCCGCGGGTGCCTTCGATTTGGAACAAAAATTCGGCGCGGGCACCTTCGACGCGGAACAACAAATTAGCGTAGTACAACAAATTCTGCGCGAAACAACAAATTAGCGTAAAAAAATTTAGCGGGCGCCTTCGACACCTAGTAGGACAAACATCAAATCGCAACCCTAGGCCACCACTCTTTTGTCCTAGTAGGACAAACATCACATCACCCATCCTCATCTGTATAATAGTTCTTGTTCTTGCTATTTTTATTGCTCTTGTTATTTTTTACTTCGTATTTATTCATACCAAAAAGGGTCGGCAGGGTGCCGTGGTCTCCAGAGCAGTGTAAACAAAGTTGTGCCAGCTATACGCCAACCCAATAACTAACTTGTCCCGACTCACTTGTGTTGCCCATTGCATATGCATGGGTGCGAATCAAATGGCCGATGTCCCACTTGCAATTAATGCTTGATTTACACCATAATGAGATTCCCCTCTCAATGTGACACATTTCCTTGCGTTGCCCATTTTCATGTCGTCTTTTCATCTATAAAGGAGAGATGGTGCAGTTTTCAAAAGTTTTGGTTTTCCCAACAAATTTCCCCCCAAACGTTATGATTCCATCCCCAACAATCTTGACCATTGGATGCAAAGGATGTGGATGCATCTTGATCATTGTTGATGACTGGGACTTGTCCCAGTCAGCCCTAAGATTCAAAACAGTTAATATAGTGTGCCGCCTATGAGATGGCAACCTATTTGGTAAGAAATTACTTCTTTAATTTCCTCTCGCATGCTTATTTTGCTAAATGAGTTGCTAGCTTGTATACATTATTTCTTAATTATGAATAAAATGGGGATTATAGAGGAATATTTTATGGGTTTGTTATTCAAATTTGTGTTGGGTTTGCAGTGTTGTGTCATGTATTGTCTAGAGATGCATGTGTGTATGGATTAATAAGTTATTGTTATGTTGGAAAAGTACTGCATTTTTTGAAATTAAACAGGATAAGCTTCATGTTTCAGAAGCGGGGTTTTTCTTTCCAACATTAATTGTTGTGGAGAGGTTAGGTGCGGAATTAGACGGAGAGCAAGAACATGCAAGAACATGATATTAATTCATACATACATAAATGCACTAAATTGTGTTATTTAATAACTCATTTCATGGGCTTATTTAATAAGGTGCTGTGCATTTTTGATTTCCCACACTCCAAAGGAAGTAGATGCATCCTGATTGTTGTTGATGACTGGAACTTATCCTAGTCAGCCCTAGGATTCAAAGACAACAAATTAGCGGCAACACTGACACTGTGTTTGCTGCCCCGGTACCTATGCAACAAACCATCATACTCTAGTTATCGACTATGTATCTCCGAATGTTATTGAAATTTTTTGTTTATATGGTTTGAATGAGGAGTTGCTTTGTTCTGGGGGATAGCTGCTGATGGGTCTGATGTGATCTTTGATCATGTGAATGTGATGAAGAGCAGCTGCGGCAAGTCATTTGCCCCTTTCCCAAATGGTAAGAACTGTTGCTCTTTAGGCTTGAGTTGTCAAGTGTTTATTGAATCACGTGACGTTAAATACTAAGAAGTGCGTAACAATAACATGGAAATATTATGGTAGAAGAGTTGTGTTTGGATCCAAATGTGCAGACTGCATGTTCCACATCAAGGGATGGCTGAGGAGCTTTGAGCAGCCGTTGAAGAAGATGAAGATGATACCGAGGGTGGATAGCGATGTCACCATGTACGGTGCCTTCTTTCGAGTCGACAGTTATGCCAAGATCAGCACAATGCCTCGCGTCGAAATCTCGATGGATTGGACGTGGGATGACTCGCATTAGTTGATTTATTTCAGCCTGGCCCCCACGTCACGAAACGGGCCCCGCTCTTTTCCAGCCCGGCCCCCACGGCCTCAGCCTGCGCCTCCGACAGAACGGCCTGGCTCTCGAAGCAGACGTAGGCCACCGACCCTTCATCCTGCCCGTCGAGCCACGCCAGCAGGCCTCCGGCCGGGACCGAGCTTGGCACACCCCTCTCGTCCGACGATCTGGCGCCGCAGAGGCTCAAGGGCCCCACCGCCCACACCCTGGAGTGTCCCAAACCCCTGTTCATGTGATCCAAGTACGCCCCTTCCAAATCCTCGAACGTGTTGAACACAAATCCCCAGCTTCGACTGTTCACCAGAAACCCCTCCCTCACGAATTTCGACAGTGGGTCTCCCTCCACATAACTCCTGTACATCGGGGACATCTCGTTCCACTCATAAACAGGGGAGTTGGGCAGAGATTCAAATTTTACAGTGCAGGTCTCCGCATCTGCTGCATGATCGTCGGGCCTCGGCATCTCCCGCTAGAGATGGTTGGATATGGCCAGCACCACCGCGCCCGAGGGGCAGAATGTGATCCTGGGGACGTTGAGGTCCTGGGCGAGCTTGTGTGTCCAACCGAGGAAGAAGTCGGAGACGATTGCAAGGGGCGGGTTAGAGATGGATTTGGCCCAGTCGAAGATGGGGTCCGGCGAACTCGACGGTGAGGTCTGCTCAATTACTGTTGGGGGGATGGAGGGAGGGTTTTGTGGGGAGAGCCAGAGCGTGAGATGAGATTTTTTGCAACCCAATACAATTTTTGCAGTAAAATAAGAAGAGGGATGACGAAGCCCAATACAATTTTTGCAGTTAAGTTTTTTGAAACTCTCAGCAATCAAAGAACGCCCCTTGCACTTCCCCAAAAGCAGCCGGTTGCTATCCCAATTCAAATTGCAGGTCACGAAAAGAAATGGGACCCATAAAGACTCAAAAATACAAACCCTTCATCTCTAAGTTTAATCCCAACCGTTCATCATCCAAGATTAAATACTGGCCGTCTTTTATCAACCAGTTTGTCCCAGTCAGCTTGTCCCAGTCAGCCCTAGGATTCAAAAATCGCTGTCAAATGTATAATAGATATATATATATATATATATTTATGATTGAAATATGTGCATGAATAAGTACATGTTGGTAGTGTTAAAGTTTGACGACCTAGTGCATATATAAGCACTTGTGATGACTATACCTAGTTTAAATTATAACGTGCTATGATTGGGGTAGTTACTGGAGCGACTAGGTATGTTGGAAAGTCCGATGACGGACTTTATTTTAAGGTGGGTAGGATGTAACGACTGGTTTTTGTCTATGTATTGTCTATTATATATATATTATGATTGTTCTCTTCCTTGTGTGTTTTCCCCTGTTGGACGTTTTCTTTCAGTTCTTTCCGATCTTCTACCTTTCGTTGCATATCATGATGGGCTTGGAGTAAGTATTTTTACGATGAGCTTCATAGCGTCCATATCTTAGAGCTAGAGTGATCTTAGAAGCCATAGGAATCTTTTCCGAAGCTTGGCGCTTCATTTCGGGACTTTTCGTGCACCTTAGTTGGTTCAAAAAGGAGAACCAACCGACTAGATTGCAATCTAGTCGGTCGGCAACTCTTCAGGAACCAACTAGTTCATCTTGATTATTTCAGCTGAGTTACTGTTTACACTTAGTCGGTCTAAGCACATCCTTCGACCGACTAGTTCCAAACTAGTCGGTTAGAACTTCTTCTCTGACCGACTAATTCTAATATCTTTCTGACAACCGAGTTACTGTTTACCGTTAGTCGGTCAAAGAACGACTATCGACCGACTAGTTGAGAAACTAGTCGGTTAGAGTTTCTTTTCAGACCGACTAACTCTCAGTACTTATTGTCTATCATATTCAACCCTTAGTCGGTCAATGAATATTCACCGACCGACTAGTTCCCAAACTAGTCGGTTGACGAGCCTGCACAGACCGACTAAATCTGTCTACCCTGTGTTGACCATATTCACTGTTTGCCTTTTAGTCGGTCTCAGTTGGACGACCGACCGACTAGTTCCCAAACTAGTCGGTCGACCACTCTTCACTGACCGACTAGTTGTCCCAGAAACCCTAGGTTAAGTTGTAGCCGCCGCTTTTTATTTCTAATTAAACCATATACGTTTTCATTTTCTTCCCTCGCTTTTCTTAGCCAACCTTCTTCCCCAATCATCCCCTATCCTCCTCTTGCCTTTCTTCATCATCCCGTGCTCTCTCTCACCATCCATTGCGCCGGCAACCACCCCGCAAGCCGCCGGCCGACCCTAAAACTCCCAAATTCTCTTTTCTCCAGTTTTTCCCCTACAATCTCCATTCTCCAGATCCGTTACATCTTAGCCGCCAGGAGATCTCTTCAACCGTAGTTTTCCCAGGATCGCTTCTTCCGTTGCCGTGCTAGATCAGATTTGGCGACGGCAATCCGGATACGTCGAGATCCTCTCCTACCTGTAGATTCGTAGGCGTCTTTGATTGTCGTTCTTCCGCTTCATATACGCAACCCATTTCCCCGTGGAATAGCGATTTTGAGACGAACTCTCGTCGGCCGTCATCACCGGAACCAGGCAAGTGAAACTTGCCAACCTTGTTTTAGGCCATGCTTTAGGCCATTTCCTTGCTCTTAGCATAAAAGAGACTAGACCGTGAAATGATATCGGTTTAGGCGCAATTTCAAGTCCTAGCTTGACAACAAAGCTAGAACTGCCTTTTGTCATGTCGTATCATGCATATGCCTGTCACGTTTAATTTCCCTAACGGTACGCATTTTTATTTGAATATCTGCCATGCATTTGCATTCTTTACATGTCATCTGATTCGCATGTTGCATCGTAGCACACGCTACAAAATACTTGTACAATCTGTGTTTCCGTGTTTCCAGCTAGGTACCTGCTATGCGGGCATAACCCTACGTCATACTTGTTAAAAACACTTCCTGGCTCGTGTTCCAGAAGCGAGCATTCCGTGTTCGGGGGTAAGGCACTGGCTCGATACACGTGGTGGGGTAGGGATAAACGGTCACTTGAGCGTAAGAGTTGGCCCGTACAGCCTCTCTAGCCAAAGGGCGGAATCTCTGTGCACGACGTGCTTACTATACTTGTACTTGTCCTTGTGAATGTTCCTTGCAAAACTTGACATCCATGCCATGCCATGCTTGTACCTTACGTTACCTTACTTTACTTGTTGCACTCTTACTTTAATTGCCATGTCATTGCATCATGCTAGAATTGCTAGGTTGTTTACCTGTACTTTCAGTTTCCTTGCACAAGTCTCTTGTAGACTTGCTGACATGTGCCCCTTGCTCTTTTGGGTGTCACATGTTAGACCCTGAGCCAGAGACCATAGCTGAGTACGTGGTTGTCGCTGACGCTGAGCCTGAGTCCATGTCTGCCCAGGAGGAGTTTTGCGGACACCGGTGACCTTTCTGAGTGACCTTGCTGTTTTCCCTTTTGTTTTAGGATTTCTGTTAGTTATTGGTGCGTAGCACCTTCCTTTGTACTTTGTACTTTTGTTGGCCATGCTGGGGCCCTTAGATTCTTTTCTTTTTAAGCCTGATGGCTTTTTATGTGATGTTGGAACTTATTTATGGATATTCTGAGAATTGCTTCTGTCTCATTTCCCTTCATTATTATCTTTGTTTCGTATCGCATTGCAAGGACCTGCCATTTAAAGTTAATTGGCGCTTATCGGACTTGCAGCTTTGCAGCTTCAAGTCTGAGCAGACCTACTCACGTCTCGCCTCCATATTTTTGGGAAGTGGGGCATGACATGAAGAATCTTCGTTGTTTCTTCTGATCAGTCTACTTTGTCGAGATCCAATCACCGTCTAACCACGTTCGCTTGGCGAGGCCTCCGATCCCCATCTCTTCGGCCAAAGACGTCGTCGGGGTCTCCTCTGATGGGGGAGCCGTTGTCGGCATCGGCAACGAAGAACTTCGGTTCGAGGGCATGGTGACCGGAGGGATGAGGCCGTAGCAGCCGCCACTTCGACGTCGTGGAAGATCACTGATGATGACTCTGACGGGGCAAAAGCTTATGGTTCTCATCCCCAATCGTTGGGATCTGGTCGATGAGTCGAAGAATCGATGTTCGAACCCGGGGGCGTTCGGATATCGCCTTGACATGGGGTTCGCAGAGCTTAATGTCGAACAACAAGAAAGTTAGAAGGGTTGAAGGAGTCCCTGCTGATTGGAGGATCCGCCGTTGACCCACATGGAGGTCGAAGACGCCAGAGGAGCCCTCGCTGATCAGAGGATCCGCCATCGACCCACATGGAGGTCGGAGGAGCCGGATCTGGTAGTGCTTCCTAACGGCGATTGTGGTAGCCCTCTTTGGCAGCTTCCAGACTCGATCTGGTGATGTCACCGAAGAAAGGGAGCTGATCGTCTTTGAATTCCCGTTGTCGTCAGCCGAACTAGGGCAATTTGATGGCTTTGTCTGGATGGCATTGAGCCGTCCATTTTGGCCTTCGTTGAAGGGGTCATCAATGAGTGATCGTCCGACGAGATGGCCCCAAAGCACATGCTTGCTGAATTCTTCATCTAGGTAGCATCACAAAGGATTTGGTGGGCGTTGATCGCCCAGACCCCACTGAAGGCCATCATCGATTGGGCGACGATGGATTTGTCGAGAGTTCCTCACATTTTGATCAACCTGTGGAAGTCCGTTATGCCGAGCTGTAGGCCTGCTCACTTTAGTAAACATAAAGTGAAAGAGAGGCCGATTAAATACATACGTATTTTTTGATGAAATGTTAGCTCAATCAAATATAATAATCCATCTTAAAAATAGAGAAAGAGATGGTAGAACGAGCCATCGTTACGTGTTTATTGACGTAGGTGTTGACCCGTTTCCACAGATGGCGCCAGATGTTTACTGGTGAATTTTCACCGCAGGATGATAGTCTGGAGGCCCGGATGTCGTGGCTGTAACATGAGACGGAGATGACCCTTGGGGTCGATCGACGGCGAGTTCACTTGAGCAGGAAGGCGTGGATCCGTTCTTTGGTGCGCCAAGGGGTAGCCTCGGCGGGACGACAACCTCCGGGATTGGTTGAAGGCAGAGTCGCTCGGTGAGGGACGCGTGGATCCTCGCGTCGGCTTGCCGAAGGGTAGCATCGGCAGAGGGACGATTTCCTGGTGGTGGAGATAAGCGGTCTCGGGGACGAGGGCGCTCGGCTCCGGCTGGGAAGACGCTGAGGGGTAGCCTCGGCGTCGCTGGATCTCCTGGACCTGAATAGACGATGGAGCTCGTCAGGGGGTCGGACCTTGGTTCCGACCAATTCCCCTCCGATGCCAAAGTCAGATCTGGCCTGATAGATGCTCGGTGGGATTGAGTATGGCTCGCGGAGAGGCAGATACACGAGTCCTCGGGTCGAGCTTTGGAGGAGAAATATTCAAGGTGGAAGAAGGTGTAAAAGTATTAGTATGTGATTCCATTGTTCTAGATCTCAGAGATCAGCCCCTTGTGATGATGCCGCCTCCCTCTTCATATAGGGGAGTCCCCTAGAAATGAGCCATGATGAGACATCATGGTCGTTATTGATGAAGTCGTGCTAATGGGGAATGTTGACCCCAATAATTGACATGCTTTATGGAGAGATGAATGCCATGAAGGCGGAGTGATGGCATTGAAAGTGGCCGCCATAATTGGAGGGTGATGCCATGAAGTAGGGCCCTGATTGGCGAGTTATTGCCATGAAGGCGGTGTTGAGTATTGGACTCCCCGGATTTGGTTTTGGATGATGAGCAAACATAAATATATCATGAACTAACATTTTGTGAGTGCAGTTATGGAGATCGTCGCCAAATTCACGAGAACACTCAAAGCGACATCTTAAGACTTCTCAAAGCTCGTATTCAATGCCTAAAGCTTCGTTGAAGCTTTTGGACCTTTTTGGAAGTCATGAAGATTTGATCGAAGCTTTCGAAGACCGTTCCTTAAGGTTTTATTCATAGTCTTTTAGCTTCGATTTATAGAATGTTAAGCCTTGAGTAATTCTTACTTGTCTATCTTCATATCACTCATATCTTAGAGCTAGGATTATCTTAGAAGCCATTAGAAACTTTCCCGAAGCCTATCGCTTCTTCCCTCGGCTTCTAGTGCATCTTAGTTGGTTCAAGTAAAGTCACCAACCGACTAGATGACGATCTAGTCGGTCGGCAACTCTTCATGAACCGACTAGATGTCCTAACTCATTTCAGCTCAGCCATGACGATCAATTAGTCGGTCAAAGAAGGTTCACCGACCGACTAGATGACGATCTAGTCGGTTAGGAATCCTTCTCAGACCGACTAGTTGAGCTTGCCTCTGTACAGCCTGAGTTACTGTTTACAGTTAGTCGGTCCAAGAACATTCATCGACCGACTAGTTGTGAAACTAGTCGGTCAGCATTTGTTCTTAGACCGACTAGTGTAACTTGTATTCAGCTTCGTGCATTTCTCTCTTAGTCGGTCAAAGAACACTCACCGACCGACTAGTTGGCAAACTAGTCGGTTGGCAAGTCTTCTTAGACCGACTAGTTCATGTTGCCTGGAAATCACTCTTTTGGCTGTCGAGCTGTTAGTCGGTCCATGTTGAATCACCGACCGACTAGTTGATGAACTAGTCGGTCAGTGATCCTTCTTAGACCGACTAGTCTGCTTCAGATTTAGATCCGTTGGAGTTTTGAAAGCGACGTTTCTCTCTCTCTTTTCTCTTGATCCTTTAAATACCTGAAGGGGTTATTTCATAGGATCCAAGGCTGCTATTTCCAGAGTTCTATTGATTCAAAGAGAAGCTTTCAATTCTCATCTTCAAGCTCTCCCATTCTCAAGAATCTCTCCCTCACTCTCATTCCTCAAGAGAGATTCATTGGTTGTGAGCCTTCCAAGCCAAGGGCTTGTTTCTAGGTCATCCATCTCATCCCTAGGCTTCCATTGCTGGTCATCTTCTTGAAGCTAGGGTTTGGTGACTCTTCCTCCATCAAAATCCTCTTTGCCCTAATTTGGTAAGAAATCTCAAGGCATAGGTATTTTGTTGGTAAGCATTTCATTTCAGTTTTATTTGAATTGTATACTCTCGGTTGTGAGAGGTTTTGCATGATCCCGGGTTGTGGGAGTCACGATCATCGATTGTAGGTCGATTGCGCTTGTGAGGTTTTCGCAAGTGTTCATATTGGAAATCTTGAGTTAGGGTTTCTAACTCAAGTATCCGGAAGGGATCCGGGTGGTTGGGACGTAGGATCACCGGGAACAAGTCGGGGAGACTTGGGTGGATCCGAACCCATTAAACCATTGTGTTTGCGTTTGCATTATTTCTTGATTGTAGTTATTCCGCATCGTTGTTTGTTAATTGCACGATAATTAGGAATAACACTCCTTATTATTTAAAAGTACTATTCACCCCCCCTCTAGTACATGTGCAGTGGCTTCCCAGGGCACTACAATTGGTATCATAGCCAAGTTCAAAGCTACACATAGCCAAAGTTCAAAGCTATGACGAACAACGACTACAACGTCTTCAAGAACAGCGATGGAGCTTCTTTAGTTATGGAAGGACTATCCTCAGTCAGGCCTTCACACTTCAACGGTACCAACTATGGGTACTGGAAATGCCGGATGCAAATTTTTCTCCGGAGCGCTTCACTATGGAGAGCCACCATGACAGAGTATGTCGAGCCTTCCGAAGAAGATTTTGCGAAGTGGACTCCCGCGGAGGTCGCCGCGGAAGTAGCCAATGCCAAGGCAATGAATGCCTTGAATTGTGCGTTCGAGCCCAAGGACTTCAACAAGATATGCACATGTAAGAGTGCATATCAAATATGGAACCAACTCCTCATATTGCACGAAGGATCGAGTACGGTAAAAGATTCTAAACTCGTCGTTGCTAATAAAGAATTTGAGTTGTTTCATATGGAGCAGGGCGAAACCATGAAGGAATATTACGCTCGCTTTGTGGATATATCAAACGACTTGGAAGCTCTTAGGAAGGTCTATACCCAAAAGGAGAAAGTCGCGAAGATTATCGACGGTCTTCCATCATGTTGGGAAAAGCGTACCTTCGCCATCGAGGAAGGTAATGACATGAATAAATATACCGTCGTACAACTAATGGGTACCTTGTTGTCTTACGAGGTACGCAAGGATAGTAAGATCCGAATGAAGGAAAAGATGAAAGCGTACTTGAAGCAAGATGAGCCAAAGAAAAAGGGGATTGCCTTCAAGGCCGCTCCATCTACCGATGATGAAGAATCAGAAGACGAATTGGACATGGAATCCATTGCCCGTATGGCAAGGAAGTTCGATCGATTCCTCCGAGAAGGTATATCTTTGAATAAATCTAAAGTTAGTTCGACTAATGCTTCTACTCCCGTGTGTTATAAATGCAACAAGCTAGGACACATCAAACCGGATTGTCATCTCTACAAACACAAGGAGAAGGGGAAAGCATCAAAGTACGACAAGTCGAGAAAGTACAAGAAAGGACTTGTTGGCACATTCACCGACTCCGAAGAGGATTCCTCAAGTGGAGAGTCGGATGATGGAAGAGTGGAGAAAGCAAAACTCTGCTTCATGGCTAATGAGGCAAAAGATCGAAAGTACTCCTTCGATGATATCGAGGATGAAAGCGAGGATGGTAGCGAGAATGAAAGCGGAGAACCTACTATTGATGAAATGAGGTTAGCAAACCAAGAAATTTGGTCTAAATTTACTAAATTAGTAGATAGATATAATAAGACCAAAGATGAACTTGTTAGCCTCCAAACCTCTCCTAAGTCTATCATCACCAACAATGACACCATTGTTGAGACTCTCGCCAATGAGAAAGCAAGTTTGCTTACTCATAATGGCTTGTTGAGAAATGAGGTGAAGTCCCTCAAATCTCAACTTGAGCATGTTCTTGTTGAGGATTCGGATGAACATGTGATAGCGGATTTGACGTCTCAAAACTCAACTTTGAGTATTGAGAATAAGAATCTCAAATCACGTGTTTATGCACTCACATCACAAGTATCCACTTTGGATGCTTCTTTGCATTCTCTCAAAGAGAAGTATGAGTGCACGTTAGGCCGTATCAATGATTTCAATAAAGGTAAGGGCCATTTGGATAATATCCTAAATGACTTACTTCCGGCCAAACACCACATTGGCTTGGGGTATAAGATGGGAGACTCATCCAAATCGCCTACCACCTTTGTTAGGCCGACATCCGATGCCTCGACGAGTGGGAGCAAACACCCCATTGGTAGTCATCCTACCAATAGTGCTTCCACTTCGTACACTCCCCCGATTGGAAAGAAACCCACTTTGGGTAGACCTCCAAAGAGGGGTCATGCATTTTTGTACTCACATACCATGCCACGTAGGAACACACATCCTACTCCACCGGTGCATGCAAATATTAATGATGATTTTTATGCTCCGCACCCACGAGCACGTGCTAACACTCATATGAGACACTCACATGCACGTAATCATGCTCATGCACATCCTAATGCTTATGTTCAAACATCTCATCCACATGTGCATGCCTTCTCTCATAATCATCCTCATGCATACACACCTCATGCTTATCCACGTATGTATGCTACACCACATCATGGATCTCATGCTCATCATAATGCTATTGCTAGATCTCATGCTCCTAGGCCACATGCACCACATAGAAATCAACCTTTTGTGCATGCAACCACTAGGAAGAGGATTCCCAAAATGTACACTATTTGGGGTCCCAAGAACACTAGCGATGATGCTATGAATGTTTATGTGAAATCATATATTAATGATGTTATTTTGAATGATGATTATGTTGGGAAGTCAAGTTCCTCTTGGACTTGGTTTCCGAAGGGTTAGTTCCTTTAACCTTTCAATGCTTGGTACCATGAGCTTATGATCATGTTATGGGTACCAAGGCATATGTTTATAAAATTGATTTTGATCGTATTAATTTATGGGTTACAATAATTTTTATTTCGTATTTCAAATTTGTTGTCTAACCCATTGGATCCAAAAGGATTTTTGGATACCAAAATGAAGTTTTCTAGGTTCAATCCACCGTGGGATACCAACCCTACCAACTCCTCGTTTTGCGAAGACTTTCATTCAAACGAAGTTGATGGTGCTTAGGTAATGCACCAATGTAGGGGGAGCTTAATGTTGTAAGTATGATATTACATTTGGTATCCATGAGGGTTGAATGCATGCTTGGTTAAAATCTATTTCTTTACATTGGTATCATTTTGTTTCTCCTAGCATGATAGAATTGTGAATGCCATAAATGCTTTGAAATTCATATCTATTTTTGGCATGACATGTTTTTAAAAGTTATTATGATGATTTTCGTATTACTTTTATCACCTTGTCACTTCTCATCGCACACTTCACTTAGTTTTGATGTTCTTTTACTTTATGCTCTCATTTTCGATCGATATTGTGTCATTTGATATTCTATGATGTGCACCACTCTTCTGATGGATCATTCCTTTGTGCACATTTTATGTATGTCTCTGATATTGATTTCGTCGCTCGACGATTTATTTTGATTCAATAGCTTTAGTTGTATGAAAACATAGAATTGTTTTCCATGCACTAAAATAGCTATAAATGTTGATATTTGAGAGTAAATTCATTTCTTCAATAAGTGAATTTACATTTGATATTTTGATGATTTAAGTTTTCAATTTTCGACTATGGTCTCATTGACACGCTTTGATTTTATTCGAATTTTATTTTGGTGTCATATGAAACATGGTCGTATTCTTAGACTCCCATGCTTAATGAATTATTTGGCCATGATTTATTGTCATTGGCTTCCTCCCGCTCTTTTTGGATTATGCCAAAGGGGGAGAGATATATAATAATGGCATGTGCTAAATGATAATTTACCATGAATCTAATTTGATATGTTAGATTCAGGGGGAGTTAAGATATAAAAATGGATTACAAATCCTAAATCTCAAATATTGGATTTGAATTTTTACTTTCCTCGTCTGCTTGATGTATGTGCTTATTATTTCATATGGAACTAATGTGTCATCAATGCAGGGGGAGTAAGTATATTCCATTTAGTTCATTATTTTTGATTATTATTTATGTTGGTTTGTCATCACCAAAAAGGGGGAGAATGTTGAGTATTGGACTCCCCGGATTTGGTTTTGGATGATGAGCAAACATAAATATATCATGAACTAACATTTTGTGAGTGCAGTTATGGAGATCGTCGCCAAATTCACGAGAACACTCAAAGCGACATCTTAAGACTTCTCAAAGCTCGTATTCAATGCCTAAAGCTTCGTTGAAGCTTTTGGACCTTTTTGGAAGTCATGAAGATTTGATCGAAGCTTTCGAAGACCGTTCCTTAAGGTTTTATTCATAGTCTTTTAGCTTCGATTTATAGAATGTTAAGCCTTGAGTAATTCTTACTTGTCTATCTTCATATCACTCATATCTTAGAGTTAGGATTATCTTAGAAGCCATTAGAAACTTTCCCGAAGCCTATCGCTTCTTCCCTCGGCTTCTAGTGCATCTTAGTTGGTTCAAGTAGAGTCACCAACCGACTAGATGACGATCTAGTCAGTCGGCAACTCTTCATGAACCGACTAGATGTCCTAACTCATTTCAGCTCAGCCATGAGGATCAATTAGTCGGTCAAAGAAGGTTCACCGACCGACTAGATGACGATCTAGTCGGTTAGGAATCCTTCTCAGACCGACTAGTTGAGCTTGCCTCTGTACAGCCTGAGTTACTGTTTACAGTTAGTCGGTCCAAGAACATTCATCGACCGACTAGTTGTGAAACTAGTCGGTCAGCATTTGTTCTTAGACCGACTAGTGTAACTTATATTCAGCTTCGTGCATTTCTCTCTTAGTCGGTCTAAGAACACTCACCGACCGACTAGTTGGCAAACTAGTCGGTTGGCAAGTCTTCTTAGACCGACTAGTTCATGTTGCCTGGAAATCACTCTTTTGGCTGTCGAGCTGTTAGTCGGTCCATGTTGAATCACCGACCGACTAGTTGATGAACTAGTCGGTCAGTGATCCTTCTTAGACCGACTAGTCTGCTTCAGATTTAGATCCGTTGGAGTTTTGAAAGCGACGTTTCTCTCTCTCTTTTCTCTTGATCCTTTAAATACCTGAAGGGGTTATTTCATAGGATCCAAGGCTGCTATTTCCAGAGTTCTATTGATTCAAAGAGAAGCTTTCAATTCTCATCTTCAAGCTCTCCCATTCTCAAGAATCTCTCCCTCACTCTCATTCCTCAAGAGAGATTCATTGGTTGTGAGCCTTCCAAGCCAAGGGCTTGTTTCTAGGTCATCCATCTCATCCCTAGGCTTCCATTGCTGGTCATCTTCTTGAAGCTAGGGTTTGGTGACTCTTCCTCCATCAAAATCCTCTTTGCCCTAATTTGGTAAGAAATATCAAGGCATAGGTATTTTGTTGGTAAGCATTTCATTTCAGTTTTATTTGAATTGTATACTCTCGGTTGTGAGAGGTTTTGCATGATCCCGGGTTGTGGGAGTCACGATCATCGATTGTAGGTCGATTGCGCTTGTGAGGTTTTCGCAAGTGTTCATATTGGAAATCTTGAGTTAGGGTTTCTAACTCAAGTATCCGGAAGGGATCCGGGTGGTTGGGACGTAGGATCATCGGGAACAAGTCGGGGAAACTTGGGTGGATCCGAACCCATTAAACCATTGTGTTTGCGTTTGCATTATTTCTTGATTGTAGTTATTTCGCATCGTTGTTTGTTAATTGCACGATAATTAGGAATAACACTCCTTATTATTTAAAAGTACTATTCACCCCCCCTCTAGTACATGTGCAGTGGCTTCCCAGGGCACTACAGGCGGTTGCCATGTTTGGCAAGCCATGATGGCTGGAGTGATGGCACTGGGTGGTTGCCATATTTGGCGAATTCTTCCTCGATTTGGGTTCCAATTTCCTTTACTATGGAAGTGGGCAGTCTTTTGGGCCTTCGTCTTGGGTGGAGAAGCGCGACCCATTCGTGAGATCCTTGGGCTTGAGCCCGAGGCCGTAATGGTCTGGTTGACTAGTCGTGGTTGACTTGGCTCATCTGGGCCCGATCAAAATAGTCGTATCACAATCTCATCATGCATAACAAACAAACAGTAATAAAGTGTTACATTGTACCCAGACTAACATCAAACACGCTTGTATATAATCAACAATAACAAAACTAACATCAAACCTAGGAGCGTAAACAAAACCAACTTCATTGTGTCCATTTTCACCGTGGTCCGCTCAAATCACCCCACGAGCGTGGCCAACCGCCCCTCTATCTCTAAAAGCCACCGATCAGAGAACACTGTTGGAGAGGAAGCATTGGTGGGGATTCTTTCAATCTCATCCATCAACTGCAGTATCACATATGTGGACCAGTCCGAGTGTGGTGGATACTTCAATTCGTAGAATTTGCATCTATTCATACGGGATGGACAGCTCCAAAAGCGCCTCCCGGGATTTTTTCGGGTCCAAGATGTCTTCCTGGCAACCCTCAGCCCACAGTATCAAAACTTGCAGTCCTCTTTATCAGCAGCCAACTCACCTCCTGCAGCAACTCTTAGTCTGGATTGAATAGAAGAGTTGGACCCGGTGCTCATTTGAACCTAGCAAGAAATAAAAAATATTAGAATGAATAATGATTTATAGAGATATGATAATTAGATGAAAAATGGTTTAAGAAGCGTACCTACGAACAGTTACAACACCCGTGAAAGATGACATCATCTGGCTTAAATCGGAAGTAAAAGATAAAAGGAAATACCGTAACATAGACAACGCAGAAACCCAAACGAAGCAAAGATAATGCAAGAATCAAGAAGAGACAAGTAAAATATTACTATAGTAAAGCCCTCAAGTAAACATGTTGTTTAGCATTAAGTATGTATTAGGTGGTTGCTCATTATTAATGAACCTTCTCGCCAAATACCATTTTTCCTTCATAACCGAGGGACAAATTGATCTGTATCTGTTCATCATCATAGAGCTGAAACATATGGGCATGACTCCTTAGTTCAGGTTTTTTGGGGCATGGCTCCTTGTTGCTGTTTGTGTTTCTGTGATACATACGCCCTTAGGAAGAAATTTAATTTATCAAGTAAACATGGTGGTCATAGGCAGTTGCTCCATCACATATCACCCCCTCATTCAACCTTCACCCATCTCATAGACTATTACACACAGTACATATCAATTATTTTGCTTTTCATTGTATCTCACTAAAATACATCATTGGGGAGTAATGGAACCATCAAGCCTCGAACCAACTATTTATGCATAACCAATGGACAAAGGGATCAAATAATTATCTTCATCATTGGTTTATAGTAAACCAGAAACAAATCATTGGGCTATAGGTAACCAGCAACAATGAGCCATGCACCCAAAACCTGCACCAAGGAGCTATGCACATATGTTACAAAAAACCACACGCAGCAACAATGAGACATGCCCCTAAAACTGAAACAAGGAGCCATGCACATATGTTTCAAAAAAAACAAAAGCAGCAACATTGAGTCATGCTCCGAAAAATGAAACAAGGAGCCATGCACATATGTTACAAAAAACATAAGCAGCAACATTGAGACATGCACAAGTGTTACAAAAAACCACAAGTAACAACATTGAGACATGCCCCTAATACTGCAACAAGGAACCATCCCCATATGTTTCAAAAAACCCCAAGCAGCAACAATTAGTAATGCCCCATAATCTGAAACAAGGAGCCATGCACACATGTTTCAAAAAAACAAAAGCAGCAACATTGAGCCATGCCCCAAATATCAAACAAGGAGCCATGCACATATGTTACAAAAAAACACAAGCAGCAACATTGAGACATGCCCATATGCTACAAAAAACCACAAGCAGCAACATTGAGACATGCCCCTAAAACTGCAACAAGGAGCCATGCACATATGTTTCAAAAAACCCTAAGCAGCAACAATTAGTAATGCCCCATAATCTGAAACAAGGAGCCATGCACATATGTTTCAAAAAAACAAAAGCAGCAACATTGAGTCATGCCCCAAAAACTGAAACAAGGAGCCATGCACAAATGTTACAAAAAACACAAACAACAACATTGAAACATATCCATATGTTACAAAAAACCACACGCAGCAACATTGAGACATGCCCCTAAAACTGCAACAAGGAGCCATGCCCATATGTTTCAAAAAAACCCCAAGCAGCAACTATTAGTAATGCCCCATAATCTGAAACAAGGAGCCATGCACATATGTTTCAAAAAAAACAACATCAGCAACATTAAGTCATGCCCCATAATCAGAAACAAGGAGCCATGCACGTATGTTTCAAAAAAACACAAGCAGCAACAAGGAGTCATGCCCCTAAAACTGATCCCAATAGATAATTACAATATTCCATCATGCCCATATTCCCAACAACAGAAAATCAGAAATTCATCGAAGCAAATGGGTGAGAAAACCCAAAATTTTGAAACCCTTGCATCACCCTCCAAATCACTACATCATAAAATTAGGTAATCATCGAAGCGATTGGTTGCAAAGTCCCAAAATTTCGAAACCATAGCATCATTCACCCATTCACAACATCAGAAAATCAAATATTCATCACCGCATAGGGGTGCGACACCTCAAAATTTCGAAACCCTTTCAACATGCACCCATTCAGATCATGCGAGCATAGCAATAACCCATGGCAGCAAAGAGAAAACATCAAAATTAAAATTAGGGCTTCAGAAATTATACCAAGGCGCAAGGAATCGTTGAAAAATCAGCTCGAACCTAACCGAGCAGCTAGGGTTCTGCACAGAGCTTCGACGGAGGTGAAATACCCCAAGCTTGGCACACCCTCAGCAAATACGCCCAACCCTGGCACTGAGAAACCCTTTTGAAACCCTAGGCAACCAAGATCAGCCGCTATCCCGCCGGAACTAGGGTTTTCAGCTAGCCGTTGCCTCCCGCGCAATGGAAGAGGGGTGAGAGGAACGAGGAGGGGCCCAAAGGGAGGAATCCCAGCTGCAATCCGCGCAAAATCAGGGGATTTCAAGGTGAGGAAAGTGCGGCGACACGTCGGAGACGAAGTCGTGAGGATTCATAGCAAGTTTTCTCCGCAAAGGAACACACGAGGGGAACGAGTCAACGAGAAAGTGATGAATCGGGTTAGAAGTGACAGCCTACAGTAACAATTTTTAACTTTCTCAGACCTTTTCCCCGTAAAGAAACATGCCCTAATATGAGCTAACTTAATACACGTAGAGAATTGCGGAGCATGGTTCTTTTCTTCCACAAAAAAACGAAACAAATGTGACAAGTCATATCAGACGTTTGTTTGTTTGTTTTTGAAAAGAAAGAAAATATACAGCAATTATCCGTGATGAATTTATTAGAGGCCAATAATATTTCTTGAGGATTGCTCTTTGCACCTCAAATTGAGGTGCAGTGAGGCGACAGTAACTTAAAATGGGAAGAGATTTGAGGAGATAAGACAAGAATTGACATATGAGTTGATTTTTTTCCTACTTTTAGTAAAAGGTCTATTCCCTGCACTATTCCCTGCACCTCAGTGAGCAATTCTCTATTTGGGCCTGTTCTTTTGCTGGAATAGGAAAAATGGAATAGGGGAAAGTTTGTATTCCAAGGAGAGAGAAAATGGAGTTTTGTGTTCTTTTGGGTGGAATAGGGTATGGAAAGTGGGGTTTGGAATAGAAAGTGGGGTCCACATTCTATTCTTGTGTTCTTTTGAGATTGTGAAGTTGGAATGAAAAAGTGGAAAGGTGATGAGTTGGAGGGGAGAGATAGAGATAGATGAGAGAGTGGGGCCCACCATTCCTAAGGATTCCATTGTATTCCAAGCAAAAAGCTTGGAATAGAAAAGTGCTCATCATTACCAAATTGGAATAGCCACGTAGGATTCTATTCCACGCCCAAAAGAACAACCGCTTGGAATACAACATTGGAATAGGGTGAATAGTGCATGAACAGTGTTTCTATTCCCATTCTCACCACTATTCCGCGCAAAAGAACAGGCCCTTTCTTACTGCCGAAATCCCTGGCGACCTCAGTCACCTCAACCCGAAATAAAAGGCTTAAAATTTTTAATTTTTTCTTCATTATTAGAACAATATGTTGGAAACTGGAATTTGATTGGACAGCTTGCCAGCTTGCTCCCACGAATCTCTGTCAAATTTCAAAATCGCCCGCCCAATCTATGGCTTTAGGCGGACGCGAAACAATCCACCATCGATCCATTTCCAGTTACACTCACAAATTTACCCGCCTTTCTCAGTATCACTTCCCCTCCCTCCAAAACCCTAAGCCATACACCCGTTCTCTCCTCAGCGCGAGCTAACAGCCGCCGCGTCAGAAATGTCGGAGACGCCTCCGACGGCGCGGAGCCTCCGGCGATCGACGCGTCAGGCCGATGAGAGGGCGAGATTGGCCGTCGAATCTGTTCACGAGCCTTCCCCGCCTCCAGAACCGAGCAACCGCAGATCTAAACGCAGAAAGGAGGCCTCAGCAGCCCAGACGACGCCGTCAGCCGCCGGAAATCGGCGATCACCGGAGAATGCAGAGAATGGTGAGGTGGTGAACGATCTGTTGTCGGAAGGAGTCGAAAAGCAGACGCCTTTGCCGAAGAAAAAGAAGAAATTGGCGGGGGAACGCGCGGATGAGAGCGCGGAGGTGGTTGAAGATAGCTTTGGAGGGGTGGATGGGATCGAAGAAGAAGAAGAAGAAGAAGGGAGTGAAGAGCCGCATGTTTTGGAGAAGCATGTGTGCCCGAAGCAGAGGAAGGGAGTGGCTGCAAGGGTTCCCAAAGAGAAGGGAGAAAACGAGGAGGAAGATGGAGCAGACGATGATTGCTTTCTTGGGGATCCTGTGCCTGAGGATGAGGCAAGAGAGCGGTGGCCTGACCGATATCCTGACAAGGTACGTTATTACTAGATTATTTCTTAGTTTTAGTAGATAACCAGTTGTAACCCATGCCCGTATGCACGGTTCATTAAAGATTTTCTCTCGCGAGATCTGTGTTTCCCAAAAAATTATTTTCACTGTCAAAATTACGCGGAATAACAAATTAGCGTAAAAATATTTAGCGGCACGTGAGCCTTCGGCACGTAATAATAAATTAGCGAAAAAAATTTAGCAGGTGCCTTCGTCACGGGAAATTATTCTCATCTGATTGCCACATGCGTCGAAGAGACGGTGGGCCCCGCGTTGATGGAGCGATCATTTGATCTGTGTCAGTATTCGATCTGCAGCATTAAGTGCAAGTTAAATTTTTTTTCCCCAAATGCATTAATTGCAGTTTGTTATTCCCCAGAAAGTTTCATTCTCCATAAATTTTCATTTCCTCATAAACTTTGATTTTCCAAGAAATATTTTTCCCTCTTAAAATTTCCACAAACTCTTATCTCAACCGTTGATTTTTCAAGATTAAATCTCAACCATCTTTCTATCAACCTGTTTGTCCTAGTCAACTTGTCCTAGCCAGCCATAGGATTCAAAAAAAGTTGTCAAATGTAACATAGATATATATTCGTCATCTATATGTTGATCAGGGTTCCCTCCTTATGAGATCGGTTACTCTCACTTGATTTCATCACGACACACCACAATGCTCTTATAGTTGGTGCATGTTCTACTATTCATAGAAGTACCAAATTTAGTCGTCAGTATGATCATTATTATATTAGTACACCCTTAATTACCTTGTATTGGATGTGTTTATATATATAATACACGTCTAGTTATAGAACCCATCATTTTAATAAATTAAATTCTAATGAAACCCTTCTTGCGTTTCTCCTTACCTTAACAATCGTCTTGTGACACTAGCCAAGCTTTAGTGGTCATTCATTCAAATATTAATAATAACGGGCGGCGTTTATAATAATCGGGGAGCGAGGATGCACGACATCCGTGACACGAGCCAAGCTTTAGTGGTCATTTCATTCAAATATTAATTCATATAATTGATATAGCTTGCTGTTGGGATGTGAACATAGTCCTACATCGGTTGTGAGAAGGGAGGGTCTTGGTCCTATAATAAGCTAGTAATCTCTATTGGTGTGAGGCCTTTTGGGGGAAATCCCAAGAGCAAAACCAATTAGGCCGGTGTGCTCAATTGGACAATATCATACCAATACCAATGTGGAGATTTGTGGGTTTTATTATAAAAATTAACATTTGCTATATTAAAAAAGTTCAGAGCTACAATCACAATATCTGAATCAAAATATAATTAGAAGTTATTAATACAAACGTAACCATTAGCATCTGGTGTTCAATTGGACAATATCATACCAATACCAAGTGGAGATTTGTGGATTCTATTATAAAAACTAACATTTGCTACATTAAAAAAGTTCAGAGCTACAATCACAATATCTGAATCAAAATATAATAAGAAGTTCTTAATACAAAAATAACCAGTAGCCTCTGGTAGAACTAGTGCGCCAAAAACAACTCTTAAGGCTCAACCGATCGTGCGCCAAAAGCAAAACTTAAGGGTCAACCGATTGATCATCGCCTTCTACGCACTCTTGCCATTTGCCAAGGTGCAAGCTATGCATAATCTGAAATAGTTTGGAAAACCATGGATGCGCTACCTTGTTTGGTGAGTATAAAATTTTTCTTCAGTGGATCGGACTAGTTTTACAGATAAAAGAAATATATCAATTATGTTGACATAAAAAAACAAGAATATTGAAAATATACAATCAAAATATCTGAATCAAAATATAATAAGAAGTTCTTCATACAAAAGTAACCATTAGCCTCTGGTAGAACTAATGTGCCAAACACAAATCTTAAGGCTCAACTGATCGTGTGCCAAAAGCAAATCTTAAGACTCAACTGATCGATCATCGCCTTCTACGCACTCTTACCATTTACCAAGGTGCAAGCTAGGCATAATCTGAAATAGCTTGGAAAACCATGGATGAGCTACCTTGTTTGGTGAGTATAAAATTTTTCTTCAGCGGATCAGACTAGTTTTACAGATGAAAGAAATATATCAATTATGTTGAAGTAAAAAACAAGAATATGCAAAATATATTATGCCTCTAACACTCGTAACATTGTACAAAATGGAACATGAAATTTAAATTACTTAAAATCAAATTTGAACTGATAAGAAATCACTTAAACAGCCATATATTTACTTGAAAGGCACATGTTTGCATGTCAACATATCACTTGTGCAATAAAAGCAAGATTGTGCAAAATAAACTACAACATTTCAAATCCTCACTATTGTTGTATAAAAGTATGACATGAGCATAAACTCTTTGATATTATAATTAAACGTATCACAAACACTTACACAATTACTCCGTATTCACTTGAAATGCACTTGAACTCATGTCACTTATAAATTGCAAAATCTCTTCACATTCAACTAAGGTTATGGATTATCACCTATTGGTATATGACTATGTAAGCGCGTCAATAAATTAATCAATAAGTTACCCAGAGACAATGTATCTGACGTTATCATAGGTTGTCTGAAGGCCTATCATATATATGCAAGTGGGCTTCTAGAGGTGGTTTGCACAATTTAAGCAGTGCCCTCTATCACATGCATGTCATGTCATTTTGTTTGGTTTAGTACTTAAGTTCATGTAGCACTTAATTCCCAACACCCACTTGGAGGTTAATTACATATGCGAGAAGGTTAATTTAAGATGGCCAAATACCATATGTACAGTTACAGTTAATACCATAGGGCATGCTCATATATCAAGTAGTTCAGTCCATACTGGACTTTTAAGGGGTTAAAAACACGAAAACCATTTATCATCATTTTTTTTACCAAAATACAGTTAATTACACTTATATCAATTGCTTTTTAGTTTCTAATGTCATATATGATTCAAATTATTTGATTAGTATAAAGTGCATAATTTTTATGTTAGCATGTGAAATGCACAAGTTTTTAAAGTTTTTAATATTGTCATTTTTGAAAATAACATTATTGTTAAAAATTTCAAAACGTTCGTTTACATAACACTGCGAATAAGTCAATTTTATATCAAATAACACTTTCATGTTTATTATAGCAATGCAATACATTTAGAAGCAAACTAATAATTTTCATATCTATCATAGTGAAATAATGGTAGTAAAAAATTCATATGCATGTGCAAATTTTTCCTTAATATAAGCATGAAATATCTATATAAATTTATGTCGCAACATAACATGTTTGATCCATCTTATATATATATAATATTTGAGTAGAATACTTTCTTGTAAACCCGTCACATAATTTTAAATCAAAATAATCAAATAAGAATTGTTACATCACAATTTGAACCACATAATTTTTACAAAAAATATTCTATGACAAAGATTGCATCACCTCAGATTCTAGCAAATTGATTCTTTAACGAGTCCAATCGGTTCACATGAATTTATAAAATGTAATATTTAGGACACATTAATTATATTGTTTCAAAAAAATCAATATTTTAAATAAGGCTTGTGCCAAATTAAAACACAAAAGATCAATATTTTAACCATCTGAATCAAAAAACCAAAAGATTATATTTGATGATATTTATATCATTCGATATGATATCCTCTTGTATGATATGAAAGTCATATTGTACCATATTTCCTCTAATATGATATAAGCGTTTGATCCATATCGAAATCTGACCAAATCGTATCGTATTGTATGATATGACTCGCATATCGTATGTTACTCACAACTATGATTGCATTATGTCATGATTTTTCACATAACTGTATGTAAATGGTGTATGCTTCTGTCATCTAATGATTAAACTTGAACCATATATTCATGGGAAATTGCATCAAATTACTAGATTGTTTTGTTTAGCCATTACATGCTGCAAAGAAACACGAAAGTTAAGCTTATGAATGTTGGAAGATGGATAAGAGTTTTATTTCCAAACAAGTTTAAAAATGAGAGTGTATTGGTGGTATAAGGATTTTCAAACAAGTTTATATATTTTTTTATTCAGCAACCTCGTCCGAGTTTACTCGGAAGGAGAGTAGGCTTGACAGTATGTTCCCAGAGTCAATCCCCTAGGCAATCAATATGCTCAAGTGGGCCACTTACTACCGCTATGTACTTTCCATTGTATTGCATAGAAAGTTTCAATGACCTGAAAGTAACTCTCTTGATTTATATAAGAAATTGACCTTTTTTCAAGTGATATAACTGTTGAGATATTGAGTCTCACCCCATGTGGTTTTGATGATGAACAAATGTGCATCTAATATCTTTGGGTGCATGAGCTTAATTATAGCACTCAAAGGGATTAGGTGATGAGCAAACAAGGCCATGGACCAAATTGGAGCAACACATGAGCTTAAAGATTGAAGATACATCATATTGGACTTCAGTGTAATATCTTTATTGATGTATTTTTATTTATTTTGTCTCAGTCGTTTAAGCCTTGTTAGAAGCATACCCACACATTGGATCACTCTATGAATGATTTAAAAACGTTTTAAAAGGGTTTTAAACATAATATACTATGTATCAGATCAGTAGCAGACTACTCCCAATATAGGAGTCGACTACTTTCTTGGGGTTCTCTTTATACCCCAAAGTAGTCGACTACTGTTGTTCTACTAGTTGACTACAATAGTCTGAGTAGTCGACTACCAGTTATACTGTAGTTGACTACCGGCAGCTTCAATGGAAATAAAACACAGTTTTGCTATTTTCACAAAGCTGTTTTTAATCCGTTGGAGGGGGTGTTTTTGGAATAGTTTTCAACGCTTTTTCCACCCCTATTTAAGCTGCATTTTACTGAGGCTTTTGAGCATCAATTAATGAGAAAAATTGAGTTTTAAAAGCTTTCTAAAAAATCTTTGAGCTCTCTTTTCTTTGGCAATGTTTTGAAGTTTTCTTACTTCTTTTGCCAAAGGTTTTCTTGATCTTCCAATACTTTAATTTCATCATCTTTGATGATCGACGCCATAGCCATCACACACTCAATAAGCTTCAAAGTAAGGCTATAGGAAAAGTGTAAGTCTCCATTCAAAAGAGCACGTAAAATCCTCAAGTGTAGAGGTGGTGAATGTTCTTATCTCTTAAGAAGAAATTGTTGTATGCAAGACCTCTTGGGAATATGCAATTGTAACTATTTGGAAAATAGTAGATTGAGCCGAGTGGGACTTGGTTGACTGAATTAGAATACGGGAACCATGTGGGACTTGGGTATCCGAACTAGGGTATACTCGTGTTTGCGTTTGGTATTCATTTTCTGTGATGTAATTATATTTTGCTTGTGATTATTTTTCTGCTGCATACTCCTTTTGCAAGCATAATATTTATTGATTAAATTAAATCTGGGTAAACACCATTTGCAAGCATAATATTTTTGGATAGATTAGTTAACTCTGGGTAACCCCCTTTTAGTGTCTACTTGCCATCTTCCTAAGGTTATAGGAGGAGATACCAACGATCACAACTATTTATGATTTGAAATAGAATATAAATTAAAGTATATACATACAAAGAGATTTTTGAATCAGTTCATTTAAGGCAATTTCCTCAAATGATGTCTGTTCAGTCTAGTACCCTGACATTTGGTTGATCATTATAGTTCATGCCAATCTCTCTGTCCTAAAACAGAGGTATACCAAAAGTCCTGTTTACAAATTCTTTGCCTGTGGATATAAGAGTGAAAGATTGTTCTATTACTGGGCAATGTCTAAATTTTCAACCACTCCATGCAACGACAAAGATTGTATAAATTTTTGATTTTTTGTTGGGTGTATGTACGTTTTAGGACATTAAGACTGTGCTTGGTAGTGGGTGTTAACGGAGTGGGACTTGGGTAATTTGTTGGATCAATATCGCCTAGGGTTAAAGGGGTTATTCTGTGAACATGCCAACTCTCACCTCCTCTATAACTCCAGCTCAAAAGGTGAGTAAAGAGATGAAGTTTCGGTAGTTTTGCAGCTTATGCGAGTTGGTTTCATGTGAATTTGAGGCAATTCCAACCCCTCACGTGGCCCTCAACTCCCGCATCATATCAGCTGTTTAGCAGGGGTTTGTGGGGTTTGAGTTCAACCCCTGCCTCAGCCCCCATTGCCAAACAAGCGCGAGGTGCAACATGAACATGTTCGATCATCCAAAAGAGGAATGTAGAGCATACCTTTTGTCTACCATACGAACAAATTTTCTTAGATCACAACTTGATAAGCTTAGGGTAAAATCAACAAATTTCCTTTAATATTTGGGTGAAATAAAAGAAACCCCTTACCAATTAATTTTGCACACTTATGACTCTTCCATCATCAAAACCCATGATGGTGTTAAATTATGCTTCTTTGCCAATGTAAAATGACCTTTTAAATCTAATTAAAGTTTGAAATATTTCAACTGATCAAAAAATTGAAGTGGGAGTGATCTTTCTCTTGATATTGCAAGACATTAGTTAGTAATATGCTGTTATACAATTATTTGTTGCTACTTTAGTTTAAGTTAAGGAAGAAATTTAGGTTGTTATTGTTGTCTGATAAATTAGCATTACTGAATGAAAGTCAGAGAGGCACCCATTATCAATGCTTTGAAAGAGAAAAATTTCACGTACATTTGTTAAGTCTTACATAGCACCAATATCCCGGTTGTCTATTACTTGTATACATAAAATTTTTTTTTGGCATAGAAATACAATGCTAGGTAGATTATAAATTGTTTATAAAAGATGTTACTTATTTAAGTTTTATGCTGATTGCTCACCCTTCTTTTTTTCTTTTTCATTGGTTTCTAATGCACCATGTTAGGGAGTTGGGACAGAAGCATCAAGCAAGCGAAAGTAAGTTATTTAATCAAGTGTATTTGTTTATAATCCTTATCTTTCTCATCCTTAAACTTTTGGCAATCGAATCTGTTCGAATGTAACATCTCTTGTGTACATTGTCTATTTTTGCAGAGAAGATGAGACTGTTGTGAAAGCAATGTGTCACTATCTGCAAGCCAGAGTAGACAGCTATGTTTATCATCTTAATGATGATGCCTATGTGAAAGTGAGTACTCTTTTATATTCCATGGTAAAGTTCATAAGTATTGTTTTTTATCTTCGAGAGAAAACCGTTGAAGGATTCCATATTGTATGTTCCAGATACTTGTATTTGTGGGTTTTCATGTTTTTTTCAGTAACACAAACAGCTTCAGGAGGGGGAAAAGGAATACTGTATGAATACTCATTGTGTTTGCGAAGGCATTTGAATTTTTGTTCTTTTTTCCCCAAAAGTTTTGCGGTTTCTAGTGAGTTTTCGGTGAGTGGGAAGAAGACAAAATGATCGATTCCCGATGCAGTTTAGGCAACACAAAAACATCAGCTGTAGGTTGCACCAGAAACAATTATTGCATTCAGTTCTTAATGCTTAGAAGCTGGTGATAGTGAAAGCACTCTACTGAAATGTGCACCCAATGTTTTTTTTGGGCGTTTAAGCTCCACTTTTCTTTTATTACCATTCCTCCTTTTTTTTTCCTTTTTTCATTTGAAAAGAGACCAGTTTGAAGGAGATTGGACTGTAGTCAAAAATCAATTTTACTTGGTGCTGAGCTCCAATTTTTTTAATTACCATTTCTTATTCTTTATTCCCTTTCCCCCATGAAAAGGGATTAATTTGGCGAGATTGACTCTTGGCCAAATTTAGTGACAATCAATTTAACTTGAAGAAGCCTTCTGGGCGGTGGACACTTCTTCTTAATTTAGATCAAAGGCAAAACCACGGATTGCCACCGCATTCTACCTAATTAAAACACACACAAAGGTTCAAGAATATAGCACCAGAAACTTTATTAAATCAACATTTATGGCAGTCTATTATATAATTTTGTTATACAATTGAGTTACGTCTTTGAATGAGGTTGCTGACTAGGACAAAAGATGTGTAGACAGCTGGTTGTATTGAATCTTGAGGAATCAACGGGTGGGATGAGAGTCTCTGAAAATTTTGGAGGGCCCTCCAAAATTTTAGGGGAAATTTTGGAGGGAACCTAAAATTTTGGAGAACTAAAATTTAAATTTTTTGGGGAACTAAATCTTAATATAACTAAATTTTGAGGGAACAAAAAAATGTTAATTGAATTAAATTCACTGTCATGCCCCGCAACTTGGGGTCGCAACATGTTTCACAATGAGTGTCAAGTCATGCAGTTAACCAGTGAAAATAATCTAGACCAAGAGCAGAGATCCATCAAAATGTTTAAGGAAATTTTCATTTATATATATTTGCGAGTTTATAAAGTCATTTACATCATACCATTCACATACTAACAAAATACATCTAAAAGATACAACATGGATACATTCACTACCTCAAGATCAGAAATCAGCGGTTTCCATCCCAAAGTCCGTATCATCGAACACCGGGCATCCTCTGTCTCTGTCTCAGCACTGGAAATGCAACAAAAACGAAAAGCCGCCAGTGGTCAGTGCTAAATCACAATGATTTTAGAACTTTGGAAGTTAAACCATGTGAGCACGAGCAAAACTAACTAGTTATCAAGAACTGGGAGCAGTTAACAGATTAATTAATACTATCTAACATGCAGGAACTGGAAATTAAGAAATGCATGTAACTCTGTTAATAATTTAAGGTTGTACTTTCATGGTCCTATCAGTTATGCCAATCCAAGGTTGTGAATCATATTGGAGAGTAAAGTAAGCAATAAGGAGTCCACCTCGTACCACGAGGGCGCTAGGAATAGAAGGGCCCATGAGTCCAAAATAGTAACAAGGAGTAATGATCCGTTTTTGGGAACATTTCATTTTTTGAGAATTACAGGTCTTGCTTGGTACCAGTGAAAACAATATATGTTATAATGCAGAGATGTATCAAAAATACTCATACATGAATTCTCATTATTACAATACATAGAAATACAAGTCTGATACAATACAAATATACTCTCAAATTATACAAAGGTACAAAAGAAATACTCTCACCACCTCACAAATCAGAAATCCACGGTCTTTATAACAAACTCGGACTCCTCGAACTCAGAGGCTTCTTCGTCTACCTAGTTGGCACCCGACGACACCTGACGACACCCGACGACACCACGAAATGAAGAGCCGATAGTAAATCACAGTAATTCTAGAATTGGAATTAAAACATTGTACATGCATGAAAATAAAACATGTTCTGAAAAATAAGCAAGTAAAGAAGTCATGCTACGGCAGTAACAATATTAAGGTATGCATTCAGCAGTTATATGAAATAGAAGTTAAAGACATGCATGCAGTAGTTATAGTAACAGACATGCATGCGACAATAGCAATAACAAGTCATGCATGCAATAGATATAGGAAATAGAAGTTAAAGACATGCATGCGACAATTATAATGTAAAAGCATGAGAATGAAGTAGTAGTTAATACGAGCATGTAAACGATAGAAAGACATGCACGGTCACGGTCGATAACGATTGGTAACATACATGGTTGATAACGATCCAGTAACAAGTGTGTAAACCTGCACGTTCGATAACCACCGATAACTGCACGGGAACATGCACAATAGATAACGGCCGGTAACGGGTACGTGAACATGCACGATTTATAATGACCGGTAACTGGCACGGTCGATAACGACATGTAACGAGCACAATCGATGAACGACCGGTAACATGCTCGGATTCCAACAGGATATTTTATCATGATACTCCAATATGCTATTCCAACGGGATATTCCAACTTGATACTCCAAATGATATTCCAACATGATATTCCAACTTGATATTCCAGCATCGTTTTGTCACCCCAGCACACCTAACATATTACTATTTTCAATGTCATAAAATAGTATGCAATAGATGGTATAACAATTGAAACATGAAACATGTGGCATGCATAAGAAGATGCTAAGTATATGGCAAGCGATATAGTAATCTAATCCTAAACAACATGTATGCACATAGTTTAGCGTGTAACAAGTAACATAACTGTTAACAACATGAATAACATGCAGCATGTTATACAACTGTCTAAGCAATGATAGCAGGCAACAAATGGCATAACATTTTAAAATAAAGATATGTCAAAATAAAACATGAGTGGATTAAGACTAGGCAAAGCCTAAGTCTAATATGATAGGTCAATGCCTATGTCCTAGCCGACGCCAACATCAACTACAACAGAAGTTAACGCCATTACACTGGATCAACTCCAAGCCAACCAAGCCAACCAAGCCAAATAACACTAGCCAACACCAAGCTAACACCAAGATCAACTCCACCAAGCAAATCTAACAATAACACTACCAAGACCAACAACCCACGGTCACACCAAGCCAACCGACACCAACCTACGGTTACACCAAGCTTACATCAAGCAACCCCACCAAGTAACAATGCCACCACTGTCAAGCTTCACTGATGGCTAATACTAAGTCAACCAACACCACCATACACACTAATACCACCATGCCAACCATCAAGCTACCATCAAGCAAAACACCAGGCTACCACCATACTATCACCAATCTACCATCACGCAAACCACCAAGCTACCACCATACTATCACTAAGCTACCACCATACTATAACTACCAAGACAAACTCCAAGTCTAGCAAACACAAAAACTTACAATACTAAGAACAAGCATCAGCTACTAACATTCAACTTGTTTACACACAAAATGATTAAATCTAGCAAGCTTAACACTACTTAAAATTCCTAATCTAGAGTTAAAGTGATTTACCAAATCGATGCCGTCGGGGCTCGTCGGAGGAAGACTGTGGCGTCAGAGGAGCGTTGGTGCCTGGCGATGAAGCATGACATGGCTCAGGGATTTCGGACTTCGACGGAGATCGAAGCATCAAATAGGGTGGAGCTCGGGGGAGCTCGGCCATGAGTGAATCACTGTGGGGTGTCGCACAGTAGGGGGAATCTTATGAAGAGAGTTCTGGCGTTGGGGCATTTCGTCGAGCGGTTGGCAGTGCTTGCGGTCAGAGATAGGACAAGGGAGAGCAGCGGATGGGCGCTCGGTGTTCGGCAACACGACTTTGTCGTCGGAGGAAACTCAACGCGATAGAAGCTCAGTGGGGCTTGAGGGCTGGCTGGGGAGCTTTGGGGCTTGAGGGCTGGCCGGGGAGCTTTGGTGGATGATAGATGGAGCTAGGCGGTGGTTCCGCTGTCGACGGTGAAGGCTGATGTACATGGGGCTTGAGCTGATCTCGGCGGCAGTTTGGTCGTCGTGGGGATGAGTTGAGAAAGCGAGGTTTGCGCTCGGGAGTGCGGTTGTGGTGGTAGTAGGGGGAATCACTGCAGAGGGGTAAGGGTGTTAGGTCGGTGGGCTTGAGTTGGCCGTGGGGGTGTTTTGGTGTGGAGATAAGAAGAAGAAGAAGAAGAAGAGGAAGAGGAGAAGAAGAAGAAGAAGAAGAAGAAGAAGAAGAAGAAGAAGAAGAAGAAGAAGAAGAAGAAGAAGAAGAAGAAGAACGTGATGATGATGATGATGTTGCTGCTGCTGCTGTTGTGATTGTTGGAAGAAGAAAAAGAAGATGAAGGAGATGATGGTGGTGATGATGATGTGGTTATTGGGTTGTTCGGCTGGTGGGTGAGCAGAGCGGCTCCCGGCAGCATGTCAGGGGAGGTCAGAGTCTTGGCAGAGATGGGGGAGTCACGACAGGGAGAGCGGATAGCTGGGGAGCTCGGCACACGACAAGGGATGATGGGGTAAGGCTCAGAATGTTCGACGGAGAGATGACAAATCGTGTCTCGACAGGGGGAAGTTCGGTGGCGAGTGGGGTTGTGGGTGTTTGGGCAAGGGGAGGAGAAACGGAGGAGGAGGGGCGACACAAGGGTTGCTTGATGGTGGAGGTCGGCGTTTGCTCGGGGGGAGGATGGTCGTTGGGGGTCTTGGGGGAGTTGGAGCAGATGAGGGGGGGTGCTCGGAGGCATAGGGGCGACACAAGGGAGGTGATGGGGAGCTCGCGGTGGTTTGGTAGCCGGAGAATGATGGGTGAAGAGGGAGAGAAGGTCTTGGCGTTGTGCGGAGGAGAAGCTTGCGACGGAGTGGTGGGTTGCCGTGGGTGCTCGGGGAGATGGGGGAGAAGGCCGCGTGCTGATATGGAATGGGTTCAAGGGGAAGAGCGGGATTATGTTGTGATGAGGTGTGATGAGGGTGGTGGATTATAATGAATGTCAAGATTTATTTTGTGTGGTTTGATTTATTAGGGGTTGGTAGGGCTGTTGACGAACGAGCTTGAACGATCTTGAACAGTGTGCTTGGTTTTGTTCATGAACAAAATCCATGTTCAAGCTCTGTTCATTTACTAACCGAGCTCTAAAAACATGTTCAAGCTTGTTTGTTAAGATTACCGAACGAACGTAAACGAACATAAACGAACGTAAACCGATCTTACTGAACGAATGTTCTGTTCATTAACAAGACTTATCGAGCTTGTTCGTGAACATGTTCGGGAACGTGTTCACGAACACACAATCAATCTTGTTCATGAACATATTTTCAAACAAACGAACGAACAATGGCAATGGACCAAAAGAGAGCTGGGAGCCTGGGAGTGGGAAGCTGGGAAGTTGAAGAGGTAGAGGTGTTTAATTCAATTTGAGGAGGTGAGTGTTTAATTTTAATTTTAATTCACTCAAGCCCTTGTTCACGAATACTTGACGAGCTTGTTCACAAACATCACTTAACGAGGTTGTTCATGAACACTTAACGAGGTTGTTCACGAACATCACTTAACGAGCTTGTTCACGAACACTTAACGGGCTTGTTCACGAACACTTAACGAGCTTGTTCATGAACATAAATGAACGAACATATTTATGTTCAAGCTCTGTTCGTTTACTAACCGAGCTCTAAAAATCTGTTCAAGCTTGTTCATTAAGCTTCCTGAACGAATGTAAACGAACATGTACCGAGCCTGTTCACGAGTAGTTCGTCAAACGTTCTGTTCGTCAACAGCCCTAGGGGTTGGGTGTGTTGTCTCCTGATGGAAGTGAGGGGGATGAGTTTAATTAAAGGAGAAGTTTAGTTGGGGGTGTGGTATTGGTAATTGGATAGTTGGGAGGGGGTGTGCTGTGTTCCCCTGAAGAAGAATGTGGCTGTGGGTTTGGTAAAAAGTAAAGTTAATTGTGTGGGGTTTAAGATTAAATGGGTGTGGTTTATAGTCAGTGGATGTTGGTTCTCACCAACATTTGACGGTGGGAATAATGAGGTGGCATTAGTGTAGGGTTGGGGGCTAGATCTCACCCACCTTCCAACGTTGGGTTTGATTAGGGTTAGATCTAAGTTAGGCTAAATAGTAGTCTTGGTTAATCAAATTATTTTCCCTCAAAAAGATGTTTTCGAAAAATTGTGGAAAAATTACCATACATTCAGAATGATGCTAAATGTATGAAAATAGTTTTCGTTGAATTTTCGGACGATGGAATAGTCCAATTTGGGGGCTATATTCGTTATCAGTATCAAGGTGATTACAACCTCTGAAAATAATTAGTATTGCGAAAAATAATCAGAACGATCTAAAAAATATTACTGACGGTTTCAGGCCGTCACACGGTGGGACTCAACAATCAATACCAATAGGGGTTCATCGGATTCATGATTCGATCCGGTCGAAACACACGATGCGGTCATGTCAATAGGAGCATGGTTCTAGACGCTTCCATACTCTCACTAATATGATTTACCCCAAACCCAGTGAGTATGAAGTATCAAGTGCAAGTCAAGTGTACATCTCTCAATGTCTCGGTGATCTAGTCCATGTGTAGTTCTAAGTTGGTAATATTTAGAAAGTAAAATTTTTGATTAGTTTTAGTGTCACGCTGAAACTAGTTCATATGTTGGTGTGCAATGCCATTTCAGATCCAGTCAGGTTTTCAAGATTCTATTCCATCAAGCTATTTTAATAGCGTGTTTCAACACGATATTCTAATGAGTTGTTTCAACAGGACTGTAACTCAACATGGCAATAACATGTTCCAATAATATTCCAATTACATTTGGTTCTCATAACACACTCAACATATTAATATTTTGAATGTCCTAAAAACTGTGTAGATGTGCTATAATCATTAAAACATAGAACATGTGGCATGTAGCAATTGATAATGAAACATTTAACATGCATCATGTGTTATACTAATTTAAACATATAACATAGAGCTCATGAGTGGCAAGTAATAAATGAAATATTCTAGACATGCTAAATTATTAAAACAAGCTAATCTTGATGGAATGTAGCGAACAATGTATCAACTAGAAATATGAGGTGATGGACATTGGGGATGGAAAACTGTAATGATCTCAGAGAGTTCTCATCATTGATCGTCCTAAGGGTCATAACTATGTGTTCATGGTTTTTATATGATCCTTTAGGTAGTAATCTATGATCCAATTGACAGTAAGCCTTTTGATCCAGCATGCTGTAAACATATGGTCCAACGGCCTCAAGTAGCCAAACCCTCATTAGCAATCATAGGGTAACCCAAATCTGCCACTTAGGGCAAAGCCCAATACCGAACTTCACCATGAGAAATAATGCTACATTCATGGCCAATGGCCAAGACCAAACCAACCAATCCAGCTTAATATATCAAACATCACCAAATGGATTAAGTCACAAGCATCCATAGCCACGACCAAGGGCTTGGTGCCAAAAAATAGTCACGCTAAGAAAGGTGAAAGTCACTGTGAGGGCTATGTAAGCCCCCATGATCACGGCAAGGAAATGAATAGCCACGTCAAGGCCACAGAAGCCAAGGAACATGCACAGTAAGGCTAGGGACAGTGGCGAGGGTTGTCTCCAATCCTCAGGACATCCAAGTTGTACTCAGAACCATCATCGTAAGCATCGCAAACGAAAATCACAAATTTAAACCAAAATTCAGAAATTAAAGTGATTATCGATCACCGGAGACCTACGCCGCCTCGCCGTCAGGCGGCTGCAGCTGCTAGGGCCGGCGAGAACAACTGAACACCGAATCCGAACTTAAGCAAGAGAGAAAGCCAGAAATTCATTTTGAAAACAATTTTTCATGTGTAAACCAAAACTCTAGACTTACTCGTGGTTTTATGGAGGGACATGAAGAGCTATCGAGCTCAGGAAGGGGGAAGAAGAACCTTAGAGTTGACATGAAGACAATCAGCGTCGAAGCTAGGAGATTTCATGTAGAAACCCTAGGAAATTAGGGCGTTTAGAAATGGCGAGGCCGTGACACCTGTATTTGAGGTGGAGAGAGGGAGAGGAGCCTCGAGTTGTTGCGAGTTTTTCTTCGCGCCGAAGGAAACGATAAAGAGAGAGGGATGTGGTTTTCTCACCACCACCGAGAGAGATCGGGAGAGAGAGAGAGAGAGAGAGGAGTCAATGGGTTTAGCGGGTGGGCCGGGTGAAGTGGGTCGGGCAGTCTGGCGGGGTAAAAAGAAAAGAAAAAGAAAAAGAAAAAAAGAGAGAAATGGCCTTTGCGCTTGGGCTGCGGAAAAACAAAGTAAAAGGAAGAAAAAAAAGGAAAGAAGAGAAACTCTTTGTAATAAAATTGAGGCCATTATATCCCCTAATGGAAACTAAATTTTACTTTAAAATTTTGGAGGAACTAAATTTGGAGGGAACTAAAATTTTAACTTTTGAGAGAACTAATTCTAAAGAAACCTAAACTTTGGGGCAACGAAAATTTTTGGGGTGACCTAAATTTTATGGGAAAACTAAATTTTAGTTTGAGTGTGGTTAAAAGTTTTTGTTGGGAATATTTTGTAGTTGGCTCAACTTTTTAGGAAGATTTTGAAGAGACTGCAAATTTTTTTAGGGATGAGATTTTATAAGTGTTGAAATTTTTCGGGAGAATATTTTGAATACCCTGTGACCATAGGTCATGAGTTATGACTAGTACAACTTATAACTAGTATCATTGAACTCCGTTAATTAGTTTATATCATATTTTGTAACATTGTTCGATTTTTTTCCAATTGGATTCATGATAGTAGTAATCTTTTTCCATTGACACTGCTAAGGGCATACCGGTATGTTTTTATTACACAAGGTCATGCCAAGTTTATTGCTTAAATATTCTTTTGCCAGTCATGTTACTCGTCCATGATAATCAATGTCAAACTTTGCAGGCTGGAGAGGGAGAACCTCACTACATTGGGCGTATTGTTGAGTTCTTTGAAACTTGTGACAACGAGTTGTATTTTACAGCTCAATGGTTTTTTAGAGCGGAAGATACGGTATGTATTGTCTATATTTATTTATTTATTAATACTTTTTCTTAGGTTACGATCTCATCTTTCTTATCCTTTTCAGGTTATCAAGGAACATGCTTGTCATCATGACAAAAGAAGAGTGTTTTTGTCTGACGAGAAGAATGATAACACTTTAAGTTGTATTGTGAAAAAAATTCTCATCCTACGCGCATCTCCAATGGCAAGTTTATACTATTCTTTGAAAGTTGCATTTCATTATAAGTCTATTATCCATTTCTAATTTTTAGTTTGCATAAAAAAATTGCTTCAAATATGGCTTTCAGGTTGGATTTCATGTTAAGGAGAAAGAAATTTCTGGACATGATTTATACTATGACATGTCTTTCTTGGTTGCATATTCTTCCTTTGCTTGTTTAACCCCTGGGGAAGGTTTGTTTGTTTATTTATTTATTACTACTGCTTTCTTTATTTATTAATTACAACTGTCCTTGTGTACATTTCTGCATTTTATATCTATAACATGTCCTGATTTTATGTGCAGATGTTATGATGGATGAAGGTGGGATATCGTCAGGCATGACTGCTTGCATTCCTTCCAAGGTTTCGGATGACATCTCAGCTCCCATTATTGCAGACGGAATGCCGTCTGATTCTGAAGAATCGACAACTGGAACGAAGAATGACCTTTCACTACTTGACTTGTATTCTGGGTGTGGCGCAATGTCTACTGGTTTGTGCCTTGGGGCCAAGATTGCTGGTGTTAATATTAAAACTGTGAGTTCTGTGCTTGTGATCCTTTATATTTATATACACTATGTTTTGTCTTCAGCGTGATTTTATTATATTGCTTCATATAGTGTTGGGCAATTGATATGAACCGCCATGCATGCGACAGCCTCAAACTCAACCATCCAGAGACAGAGGTAGACATCGTTATTCCCACATTCTTAATAATCCATAAATTAAATTAGTAATCTGTAGTTTATTTTTTAAATGCCCTGAACACACTTGCCTGTTTCTAATTTCATCCTCTTACTATGTCATTCCATTCGGCCAATGGCTTTAAAAATCTCTCCCTATTGTGTAAAACACATAAACAGGTAAGAAATGAGAAGGCTGAGGATTTCTTGGCTGTTATCCGTGAATGGGAGACATTGTGCCAAGAATATGATGTGGAGAATGAAAGTTCTTGCTCTCCCATGGACGGTTCTGATGGTGATGATAACTACGTGGAACAAGGAAAAGTACCACCTGGAGAATTCGAAGTTGGGAGGATTGTTGGAATTTGCTATGGAAAAACTGAGAATATCAATGAAGTTGGCCTAAAATTCAAAGTAAGAAATTACTTGACTGTCTTAGTTCCGTACATAACATATTTCTGTCCATGCTATGTCAGACGTCCTCTCTCACATTTTTTTTGCTATATTTATCCGTTACCCATCACGCTGAAATCCTGAAACTTATATAAGTTGTCCGTTCAACATTAAATACATGATTCCAATCATTCAATGTGATCTATTTTGAAAAGATTTACGCTCAAGCTTCTTCTGAACTTCTTTTGGTATTAATTTAGGTTCGTTGGAAGGGCTATGGGCCAAATGATGACACTTGGGAACCTCTAGATGGTTTAAGGTAATACAGTTCCCTTCTTTTTCTGTGGGACTAATTGTTAAGGGCAGGTCCATATCCCAACACGCATATGGATGAACTTGAGCTTTAATTTTTAATTTATATAATAAATAAAATCTTACCTAAAGAAGCATAAAGACGAGTACAGTAGTACAACTCTTTTTGTAACATGTAGATTCAAAGAAGCATATGGATGGAGTACAAACATATACAGTATAATATGGGACATTCCTTTAAGGATAATTATGCTGCCATCTAACATGCTGTTTTTTGAAAGATACAAGGAAGACCTAAAAATATCATATGCAGGTTTGGATCAAGGAAGATCCATATGTGGCATTCATGCTGGACAATTGTCCTTTGTAGCTGAGGTCTTAGGGCTGTGCTTCTATATGACCACCAGTGATTCACTCCATCAATTTGATTTGATAATTTAATTCATGCTTGCAGAAAGAACTGTGACAGTTGTCAGCGCTAAAGTTCGAAACTGCAAACTCGTTCTTCATTCAGAAAAGCAAAAAAGAAAAATGCATATTCTGAGCTATATTTGAAAACACCATTATGATGCCTTGATCTGGCCAATTCTGTCTTTCAGGCTGTCTTGGCTTTTAAAAAGGAGGTTCTGTATGAGCAGTCTTTTCTTACTGATAACCCTTTTTATTGTTTGAAACAGCAAGTGCCAGAATCGAATTCAAGATTTTGTTAGGCGTGGGTACAAAAGAAATATTTTGCCGCTGCCCGTAACTTCATCCCCTTTTCATTTTTTGCTTCTTTATTGTCTTGAAAACCTGCTGGAATATTTCAGAATCATTTCATTTCTTTCTATGTAGGGTACAATAGACGTGATATGTGGAGGACCTCCCTGCCAGGGGATAAGTGGGTTTAATCGTTTTAGGCAAAAGGAAGACCCCTTTAAAGATGAAAAAAACAAACAGATGGCTGTTTTCATTGAGATCGTTGAATTTTTAAAGCCTAAATTTGTATTAATGGAGAATGTAGTGGATATACTGCGATTTGCTGGTGGATGTTTGGGCCGCTATGCTTTAAGCAAGCTTGTAGCCATGAATTACCAAGCTAGGTTGGGGATCCTAGCTGCGGGGAACTATGGCCTTCCTCAGTATAGAATGCGGGTTTTTCTGTGGGGAGCGCATCCAAGTCAGGTTTGCCCCACTTTCCGGCTTAATTCAGAATTATCTGACTACTCAAGTATAATGTAATTTTGGTTTTGTAGAGATTTCCTCAGTTTAATGTAATCTTGGTTTTGTAGAAATTGCCTCAATTCCCATTACCTACTCATGATGTTGTCATGCGTGGTGCTCCTCCGGTAGAATTTGAGGTTTGCATATTTTTCAGTTTGCTTGTTTCCCCCCTGATTCTTTGAAAAGGGTGCATAAGCTTTTCCTGCAATGCTATGAATTAAACAAGATAATATCCATTTGGCATTCCCGCAGGCGAATGTTGTTGCATATGATGGGGGTCATCAACAACTCGAGAAAGCATTACGCATTTATGATGTCATCGCAGATCTTCCTCCTGTAATTAGATAATTTCACGTTTGAATTTTCATTTAATGTGATTTATTTTGCCCTGAAACGAAAAATTATTATTTGGTCAGGTCGAAAACGATGAAAGCAGAGATGAAATGAGTTACATGGGCCCTCCAGAAACAGATTTTCAGCATTATATTCGGCTGAATCAAGAAGGTGAGTTAACTTGCTATTTCATGACGCGCATGGAATATTTACTCTATTCCTTTTCTTACCCCTCCCTTTCCAAGTGCTATTTTTATAGAGTTAACTGACTCGTAATTATTTTTCAACTTCCATTTTGTTTTATTGTGTCTCCTTTCACTCACAAATAGTTGGTGATGCAAATCCAAGACATTCATATGCCATTATTGTTGCTGGGAATAACTTTTTTAAAGGTTGTTATATGTTATGTCCAATTTATCATGCATGCTGTTTCTGTAAGTCAAGATACAACCATGCTCCTTGTTGCAGTGGAAAAATAGTTAATTGGTAGGTTCAAACTTTCATTTTTATTATTTTATTAAACACCAAAAAAATTCATTATGCATATAGTCTAGTGTCTAATCTGTCTCACCTCAGGTGTACACCCAGTTTATCTTCCCAGGACTAACATCCCATTTATCTAACAATGCAAGTGCTTTAACATCTTATTCTCAAAACATATTGCAGAAATATGACTGAATTTTTTCAAAGACAAGCTTTTGATGACAAAAATGAACATTTGTGCAATGCCCCGCTGGGAGGCGGGTGCCGCTACAATTGAAACAAGAGTGTACATATTCCGCAGGTGCCAGTGAAGTCAATGTGGAGCAGTGCAGAAAGCAAGGAAACACTCAAGACATGACAAGTAACACATTTCTAAATAAGAAAAAGACAGTAACAAACATGCAAGGGCAGTAAAACAGGTAACACAGTACTGAACAATAAAGAGACAAGTAAAAGCTACACTTCTGCTGAAACGTAAATGTAACATGTACCTGCCGCAACGTCAAAGCTCACACAGTCCTGCACTGGAAGTTCTGACTCCTCAAGGTCCTGTATCGAAAGCTCAAACTCCTCGTGCTCAAACACCTCTGTGTGATCCTGTGCATCGTACCTAGTGGGCAACAGAGGTCACACCACGCTCAATAGAATAGACAATATCTAAACAAGAGACAAGAAAAGTAAGTGTGCACAAAAAGGAAACAAGACAACCACATATACGATAGTACTGAACAAAGAAGTAACCTGACCTGGTAATCAACAAACCCACACAACAGAAGAGCAAGGAACTACAAAAAGGTGATGTGACAGCAGTTAGAAAATGTACAGAAGAGAGACATGCTATGATGGTTAAAATGAGCACAAACTACGGTAAAGATAATGCTAGTTAAAGTGAGCCAATCCTAAGCTGTTACTTATGATGGAGAGTACAGTAAGCAACGGCTAGACACTCTTGAGATCGCAATGGTGCTACCCAGGGCCGAGTCCAAAAGAAAAAGGTACCGTACTGTAAGAGCTGCAAAACTGTAAGTGCTGTAACATTGTGGTCTGTGGTGGGGGCTCCAGGACCCATCACGATGGTCGTCCCTGTCTGCTCCTGGACTCCAGGACCCATCTGCACTAGTGATGAATATCCTCTCTCCGGGCCAGGGAGCCGAAGACAGGTCCCAGTTGCTCCCGCACTCTCCAATCACTCAAACCCGGTGAGTCAAGCTGAAGAAATCATTTTATTAGTTATTGTGTCGTGATGTTCAATATTGATTAAACTACGTAGTCAAGGGAGATTTGAGATCCACTGCAATAGTAATAGTCCATCTCAAATCCTGTCATGCATGCAATCAGTAACCGGTCATGATAGTCCACCTCAAATCCTCTAGTCAATCATTACAAGTGCTATCTCAAGCAACAACCCAAAACTATGCAATTTAGCACAATATTCAACTTAATGGTAATAGTAAACTCAAGAGACAACTTGATAATGAAACTGGCATGTGACAAAGTAGTATGGATGTTTCTCATGGCATGATATTCCAACCAGAACAGAAATGGAAGCAACACCAACTGTTTCATGCAATGAATCAAGAAAAAAGGAAAACATGATAACTGCTTGATAAAGAAAAGCCGAGAGACAAACAATAACCCAGGAATCAGAGACAACACACATAGGAAGCTACCAAACCTGTCAAGCAAAGAGCTCAAAACAGTAAGTAAATAAGCCAGCCACAACCCACATCTAGCAATGAGAGCCAGCCACATTCCAACGGAAACCCAGGAATAACAAAACATCAACAATGGATTTAGCCAAACCCAACAAGCAACAGAAAAACCAACCATAACTCAAAAACCAGCAGGGAGCCCAATGCCGCAAACAAGGGAAGCCAATGAACCCCATAAAAGCAAGAAAACCCCAAATCCGCTAGCAAAGGAAGTCACTGTACCTCAACCAGCAAGGCAAGCCCAAATCGCAAGCCGAAGTAGCCACCGAACTGAATCACCAAGCGATGAAGCCCAGAACAGCAAGTAAGGAAGCCAACCAACCCAAGAACAGCAAGGGACTCCAAACCCACACGTAAGGGAAACCCAAACCCCAATAATACACAAGGAACCCAAGGTCAGCGGGCACGAGACAACCAAACCCAACAATAGGCAATAGAACCCTAACTCGCGAGCAAAGGAAGACCCAAACCCCAACACAAGCAAATGAATCAAAATTGGCGTATAGGGGATAGAGTCTACCTGAAGCCGAAGCCGAAGAACTAAGAGGAAGTCAAGTTCCGAAGCCCAATCATCAGTAGAAGCCTACGCCGCAACCATCAGCAACAAGAGATCCCAAATCCGTCAGCAAGGAGAGCCACCGAAACCAGCAACCCCGCAAGCAGAAACAGACATCAAGCAGAAGAACCACCGCAACCCCAAAACAGCAAGAATGCAAAACTTGCAAGCAAGAGAGTCAGCTGAACCCATGGGTGGCAAAATGAGCCTGACCCGACCCGACCGAACCCAGCATACTTAACCGGGTATGGGTAGAGGCCAATCCGGGTCAAGTAGGAAACTGGTTGACCCGACCGGACCCGACCAGGATTTTAGATAACATCCGGGTCGGGTATGAGTTTGGCATGTCAACCCGGATGACCCGAATTTGACCTGGTTTACTTTCTCTATATATATAAAAATTTATATAATAACTTTAATACACAGTTGTAATGGGAGTTGTGCTTATACGATTTGAATTGTTGTTCCTTTCTTTAAGAGGTCTTGGATTCAATTCTCTTTACATATAACTTTTTTGTTAATTTTATTACTTTTGTTAATAAAATGGTAACATTAATTATATTTTTTTGCTGTCATCAGTGCGGTTTAAAGCGACGAGCTACTGGAAATTATGCAACACTTAATACATTGTCGGTGGCTCTTAATAAATAGATGGATATCGAAAAAGAAGCAGTAGTGTATAAGTCAAATCTTAACCCGATGGGTTAATCCGATCCGACCCGGAAATTTTCTGGGTCACTCGAACCCGACCCGGATTCAATCCGGGTAGGGTTAGGGTTTACCCCTATCCGGGTCTGATCAATTCTGACCCGACCCGAACCCGAACCTACCCGTCCCATTTGCCACCCCTAGCTGAACCCAGTTTAAGCAAGAAAAGGACAACCCATAAGCAAGGAGGAGATCAAACCTCAACGACAACCTAAAATAGCAAAGCAAACCCTCAGCCGAACTCAACGACAACAGGAAACAACAAGCCGCAAGCAACAGCCAGTAAGGAGCCACAGAGCGCAAGCAAGAGGGAGCCACGACACTATAATCAGCAAGCAAGGAACAACTCGCAACTAAGGAACCACCGAAACCCCCAAATCAGCAAGCAAGGGGCAGACCGCAGCTACAGTCAACAAGGGGGACAAACCGCACGCAAAGGGAAGCCAAAGCCAACTCAAGCAAGAAGGCCACGACAACAAGCAAGGAGGAACCGCTGAGCCTCGACAGCGAGCAAAGGACAGCTCAAAACAGTGAGGAAACCTATTTTATTTTTTATAAAAAATTTTAGTGGAAGCTAGAAACCTCTATATGAGATAAAATAATCAGCACTGCAGGGAATATTTCCCATGTAAGACTGTCTCAGCATGTCTAAAGTAGTTGCATAACCAATCCACACCGATGTTGCCTCACAATATGAATGAACTGTTTTGATAGTTCCCAACTAGGAGATCATCTCCTTGTAATCTGTCATGAGAGGGCAATCCTCCCGCGGTATGTTGGTTTATCAATACTACCATATCCTTGTCACATTTAGCATTTTTTGAGCACAACATAATCTTTACCACATGCCCCAATATTCTGCAAGATTGATGCCGTTGGCCAGGATATCTTGAACAGCTAAGGGTTCACCAATATCATTCCTAATAATGAAGCCAACCCTTGCGTCTGAACTATTCTATACCCTGGATCCTTGAAATATAGTTTCATAGAAGACTGATAAGGTGGTCACCATGTAAGTATGATACTGACATAGACTTGTTGGAAGGGGCCATTTGGGTTAAATGCACATTCTTGGCATAAAAGTCTGTATATCGGAGCAACACTAGCTTTATCATCGCTCAGTCATATCAACAATGGAGAATCCTCTTTGAGAATTTTGATGGCAGTTGCTATGAAACAAGCAATAGTTGGGTTTTATTTTATTTGGATACCGACGAGATTGTGGCTTCTAGATGATTCCAATGAAAAAGAGCAATCAGAGTATATTTAGAATTTTCTTTGCTTTATTTTTAGTTTCCAGATTTTGAGTTGAGATTGGAGACTTATATTTTCGGAGTTTTAATTATTTTGAAAGTATTTTATGAAGCCTTATTATGAATGGCAAGCATCTTTTCTTTTAGAATTCTAGCTTGGACAAACAATAGTTTTCTTAGGCACAAATTTCTTTTTTTTAAAAAGGCATTTATGCCTAACGTCTTTTACTGTGCGGCAGTGAGGAAAGTTTGTTAGTAAAAGAAATTTAGTTCTTTATGAAAATATCTTCCTTGAGTTGTGGTTTTGAGTTGGCAAGCGATTACTATGGCGTGATGTCAGAATGAATCCATTGCTCGAGAGGTGGTGATGTCAGCGATTGATCTGATCTTCTGGTGTGAGAGGCTCAAAACCCTATGCATTATCCTTTAGTTTAGGAAATTCTAGTCGTGTTCTTCCCCAATTACCACAAACCCTATGCTTAACTAAAATTCCCTTCCGCTGCAGTGTTCCCATCCGCGGTCATCTTGGACCAGGAAAAACATTTGATGTCAGCGAGATAGGCAGCTCAGCTTACTATTATTCCTACCCTAATGTATCAAGAATAGAATAGGTAGCACGGGTCAGCAAGCAAGCATAGCTAGATCAAGTTGACTTCGAATCCTTTTTTCTTACTCATACAGGGCTATTTTAGGGTAGGCTTATCCTTACTCTAGCACACAAGCTGGAAAAAAGGGATTATGACCTGACCCGACAAAGAAAGCTCTTTTTCGTTAAGATAAAGAGGTCTCTGGCGAAAGCAAACAGAGATCCTGGAGCAAGGGCTGTAGTTTTTCATTTCCAAATCCAAGACGATGGTGGCGGCATATCCGCCCGACCGTCATTATATTATGATGATAGTATGGATAGTTTTTTGGAATTGTCAATATAATCTAAGGGTATGGCTAGATCCGAAAAGTCTTTCCATGTTATGATTCTATAGAATTTTTCACATTTTTTTGGTTTGATGCTTCATTCATGAAGCATCCTATACTATTCGATATAAGGAAAGGAAGTCTAGGATTCCTTCAGTTCCAGCAATGGTTGGGCTTTCAGAAAAGGGGGTGGAGGTTAACCCTCATTTAATTTATTTTCTTCCATTTTCATTCATTGCTTCCATTCTCTTTCAGATGAAATATAATAAATATGCCTATCACTACATACTGAATATATACATATATGTAGTAAACTCATAATGGAACTCAAAATTTTCCGCAGCAGTTGACTGGACATCTAGGGGTAAAGCACTGTTTCGGTGCGGGCCAACTTCCTTGACCTTCCGGCACTGGGCATGCGTCAGCCCCCATACATGGTCTTACGACTTTGCGGAGACCTATGTTTTTGGTAAACAGTCGCCCGGGCCTGGTCACTGCGACCCCCTTTGTGAGGAGGCACCCCTTCTCCCGAAGTTACGGGGCTATTTTGCCGAGTTCCTTATAGAGAGAGTTATTTCACGCCCTAGGTATTCTCTACCTACCCACCTATGTCGGTTTCGGGTACAAGTACCCTTTTGTTGAAGTTTGTTCGAGCTTTTCTTGGGAGTATGGCATGGGTTACTTCAGCGCCGTAGCGCATGGTACTCGGACATTGGCTCGAGGCATTTTCTCAACCCCTTCTTACCTTGAAAAAGCAAGGTCACCTTGCGTCCTTGAACCGATAACCATCTTTCGGCTATCTTGTAACATCTTGTATAACAGTAAACCCGGCAGACCCATCATTTGACTGAATGAAGTAAAGGAAAAACTAATAGGAGTCGGAATAAATAGAGCCATTTAGCTACGATCAAATTATATTTATTCGATACACCATTGTCAATATGAATGAAATGATGAGAAAACAAATTCAATTAATTGGTAATCAATTGGTTAAGTAAAAAAAGTATTTGTGTTGGATTGACACACGATAAATAAGAAACTTAGATGAAAAAAATAATAAGGAAAAGATGGAGGAAAAATGTCGGGTTTACTCAATCAATAGAGATAGAATAAGCAAAGTTCGTCCTTTGTTTGTTTATTGGTGGATTCCTTTAACAAAAAAGTAAAAAAATAAGTATGAATAGAACAAGAAAAGAGCTTTTCCAGAACGCCTTTGCCGCTTGTAGTTTTAGCAATGAGCAGGAGGTCGGCTGTAGTTTACTTTTTAGGCACGTCCTTGATCACTCCTTATTTTACACCTTTTTCCGCATGTTTGCATGCCATTTAGATCGCCCAAATCATGTTTTTCACGATATATCGACGATATTGCGATGCTTTTCACGCTTTGTTGTTTTTGTCGCATTTCAGGTGATTTGGCGCGATTTGGAGTGATCATGAGATGCGCTCACGATAGACGGCCACCGACGACCTCCCCGAGGGGTATTTTGCTGTTGGAGAGGAGCGGAAGAAGAATGGACGTCGCCGGAGCGACGAGGAGGCCAAAACGACCAGTTTGGGCATTTTTTGTGTCCCACTCGGCCGAGTGGAGGAGCCACTCGGCCGACCAGCGAGACACTGCTCGGCCGACCCGTTCAGACACGATTTCCATGTGTACTCGGCCGAGCGACGGAGACCACATCGGCCGAGTGACGATACCACGTCCGCCCGAGTGGCGCCCAGACGAAGGCCCTCAAAAAGATCGAAGTTACTGTTTTTCGGCCATCTGAGCTTCAGAAGACCCACTCGGCCGAGTGGCAAATCCCGTCCGCCCGAGTGAAATGAAGCCATCGGCCGAGTGACGACAACTCACTCGGCCGAGCCGCCCCCGAACTGAAGACCCCTGAAGCCCCCGACTTACTGGAAAATTGACAGGGTTTTCACTCGGCCGAGCGACTTTTGTCACTCGGCCGAGTGCGATGCGCAGCCTGTAGCGAAATTTGCGGAAAACAGGCTGTGCAGGGGCATTTTGGTCAGGATTTTTAGACGATTTTTGGGGCTATTTAAGCTCTGTTTTTACCCTAGTTTAGGGAGCCACCTCTCAGATTTTTTGCAGCTTTTGGAGTCTACTTTTTAGCTTTATTAATTGTGATTGGAGAAGAGAAAAACTTGGATTTTTGTTGGGTTGATTGAAGATCTACATTGGTTTGCACTTCTCTTCCCCAAAAACTCTATTTTTATTGTTTATATCATTGTTGTGATGAATTCCATTGTCTATTTCATTGCTAATTATTGTGCTATTGCTATGATTAGTGAGTAGTCTCCACGTCTTGGGGCGTGGGGATGAACCCTACAAGCCCAATTTCGTATTTGTGTTGAATTGGTAGAAATTGAGCTAGGATTGTTATTAGGGATTAGATTGGGATCGAATTACTACGGATAGCTAGGTATTCACATCAATTGGGATTTGCAAGAGATTGGATCCCAATTCGATAGGAAGCCGTAGAAATCCGAATCGGGTTGGAGTCGGATTTTCGAAGTATCGGTTTGCAAGAGATTGGACCGATGCTAGGATCTCCGGTTGCAATTCCGTGCCGATACCCGTTTGCAAGAGATTGGACGGGTAGGAACTATCCTAATCTAGATTGTGGACCGAGTTTGCAAGAGATTGGGCTCGGTGCGCAATTGGACGATGATGTTGATCCTAATGCTAGCTTCCCTAGGCTAGGGTTTGCAAGAGATTGGACCCAAACCTAGGATAGCTATAGACCGGCAACAGCGCGAGAGCGTGAGCTTGGTTCCACATTTAGTTGCAACTAGTTCATCCAAATTCTCATCCTAGCGATTTCGATACCGGCGAACCACATTTGTGAAATACGGTGAGTAGTGGGGATTCCCCACTCCCTAGGCGTTCTCTATTTGATTTGATATTTCGCACTTTTGTCTGACGATTGTGACAGGATCGCCCAAGGCAATTATCCCTCTAAATAGCCAGGTTGATTAGGAGCAAGCACGGTCATTCGTCCTCCCTGTGTTCGATACCCGCTCGCCGCTATACCGTGCGCTTGCGGTAAAACTACAACCGTCGCCTCGGGACGTGTACGCCGGGGCGCGATCAAGTTTTTGGCGCCGTTGCCGGGGAGGCGATTGCGTTTGATTCTTTTTCACCTTAGCTATTTCTTTCTTTTATTTTCTTTTTATTTTATTCCTTTTACCATTATTATTTCCTTTGCTATTCTTACCTAACCCTTCCACGGTACTAATCATCTCTTTGAAACTCTGTTTTCCCTGTGCATGTACACGAGATCTACGGCGGACCCCGAAGCCTTATTATTCGATCCCGAGATCGAACGTACCGCGCGGAGACTCAGAGCGGAAAGGAGACAATATCCGGAAGGGCGGTTTATGACCAACCGGGAAACTCCCGAAGAATTGGCGGAGAGAATGGCGAGAATAATTTCTATTCGCGATAGGCTTCGGCCTAAAACCTCTTCTACTACGTCATCCATCGCCGTGCCGGAGTTGGCGGCCGACAAGAACTTCGAGCTAAAGACGGGATTGGTGGTTTTGATGCAACAAGACCCATTTCATGGGAACGCTCACGAGAACCCCCACTACCACATCCAATCATTCTTGTCGAAGTGCGCCACTTTCCAAATGCCGGGGGTCCCGATCGATGCCATCAGACTGCGTCTCTTCCCCTTCACGCTAAAGGACAAAGCACTCTATTGGCTGAGGACGCAAGCTGACGGAGTTTTCACCTCTTGGGACGGGTTGGCGGATGCATTCATTGATAAATTCTATCCACCATCCAAGACGGTGAAGATCCGGAGCGCTCTCATGTCCTTCAAGCAAGGACCACATGAGACGCTCTATGAAGCTTGGGAGCGATTTAAGGATTTGCAGCACCAGTGCCCGCACCACAGTATAGAAGATTGGGAGTTAGTGCATAGCTTCTACAACGGTCTCCAACCGGGGACCAAACAAATTATTGATGCCGCGGCGAATGGTGCAATCTTGTCAAAGACTCCCGAGGAAGCTACGGCCCTAATTGAGGAGATGGCCTCTAATAACCAACAATGGGGCGATGAGCGAGGACACTCTACGTCCTCCTTAAAGCCGACTAGCATCTACGAGGCAAAGGCCGTAGCGGAGCTTACGAGCAAATTTGATTCTCTCCACAAGGTGGTGGAGAGATTGGAGAAATTCATCACGGAGCCCCAAGGAAGCCCTTCCACCTCCGCGCCGGCAAGCCAAATGAGTGATTGGCAAGACCAATCTCAAGCCATGTATTCGGGAGGAGAGCAAGGAGAAGGATCCTTGGAGCAAGTACAATATGTTGCGGGGAACCAAGGTTATTGGTCCAATCCGGCCGCAAGAAATCACCCGGGATTCTCCTACGCCAACAATGAAGGAGCTTTGAACCCGCCACAACAACCGCCTAATCAAGCTCGACCACCACCACCCCAACAACAATACTATTCGCCGAGGGGACCTACACAACAAAACTTCCAACCAAAGCAACAAGTCCCACCTTATAGGCCTCCCGGATACAATCAAGGGTGGAGGAATCAAAACCAAAACCCTCCACAAGCTCCACAACGATCCGATTTCGAAACTAGAGTGGAGGCGTTCATGGTCGAGCAAAATAAGGTGAATGCTACTTTGAAGGCGGGGCAAGAATCTCTCAATACCGTAGTGGCTCAAATATCGGAGCAATTAGCGTTGCTCAACCGGAACACTCAAAGATTGCCGGCGCAACCGGAGCAAAACCCACGGGGCAACACGGGCCACATCAACGCCGTAGTTGCCGTCACTACTAGAGGCGGGAAGGACACCACCCCCGCCATGATTCCTATTGAGGAGGCCGTGGAGGAAAGTTTGGAGCCGGTTGAGCCGATAGTCGAGATTGAAAAGGAGAAGGAGCCACAAGACAAGGAGAAATCTAGGGCGGAGCTATTAATTGAGGAGAGGCGCTTCATGCCACCGGTCCCATTCCCCCAAAGACTAGCGAAAGCGAAAATGGAGAAAAGGCTAGCGAAATTCCTCGAGTATCTAAGAGGAGTTAGCCTAAATATTCCCTTCCTTGACGCCATCATCGAGATCCTCACATATGCCAAATTCTTGAAGGACTTGATTTCGGGGAGAAAGAGGAAGGAGAAGATCATGCTAGCCGAGGAGGGCTCTTGGTTCACCAAGAGAGAAAAGGAGCCGGCAAAATTTAAAGATCCGGGGAGTTTTCGGATTCCTTGCACTTTGGGCGGCGTGCCTCTTCAAAAGGCGTTGGTCGATCTTGGGGCTAGTGTGAGTCTCATGCCCCTCTCCATGTTCTTAAAGCTTAACACCGGGACAAAGTTGAAACCCACCGACATGCGCATTCAATTAGCCGATGGACGGATAACAAGGCCGGTGGGGATTGCCGAAGACATCCCACTTCAAGTCCCGGGTGGAATATGCTTGCCATGTGACTTCGTCATCATGGACATTAAGGAGGAGGGAGACACCTCATTGATACTTGGGCGCCCATTCCTCGCCACCGCCGGAGTCATTGTCGACGTGCGCGAAGGTACCTTAACCTTGAACGTCGGAAACATTGAGGTGGAGCTCCACATTCCTAAGGCTATGAAGCATATGCCTTATCACGAGGAACTCGATTACATGGACCTCCTTGATGAGGTGATAGAGGAGGCGATTCCTCACTCAATTGGTGCCCTTTTTGATGAAGAATTTGATGAAGGCCCGCAATTAGGCCGAGATGAAAAGATTGAAGACGATTCCCCCGACTTCTCCGCTGATGAAGATGAAGGCGACGCTGATGTCGCGAGGATTCGAGAGCTCTGCAAGCTCTCGAAATTAAAGTCTCCAAAGAAAGCTCCGCCGGCACGGAAATCGGCATCGCCGGTTAAGCCGTTGACCGGGGCAAATGCTAGCTTGGGGGAGCCTCCCCCCAACACCATTCGGGACAAGAGACCTCCGAGGGAGACCGCTACGCCGCCACGTCCAAATCCAAGCGCGCTCCCCGGGAAGTTTGACGGGTGCATCTCATATGCACCAAACATCCCGCATTGATTGAAAACTATAGGGGGTCGAGCTCACGACCTAAAACGAGCGCTTGTCGGGAGGCAACCCGACGGTTTTTGCTTTATTTTTTTTATCTCTTTTTCTTTATTTTCGTTTAGAAATTTTTAGTATTTCGAGTCACCCGACCAAAAATTTTGTGATAACGGGTCCTATTTTTCTTGATAGGAGAGAAGATAGGTAGATCATCATGAGGAGGATGAACGAGACGATGGGGAGCGCCCCAAGAAGGCGTTCGACGCTTAGGAGGAGCATGAAATCGACTGGAGAGGGAAAGACGGAGTTTAGAGCCCAAACGAAGACAAACAGCAGAATACAAGGCTCACTCGGCCGAGTATACTAGTCACTCGGCCGAGTCCAGAAGTTCGTCCGGCCGAGCCGCTCACGAACGAGGGAAGTCTGCTGTACCCAACTCTCTGTTTATTTTCTCGATTTCGATATAACTGCTACTCGGCCGAGTACATATATTCACTCGGCCGAGTAAAACGGATACCCTCCTAGGGCGAGTCTTGCCGAGTAGCTTGAGTCACTCGGCCGAATGGACTTACTTCACTCGGCCGAGGCTGGCAAAGCCACTCGGCCGAAGCGATATCGGGGAGAAAATTTCTATTGCCTCGCTCGGCCGAGTGACCACGTCATTCGGCCGAGTCGTAACTTTCTATTATATAAGTGACGAAGGGGCGCGGATTTCGAAATCTAAATTCCCAAATCCGCCCGCGCCCCTTCGCCTACCCTCGCCCGATTCCCCTTCGCCCAACCCTCACTCGCCCGACCACGCCCGCGCGCGCCGCCGCTCGGCCAGCCACCGCCGGCCGACCGACGCCGCGCCCCGCCCGAGTCGCCGCCGGCGACCTCGTCTCCGATCGCCTCCGGTATAGCTCGATTTGCCCATTTTCTTCTCTTTTTGCGTAGTTTTCGAGGATCCGTGTATTAATCGAATCCCTAACCCGAATCAATTCCCATATCTATCTGTTATACCCCTATTGCTCCATACATTTTGATTATTACTCGCTGATATCGCTTTTCCATGCGCAGGTTGCTTTTTGGAGCTTAGGGGAGCTCAGGGGAGCTTCTACGGGCTGTTTTGGATTTCGTGGAGGCGCAGACTTCGCACGCTTCCACCGCTTAGCACTCGCGGCGTGTCTTGGTACACTCTTTCCACTCTTTTTGCACACGCTGCACTTTTTCACTTTTCGGCGCGCTCGGGGCCGATATGCCGCCCCGGACACGGCCTCGGACGAGGAGACCTTCCGCTAAGCGGAAGAGGTCGGATGACGCCGGCCCCGCCCACGAGGCGGAAGAGTCTCCTCCTCCTTCCCCCGCACACCCCGCACAGCCTGCAGGCCCCGCACACCCCGCACAGCCTGCAGCGCACCCACAGCCCGCACAGCCTCTCCCTGCCGATCCACGGCCACCACCACCGGCCCCACTGGTCGGGCCGCTCGGGATCACGTTCCGAGACGACGCACACCGCGCCGTCTTCGAGCGTATCTCTCAGCGCTCGATCGTACCCTCCAGGTTCGCACACCTCGCTGACCTAGGACGCCTGGGGGTACTTGAGGGGATACTCACGTTGTACGACAACGTGGGTTGGCGCGACTTCCTTCAAGTGTCGGCGGATACTTTTACCCGCCCGACACTTGAGGTTTTGAGTTCGATCGCCCGGACCGATGAGGGATGCTCATTCCGGTTCATGGATCGAGAGTGCCAGGTCACTCTCGATATGATGAGAGCATTTTTCTCATGGCCCGCCGTCCCCGGAGCCGATCGCGGTTACGGCCCTACCCACATCCCCCCACCTTCTTTCGACGCCGGCGCCTTCTGGGCCCGGATCACAGGCCACCACGCTGCCTTTGACCCTAGTAGGGCCAAGGCCTCGGCCATAGTCCACCCCTGCCTACGCATTGCCCAGCGCCTCATGGAGACTACCTTTTTGGCCAGATATGAGCCGGGCACGATGTCTACGCCAGAGCTTTACATGCTCTACGCGATGACACGTCCCAGAGCTCTGTCTAGGGATGGACTCGAGCTTGTCCCCGCCGTCGTGATCGACATTGCGGCTTGGTTTCTAGACCGTATCATTGTGTCGGTGGGCGCTCGCTCACCGATATGCTGCGGCGGTCTGATCACCTTGCTTACCATGATGACCGGCGAGGACCTACCCGACGACCTGCGACGCGTTCCGGGCCCCACTTCCTTGTCGATAGACGTTATGGCCCGGATGAAGATGCTGCGTCCGCATGGTGAGCGTCACTGGGTCTGGTTGCACGGCCCCTATGGGGCCGATTACATGATTCTCCCGAGCCCTGCTCGGACTCTGATTGCACCAGCCCACGTTGACTGGATTCCGGCGATGGATGTCCTCATCCCCGCCGCCTACGTGCTCGAGGCCGAGGAGCCCGAGCAGGCCCACGCTGCCCACGCTGCCCAGGCTGCTCCCGCAGACCCTGCTGCACACCCTTCCGAGCCTGCTGCCCACCCCGTCGACCCTGTGGCCTCTCAGCCTGTTCCTGACATTTCCACTGCACTTGACACTTCTGTCCCCACCTCTGCCTGTGTCGAGAGTACTCTTGCTGAGCCCACTTCCACCACTGTCACCACTTCCGAGGCTGTCCCCACCACTCCCGCTGCCACCTCCGGCCCTCTGTCCGTGGAGCCTCTTTGCTCCGCTCTCCCCCAGCGCCCGCAGACCTTTGTTGAGAGTGGAGAGCCCTCGTTCGCCGCGGTCATGGAGACCATGGTTAGCATGATCTCCGCTGGGGTTACACCTTTTGGACCGCACACTTCTGCCCCAGCGGGAGATTCCTCTGTCTCCACTGCCGCCGTTTTCTCCGAGAGTGTCGTGGCGTCTGTCCACACTTCTGTGCCACGGACCTCTCTGGCCACCTCGTTGCCTCTTTTGCACGCCTCCTTTGCTGCCGCTGCCTCCACTTCTCGCCAGCCGGTGTCCCGGCCTCACACCGAGGCCAGGCCCACTTTTCCAGGCGCGGCACCTTTTGTCCCATTCCCTGCTGAGCCCGTTACATACTCCACACGCGTACGCCAGCCTCGCCCTGCGCAGCCTAGACCGGTGCGTCCCTCTGCCCCACCCCCGCCCGACACTACACTGCAGAGCATACGTGCTCTTGAGTTGGCGGTGAGTGGTCTTAGAGGAGACCTTAGGACCCTGTCCTCCACCGTCTCTGCGATGGCTGGACGCTTCGACCTGATACCCCAGATCCACTACTGCCTTACACAGGTGCTGGAGCGTCTCCCTCGCGTACCCCAGCCCACCCAGCAGGTTCCCACACACACTAGACCTGCTTCCGCTTCCACCCCAGCTCAGCAGCCCACACCACCACCACCACCACCTCCGCCTCCGGACGGAAACGGCGCGGCACCGCCTTCTTAGGCACTCTTGATGCCTTCATCGATTCCTTTTGCCGTTGTGCTGCCCGTCTCTGCTGGGTCCTGATGCACTTTAGTCCACCCCCCTCCCCTCACTTTTTTGTGATTCTCATTTGTCGTCTCTTTATATATCTTTTTTGGGAGAGAGGGAGAGCTTTTGGTGACCCATTTATACTCGTATCACTCATATCTGTGCATGCATCATATCCGCATCATATTTTCGTTTCTTTATTTTTCGTTTTATTATCTTTTTTCTTTCCATCATGCATGCATCCTCACTTGCCCCTCTCATTACATGTCTCTCTGTGTGCCACACTTTGCACATTGAGGACACTGTGCACTTTAGCTTGGGGGAGTGAGTTCTCACGTTCTTTTTCGATTTGCCACCTTTATTTTTAGTTTTTTTTCACACCGTTTTTCACTTTTGCACTTATTTTTCATTATTTTTCATTTATCTTGCCATGCATCACGTTTTTCCTATTTTCCTGTGTGCCGCATTGCATAGTTCTATTTTTCCTTTTATCTTTACTTCGTTTCTTTTTCATCTCATGCTAGAGATGAATTTTCTGTGATGATGTCTACGTGGAGTTAGCTTATTCTATATGCATGCTATATTTGTCGTGTCTTAGATTTCATTTCTGATATCATATGCTATGACTTGCTTTACATTTAGAAATAGCAACCCACACTTTTTCCTCATGAAAATGGATGAAATTTTATTATTAGCTGAGCCTGAATATTCATATGTATGCTATCACAGAAAACACACCAAGATTCACGCATTGAATGCCTATATCTGGAGTACTGACTTCTTTTCCTTTATCACTTCTATATGCATGAATTGTACACTTCACTTCCGGATGATTGAATGATGATTAGCTAAGATATATCTGGATTAGTTAGCTTTTTTGTGATCGAAACTGAGTAGATTAGATTACCCTGCTGAAGTTGTCGTGCATGTCTTATAGAGTGAGCCGAGAGTTATATTTATTTCTTTCTCCACAAATCTTGAACATCACTTCTCTACTTTTAAAATCATTGGTGAATCTCCCCTTAGTGATTCTATTTTATGGCATTTCCCCCGCTATTAATTCCTAGCTCTAAATCTCTTATTTCAAAAATAAAAAAAAAGAGAGAAGAGAAGAATAAAAGAGAGAAAAACATTCTTGTATATCATTACCTCTCTCTGAGTTGGGATCATTGTATATATGTTGCTTATTGCAAAAGAAAAGAAAAAAAAAAGAAAAAAAAAGAAAAAAAAAGAAAAGAGGAAAAATCCTCAATAAAAGATCCCATCTCGCTTACTTTCTTTCTTCCTTCCCTTCTTTGCCTTTGGAGCTATATAAAAATGGGGACGTAAATATTTTTGTGCCACCACGCTTATAGATAAGCTTGGGGGAGGAGATCCATTGATGTGTGAGAGAGCGACTACTTGACATTGCACGACAACCTAGGCTAAGTAATATTCTATACTCGGTAAGATTGTTTCTAGCTTTACGAAATCCAGAAATCTAAGCCTAGCATTCATTTCATGAAATCCATACTTTTCTATTCTCTCTATTCTATGATGTGATACTCTTATACTCCAGATAGAAAGCGTTCAATTGAAAAGTGTGTGATCTGAGATTTGTATACCGCTTTAGATGATTCAGGCGATGTTAATTTTAAAATCATTCCGTTTTTCATGATTATACCGTTGTTCGTGGGGTTTCTATTTTCTACTTGCACTATTCTACTATGATATCAAAATGAGATTCTTTGACATGTATTTCTCACTCGGTGCATGCTATAAGAGTAGGTGAAACCCACGTCCTGAGAAAATGATCTAGCATCCTATCTTTCTTTCTTTCTTTCTTTATTTTCGTTTGGTTTTCATTTTTCTTCGTTTTTCATTTTTTTTCGTTTTTTTTGTCGTTTTCGTATTCCGAATCCACCGGGTTCGCCTTTTACTTATCTTCCTCGAGGACGAGTAAGAGGCAAGCTTGGGGGATTTTGATCACTCCTTATTTTACACCTTTTTCCGCATGTTTGCATGCCATTTAGATCGCCCAAATCATGTTTTTCACGATATATCGACGATATTGCGATGCTTTTCACGCTTTGTTGTTTTTGTCGCATTTCAGGTGATTTGGCGTGATTTGGAGTGATCATGAGATGCGCTCACGATAGACGGCCACCGACGACCTCCCCGAGGGGTATTTTGCTGTTGGAGAGGAGCGGAAGAAGAATGGACGTCGCCGGAGCGACGAGGAGGCCAAAACGACCAGTTTGGGCTTTTTTTGTGTCCCACTCGGCCGAGTGGAGGAGCCACTCGGCCGACCAGCGAGACACTGCTCGGCCGACCCGTTCAGACACGATTTCCATGTGTACTCGGCCGAGCGACGGAGACCACATCGGCCGAGTGACGATACCACGTCCGCCCGAGTGGCGCCCAGACGAAGGCCCTCAAAAAGATCGAAGTTACTGTTTTTCGGCCATCTGAGCTTCAGAAGACCCACTCGGCCGAGTGGCAAATCCCGTCCGCCCGAGTGAAGTGAAGCCATCGGCCGAGTGACGACAACTCACTCGGCCGAGCCGCCCCCGAACTGAAGACCCCTGAAGCCCCCGACTTACTGGAAAATTGACATGGTTTTCACTCGGCCGAGCGACTTTTGTCACTCGGCCGAGTGCGATGCGCAGCCTGTAGCGAAATTTGCGGAAAACAGGCTGTGCAGGGGCATTTTGGTCAGGATTTTTAGACGATTTTTGGGGCTATTTAAGCTCTGTTTTTACCCTAGTTTAGGGAGCCACCTCTCAGATTTTTTGCAGCTTTTGGAGTCTACTTTTTAGCTTTATTAATTGTGATTGGAGAAGAGAAAAACTTGGATTTTTGTTGGGTTGATTGAAGATCTACATTGGTTTGCACTTCTCTTCCCCAAAAACTCTATTTTTATTGTTTATATCATTGTTGTGATGAATTCCATTGTCTATTTCATTGCTAATTATTGTGCTATTGCTATGATTAGTGAGTAGTCTCCACGTCTTGGGGCGTGGGGATGAACCCTACAAGCCCAATTTCGTATTTGTGTTGAATTGGTAGAAATTGAGCTAGGATTGTTATTAGGGATTAGATTGGGATCGAATTACTACGGATAGCTAGGTATTCACATCAATTGGGATTTGCAAGAGATTGGATCCCAATTCGATAGGAAGCCGTAGAAATCCGAATCGGGTTGGAGTCGGATTTTCGAAGTATCGGTTTGCAAGAGATTGGACCGATGCTAGGATCTCCGGTTGCAATTCCGTGCCGATACCCGTTTGCAAGAGATTGGACGGGTAGGAACTATCCTAATCTAGATTGTGGACCGAGTTTGCAAGAGATTGGGCTCGGTGCGCAATTGGACGATGATGTTGATCCTAATGCTAGCTTCCCTAGGCTAGGGTTTGCAAGAGATTGGACCCAAACCTAGGATAGCTATAGACCGGCAACAGCGCGAGAGCGTGAGCTTGGTTCCACATTTAGTTGCAACTAGTTCATCCAAATTCTCATCCTAGCGATTTCGATACCGGCGAACCACATTTGTGAAATACGGTGAGTAGTGGGGATTCCCCACTCCCTAGGCGTTCTCTATTTGATTTGATATTTCGCACTTTTGTCTGACGATTGTGACAGGATCGCCCAAGGCAATTATCCCTCTAAATAGCCAGGTTGATTAGGAGCAAGCACGGTCATTCGTCCTCCCTGTGTTCGATACCCGCTCGCCGCTATACCGTGCGCTTGCGGTAAAACTACAACCGTCGCCTCGGGACGTGTACGCCGGGGCGCGATCAGTCCTTCTCTTTCTTCGCTTGCTTCGACCGCCTTTTCCTAACTAATGGGAGGGAGAGGTTCTGAAAGAAATGAGTCAAACTTTCTCTTCCGGCCCACCGCAGCCGTCAGCCTCTCTTGCAAGTTCGTCGAACGAAAGAGATTGGCTCGTTGACTTGCATGAACCACTTGGACATAATACGAGAGAAGAGCTGGGCAGTTCAGTGCTTGAGAACAGAGTTGTTGTTCGTACGACAGGCAAGGAGTCAGCCAGCAGCCCCTGCCTTTGTGGTGCTCACTTCTTACCTAAGAAGTATTTGCTTAAACAACATGGTGAAATCATCTAATTGATCCATCACTGAATTGTTCACTTTTCAGTATTTGCTTGAACAACTTTTGAATTTTCCCCTATCCTTTATGAATTTGTTGGATCTGATTTGGATTTAAAGTTTCCAATACCTTACAATTGTGCTCTCTAATAAGCAAGGCATACAGAGAAGTTGTATATTCTTGATATTTGCACCTTGAGTAGTCTAATGGGACATTGGGAGCAAGTGATTTCAAGAAATTTCAAGATTGGATAATGCGTGGATAAGTTTCCAAATTCTGGTTCAAATTATTTCCAAGATATTTATACACCATGTTGTGAACCAGAGCATGAACTGTCGGCCATATGCACTCGTGAAGGAGGCTGGGTCTCCTCAAACCCAGAGTTGGAGACGAAGCAGCAGAAGGTTGAATAAGACGGTGCCGTTGGGGTTGAAAAGAGATCGTGTTTGATCTTGAGGGATGAGCGGGAGAGAAGTTCGAGCCGTTGGATCATTTGAAGGATGATGGAGAAGCTTTAGCAGTCAGTCGTCTGAAGGTAACAACGAGTCGTCTGAAGGATGATGGTGCAGCTCTAGTGGCCAGTCGTTTGAAGGTTGATGGAGAAGCTCTAACGGCTAGATCGGATCAAGCGGAATGATGGCCGTTGATCAGGTTAATATTGTTGGGTTCTGGTCACCTTTTGGGTAATACCAACCCTCGCGGAAATTCCAAGATCGTTGGGACAACGAACAAGGCAGCATGGCCTTTTGCCACAAAATACGCAACCAAGTAAAATAAAAGGCAATTACCACAAAAAAGAGTAACACACCTTGCACACCGGAGTTTTATACTGGTTCCACCCAAACATGGTGTACGTGCAGTTGGAGAGATTCACTGCTGCTTCAGCAAATTCGGATTACAACACGGAGAAACCTCACAACTCAAGCCTCAAAACCCCCTTGGTTTGCCTCCTGTTTATTCTACAGGGAGCCGCGAACCTTACATAAAATAGTGCTCAAAACGCTCTGGGATCCCTCACTGTATTACTTGAGGATTGCTCTGAGTTGCTTCTGAAGCTGCTCATTGATCTTTGAAGGCATCAACGCATCCCCTTTTATAAGCTCTAAATCTTCACGGGAAATCAATAGGAAGAAGGTGTTGTCGCTTTCTTGGTTAGGTGGCCAAAGGGAGATCAACATTGGCTTACCCGGCTGGTGGCCAAAGAAGGGGAGGTCAAATATGGTGTACCCGGTTGGTGGCCTTTGTTTTGAAGCAATAATTCAACACTCCACCTTGATACAAAACATACCACATAACCCCCCAAACCAAAAAACTCCACCTTCAGACAAACCACCTTTCCCTGAGGTCGGGGCACTTGGCTAGTGAGCTTCGCTCTAAGCATCACCAACTAACCGAGTGTCCAACGAACCCATTTCCAAAGATGAGTCTCCGAACACTGCCGAATCTCCATGAATCCATACATGAAGCAAAACATGTAGTGATCTCTCCCAGTGCCACCTCGTGGCACCCTAGCATCTCTTCAAGGAAAACAAGTTTGAGCGTCGCTCAAACTTCGACGCCGACCTTTCTTCTGCCGGGTTCTCCTTCTTGTGAATCTCCTTGGGATATGCTTTGTCGACCCTTGCACATCGCCACCCTGAGTTTGCGTCCAAACTCAATGCATCCATCGCAATCTTATCTGCCATAAGATCTCCACACGCCTGCAATGCATAAACTAAATTCACGTTATCATCAAAACGAGCTGGGGCCTTTACGGTGCGCCGCCCCACTCTGCTAGCAATAGAGTCGTCCACCTTAGCCCTAGTCTCTCCACCTCGACTAGAACTTCCACCACTGTCGCTGCATGTAGTAGTCTCCACTTGTGGACTCTCCACATCAACCGCCACACCTTTACCTTTACTCTGTCGATCCTGGGATTTGGAAAAAGTCCCTCCACCTCATTCGGGGCATTTTCGGTACTTTCTGTAGCCTTCTTTTGCAGCATTGTCGACTCTTCAAATGTAACATGTCGACTAACCAAGACCTTCTCTTCTGTACTCCACAGTCTATAACCTTCGACGCTATCCATGTATCCCAACAAGATACACTTCTTCCCATTCGCGTTGATCTTGTCACTTCCCTTGTGAACCTGTACTGGACATCCAAATATTCGAAGATGATCTTACTCTACTGGCTTACATTTCCAGACCTCCTCTGGGATTTTATCACCGATAGCTGAAGATGGAATTCTGTTCACCAAATATACAGCGGTTGACATAGCTTCAGCCCAAAATCCCTTTGACAATCCCGATGTAAACCTGAGACACCTCGCCTTTTCAAGAAGGGCCCTATTCATCCGCTCGGCAACTCCATTTGACTTGTGGATCTCCTGGTGTAGTGAAGTGACGCCTTACTCCTTGCTCCCGGCAGAATCTTGTGAACATTGCAGAAGTAAACTCGCCACCATTGTCGGATCTCAGCATTTTTAGCTTCTTTCCTGTTTGAGTCTCCACAAGGGTTTCCACGCCTTGAACTTCTTAAACGCCTCCGACTTTTCCTTCATCACATACACCCATACTTTTCTAGAGAAATCATCAATAAATGATATGAAATAACGCGCCATACCTAGAGAGTAAATTGACGCAGGACCCCAAACATCGGTGCGAACATAATCGAGAATCCCTCCCGTGTTATGCTTCCATGTGCCGAAGCTAACCTTTGTCTGCTTGCCGTAGACACAATCCTCGCAGAACTCCAGCTCCTTGAAGTTCACCCCATTGATCAAACCACGCTTCATTAAAGCCTCCAAGCTTTTCTCCGCGACATGTCCTAGTCTTAGATTCCACAGCCTGGTCGAATCAATCTCATGCGAGCTCTTAACGCCAACATGGAGTCGCCAATGATTGTCGTCCCCTTCAACAGATATATGCCATTTACCTTTTCACCTCTCATCACAACTATCGATCCCTTCGATATCTTCATCGCATCCTCTCGATCGTGACCTTGCAACCCATGGAATTCCACGCCCCCACGGAAATTAGTGACTTTCTCAAAGCTGGAACGTGTCACACATTGGTGAGTATGCGCACCACGCCATCGAACATCTTGATTCTTACCGAACCAACTCCAATAGCTTTGCACTCTTCATCATTGCCCATAAAGACTGATCCATCCTGCTTAGTGTTGTAGGTATGAAAACAATCTCTATTTGGAGTAATATGAAACGACGCACCTGAGTCCATGATTCAGTCATGGTTCGCAACTTCTAAAGAAGTTGCAGTGAAGAGATCGTAGGTCTCCTCGCTCCTCACGTATTCCTTTTGCACAGTTGCAACTGATGATGATGCTTGCACCTCCTTCTCGTTGTTCTTTCTCTCCGGGCATTCTCTTTTCCAATGTCCATGCTTCTTGCAAATATGACACCTCGTGTCTCTGGTCCTTGATTTCGATCTCGATCTCCCGTTGTAGTTGCCTTTTCTGTTGCTTCACTCCGAAGCAAACTTCCCCTGGCTGTCTGAAGCTCCTTCGCTCAAGCCAACGCTTGCCATGCGATCTCGCAACTCCTCGCTGTAGAGCCCCGCCTTCACATCTTCAAAAATGAGAGTATCTCGATTGTCGAGCATGGTGTTGATGAACGTCGTGTACCTATCTGGTAACGACAGGAGCATGATCATAGATTCATGCTCCGCCTCCACAGTCAGACCAACCGCCCTCATCTTCATCATTAAGCCGTTGAATGTATCAATGTGATCCTTCAATGAGGTCCCATCTCGCATCTTGAAAGTAAAGAATGTCTTCAGTAGGATAAGCCGATTGGTGAGCGACTTCTTCAGGTACAGCTTCTCGAGCTTCTGGTGTGTGAATATGGGGTGGGACAGCAGGGGGATCGGTGGTGATTGTGGTGTGTGTGTGCAGAGTACATTAGTTACTTAATGTCATTAGTTGACATGCAAAAGATGTATGTGAAATGAGCAATTAGTTCTAGGTATGTTAACTTGAGCAATGGGCATAATTAATTTCCCAACACAATATTTCCTTCTTCAAAATTAACAAAAAGATATTTGTGTAATGACTAATGAGCAATCTCTATACAAAAGTATGTGCGCGATGAGCAAAAAGATATTGGAACTGAGGAATTTTGAGAATGGTATTTCGGGGGTTTAAAAGGTTATTATTGTAATTTTTATAAAAATTAAGTGGTTGGTGAACTGAGCAAAAAGGTCTGTTCGCATAGCAATCCCCAATATTCATATCAAATGCATCCTAACCCTCAGCCATATAAATATTTTTGGACCACACACACATACATATGAATAAATGGGAATCAGGTGGCCAAGAAGGGGATAAATGGGAATCAGGTGGCCAAGGAGGGAATCCCCTCCTTGGCCACCATCCAGGACACCCACCCCACATGTTGGGGTGTGTGCCCCACCACCCTGAAGGGTGAGGGGCGACCTGGATGGTGGCGAAGGAGGGGATTCCCTCCTTGGCCACCTGATTCCCATTTATCTCATATTATATACACGCACACACATGTACATGTATATGTTTTATTACCCTTCTGGTTCTATTATTGATGTTGGCACTATTTTAATGCTTAATATTCATCTATTTTTAATGTAATCTCTGGTTTTTTGTATAATTTCCAGAAATGATGCAACATTCATACACCGTAGAGAGGCCTGCTAAAAATCGAAAACTTTTTGATCATAGACCTCTTCGATTAAATGAAGATGACTACCAACGGGTTTGTAGGATCCCGAAAAGTAAGGTAAACCATCAATCCATCTTCCCATCACACTACAAGTGCAAAACTTCTACTAGACATTTATCTTGTCAGGATTTTTTAAAATGATTTATTCTAACATTCTCTCTGTTCTGTAATAGGGTGCAAATTTCAGAGATCTACCCGGAGTGATTGTTGACCCCGATAACATAGTACAATGGGATCCAAATGTTGAAAGGGTCCTTTTACCATCTGGGAAACCATTGGTAACATCTACGTGTCTATCGTAACTTGTTTTGATGCATGCTTGCTGCTGCTTTTTTTTATTAATAGCCTCAACGTTTTGCAATTCAGGTTCCTGACTATGCCATGAGCTTTATTAATGGAAAATCCTTGAAGTAAGTTCTCTTATCCTTTTGCATCTTGGTTACGATGTTGTCTAGCCGGTTGTGTTAAACCTTGTTTCAGGCCTTTTGGACGTCTTTGGTGGGATGAAACTGTTCCTACTGTGGTAACAAGAGCTCAGCCCCATAATCAGGTTCTTTTTACTGATCTTTTTCTGATTCTGTTCCCTTCTAGTTCTTCTGAAGTTGATATTCTTTTATGCTATGGAGCTGTTCAATTTTTTAATTTCCATTAATTGTTCCAGATAATTTATTCCGAAATATCTTTTTTAGATTATTATTCATCCAGAACAAGATCGAGTGCTATCTGTTCGGGAAAATGCTAGGCTGCAAGGCTTTTCTGACTACTACAAGCTCTCTGGACCGGTCAAAGAGAGGTGATTTAATAATTTTTAAAGTTGATTTCAGACTTACTTTCTTAACGAACCCCAAGATTGCTGCTGTTAACTATTCCTTTATTATTGTTGCTTTCTTTCATTTGTAATGTGTCTATTCTTGGTACTGAACGAGCCTCAAAGTTTATCATGCAATCAACCTCAGACTAAAATTAGACACACACACACAAACACCACCACCACCACCACCCCCCCCCCCCCCCCCCCCCCCCCGCGCGCGCCCAAAAAAAAAGCACAATCAAACACGAGAGAGAGAGAGAGAGAGAGAGAGACGCATGCACGCACACCATGGAAACTGCTATTCTTCAAAAATTCTCATTAGCCTACGAATTTGTAATTGGGTTTTGCCTTTTTCAAATGTTAGTTATAATGCATGCCTTATCGTCAAGTCATTCATGTGATGCCCCAAAATTTTAGTTCGTTCCAAACACTTGAATCATGAGCATCGCATTACATAACCTATAGATGCAGTGCCAACAAAACAGGTGCTTTTATAGGGTTGTAATGCCGCTGAACTCCGCTCTAAGCACCTATAGTTTACATTCTGTTCTGGTCCTGATGCCATGTGACCTGACCAATGAATGTGAATCGATCATTGTCATTGCTCAAATGATTTGAGTTTACTGAAAGCAAAATGGCGCAAATGCTCCAAACCAGCCTGATGTAGGCCAAGGATGGAACCATACTACATAGGCTTTTGCTGGAGAGGTTGTTTGAAGAAAGCCTTTGATGGTTTGTGTTCTCAAATGTCTTGCCTCATCTCACGTTCCTAAGGATAATTAAGTTATTTCAAAAGAAAATGAACATTCGTGGTCCCCTGCATAGTAGCTTGCCATCCAAAGTCTTGGTTTGATTTTAACTGCTTTATTCGATTGGATTCCTAGATCCTGATTGGCTAGGCATAGTGCTGTTACTAGACATGTTACTAGACATGAGATTGATAGGAACAAAAAAGATCTAATTTTATTAAATAAAAACTGAAATAAAAAATACCGCGATCACACTTAAAGGGGCGATCACTCTTCCAAGATGCCGATTAAAGAGGACGTCCGCACTCTCCCAAAGAACGCGTGATAATCTCACCTCTAATATCAATATTCTCTCAAATTCAACATACCCATCTCCTTCTCATCTCCTCCGTCATTTATAATAATACTCTCACTAATTAGGTAATTAGTCTAAAGGATTAAATCACTCTCATTATTTAAAATATTGTTAAATAAAGTCCTAATATTATTTTCCCATTAAATGACATGATTCTTGCAATAAATCATTTCAAATTGAGGTCATGTCCATGTTCGCCGCTTCGTCCGGATTCATCATACCGTCCACATTTGGATTCTCACATTAAATCATTTCCAAATAAGGTCACATTCATGTTCGCCGCATCGTCCGCATTCATTGTACCGTCAACATTTGGATTCTCGCATTAAATCATTTCCAAATAAGGTCACGTTCATGTTCGCCGCATCGTTCTCATTCGTCATACCGTCCGTCCTCATTCGACGTATCCCAATCGCATCATTACACCGCTTCCAAAGAGCCACATTGTCTTCAAGGTGGTGCATGAAACACGTGAGATAATCATATCCGACTGATGGTTCTCGCCTCCTCCTGGATCAAAAGGCAATCCATGGTCTCCATCGTCCTCCACGAAGCCCAGAAAGAAGCTACAACAATCCCCAAGGTTTCTCGTGGATTCATCTCGTCTAGAAACTAGTCGCAAGACCCAAATGAGCCCGTTGTCTACGTCCAAAGCTCTGCGAGGCTCCTGGGTGCCAGGACATGGCCTGCAAGTGGCCCTGCATCGCAGGTGCCGGACCTTGTCTGTCCTGCAGAGGGATTGCAGGGCCCTGGAGACCTCTGATGGGGCCGCTGCCCCCCTTCCGTATCCTTCCGATGGTCGGGATGTCTTGGATCTTCGTCGGAGTCGTCGGCTGGGTTCAGATCTGAAGCTGGATCTTCTTTTCGTTGGACATCCTTCTCCAAAGAGATGATTTTGCCTTTGTCCCTTTTCAAAGCTGGCTTCTTTTGTTCTGTATCTCTACAGTTGTCTTCGTCTATGTTCAGATTTGATGTCGTGTCGCCCTTCGGATGGGTCTCCTCCTTAAGAAAAATCCCATAAAATTTCATCATCTCCGAGTCAGCAGCTTCAAGAAAATCAAGTGCTTTTTTCGCTAGTTCTCTATAAAGAAAAACTGTAATATTTTTTGGATCAAAAGTTAATATTTCGTAACCTAATGCATTGCAACTTTGATAGCATCTAATCACCAGATAATAATCCATCAATTTAACTAGACATCGTAAATGTTGAATTTCACCCGTAGCTGTGGGAATGCTGTTGAAATGAATTTTTGCGAGAACATATTTGTTAGCTGCCTCCTGCAATTTTTCATATTGATAAATCTTGTTCCCTTCTTGTCGCAGCACATCAGCTCTGTGTAGCATTTCATCAAACACATTGTGATCTTTCATTATGGCCGCAGAATCATCGTGCTATGATACAAATCTGATAGGAACAAAAAAAATCTAATTTTTATTAAATAAAAACTGAAATAAAGGATACATTGATCACACTTAAAAGGGGCGATTACCCTCCCATGACGCCGATTAAAGAGGACGTCAGCGCTCTCTCGAATAACGAGTGATAATCTCACCTGTAATATCAATATGCTTTCAAATTCAACATACCCCTCCCCTCTCCTCTCCTTGTCATTTATAATAGTACTCTCACTAATTAGGTAATTAGTCAAGTATTAATATTATTCTTCCATTAAATGACACAATTCTTGCATTAAACCATTTTCAAATGAGCTCACGTCCATGTTCGCCGCATCGTCCGCTTTTGTCATACCGTCCAAATTTGGATTTCCGCATTAAATCATTTCCAAATAAGGTCACGTCAATGTTCGCCACATCGTCCGCATTCGTCGTACCGTCCACTTTTGGATTCTCTCATTAAATCATTTCCAAATAAGGTCATGTCCATTTTGCTGCATCGTTCGCATTTGTCGTACCGTCCGTCCTCATTCAACGTACCCCAATCGCATCAGAGATTTGATTAAATATTTAGGCATCAAAATTTTAACTATATGCAATGTTATCATCATGTAAATACTGTCCGTTACGGTCATGCAATACCATATTTCCTTGGTTTGAACTTTTGGTATTTCTGTAGCATACTATAATGTGCAATTTCTAAATTTATGCCCCAAACTAATAACTAATTGTTATTAGTGGCGTGTTTTAAAAACCCATATTAGAAATTACTTGCATAAAGTTTTATAATGTTTCTAAAAAAAGATAAAACGTATGATAAGCTCCATATCTTTTAATTTTATTTGTTTCTTTGTTTATTTATTTTGGGAGAGAAATCTCAATGGGAACATGCCTTTTTGCGTACATATATGTAAGACAAATAAGTGGGACATGTGGGGATCAAGTATTTACTAAGGGGCTATTTGGCATGTTGAAAGTGGCTTGTGGAATCTTGTACTGGTGTGTGACCTGAGTTTGAAAGCAGTACAATTTTTTGTTTTTAGTAGGGTTAGAAATGTAATTACGGGCCTAACGAAACTTTGTTGTGTTAGTTTGGGCAAAGAAGGTTGTGAAAAGTGATTGTGTGGACCACACTTTAAATGCAAGTTTATATTAAAAATAATTTAAAATTAAGTATATTTTAAACTATAATTAACCAAAAATACACCTTAGTAATTTTACATTATTCCTATTTAATGCTTTAATTAATTTTTAAAGATAAATAATGTGGGTGAACTGTAAAATTGATTTAACCATTCACTCTCGAGTGAATAATGAAATCAATTTTTTGTTCCTGTGTTATTTGAGGAAGGGAGAGAGAAGCAGTGTGGAATCAGTGTTTGTCATTGAAGCTGTCGTTGATGATAATGGTGAACACAACGATGATGGCGGGCCATACATGAGAGAATCCAAAGCGGTCACGATAATTACATCTCCAAAATTGGCCGCAGTGGTGGCAATGGAGCTTGCAATGACATGATTGCAACTACAGCTTGCAATGACATTGACACTAACTGTAACGATTGTTGGAAGTTGCATGCATCATCATTCTTGTCATCGACTGCGGTGGTGGAGCTCGACTGCTGCGGTGTTGCTCTGTTGTGGCTATAAGGTGGTGTGATTCGCCAATCACATAAAAAGTAAAAATTAGAGAGAAAAATAAATACATCTATTTCTCACAAGCAATTAAATAAATACAAAGTAATCAAGCATTCTTAAAAACTCAGTACAACTCTATCTGAAGAAGCTCTTGTTGGGACCTCCTTGGACGACAGGTAGTCTCTGAAGGGGGTGATTAGTGTATGAAAATTCTCCTGGAGATTCTATCTAAGTTAACAATTTGAGTTACCAAATTTTAACTTAATCAACAATTATCTCAAGCAATGAATTGCATTGGAATTAAACAAATAAGAGATACAATCATAGAAAAGAGTGTGCAAGCGCAAACATGCGAATTACACTGGTTTAGATACCCAATTCACACCTGGCTTTCCTACATTTTGCCACCCGAGTTCCATTCGGCTAAATCCACTATTTCCCAAATAGTTATAACACCTCTTTCGAAGAGATTTTTACAACACTTCTCTTCCCAAGAGAAAACTTACCACCTTGCAAACTGAGGGTTTTTATTTACACTTGAATTTGGTACACCTTATCTATAGCCTTGCTTTGAAACCTTGTGTTGTGTAGTGGCAATAGTGTAGATCTCCAATGGATGATGAAGTTGAAAGCTTTGGGAGACCAAAAGACCTGACTTAGAAAAATGTTGAAAACAATTGAAGAATTTTGGTCAAAGGAATTTGCGGGCTTTTTAGTAGAGCGAAGAAATGAGTTGAAAACTTGATTTTTTTGCTTAATAATTTCATACTAAAACCCTTGGTAATCCTAGGATGTATAAGGGTGAAATACTGTTGAAAACAATTTCCAAAAACAACACTCCAATAGATAAATCGACAGTTTTCCGTAATCACGGAGCTGTGTCAAATCTGTCCGTTGGGCTGATGTTAGTCGACTCCTGTTGTTGGAGTAGTTGACTACTTTAGCCGTAGTCGACTACTCCAACAGCCATATTCAATTACTGGCTATACGCAGAACGTCATTCTACCCTCTGTTTCGATGGTAGCCAACTCTTATTCAAAGAGCAATCGACTCCTTTACACTGATGCATATGATACAAGCTCTAAAACCTTTCAAAATATTTTAAAACATTTAAAAATCATTTTATGGTGTTCCTATGCGTATATGAACTTCTAGCAAGGCCTTAACAAGGTAAGACAAAAGAAAGAAAATACATTAGTTACAGTATTACAATAAAGTCCGTTTGATGCATTCTCGACTCCTCAAATTTTTTGTCTTGTTGCAATGGGTCCATGGCCTTGTTTAGCTCATCACTAGTCTCTTGAGTGCTATATTTGATTTGTCTTAAGCTCCTGCACTCATAGATTGATGCAATATTTGTTCATCATCAAACCACACGCGGTGAGACTCAATATCTCAACAGCTCTTTTTGGAGAAATTTCACAACTCTGTCTGTAATTGGTTAAACTTTCTTCTCTTTTGGAAGAAGCTCTTTTCTTTTCTTTTGCTCTTGTTCTCTTATTGCTGTGCTTCTCCTCATAACCTTTCGTTTTATAGTAATTAGGGATGAGCAAAAAACATCATTGCTTGCATAATGAAAATATTAATGAAATGTTAGGTGTAGTCAAAAATTGTGACTTGGTTGGTGAAGTCATAATGCAATGAGGAGGTTGGTGAAGTCAAAAATTGCGGGGGATGGTGGATGATGTGGTTAGTTTCTTCAATTCTCCTCCTCTAACTACATTCGACATGATTGGTATTTAACAACCATCTTAGCTTTGTCTCTACACGGCTCAATTTTCTTACGTGTCACCACCTTTATAAATATGCATGTTGGATTTTTTGTTGATCTTTATCAGTCTCAGCAGTTGATCTGTCATTTTGCATATTCAATGAGAGTGAATGTCGATATGTTTTGTTTGAGCATGGTACATTGAATTCTTTCTTAAATTCAAAGCACCTTGACTCTCGCAATGTATTTTGCATATTTTTTGCTTGATTCATAATTCTCAGAGAAAAAACTTTAACCCCAACGTTTTCTTATCAGCTTCTGTGATCTCAAATACTTTGCCTCTGTTATGGATATCGTAATACACTTTTACAATTTTGATTGCTAAGACACAGGTGCCACGCAAAAGTGTAGAGAAAACCTAGTGTAGATTTTATACTATCAAGATCTTTAGTCTTATCTGAAACTGTATAGTGTTTCAAGATTAAAATAGCTTCTCTGTAGCACAAAAATGTCTTTGAATTACCCTTGACATATCTGAGAATCTACTTGACTGCCTCTGAATGTTACTTGTTAAGAATATAAAAGAATCGGCACATCGTTCTCACTGCATGTGCAATGTTTGGAATGTGCACACCATTGCATACATTAGACAATTAACTGTTGAACAATGAGGTTTTGACGACCTTTCTTCATCTCTTTCTTGGATGTAGGGCGTGAATTTTTGCTCAACTTGAAATTATTAGCAAATGGAATGCTAACTGGTTTGGCATGACTTACATTAAATCTATTGATCACACGTTCTATGTATTTCTTCTGAGATAGCCATAACCTTTTATTTTTCATATCTCGGACTATCAACATTTATTGAGCTGGACCTAAGTCTTCCATATGACTTTATAGTTGCTTCTTTGGCTGGCTGATTTTCGTTACATCTTGTTCGACAATCAACATATTGTCTACATATAATAGCAATGCAACAAAGTTATGATTCGAAATTCGCTGAATATAAAGCACTGGTCTGCAACGGTCCTTTTGTTGCCTTGACTTATTAGAAATATGTCAAACTTCATGTACCATTGTATTGGTTCTTGCTTGATGTCGTACATACTTTTCGTTAACTTGCATACGATGTTTTCTTTGCTTGAAACCTCTAAATCTTTTGGTTGATGTATATAAGTTTCTTTATGTAGATCATCATGAAGAAATATCAACTTGACATCCATTTGCTCAGGCACTATATTCAACCTGGCTATCAACCCGAGAATGACACATGTTGAAGCAATTTTCACAACTTGTGAAAAAATGTTATTAATGTCGATTCCTTTCTTCTGAAGAAATCCTTTGATTACCACTCAATTGTTTCACCATTTTTTCGTTACCATCTTTTTGTGCTTGAACACTTATTTATTCTTCAGTGCCTTCTTTTCATCTGAAGGCATTACCAACTCGTAAATATGATTTTTCAGTAAAGATTACTTCTCATCTTACATAACCTGCAGACTTCTTTCTTTGTTCCTGTGTGATATAGCTTCATGGAAACTCTTTGGCTTTCCTTCTTTAGAAAGCTGAATATACTTGGCTTTTGAATAGCTGGTTGATGGAATTCGACCTCGTTTAGATCTCTGTATTTGTGATCTGCTGACTTTAGGAGGTGTACCATCTTCTGTTTGATGTGATGGTTGTGCAATAGTTGATGGAGAGTATTGCAGCCGTTGCTCAACATCCTCCTCTTCTTCCACCTCCATTTTTGTTTTTAAAATGTCATCATGCACCTCTTCATTATCTATACTGTATTGTGTTGGTGCTGGGCTTGGAACACTGTCTTGGGAACTAGAACTTGAAGTAATGGTCCTTATAGTCCTTACATCAAGCTTCTATCTTTGCTTCTTGAATACATGTGCAAAGGCTAAGTGACCGAATATACTCAAATGAGAGTATACTGGATTCTTCCCTGACCACACCAACTCTGAAATTGCAAAATTCAAATGTATCGATAATGATCTGTTGAGGAGATATCAGGCGACACGAATAGCTTTATCTCAAAATAGCTTTGGCAGCTTAGCCATATTGAGCATGTTTCTGACATTCTTTATGATCGTCGGGTTCATTCTCTTAACTACATCATTATGTTATGGAGTGCGATGAACTTCCTTCTCATGTTTAATGCACTGGTTTCTGCATTAGACATCAAATTCTTTTGAAGTGTATTTGGCTTTATTGTTTGAGTGGATACACTTTAACTTCTTTTTTGTCTCACATTCGGCCATGCATGGAACAGTTTGAAGTAGTCGAGCACTTGATCTTTCGTCTTCAAGAAGTAGACATATACCTTCCGAGAAGCATAATCAATAAAGGGTAGAATATACTTGTTTGCAACAGTGATTCAACCTTTAAGGGACCCCAAACCTCATAATGTACTAGATTGAGCAACCATGATCTTGTTGAAGAGGAACTGAATTAGACTTTATGTTGCTTACCAACCAAACAATGCTGATAAGGTTCTAGTCCAGCATCCTTCATGACTGAGATTAGCTCTTTCTTTGTTAAGAGAGATAACCCTATTTCACCCATTTGACCTAGTCTTTGGTATCATAGATTTTGAGTTCCATTACTTTATGGCTTCTTTTACATATTTTCCCTGAGTTTTGTACAACGTATCACAAGTATGCCCATTTATCTTAATCATGGCACCTTTCGTTATTCTGCATGTGCCATTGCTGAATTGGTTATCAAAGCCCAGTTTATCAAAAGGCTGACCCATAGAGCATGTTCAGCCGAAGGTTTAACACATGTTGGATATCCTTCAAAGTTATTGTACAACCAACATTCGTTTGAATCTGAATGTATCAAATTCTTACGATATTGTTGGAACTTTTATATCCCATCTTCACGATGCTAAAATTTGACGCTTTGTAGGTGGTGAAGAAGTCTCTATGAGGAGTGACATGGTAGAATGCTATGGTATCAACCACCCATTCGCTGTCCTTGTTGGAAACTTGAAGGCATGTCTCTTCTTGGATGGAACGAATAGACACTTCTCTGGTACAAGTGATTAATGCCTTTCCATCGTTGGTTTTCTGTTGAGAATCATTTTGACCTTATTTTCGTTAATAGTTTCATGTATTTATTCTTCATGTAGCCTTTAATGACACAATTGTAATTCTTCTTAATGCGTTGACATGTTTTCTCTTGGTATTTTCATTGAAGAGGGACATCCTTAAGCATATACGTGATAAATTTGCCATCTGGGGCTGAATTACTGAGAGAGACCACTAGCTCTCCTAATTATCTACAAGTTATTGAGGGTGGTCACGGCATCGACATTCTAGTCTGGGTGAGAGATAAACAAGGATAGAGGGAGAGAGAAACAGAGCAAGGGGCCCATTCGTGATAATCCCTGCTTTTCTCGCTGTAACGACCCGCTCTCAGGGGGCCATTGCTTATTTGATTATACTTGCAGGTCTGCAGATTTCCAGTGAAAACGACATAGTCACGATACAAAGATGTACAATAATACTGAAACCACCGTACATTATTCCAGTCCATAATTGAAATACAATGCACAATAGCACTCTCACATGCAGTACATGAAAGGAAATACAGATAGGAAATACAATACGCACACCAACTTAATTATCTCTAGAAATCAGCAGTCTGGGTCAAACTCTGGCTCCTCAAATACAGGGGCCTCTTCTTCGATCTGTTCGTCGGCTGTCGGTGCCAAAACATGGAACTGTAGGTAAATCACAACAATTCTAGCAATAGAAATAAAAGCAGTGCAAAAGTATGGAACATGTTATGATAAACAATTAAAGAGAATCAAGTAAGCGCAACAAGTCAGGTAAAAACTGACATGCATACAAGTGCGATAAGCGACGTAAAAAGAATAGCTGTACAAGGTGGCTGAGCAATGTACAAGAGTAATCATGGTGATAACAATAGTAAGGCTAGCAGGCATGATCTGTAACAAGTGTAAACATGCAAAGTACTGAACAAAAAGTACATATAGTCAATTGATTATTGTGGTGTTAGTATTTATTAACTAAACTATGTGATTTACGTAGGAGTGTATGATATGCAACCATGGGTCACCTTGTTGCCGCGGGGAGCTAATCCCGGGCGTCGCTACACACTTTTGAAAACGGGACGGGAATTTACACTTTTAAAAAGGGACGGGACGTGACATGTGAGATGACTCCGGTCATAGCTCCCACACTCTCTACAATGAGTTACCCCAAACCCAGTGATGTGTCCAGTGGGTCAATTTCTACTTTTATGTTTCATTCCAACATGATATTCCAATGCAACTTACAAACGCAGTTTACACGTCATTCCATGCATAGCTTAAGTGATAGGTAAGGTGAATGAAACAAGGGTGTTATTATGGTGATGAAAAGATCGAAGCAACTTATTTAAACGTATTTATGATCAATCATTGCAACCGATGAAAATTGAAATTATAACATTGATTCATGCATACTCGACCAGTCAGGTTTGGCCAAGCAGGTCAATATCCCCGCTAGCAGGGTGATCCAAACTTTGGCGCAAACGATCCTAGACACCGGGTGGTATCAATATTAGGAACGGCAATTATCACATCTACTCCGTCGATTATATTGGTAACCAATTTGTTCACTATGATTGTTAAACGAGGACCACTGATTGACTTTTTTATTGAAAATCAGAAGGCAAAGCAAAGCGGATGCTAAGAATTTGAGGATAAAGACAAATCCAATCGACTATGAAGCTGATTTCATGCTTCGAGCATGTGGTATTTCCATTAGCTCACAGTTTACCCAAGTAGATGGTCGTGTGTTACGACCACCAATGTTGAAAGTTGGAAATGTCGTATGCTTAATTAGATAGTCGTTCCTTAGTTGATTAGTTTCCTATTAGATTAGGTCTCTAGTATTTGGTTCAAGTCAATAGCCGTTCTGAGGCTATATATGATGTCCTAAGTTCTTACAAGTACACTATCAAAAGTTCTAAAGTTAGAATTAAAGTGACGGATTTCGAGGTGGTCGTAGTAAGCCGGGGCTGGAGCTAAAGCTTCCATGGGTGCTGGTGCATAGGAATCGGTACTTGAGATCACAAGAAATAGTTGGTTATAGGCCGTACCAATTTCTATCTATTTATCTCGATCGTTTTTATTTTATAACAGCTTGAAAAGGTGTCAAAATACGTTCTAAATTTTAACTTAGGCTAGATATAGGAAAAATAATTTTATCTATGAAGGAAATATTTTTCTGAAGCTTCTGAGTAATTTTAATAATTTTTAAAAGCTCAGAAATGATTTTTAGAATTTAAAAAGGATTTAAAAACTAATTTTAAATAGTTATAGTAAACGTTCCATAATTACTTTCGAATGAAATACTAATCAGAATACTTTAAATAAGCTGTTAAAATGAGCGTCTCGTTATATTCTACGACATATAATTTCTCGTACATTAGTGTACGTGAAATTGTGAAGATATTAATTATCAAGTGAAAATACTGTACCTAGATTTTAGCTTTAAAAATTCAGTGATGAAAATATACTTGCATGATGGTGATGAAACCCGCGTCAATGCATTCGGAAGGGCACGTTCGATTTTCTGGGCCTTGTTTGGTATTTTTCTGATTTGTCAATAATTAATTATCAATTTAGACTAATAACCACATATTATATTTGGATATACGTGTTCATTTACGTATACGTATATACGTATACTTTTAAAAAAACCCATACACTATCTCCTTTCTCCTTTGTTACACCGAGGGGGGTGCTGCACGACGATGGCGGGGGCGCTGGAGGGTGGCGTGGTCATTGGCAGGGCGGTGAGGTCGGCGGACCTGGTTGCGACGATGGCGATCGCATGGTGGCGGAGAGGAGGGCGGTGCTCGCGGCGGTGGAGTGAGGTAGCGGGGGTGAGAGTGGCTCACGGCGGAAGGGTGTGGGGGTGAGAGTGGCTCACGGCGGAAGGGTGTGGGGGTGAGAGTGGCTCACGGCGGAAGGGTGTCTGAGGGGTGGAGCGGCGGGGTGGAAGTGGCGGTTACGACTGTGTGTCATCCACGGCGGAGCGGGGACGACGAAGAGGGTTGGCGGCGTGGAAGGGAGCGGGGAGGCATTGGGTGTGGGGGTTCGTGGAGGCGCGTGGAAGCGTCGCCAGGTCGTCGGCGGTGGCGGAGCTTAGCGGGGCTATGGCGAAGTCTTGGGGAGGCGAGGGTGGAGGGCGCATCACTCAGGGGCGTTGTCTCGGGGTGTGCGCGCGGTGGCAGCGTGGAGGTGGGCAGGGTGTTTGGTGGCTCTGCGGGGGGCGGAGCACCGCGCAGAGGACGGCGGAGCGGATGGAGGTGCGGCAGCGCTGTGGGTGAGCAAGGCGGATGAGGGGAGAGTGATCGAAGAGGGGGGCTGCGTTTACGTGGGTTGCGGGATGTAGGCGTAGGCTGAGGGGAGAGAGGGAGAGAGAGGGAGAGAGAGAGGAGTGAGTGATTTAATTAACGAAGATAAATGTGATTTGGGGGTACTTATAGGCTAATAGATTCATGTACCCACTATTAACCCATTTAATGCCTTAATTAGGGTTGGTGGAATCTTTGACTAAAGATTTGCAATTTTATAAATTTTTACACGTTTTAAGTTGAGGGATTTGGTAATTAAAATTAATATAAAATGAAGTATGCATTAAATACTAAGTCAAATATGAATTAGGTTGGTGAGAAACGTTAGACTAAGGAAATGCATGCACCACATGTGGAATATGGGGGGTTATGCATGCACCACGTTTAAACGTGGGGGGGTTAGGTAGGGGTAAAACGTGATTTAAGATTCGTTAAGTAAAAAGTAATAAGGAAATTTGTAAAAATGTAATAGTTAAAATGATTACGAAGTTACGATTTTGCCCCTGGGATGAAATGACTCCGAAAAATTACGAAAACATAGCCACGGGTTCGTATCGTTGCGGGTATCGCGAATGCGAGATCCGTTTCAGGGTTTGAGATACGGAGATAATAGTTTTAGGCCAAAACATTTAGGAAGCGGGTTTGCGGGTTCTCTATTGGGTTGACTTCAGAAAATTACGAAATTAATATGGGAAGCCTTAAATGATCATAAGATGATACTGTAGAAGTTTGAAAATGTTTTGATGATGTTTGTATAGAAAATTAATTCATTAAGCCAAAACGGTAATAATTAAAAATGCATTTTTATCAAAATTGTTTAGAAGTATTTGATGAAATCCGAACTTACTGCAATACACCATAACTAGTCTAATGCTTCAAAATATTTTTATAAGAAATTTTGAAATCACTTAAAACTCCCGATTAGCCACTATAAAATACTTTTTAAAAATGAAAATACGTAATTAAATGTTTTTGAATAATTCTAGTCGTTACACGGATTGTAGCGGGGCTATGGCGAAGTCTTGGGGGAGGCAAGGGTGGAGGGCACGGCGCACGGGGGCGTTGTCGACGGGGTGTACAGGCTGTGGCGGCATGGGGGTGGGGAGGGTGTTTGGTGGCTACTGCGGCGGGCGGAGCACGGCGCAGAGGGTGGCGGAGCGAACGGAGGTGCGGCGGCGCTGTGGGCGATCAAGGCGGAGGAGGGGAGAGTGTGATCAGAGTGGGGGGCTGCGTTTACGTGGGTTGCGGGATGCAGTCGTAGGCTGAGGAAGAGATAGAGTGTGTGAGTGATTTAATTAACGAAGATAAATGAGATTAAGGGGGGGGGGGGGTACTAAACGGCTAATAGATTCATGTACCAACTATTAACCTATTTAACGCCTTAATTCGGGTTGGTGAATCTTTGACTAAAGATTTGCAATTTTATAAACGGTTACACGTTTTAAGCTTGGGGATTTGGTAATTAGTAACTAAGTTAGTGTAATTAGTTGAGTAAATAGTAAATAGGTTTGAGTAAGGTAATAGTATGATGTTATCACATTAATAAAACAACTTTCACAAATGACATCGAAAATTTTTTCGGAAAAAATTGCCACTGGATCATATTGTTACGAGGATCGTGAATATGAAGTCAAATTTAAGGTTTGAGCGACGAAAAAATTAAAAAAAATTTGTTTACTTATTTTGAACTTGTGTGATATTATAGTGATTACAGAAATTTGTGTACGCTGAAAACCGACCGTTACACTCGCTTATTGTGGGTGCGGAAAAATGGTGTGATGTGGCACCCGCCACATGGGTGCAACATCTGCTAAGATTCTTGCATATTTCAAAGCCTGTTTGTTTCACCGTAATATGAATGTATCAAAAAATTTCATGTGTAACCCTCGAGCAGTGCATATTTTGGATTTCAATCCCAAAACATGCACTAAACCTAGTGACTTGACAGCTCAAAACACGCAACATACATTCATGCCACACATAAAATCCCAAATAGGATCGTGAACCCCCCCTCCCCCCTCCCCCCCAAAAAAAAATAAAATAAAATAAAATTGCATTGAACCTATTGACATGACAGCTCAAAACACGCAACATAACGGTCCTGGATGTTAGTTCTAAAAGGCTTTGGAGTAACTGCGCCAATTGGCTGAGTGATATTCACCATTTCATCCCTTGTGAGAAATTGAGGGTTCGATTTCTGCTTTTTGCTTTATCAAAAAGAAAATGGCTCTGGATTTATTTTATAATTTTCGTCACCTTCATTTTCCGGTTTTAGACCTACAAAACTGCATAGGAAAAAATGTTCGTTTTATAGGCGGTGACAATGGAGAAAAGCTTATGGTCATATCCTGTTAGCCTGTTATGTGCTATTTCAATTCAAATGTAAGCTTATGCAGTGACCAGGCCATTTAAACTGTATTTAGGATTATTATTTTTAACATGTAAATGTTCATTTTTCCTATTATTTTTAATTTCTCTAAAAAGGGAACCTGGTTTTCTTATATGGTTCAGTTTCTATAACTTCCTACATTTCACAGGTATATCCAAGTTGGCAATGCTGTTGCCATACCCGTGTCACGCGCTCTTGGGTATGCATTCGGGATAGCATATCTTGGGAAGGCTGATGAAGAGCCTGCCCTCGTTTTGCCGCCGAAGTTTCCGTTGAGAATATAGCTGTCCATTAACTGTACTAATTTGCAGGCTCAGTTGCGATGTTGTGTCACATGATGCTAAATATTGACCATGCTTTATGAAAATACTGCACGGGTGGGGCTTAAAATGTAGCTTATTTGTGTGTTTACTGATTAACCTAGCATTTTGACACCCCTTATTGGTTATAGTTTTAATGTTTGTTATTGTTAAGACTAGTGGGATTAGCGCTTTGCATTTGCATTTTCATTTTGTAGAATATTGGTGGTTCTTTGCAAGCCGATATGCTAACTGCCCCCTTGGAAGCTGTGGGTGCTGGTCCTGCTGGAATATGAAATTGAATCATTTCTTGAAAAGTTGGGTTGGCTATTTATCCAACTGTAAATTATGCCTCAGTATTTTGATCCGTCAAAAAGCAAGAAACGATGCCTTGCCTACTCAACTCTGGCTTCTTTTACTGGTTTCTGCAGTTACAGTTGAGGAACGGACTGTGGGACTCTGAGGGCCGAAGGTAGCTCCTTGATCTGTAGCAGTGGCGGCAGTCTTGGTTAAATTCAGAGGGGTTTGTGTTGGACCTGGATTCTGTCCGATTAGGTTAGACCTCTATTCATACCTGTTAAGGGGGTTGGGTTTGGATTGGGTCAGGTTGGGTTTAATGCCGCCCCTGTTATTAGCACATGCATTTATTGTTTGTGTGTGGGTGGGAGTAAGCAATGAATTCTTAAGACTTGGAATTAAAAATCATCCTCCACAAGAATTATGTTTCCCTAAATAACAAAATTGCTTCTTTCAGAAATTAAGGAATACATCAAATTTTAGTCTTTTGCCCCGCCCTGGTAAAGAAAACAAAAAACTTTCTATGAGTTGTGTTTCAGCGTGTTTTCTCTTCACGTATTGGTTGACCGAAGGGCTGGAGGTCAATGTGATCATGCGGGGCGCACGTGGCCTTCGGGAGACGAGCGCAGCTGGTTCAGCTCGGCGAAAAGTGCGGGAGTCTGTGCATCGGCGTGCGGCAAGGCGACGGTCTCCGTTGGGGGGGGGGGGTTGAACAGGCTCGGGGCGAGCGTGTTCGCCTCCAAACTGGTTGGGCGTTGAAGGGTAGCCTTGGCGCGGTTGGATCTACTTGACCTGAACAGACGAGAAAGCTCGTCGGGGGGGTCGGACCTTGGTTCCGACCAAGTCACCTCCAATGCCTAAGTCAGACCGGATCTGAAGGATGCTCGGTGGGATCGGTATGGCTCACGGGGAGACCGATTCGCGAGTCCTCAGGCCGAGCTGTGGAGGAGAATTATAAGGTGGAAGACAAGGTCGTTAGAGAGGAATACCTCAATTTTTCGGGTATCCAGGAAGTGATCTCCTTGTACGAGGCTCTTTGGGTCTCTTTATAGGAGCCTTCTCCAGCCATGTCTCCTCGACGTCCCCCCTCTTTCATCCCGACGTTCTGCGACTTTGATGGCGCATTCATGGGTCATGAAGGTGGGCGTAATGAGGCCCCTTAATGGTGATTAATGGGGCGCGCTTTAAGGGGAGCGGTTAACCCCTGCCGGCGTGGGTCAGCGGTTGTGCCCGCATCGATCCGACGCCGGCCCGACTGCGATTCTCCTTGGGGGCCTCGTTCTCCCCGGGCCCGTGGGTTCGCGACACGGGCTTGGGCCGTTCGGTCTTGGCCCTTTTTTGGGGGAAGGGGGGGGGGTGGGCGTATCAATTGCCCCCATCGCTCGGGCCGTTTGGATTCTGACTGTTCGGTCCGAGTGATGTGATCTGTATGGAGTTGATAGGTGCGTCAGTCGAGGCAGTGGCATTGAATGGAAGGCATTAAGATGTTCCCTAGTTGGACTTCTCCAGCCCTCGGGAGCGGAATTCGAAGTGCCGACGGTTGCTGGATGTCGCCACGCGTCCCCCTTCGGACGGCCTAGATTCTGAGATTGTCTCTCGTATAAAATCGCCGCCCTTTCAGATTTTTCATTCGCGCTTCCTAATCTGATCTTGCACCTCCGAGTGCCAACGAATTCCCCTTCGTCTTTCCTCTTCCGATCCTTTTCAAGGTAATCTCCTTCTTCCTTCTCTGCTTATTCGATTTGTCCCATGGCTGCATTGAGGATAGGGAATTCAGCTCCTGGGTCTGGCGATCCCCCCGCTCCTGGGTCTAGTAACCCTCCAGCTCCTCGGTCGGCCCTTGACAAAGGGAAGGGTCTGCTGTTTGAGGATCCGACCGGTCGAGATGATAACGTGGTGGAGGAGTTTGATGTTCCTCCGGTGATTCTCGGATCATAGTCGACCGTTCCATATACTACAGCTGAGGAGATCAGGGCGAAGTACCTTTGTCACCCGTATGACGTTCGGATTTCCTTCGTTGACGAAAGGATTTGTTTTCCAGGGAGCCGCGAAGTCGGCGTGTACGTCAAGATGTTCCGTATGGGGCTCTGCTTCCCATTCCACCCTTTCGTTATCTAGGTGCTGGAGTTTTTGGTTGTGGCCCTATGTCAGCTGACCCCCTACTCGATCACAGCGCTGGTCGGGTTCATCATGATCTGCAATGTGCATGGGTTGGAGCCGACCCTGCCCCTCTTCTTCTATTACTTCTAGGTCCAATTGGTTGGCCAGTGGTCTGGGCAGCACATCCGCGCCCGGGTGGGGATGGAGTGTTTGTTAGGCCCGCCCCGCTGGGTTGGCGACTGAAGCAGAGACTACGTGTTTGTTACCTTTCCGAGAAACGCTGTGATTCTGACCAGTTAGGGGAGCCTGTGTCGGTACGACTTGACACTATCCCTCTCTGAGGCCGATCAGGCTGCGATCAGGCTTCTGTCGGTGTTGCCGCTGGTGGAGAGGTCGGTCTGGCCCTTGCTGGACGATCTTCTCCTCAAGAATGTCATGTGGTCCCTTGTAGGCGCTTTCTTCTTTCTGCTCTTCTCTTTTGCTTACCATGATCTTCCTTCCTTCTATAGAGATGGACGATCTTCTCCTCAAGAATGTCATGTGGTCCCTTGTAGGCGCTTTCTTCTTTCTGCTCTTCTCTTTTGCTTACCATGATCTTCCTTCCTTCTACAGAGATGGCAGGCCAAGAGTTCAGCCGTGACGTCCGCGAGCTCATTCGGGTAGCGGGCGCAGAAATCCTTCTTGCCACGCACCTCGACGTACGGGGGAAGAAGAGATCCGCGTGGCCGACGCTGCGGTGGGAATGGTAGAGCCGGTGGTCATCCCTACGCCACCGTTGATTCGGGTTGAATATTGCATATTTAACCCTTCATCTAGCACCATTGTGTGTGTATATGATGCTTAATTGGTCTATAATACGATCGTATTTAGAATACCCTTAATTATTAGAGCAAAGTCTCATTCTATGCAAAAAACAACAATAAACTGAGTATTTCTGCCCTCTTTATATTTTTCATGCAAAGATCTCGATATCACGATTCCAACGACTATTTATATGTATTTTTCTGAGATCTGTGCTAATTTCTATGAATTTTTGAATGCAGAATACCAATTTAATGAAGAAATACGGCCAAAATACGTGTGAAATGCGTCGTATGTACGCCGCAGTATACCAACGCCTGGACACGTGGTGCTCATCCATCAATTCCTCCTCAATCGAGCGGCTCCCAAAGAAGGGCGACGTGGCTAAACGGTGGCCGATCGATCAAGATCGGACGACCCAGATTTGCTTCGACCCGTACTCGGAGAGGAACAAAAAAGCAGCGACGTGGCGCTTCTTGGGCAGTCGGATTGCAATCTAACGGCCACGAAAGCGTTTGAAGCAGAGTGCAGGTCTGAGTTGGAGTGGGCGCATGATCCGCTTAAATTGGACACGTGGCAGCTACACATCCAATCCCGCATGGATGAACGGCCCATAATTGATCCGATCGTGGGTTTTGCGTTTTGATCGATTTGGATGCGGGTTTTGAACCTGTTAAGCCTCTAAAACCTGCAATGCTATTATATAAGCGTATTTCTAGGGGTTTGAGGGTATTCTGGCGTATTTGGGGCTCTAGGAGCCATATTTTGCCGTGAAATTTGGAGGCCCTGGAGACAGAGGCTAGAGCTATCATCTGAAGGAGATTTAGGGCTAATTGGGGAGAATTGGTGATATGTTTCCTATCTTTAGCCTTGTATTTCACGTATTTGGCTTGTATTTGTAGTATTTGTCACGTATTTTGAGACTTTAAGCATGTATTTGTCTATGAATATTGTTTATTTTCTCTCCATGCTTGGCTAGTATCTATTTGTTTTGGTTGTGATGTAGTTAGGGTGTTGTAATCATTGATTTTGATATATTTTCGCCCTATAATCACGTTATATTGCGTATTTCATTGATTTCTACATATATGTTATTTGGGTATGTTATACGGAGACGTGTGCATGCTTGAATCGAATATGATCTGAGTAACACTTATTCGTGATGCGATCCGAGAGGATGTATCGTGACCCGAGAGGGCACTTGCGCGTATTTTCTTCATGAAATCGATGATATACGTGATTACTTTTTGGCACTTTTTTACGCTCTCTATCGCCATACCTTTTGACGTTCTCGTGTCTTAGCCAGACGAAACGTTGAGTTATAGAAAATATATTAATAATTATTGATTGCACATACCCTAATGAAATCATTACCAACACATCCTCTCCACTTTGGTACCCAATATTGAATTCACCGTAACTATCGTAGGATTTTCTTTTATTATTTTAAACTCTTGATACCATATCTTTATACCTGATAGGTGGTTGGTTATTACCGTTTTAGTACTCTTTATAAACTGAAATTCGTGGTTTTACAGGTCAGTTGTTCCGTGGATACGATAACTGGACTCACCAGGATTATTACTTGTTCGATTTCCTACACTTGGGAGTATCGCTCACATATTTTGAGACGAGTCAAGTTTTGGTGCCGTTACTGGGGACAACGGTCCTTGTAAGTTACAATTTTAGTTCGTATAGAGGAACATTCGATGAGACCCTTCCACATTATTGCTTAGGATTTTTTTTCGTATCTTTGTTCTTTTTTTTAAAAAAATATGGATGGTGATGCATACATTTTAAACTTTATTTCTGATTTGACCCGAATCCTACCAGTCTTCCATGGTACAGAGAAGGAGAATGCATATTTACACGTGCAAGAGTTTGAAAATATATGCCACCAATTGTTTCATGGGAAAAAGCTTGAGCACATTGAGAGACTATGTATTAAATATTTCCCGTATTCTTTAAGAGACAATGATATATCTTGGTTTAATATTTTGCCTCATGACTCATTATTTACTTGGTTATCATTTCAGGCTGACTTCCTTAAGAGATTCTTGCCTCCTTTCGTGTGGCAAGCACAGAGGCAACATGCTATGAAGCAACAGATTGCGAACTTCATCCAAGCTGATAGGGAGGCCTACCATCAGGCTTTGAGGAGGTTCAACGATTTAATGCTTGCGTGCCCACCCTATGGCGTCGACGATGATCATCTCCTGTGGATCTTCTACATAGGATTACTCCCTCCTATGCGGGATTTCTTGTATATGAGTTGCAACGGAGAATTCTTTTCATATACGGCAGATGATGCATGGTGGTACTTGCAGGACCTTGCACTACATGAGGGAACTACTCCACCTGAGGATCAATCACATAGATATGAAGATGATGGCCAGAGCATTCCTTTCGAGGACACATTTCAGCAGGTCCAGGGACAGCCTGAGGAGTTACCTTGGTGTTATTATCGATGCGACCCTAAGGAGCACCAAGAGGAATCATACGAGAGTGAGCATCAGAACCAATTAGAGGAGCTTGAGCGAGGACACTTGGATGAGCATGATGAGATGGGTGATGGGGGTGCATGTGGACTATAAGGATGACACGATGCATTTCCATTTTGACGATGATGAAGATGGGGTGGAGACAAGTGATGGCGAGAGTAAAATCGTTGAACCTGAACCATGTCTTCCTTCAGATTCATCTCCCCCACCTGAGGAGTACGAGTACATTGGATGGATTGCTACAGGTTATCATTGGTATGAAGAGGAAGATATGAGCGAGGGAGATAGCTTACAGGCTACATTAGAGCCCAATCCATACATCTTCACAGATGTGTTTCAGCAGCCACTTCCATCTCTTCCTGAAGCAGAGTATGAAATCAAGAATATCGATCCTGTTCAGGGAAGTTCCCATGAACTCAAACAATTTAATTCTGAATCTCAATTTTTAACACCAAATGTTTTAGATTCAGATGGTCGTCAATTAGCTTTAAAATCTTTTATAGTTTATAATGACCCATTATGACAAGCTTTCATAGATAGTCAATTTTGTCCATCTTTATTTGACACAACGTATCTCATGCAGAAAAAACATACACGCATGTATGATGCGTTGTGTCGATGCTTGACCATAAGGAAGCTAGTCGAGGAAGACTACTCGCTGAGGAGCGCAAGGAGCTGTAACGACCACTTTTCGTTGTACTTTGTTCGTGCACGTGCTTTTGACCGTGCACGTGTTTATTTTAGACCTTGTTTGTTTGTGAATACTTTGATGTGATATGTCGTTGTGAACGTCGGTGAGAGTATTAAATAGTGGCACTAATTTGGACCGACGTTTCTCGAGTCGTTTTCCCACAATTTAATCTTATTCGATGAGACGTTGCGATTCTCACTTTTGACGGGAGACGTTTCTATTTTTAGTTTTGTCGTCTGACGTCGAAATTGAGATCCGTCTTCTTAGTTAGCTTCATTTCGTCATCACGATCACCACGATATTTATTTTATAATTTTTGGAGTTTATTTGACCACTTTTATATTTTTAGCAAGGTTTAAAATATTTTTAATAATTAGGTTTTAAATTATTTACGACCAAATAAAATTTATTTGAGTTTAAAACGTTTTAAATAATTTTTGAGCCAATTTCCAGCTCATTTGGGCCGCACCCAAGCCTTGGGTGAGTTGGAGATGGTGAGATTTGAATTTTAAATTATTTTAAACTCCAAATCCCATTAGGATTAGCCCTAGACCAAGTCAACCCATCTACACTATATAAACAACCTTTAGGAAGACCTATTTTCACAAGAAAATAACCCTAGCCTCTTCCAAAACCCAAATTTGACGTTGCGACGAATCGTCGCAACGTTGCGACGAATCGTCGCAACGTTGCGACGAACTTTCCCCGCACCGACCGATGAAACAGGCCCAAATTCCCCGCTCCGACCCGTGCTTCCGCCCGCACCCGCATCCGCTCGCACCTCGCTGCTGCCGCCCGCTCTGTTCTCCCGCTCCGACCGAGAGGAGCTCTCGGTCTGACCGAGAGCTCAAGCCCGCATCCCGCTCCGCACAACCGTCCGCACCAAGCCCGCTCTGTCGCACTGCCTCCGTCCGTGTCTGACCGAGCGGATCGCCTGCACCGACCGAAGCCGCAACGTTGCAACGTTGCAAGCCCCGCATCCGCAGCGCCCGACCGGTGCTGTCCCCCGCACCGACCGACGAATTCCTCCGCACCAAGCCCCCGCCCGCACCGCTGCAGCCCGCTGCGCTGCAATCCCCGCACCAAGCGTGCCCGACCGAGAGAACTCCCCGCACCAAGGCTGTACGACCGAGAGTCATTCGTCGCAACCCCCCACCCGTCGCACCACTTGCCACCGTGGGCCCCCAAGTTCTCCAGAGGTATTGTGGGTCCCCCATTGGCCCCTATGACTACTGTGGGCCCCACCTAGGTGCTTTCTCTTCGACGATTTGCCGTGTACGACATTGCGACACGTCGTAGCCCGTCGTCGCACGTGCTAGCTTTGGAATCTGGACTCGTCGCTCAGGTTGATGATCTGAACTTTCCAGCGAGGAATCTATATTGGAATCAGGACTTGGAGCGCGTTCTTTATTTCCAACCACTGGCGTCTCTACCCGACGCCAGTGTAGCTTTCGCGTCGTGTTGAGGTAACGCTTTGCACCCCTAGGACCCCAAACCCAATTGCATGCCAATCAAGACTGAAATCAGTATTTTTAAAGTATTTTAAATGTTTTAAATTCACTAATCAAGATTAATAATATGGACTTTAGGCTGGTGGACTTGTGCACGTAGGATAATTGTGATTTTGGACTCATTGGACGGTGTGCTCAGACGTTGTATTTGCAGGCAAGTGAAACTTGCCAACTCTTGTGTAGGGCCATGTTTTTAGGCCACTTCCTTGTTTTTAGCATAAAAGAGACTAGTCAGTGAAATGATAGCTGGCTAGACGCCTACTTGATCTAGTTTGACAACGAAACTAGATCCGTCACCTAAATTGATCTAGCTTGACAACGAAGCTAGATCCAACTCTTAACTTGTTGATCATGCATACTAAACTGCCATGTTTACTTTCTTTACTTGTACGTCTTACTACTTGCCATGTCATGTCATCCATGCATTGAATGTCGCATTCGTAGCACACGCTACAAATACTTGTACTTGTACTTCCTTGTCCGGCTAGGTGCACCCCTAGGCCATCATGTTAAAACACTTCCTGGCTCGTGATCCAGAAGCGGGCCTCATGTGTTGGTTAAAAGCCAATGCCTGATACACGTGGAGGGGTAGGGATAAACGATCACTTGAGCTTAGGGGTTGGCCCGATCAGCCACTCTAGCCAAAAGGCGGAATCTCTGTGCACGAGGTGCTTACTTTACTTGTCTTGTACTAGTGAGTGTTACATGTATAACTTGTCATCCATGCCATGTTTAAATTTCATGCTCGTACTTTACTTTATTTGTTGCACTCATACTTTAAACTGCCATGTCATTGCATTCATACTAGAACTGCTAGGTTGCTTTACCTACTTTCAGTTTCCTTGCACAAGTCTCTTGTAGACTTGCTGACATGTGCCCATTGCTCTTTTGGGTGTCACATGATAGACCCTGAGCCAGAGACCGTTGCTGAGTACGTGATGTTTTGCTGACGCTGAGCCGGAGTCCATGTCTGCCCAGGAGGAGTTCTGTGGACACCGGTGACCTTTCTTGGTGACCTTGCTGAGTTTCCTATTGTTTTAGGTTTTGTTGTTAGTTGTCGGTGCGTGGCACATTTACTTTGTACTTTGTACTTTTGTTGGCCATGTTTGGGCCTTTAGACTCTTTTTCTTTTCAGCCTGGTGGCTTTTTCTGTGAGGTTAAAACTTATTTTATGGATATTCTGAGATATTTCTTTTGTCTCATTTTATTATTATTATCTTTGTTTCGTTCGCGTTGCAAGGACCTGCAGTTAAAAATTTGATTGGCGCTTATCGGACTTGCTGCTTTTTAGCTTCAAGTCTGAGCGGACCTTCTCACGCTTCGCCTCCATATTTTTGGGAAGCGGGGCGTGACTGGTTTTGTTGGTGGCCCATGCAGGTCCAGTCTTGCAATTGCGAATTAACGGAACAACGATAATAACGGAATGTCCATTAAATAAATTGCAACATCCAAGTCATAAGCCCTGAGTCTAGTCATTTTCTTATGACACTAGGTGGTAAGAAGACTTAGTTAGACGTCTGTGCTTGCTAGTTAGAGGCCCCTGATTGATAGTTAGACTCCCTGTCAGCAATTGATTTAATTGTCGTAGGAGTTACCTTAGTGGTCTTGTCTAACTCTGACCATATTAGACTTCTAGAATTTCCTTTAGTCGTTCGTTTGGGTTCATCGATTTCGGACCAAGCTGAACGCATTTCAATACCGACTAGCTCCTTAGAAGGTCTTAGCGCTTAGCTTCTTAATATTTAGTTGGTCGACCGTAGGAGTTTCCCCGTAGATTCTCTTGATTCATATCCTAGGCGTATGTATGTTTTGACCATCCTACCATTTTCATCGCCTCGATTCACGAGATCGCCTCGTGACGATCGACGTCAATTTTCGAATCTCTCCGTCATAAGTCTCGAATCTTCTGAAAGTAAATTTTCGATTTCCTCTTTCCCTAAGTATAAATTTGTTCAAAATTTTAATGTATATCTTATACTCCTTCGTTGACTTGAATTCTTAAAACTTTTGTCGAAATTTTGAATACTAGCTTATGGTATTTTCCCAGCCTACACTTTTGTACATATGGAAATACACTTTGTCCCTTCATATACTAATTTTATTCTGAACCGTACTTTTATTTTATCCAATTCGACTTATAATTTTCTTTTCTTATTTATGCCTTTCAAACGACACATCGCGCTTCCTTTTAATATACTTTTCAAGTCACCTGGGATTTTAGTTTCCAGCCAGTCGATGTTATGCTCATCGTTTTCCCTGTTTCAGATTTTTGTAAAATTATTATTTCATAACCACTTCCTGATTTAGACCCTCCATGATTTGATTTTAAAGCTTTGCTATCAATTTTGATAATTCTACTACCAAGTTATTATTATTATCTTTCCGCTCACCATACATACTTTTAGAATAATTTCTAGACTAAATTGAATTTCAATTATTATTTTTATATCCGTACCAGGTTCGTTGTGCTCGTATGCTAAGAGTTTTGTGTAAACCAGTTTTAATTTTTTTGCACATCCTGGTTCCTCTAAAAGTAGTTCCAATATTGATCATTTTAAATTTTCTTTCCCTGGCTTAAAGACTTTGAAAGCGTTTAAAACACGAGCTTAAATTCTTCAGTTACTTTATTTCATTCTTTGAATTTCCAAAATTCTTGCCAAAATTATATTAAATTACTGCCGTATAATATTTTCTAAAAACTACGTCCTTAATGTTCTTGTGAATGATTTACTTCCTTTTCTTAATGATTTGCAATAAGCTAATAAAACATTTTCTCTTATTATGAATATCCGACTCAAACTTATTTTGAACAACTCGTTTTATCGACCTCCAAATATTTCTATACAGACGAGGATTCCAACTTTTGAAGTACAACAGTTTTCAATTTCGCGTATTTTAGCTTATGTTACTTCATTTCTCAATCCTATGTAAGTACCACTACATCTCCCTTTCCTCTACCTAAACATTCACCAGTGAATCACAGTTTTCCCTAACTAAGCTGTCTCCTTGTATTCGTCCTATCTGAATTCGTGCTTATCGACCCTTCCCTCGTCACGCTTTTGACCTCGACCTCCCTTTGTTTCTTAGACTTTAGTGCCCGTCAATGTCTGTGTCAACTCTAAGTTGTTAGAAGGCCCTTGGACCTTGTGATGTAGTCGTAGTGCACGTACCTAAGTTGTGTACGTGGGCTTGAATGAGTATACCCCCATAGTATATTGATGCTTGCCTATTGTGTGATATATATATACTCGGAGTTATTCGTAATATTATGAAGTTGTTTGCGTGTTAGTATTTATAGATTTGTGTGTGGTTAGCTATACCATACTAGGGATGCCTGTGTATATAAGAGCTAGCGTTGGAATATCTAATGGAGTGTATGTAGTTAGAGATACTTGTAATGGTTGAAATAAGATGATTGGTAAAGCTATGTGTATGCTAGGTGTGATAATAATAGGTGTACGCATAGTTAAGTGAGTAGGCCTATTGAGTGACCCATATGTTAGTACGTATGAGTATGTGCTCGTATGTAGGTATGTATTGTGCTTAGATGTAAGTAGTTAAGTATTATTGCATGAGTATGTAGGTGATATACATATGGTAGTAGGACTATAATTTTGATGGGTATTGCTTGCTTTTACGGGATGTTGCATGCGTGCATACCGTGAGGTATACACGACTATTGCACATCTTAATTATGTATGTATAGATGTGTTAATATACTAATTATAGGTAGTAGGCTATGGTGTGAATATATATGTTACATGTGTGTGACTATAAGGTGAATGCATGTATTAGGGAGGGTATTATAATTATACGGGTGCTGATGTATGTATTATTATTATGGTATATAGAGTGATTGAACTATGTGAGTATTACCTGACTAATATTAAGTGTGATTGACTTATGGTATGTATATGGATGTATTGGTAGACATATATATATATATATTGGAGCGGTATTGGTATAGGTATAAATGCAGTGTTACGTATATAGAATATTCTGATATGTGTATTGAGTCTCACTCAAGCTTGAGTGGGTATACTCTAAGTATATTGTTAGGTATGTCTGAAGTTTGAATATAGCAATGTTTGATGTATGCATAGTGATAGGAGTGCTTGTGCCTGGTTGTGCTATGCACAAGATTGTGAGTCGCTATACCAGTATATAGTTATAGGTGTTGGTCCTGAGGTATAGCTATTTACTAAGGACTTGCCTGTGTGAACGTATGTGTACTAGCTAAACTAGGTGTGTAGATGTACTGGATATATGATGGTATGATTGGTGTATGTAAATAAAATGTTAGCGTGTATGGGTGTGCACCATGCACGGGTAAGTATGTGCTTAGTTATAGTTATTGGTGACTATGGTATAGGTGACGTGTCGTAAATATAGTTATATGACCGTATGTGATGTGAATATACGGTGCAATTATTGCATGCATTTGAATGACTATATAATGAGTGAAATATGGTAGTAGTGAATGTATATTAGATATAGTGAAACTTGATTAATAATGGTATGATGTGACTACATGAGTTGATGTGTTTGGTGTTGGATGTGTACTAGGAAATACTAGAGGGTAGTATACCCATGTTGTTTGTGCCTAGGTAGCTATTTATACGTAGAGCAATGATTGTATTTGCAAGTGTGAGACCATACTTATATGAGTATCTGAAATATTGTTTTGTGACTAGGTAAGTAGTAGTTATATAAGGGATGTACGTATATGTATATGATTGAAATACATGTATGAAATTGACTGACCATAATAGGTAAAAGTGTATGACATACGTGAATATATATATACGTGTTGGTAGTGATAATGTTTGACTACCTAGTGCATATATAAGCACTTGTAATGACTATACATGGTTTGATTTATAATGCGACATGATTGGGGTAGCTACTAAAGCGACTAGATATGTTAGAAAGTCCGAGGACGGACTTTATTCTAAGGTGGGGAGGATGTAACGACCACTTTTCGTTGTACTTTGTTCGTGCACGTGCTTTTGACCGTGCACGTGTTTATTTTAGACCTTGTTTGTTTGTGAACACTTTGATGTGATATGCCGTTGTGAACGTCTCTGAGAGTATTAAATAGTGGCACTAATTTGGACCGACGTTTCTCGAGTCGTTTTCCCACAATTTAATCTTATTCGATGAGACGTTGCGATTCTCACTTTTGACGGGAGACGTTTCTATTTTTAGTTTCGTCGTCTGACGTCAAAATTGAGATCCGTCTTCTTAGTTAGCTTCATTTCGTCATCACGATCACCACGATATTTATTTTATAATTTTTGGAGTTTATTTGACCACTTTTATATTTTTAGCAAGGTTTAAAATATTTTTAATAATTAGGTTTTAAATTATTTTCGACCAAATAAAATTTATTTGAGTTTTAAACGTTTTAAATAATTTTTGAGCCAATTTCCAGCTCATTTGGGCCGCACCCAAGCCTTGGGTGAGTTGGAGATGGTGAGATTTGAATTCTAAATTATTTTAAACTCCTAATCCCATTAGGATTAGCCCTAGACCAAGTCAACCCATCTACACTATATAAACAACCTCTAGGAAGACCTATTTTCGCAAGAAAATAACCCTAGCCGCTTCCAAAACCCAAATTTGACGTTGCGACGAATCGTCGCAACGTTGCGACGAACTTTCCCCGCACCGACCGATGAAACAGGCCCAAATTCCCCGCTCCGACCCGTGCTTCCGCCCGCACCCGCATCCGCTCGCACCTCGCTGCTGCCGCCCGCTCTGTTCTCCCGCTCCGACCGAGAGGAGCTCTCAGTCAGACCGAGAGCTCAAGCCCGCATCCCGCTCCGCACAGCCGTCCGCACCAAGCCCGCTCAGTCACCCTGCCTCCGCCCGTGTCTGACCGAGTGGATCGCCTGCACTGACCGAAGCCGCAACGTTGCAACGTTGCAACGTTGCAAGCCCCGCATCCGCAGCGCCCGACCGGTGCTGTCCCCCGCACCGACCGACGAATTCCTCCGCACCAAGCCCCCGCCCGCACCGCTGCAGCCCGCTGCGCTGCAATCCCCACACCAAGCGTGCCCGACCGAGAGAACTCCTCGCACCAAGGTTGTACGACCGAGAGTCATTCGTCGCAACCCCGCACCCGTCGCACCACTTTCCACCGTGGGCCCCCCAAGTTCTCCAGAGGTATTGTGGGTCCCCCATTGGCCCTAGGACTACTGTGGGCCCCACCTAGGTGCTTTCTCTTCGACGATTTGCCGTGTACGATGTTGCGACACATCGTAGCCCGTCGTCGCACGTGCTAGCTTTGGAATCTGGACTCGTCGCTCCGGTTGATGCTCTAAACTTTCCAGCGAGGAATCTATATTGGAATCAGGACTTGGAGCGCGTTCTTTATTTCCAACCCCTGGCGTCGCTACCCGACGCCAGTGTAGCTTTCGCGTCGTGTTGAGGTAACGCTTTGCACCCCTAGGACCCCAAACCCAATTGCATGCTAATCAAGACTAAAATTTTAAAGTATTTTAAATGTTTTAAATTCACTAATTAAGATTAATAATATGGACTTTAGGCCGGTGGACTTGTGCACGTAGGATAATTGTGATTTTGGACTCATTGGACGGTGTGCTCAGACGTTGTACTTGCAGGCAAGTGAAACTTGCCAACTCTTGTGTAGGGCCATGTTTTTAGGCCACTTCCTTGTTTTTAGCGTAAAAGAGACTAGTCAGTGAAATGATAGCTGGCTAGACGCCTACTTGATCTAGTTTGACAACGAAACTAGATCAGTCACCTAAATTGATCTAGCTTGACAACGAAGCTAGATCCAACTCTTTAACTTGTTGATCATGCATACTAAACTGCCATGTTTACTTTCTTTACTTGTACGTCTTACTACTTGCCATGTCATGTCATCCATGCATTGAATGTCGCATTCGTAGCACACGCTACAAATACTTGTACTTGTACTTCCTTGTCCGGCTAGGTGCACCCCTAGGCCATCATGTTAAAATACTTCCTGGCTCGTGATCCAGAAGCGGGCCTCATGTGTTGGTCAAAAGCCAATGCCCGATACACGTGGAGGGGTAGGGATAAACGATCACTTGAGCTTAGGAGTTGGCCTGATCAGTCACTCTAGCCAAAAGGCGGAATCTCTGTGCACGAGGTGCTTACTTTACTTGTCTTGTACTAGTGAGTGTTACTTGTATAACTTGTCATCCATGCCATGTTTAAATGCCATGCTCGTACTTTACTTTACTTGTTGCACTCATACTTTAAACTGCCATGTCATTGCATTCATGCTAGAACTGCTAGGTTGCTTTACCTACTTTTAGTTTTCTTGCACAAGTCTCTTGTAGACTTGCTGACATGTGCCCCTTGCTCTTTTGGGTGTCACATGTTAGACCCTGAGCCAGAGACCGTTGCTGAGTACGTGATGTTTTGCTGACGCTGAGCCGGAGTCCATGTCTGCCCAGGAGGAGTTTTGTGGACACCGGTGACCTTTCTTGGTGACCTTGCTGAGTTTCCTTTTGTTTTAGGTTTTGTTTTTAGTTGTCAGTGCGTGGCACCTTTACTTTGTACTTTGTACTTTTGTTGGCCATGTTTGGGCCTTTAGACTCTTTTTCTTTTCAGCCTGTTGGCTTTTTCTGTGAGGTTGAAACTTATTTTATGGATATTCTGAGATATCTCTTTTGTCTCATTTTATTATTATTATCTTTGTTTCGTTCACGTTGCAAGGACCTGCAGTTAAAAATTTGATTGGCGCTTATCGGACTTGCTACTTTGTAGCTTCAAGTCTGAGCGGACCTTCTCACGCTTCGCCTCCATATTTTTGGGAAGCGGGGCGTGACAGGAGCAGATAAAACAACTTCCTCCACCGTTAAAGATCCGCGATCCGCCATTTGACCACGGTGTGTTCTTTCCATTAGTATAGATTTTATATGCTTTTTAGGATGCTTGCTTTTGAATAAACTCGTACCTTTTTCGACATTGAGGACAATGTTCATCTTTAGTTGGGGGGTGTATGAGACCTTAGGATTTGTTTTAAAAAAATTAATAAAGCAAGAGAAAAGAATTAATCACTAATTCTCATCATTTAAAACTCCTTCACATACCGCATTAGCGGATGATTATTCATTGATTGAGTTATAAAAATCGTTTATGACTTGAATTAATTTTTATTTCTTCGTGGAATTACTCATTAATATGCTTTTATGAAAACTTTCAATTGCCATGATTAATATCTCGAAATAGTTTGAATTTATTTCATGCATGTTACTGTTATGCAAAAGCTTAAGTATACACGATTTATTAGAACAGCAAGTTGAAGAAGAATTTGGCCTTTGTTACTAATGTTTATATTCAAATTATGGGTGTTGAGTTGCTTACGAAAAAAAGAAAAAAAAAGTGAAAAAAATGCATCGTTCCCTTGGTTCATTGATTAGCCGTGTCTTCATGTCCTATGAAGCATTGGAGATTCGCGTTGAAAGATGAATGAATGTGGAGTGCATTAAAAAAAAGAGAAAATAAAACTTATATTATTCGAGTTATTAAGTTCGATGGGCTCTTCTAAGCCTAATGACCGAAGGTCGTCTGGCCTAGGAGTCATTACCTGAAAGCTCATTACATGGATCATTCTAAGTCATCAAAAAAGAAAAAAAGAGGAAAAAAAGAGAAATTTTGAATAAACTAAGAAATTTCAATGCCCATGAGTTGAACTATCTTTTTGAGATGCCAATTCCTTGGAAATAAGAAAACTAGTATATAACGACGTGTTATACTTTCGCTTGCGCAAAACGATGCACGCATGTTATTTGTTCAAGTTAAATTAGAGAAAATATCATGTGATTGATCTTATTCATGTATTGTGTATATTGAAGGTCAAAATCATGTTGGAAAGCATATTATTGAGCCATGCCATAAGCGATTGCTAGAATTTATTGTTTTACTAATCATCCGACTTAATCGCTCTTTTTGCTAAGGACTAGCAAATCGCTAGTTGGGGGGTGTGATTTGGGTTGAATATTGCATATTTAACCCTTCATCTAGCACCATTTTTGTGTGTATATGATCTTAATTGGTCTCTAATACGATCGTATTTAGAATGCCCTTAATTATTAGAGCAAACTCTCATTCTATGCACAAAACAGCAATAAACTGAGTATTTCTGCCCTTTTTATATTTTTTCATGCAAAGATCTCGATCTCAGGATTCCAATGACTATTTATTTGTATTTTTCTGAGATCTGTACTAATTTCTATGAATTTTTGAATGCATAATACCAATTTAATGAAGAAATACGGCCAAAATACGCGTGAAATACGGCGTATATACGCCGCAGTATACCAGCGCCTGACACATGTCGCTCATCCATCAATTCCCACTCAATCGAGCGGCTCCCAGAGAAGGGCGACATGGCTAAATTGTGGCTGATCGAACAAGATCGGACGGCCCAGATTTGCTCCGACCCGTACTCAGAGAGGAACGCAAATATGAGCGACGTGGCGCTTCTTGGGCTGTCGGATTGCGATCTAACGGCCACGAACAGAGCGTTCGAAGCAGAGTGCGGGTCTGATTTGGAGCGGGCGCAGGATCCGCTTTAATTGGACACGTGGCAGCTCCAAATCCAATCCCGCATGGATGAACGGCCCAGAATTGATCCGATCGTGGGTTTTGGGTTTTGATCGATTTGGATGCTGGTTTTGAACCCGTTAAGCCTCAAAAACCAGCAATGCTATTATATAAGCGTAATTCTAGGGTTTTGAGGGTATTCTGGCATATTTGGGGCTCTAGGAGGTGTATTTTGCCGAGAAATTTGGAGGCCCTGGAGACAAAGGCCAGAGCTATCATCTGAAGGAGATTTGGGGCTAATTGGGGAGAATTGGTGATATTTTTCCTATCTTTAGCTTTGTATTTCACGTATTGGGCTTGTGTTTGTAGTATTTGTCACATATTTTGAGACTTTAAGCATGTATTTGTCTATGAATATTGTTTATTTTCTCTCCATGCGTGGCTAGTATCCATTTGTGTTGGTTGTGATGTAGTTATGGTGTTGTAATCATTGATTTCGATATCTTTTCGCCATATAATCATTTTATATTACGTATTTCATTGATTTCTACATATACGTTATTTGGGTATATTATACGGAGATGTGGGCATGCTTGAATCGAATATGATCTGAGTAAGACTTGTTCGTGATGCGATTCGAGAGGATGTATAGTGACCCGAGAGGGCACTTGTGCATACTTTCTTCATGAAATCGATGATATACGTGATTACTTTTTGGCACTTTTTTACGCTCTTTATTGCCATACCTTCCGACGTTCTAGTGCCCTAGCCGGACGAAACGTTGAGTTATCGAAAAGACATTAATAATCATTGATTGTACATACCCTAACGAAATCACTACCAACACATCCTCTCCATTTTGGTACCCCAATATCGAATTCACCGTAACTATCGTATGATTTTCTTTTATTATTAAACTCTTGATACCATATCTTTATACCTGATAGGTGGTTGGTTATTACCGTTTTAGTAATCTTTATAAATGAAATTCGTGGTTTTACAGGTCAGTTGTCCTGTGGATACGATACCTGGACTCACCAGGATTATTACTTGTTCGATCTCCTATACTTGGGAGTAGCGTTCACACATTTTGAGATGAGTCAACCACCCCAGGTCATCGTTGATCCCCCCCGCAGCAGGAAACTTGACCGGCGGTAACCCCGATCCCGCCCGTGCCGAGGGGGCCACCGGGGGCACTGGGCAGGGCTCCTGAACACTGGCCAGGATTCGCGAGGGAGAGAAGAAGCGCCACCCTTCGTAGTCTGGAGGGCCCAAAGAGAAGAAGAAGAAGAAGACGGGGGATAGCAGGCTCCCGGTGGTGCCCGACTCGCCGATCATCTCTGGGGCGACCCTTTCACTGGTGGAGGTGGCCACATCGGCTAGCCACACTGAGCAGTCTCCCGTTGGCGAGGGGGTGCCCTGTCCGTGTTTGAGGCTGGCCCAGAGGTTCCATCCGGAGGGTCGGTCTTCACCGATCGAGAAGTGGCCATCCAGCTGGCACATGGCTTCGTCCTTTTGAGTGACGGCTCTTTGTTGGAGAGGGTCCGCTCCAATTGTTTAGCGAACTCTCTGGTGTGGCAGATGCAGCAGGCGGTCTTTCCCTTGATTCCAACTCCGATTTGCTGTAGTCTTTGCTTATCACTTTTGTCCTGCAGGCTGCCACGATGGTCGTAGAGGCACAGCATCGCTCGGAGCAGGTGGACGGCCTCGAGGCGACCCTGGCCCAGGAGCGCCTGAGGGCTGAGGCGACCGAGAAGGCAGCCGAAGAGGCCCACTCGGAGGCTCGTCGTTTGCGGCATCGGGTCGACGAGCTCACCTTCGAGGTGAGGAGGGAGGCTCTGGTAGGCGTTGAGAGGTCCGTTCAGGAGGCGGAGGAGGCGTTCCGCCGGGAGAGGAACGGGCTCTGGGCCGAGCTGGGCGCCCTGCGGCAGGTGAACCCTGCTCGACTCGTCGAGGAGGTGGAGAGGGGTTATGAGGAGGTCCTGGCATCGAGGATCGCGGAATCCCTTCGGGGGGTGTTCCAGGCCTACGGGGACATCCTGGCCTCGAGGATGGTGGGGGCCTTTAGGGTTGGATTCCTGAGGTTCGAGGAGCGGGTCCGACAGGCGCTTTCCCATCCTCCGGCTGGCCCCGAGAAGCCCATTCGATCGGGGCAAGGTGAGGCTCTCGGGGATGCCTATTCCCAGCCCCCAGCGCTGTAGGCGATGTGTCCCCGTTTTGTCCCCCTCCTTGTAAAAAGAAAGAAATTTTTTGTATGCAATAGATAATTCCTTTTCTTTGAATCTTTTACCTTTTTGTACGGTGCTGTACTTTTGTCAAGTGTTTTCTGGGATCATGCCTCTGACTCGGTGTTGCCCCCTCCCACTGTTCATGTCGAGTTAGTTCACTGGTCTGGGTAGCAGGAGGTTCTCTTTTCGTCGGCGGAGTCATCGTCCTATCAAGGTGATCGACCTGCTGTGTGAGCTGCCCCAGCCTTATGGTCGATCATTATGATCGGCCTGCTGGGGGAGTTGCCCCCAGCCTTATGGATTATCATAGTGATCAGCCTGCTGGAGAAGTTGCCCCCAGCCTTATGATCGATCGGACTGATCGGCCTGCTGGGGAAGCTGCCCCCAGCCTTACAGACAATCGTAATGATCAGCCTGCTGGGGAAGCTGCCCCCAGCCTTACAGACAATCGTAATGATCAGCCTACTGGGGGTTGCCCCCAACCTTATGGTCGATCGGAGTGGTCGGCCTACTGGAGGAGTTTTCCCCAGCTTATGGTCGATCCTATAGATCGACCTGCTAGGGGAGTTTCCCCCAGCCTTATGGTCGATCATAGTGATCGACCTGCTGGGGGAGTTGCCCCCAGCATTATGATCGATCATTGTGATCGGCCAGCTGGGGGAGTTGCCCCCAGCCTTATGGGCGATCGGAGTGATCGGTCTGCTGGGGGAGCTGCCCCCAGCCTTACATACGACCGTAGTGATCAGCCTGCTATGAGGTTGCCCCCAGCTTTATGATCGATCGTAGGGATCGACTTGCTGGGGGAGTTGCCCCTGGCCTTACAGACGATCATGACGATCGGCCTACTGGGGAGCTGACCCAAACCTTATGGTCGATTATAGTGATCGGCCTGCAGGAAGAGTTGCCCCAGTCTTATGGTCGATCATTGTGATCGGCCTGCTGGGGGATTGCACCCAGCCTTTTGGGCGACCGGAGTGATTGGTCTGCTGGGGGAGCTGCCCCCAGATTTACAGATCATCGTAGTGATCGGCCTGCTGGGGGGTTGCCCCCAGCCTTATGATCGATCAAAGTGATCAGCCTGCTGGGGAAGTTGCCTTCAGCCTTATGGACGATCATAACGATTGATCTGCTGGGGAAGCTGCCCCCAGCCTTATGGTCGATCATAGTGATCGGCCTGCTGGGGGAGTTGCCTCCAACCTTATGGTCGATCGGTGTGATCGACCTACTGGGGGAGTTTCCCCTTGCCTTATGAGCGATCGGAGTGATCGGCCTGCTGGGGGAGTTGCCCCCAGCCTTACGGACGATCGTAACAATCGGCCTGCTGGGGGAGCTCCCCAGCCATACAGATGATCGTGACGATCGGCCTACTGGGGGAGTCACCCCCAGCCTTATGGGCGATCGGAGTGATCGGCCTGCGGGGGGAGTTACACCCAGCCTTACGGACGACCATGAGGCCTGGTGTGGTGGAGCAGGAAGAAACACGGTTGCTTCGGTGCGAACGTGCATTTCATTCTCTGAACCAGGGATACATTCGAAAGGAAAAAAGCAGGGAAGATAATGGCGAGCTAGTCTCGCCTGATGGGAGGAGCTGCGGCTGGTTATCCTACCTTCTCACTCGATAATGCGTAGAGCGGTCTGAACAACGTTCACCTTTTTTTCCTTTTTCCATCTGTTTGGACATTCCTTCTCCGGGGGTTGTCTTTGGGGCATCGACAAAGTTCTTCAGGTGCCCGCAGCTGATCAGCTGGTCGATGTCTTGCTTCAGGATCCAACATTCACCAGTGTCGTGGCCATTGTCTTTGTGGTACCTGCAATATTTTTCCTCGTCCCTTCTGCCACCCTTCATCTTTGGGGCGGCTTGCCGATGTGGCCCTCTTTCTGAGCCTGTGTTAGGACGTCGTCCTGAGTAGCGTTCAGCCTGGGGTGTCGCGCTTACTCCTTGTGCCTCTTTTCCATTCCCTTCTTCTCTCGCTTGTGGTCTTCCGGCTCGCGGTGCTCGCTTTCTTCCCGTTTGGAGCCCCGTTTGGCCCCCGTGGGAAGACCTCCTTCCTCTGCTGCTAACGCCTCTTCCGTCAGCATGTAACACTCTGCCCGGACTATTACATCAGCGAGGTCCTTCGCGGGTTCATTGTGCAGCGACTTCTTTAGGCCCATGTGTCGGAGCCCTTTCTTCATGGCCATTTTTACGACCATCTCGAGAAAGCTCTCCACATTCAGCCTTTCAGCATTGAATCGTCGCATGTAGCTCCTCAGGGATTCGTCCGACCTCTGTATCACATTGAACAGAAGCTCTAAGTCCGGCTTTATCTGACTGCTGGCCATAAATTGCTTGCAGAATTTCTGGGTAAGGTCCTAGAAGTTGCTGATGGAGAGGTTGGGGAGGCCGTGGTACCAATTCCTGGCAGACTTCCGGAGGGTGGAGTAGAGCCATGACAGAGCAGGGTGTCGTCGCCCCCTGGAACGCCCTGACTCCTTCGTAGTCCATCACGTGATCTTCCGGGTCCCTACGTGCCGTCATTTTTCTCCAAGGTCGGCACCTTGAATCTGTATGGTATCCATGCGTCGGTAATGCTCCTCGCTAACAGGCAGCGGTCGTCCCTGGGGCCTCTCAGGTCTCCGTGGCCTGCTATCGCTTCAACGCGAGGGCCGGGTTGCCCCGACGGGCTGACGGGGGTTTGGGGAGAATCCACTCGATATCCATCCCAATGGGGATAGGCGTTGGTCTCCGAGTGCTTCTCCTCTTGTGGCGATCCTCCCGACCTCTATGCCTCCTCTGGCAGCAGCTCCCGCTTCGACCCTGCTGATCCTCGGCAGCCCGATGGTTGGGTGACCGTCGGCAGGCTGAGCGTGGTCGCCGGGACGAGGCCGTGGTTGACTCGCCTCTGGTCCACTTGGGCCTTCCATCCGTCTCATCCTGAAGTGAGGTGGGGGTGAGGGATCGCACCGGGACAAAGTTCGACATGGTGAACCGTCGCTCCAGGTTGGCACCCTCACCGTCGTGGTCGGCAACCACGGCAGAGCGCAGTGGGGGACGGTGCTCCTACCGGTCGGAGATGGCCGCTGATCCCCCTCCGGAAGGCATGGGTTACCTGCGAGCTGTTGGATGGCTACGGCCAGCATCCGTAAGTGGGCGTTCATCTCTTGGTCGAAGAGACGGAGTTGTTCCTGGGTCACCGAGTGTGAGTCGCTGGTGCCCTCGGTGGTGTGGCTATTCCAATTTTTAGGCAGGACGTAGTCGCCCGCCTCATGGATGGGATGCATGCATCCTATTTCATTGCAAGCTAATTCCATTGTGGTTTGTTTGACGTGTGTGCTTCTTCGTTCCCACGGATGGTGTCAGATGTTTCAGGGTGTTTTCTCACCACAGATTGGTTGACTGGAGGGCTGGAGGTCAATGCGATCACACGGGGCACGCGTGGCCTCCGGGAGACAGGAGCAGCTGGTTCGGCTCAACGAAGAGTGCACGAGTCCATGCATCGGCGTGCCGAAGGGGATCCTCGACAAGGCGACGGTCTCCGTAGAGGGGGAGATGAACGGGCTCGGGGCGAGCGCGTTCGACTCCGAAATGGATGGGTGCCGATGGGTAGCCTCGGCGCGGCTGTATCTACTTGACCTGAACAGAGAAGAAAGCTCGTCAGGGGGGTCGGACATTGGTTCTGACCAAGTCCCCTTCGATGCCTAAGTCAGAACGGATCTGAAGGATGCTCGGTGGGATCGGAATGGCTCACGGGGAGACTGATACGCGAGTCCTCGGGCCGAGCCGTGGAGGAGAATTATACGGTGAAAGACAAGGTCGTTAGAGAGGAATACCTCAATGTTTCAGGTATCCAGGAAGTGATCCCCTTGCACGATCCTCTTTGGGTCGCTTTATTGGAGCCTTCCCTAGTCATGTCTCCTCGACGTCCCCCTCTTTCGTCCCGACGATCTGCCAATTTGATGGCGCCTTCGTGGGTCATGAAGGTAGGCGTAATGGGGCCCCTTAATAGTGATTAAGAGGGCACGCTTCAAGGGGAGCGGTTAACTCATAACTTTCTATGAGTTGTGTTTGCCGTTCAGCAGTACTCCCCTGAATAATTGGATGGTAGTTCTGCTTCTAGGCAGACCCAACAGAGAGGTAATTTTTTCTAGTTTCGTAGGACCACAATGTAAACCATGCCAAGTTTTTCCTAGTAATACCACTGGAAGGTAGTGAATCAGAGCACTCACCACCAGTGGCGGAGCCACATGGGGGCAAAGGGGGGCAATTGCCCCCACTGACTTCTTTGAAAATTAACTTGTAGTATGTATATTAGATTGCTCAATCAAAAAATAATAGTTGTCCCCATATTCTCTTTAACAGGAAATTAGTTAGTATGTATATTAGATGTATATTAGACACCGAGATACTTACTTTGCCCCATGTTAATTGCCCCCCTTGTTAATTGCCTAGTATTCATATTAATTATTTTGACTTTTAATTCCCTCCGTGTTAATTAGCTAGTATCCATATTAATTGCCCCCCTTTGCCCCCGTGTAGCTCCGCCACTATATGCAAGAATAAAAGTCAACATATTAAAACATAAACACAACTACTATATCTCTTTATATCAACTATTTAGTGAAGTCCTCATTTAAATGTAATTATGATCTTCAAATACAATGATCAAATTGAAACCTCAAATTTTTCTGTAAAACAGAGCCACTCATTTATTTTACACAAATAGTCTTTTCATTTTTCTTCCTTTTATGTTATCATTTTCTTCTTTATACATTTTTAAAGTGAAACTCTCAATTAAAGATGAATGATTGAAAGATAATATTTTACTCATGTTATCATCAAGTTATTTTTAATTATAAATTTATTTCTCTATTTTATTGTTAAATTATTCAAAACTTTTTATTGTTATGTTCTCCTTAACCCTAATGGTTATTCTTCAACACATTGAATCTTGCAAAATATTCATTTGCTAAACTTCTACATGGATTCTACAAATGTTAACATTTGAACAGATCCGTCTTTTTATGTTTCTTTGCAACTTCTTTAAAAATGATGTTATTGTTATGAATAGGCCCATGAGACCCATTGGGTATCCAGCCCACTATTGAAAGCTATAAATATGAGGGTAGGGGGCTCTTAACCCTCTACATATATTTCCCTAGTTTTCCCTTCACAACACGTTATCAGCACGATTACGCTCGTTGGAGGAGACGGCGGCTCGCGAGGAAGGAGATCCATCATTCACTCAGATTCAAGAAGATCGTAATCTTCTCAACGGGGAGCAAAAAGGGCATCCTTCACCAACCGTTGACTAGATTCCTTTGTCGAATCTAGAGGTAAAAATCAAAACTTTTTAGATCTAAATTTGCGTTTCACGTTAGATCTACATGTTTTAGGATCAAAAAGTTCAAAAACACGGTAAAAATCACATTTTTATTTAGATCCGCATGTCTAAAAACAATAAAAATCAGTTTTTAGAGATCTAAATGCTTGAAAAATCCGTTTAACCCCCCGACCTTGATCCATACTCCGCACGCCCGAAGGGCGAAACGGCGGCGCTTCACAAGCGCCGTCGGCGGCAAAAACGTCGAGGCCGCGGCGGCCGCAGCCTCAGGCCGCGGCAGCCCCGGCCTGAAGCCGCGGCCGGCCGCGCCTTTCACGGCGAGCCGTCGCTGCGGTGCGCTGCGGGCCCCCCTAGGGTTTTTCGGAAACCCTAACCCTAAACGGGCCAATTTTTCGGGGGAGGCCCAAATTAACTATAATGGGTTGTTTTCATGGCCCAAAAGCCTGAAAATTAGCCCATTTACACAAATAATTTTTCTTTTTTATTTTTGGCCCCAAAAGCCCAAAATAATTAAAGAAACTTTATAAATAGGGTTTAAAGCGGTAAACAAAACATTAAAAATATGGATCAAAGGTAAAAAGTTTTTCAAAAATAATTTTTTAGCACGTCACACACTATTTAAATTATTTAATTAATCTTTACATGCCTGTGATATGATTATCTGCGTGGTTGTATATTTTCCATATATTATCTGCGTGGATGTGCGATTAGGCTATGTTTTTAGGGATCAGCCAGGTTTCCGACACTTTTAATTTCCTGCAATTTTTTCTTTTTTTGAGAGAAATTTGTAAGTGAGGATATAAATGTAAAAAGCAGACAGGCGGACACCAAAAAGGAGCTGAAGGCGTATGCACAAAGATGAAATGGGCTTCTCTCTGAAGTTCCCGAGTTGTACTTATTCTTTCATGCAACTTTTGATGTAATTTCGGACTGTCTTTTTCTTTTCGGTGTCGGCTGGCTGATCCCCATAGTCCTAAGTTATTTTTTCATTGCTTATACATTAATTGCGTGGATGTTAACTATTTTCATTCCATGTTAATGTTACAATGAAACTGTCAAAAAGCATGTGTGGATGTTAATCTCTGTTAATTATTCACGTTATGAAACTGTCAAAAAGCATGCGTGGATGTTAATCTTTTTAATTATTCACGTTACGAAACAGTCAAAAAGCATGCATGGATGTTAAATTTCCTTTAATAAATTCATGTTATGACAAATGCTTAAAATACATGCGTGGATGTCTATTTTTACTCGGTTTAATGATCCATGCTGTTTTTATATTGCTAGATCATTCAATGGCCAGACTTGCGAATGTCGACTTTTCGGTCCTGAAGGCCGATGGGTCAAACTACCTGAGTTGGCAGTTGGACCTGAAGTTCCATCTGCGCTCTCATGGTTTCAGTCTCACACCGACTGAGAAGGCAACAACAAGTACTGCCTCAGCCGACAAGGATGCTTCAAAAGAAGCACCTCATACAGAGGAAGTTTCCGATATACTAAAGGAGAAAGCCATTATCTATATCAAGAAACATTTAGACTCGACCCTGAAGGACGAGTACCTTACTGTAGAGGATTCTTACGAGCTGTGGGACGCACTCGAGGAGAGGTACAAGCATCAAAGAGATGTCATACTCCCTCGTGCGCAGTACGAGTGGACTCACCTCCGCATACAGGATTACAAATCCGTAGCGGAGTACAACTTAGCACTCTTCCGTATCACCTCACGCCTGGAGTTGTGTGGTGAAACGGTGACGGAGAAAATGTTGCTGGAAAAGACGTTCACATCTTTCCACGAGAAGGACATGATCCTTATGCAACAATACCGTGAGAGGAAGTTCACGAAGTACTCTGATCTGCTTTCATGCTTGCTTATATCTGAACAGAACAGAGACCTGTTGGTTGCCACTCACAACCTGCGCCCTCCTGGCTCCGATCCACTGCCACCTCCTGCAGAGGCACACTTCCAGTCTTCCCAGAAGAAGAAGATGGACAAAAAGGCAAAATTCCAGAAATGGAAAGAACAAAAGCAGCGGAAGAAGGCCACTCCCCCAGCTCCACCTTAGAACCAGAAGTTCGTGGAAAAGAAGCAAAAGAGGATGTCCAACAAAGGTGGCACTCCCAAGAAAGACTGGGAGGATAAGTGCTCAAAATACGGAATGACGGTCCACTGGTCCAGAATCTGCCGCACCCAGAAACACCTCCAGGACCTCTACCAGGCAAGCCTCAAGCCTCGAGCTGAGACAAACCTGATTGAGAGCACAGCTTTGCCAGAGACCTCATGGACTCCTGAAGATTTCATGGGAGATGACACTCTCTACTTATGGACCATTTTTTATGCTAGCAATGTATCTTCCTTTTCTGCATAGTACCTAGTTTTTATTCCATGTCAAAACATTTCCTTTGAGCATTTTTAAATGAAAGTAGATATTTTCTTTTTCATATTATTTACTGCTTGAACATCTTTCTTTTATATAGATATGGAATCAAATTGCCTAGTGGACAGTGCATCGACGCACTCGATCCTTCAAAACATAGACTACTTCACGAGCATAAGTAGATACTCTGGTCCACTGAGAACAATCTCAGGACTAGCTAACATAATCGAAGGATCAGGGAAAGCAATCATATTGCTCCCCGGTAACACACAAATCACACTTAAAAATGCGTTATACTCCCCTAAATCTATCCGAAACCTCCTAAGCTTTAAAGATATCCGTTTAAACGGATATCACTTAGAGACGGTCGAGGAAGATAAAAGGGAATACTTGCTTGTAACGTCTCTTACAAATGGTTCAAAAACCATTGTGGAACGTTTCAAGGGACTCCCCTCGGGACTCTACCAAACAAGTATACAAACTCTAGAAACATCCATGGCGGAGCATCTGCAGTGCCCCCAAACACCTGAATTCCAACTCTGGTACAGTAGACTGGGACACCTTGGATCTGTTATGATGTACCACATCATAAAAATCTCCAGGGGTATAGACTTGAAGAACCTGAAGATTCTTCAAAAAGGCAAATTCCCATGTCCACCCTGTTACAAGGGTAAACTGATTACGAGACCCTCTCCACTGAAGTGGACGTCGAGTCTCCAAGCTTTCTGGAAAGAATCCATGGAGACATTTGTGGGCCGATACACCCATTAAGTGGTCCGTTCAGTTACTTTATGGTCCTGGTAGACGCATCTACTAAGTGGTCACATGTGTGTCTACTGTCCACCCGCAACCTCGCACTGTCTAAGCTTTTAGCTCAGATAATCAGGTTGCGGGCCCACTTCCCCGACTACCAGGTAAAGAAACTCCGTCTGGACAATGCGGGGGAGTTTACATCACAAGTCTTTCTAGACTATTGCCAAGCACATGGAATTGAAGTCGAACATCCTGTAGCACATGTTCACACCCAAAATGGGTTAGCAGAATCTCTAATTAAGAGACTGCAATGGATTGCTCGTCCATTATTACTTCAATCCCAGATGCCAGTGAATGCGTGGGGTCATGCAATTTTGCATGCTGTATCTTTAATAAAATTAAGACCTTCTGGAGGCCAGTCATCTTCTCCAATGCAACTAGCACTTGGAGCCTCACCAATTGTCTCACACTTGAGAATATTTGGTTGTGCAGTATACGTCCCCATAGCACCACCACAAAGGACAAAGATGGGTCCACAACGTCGCCTATGCATTTATGTTGGGTTTGACACCCCCTCCATAATTAGATTCCTAGAACCCCTTACAGGAGACGTTTTCAAGACACGTCTAGAAGACTGTGAATTCGATGAAACATCGTTTCCAAGACTAGGCTCACAGACAAAGAATCCCGAAGCTTCAGAATATATCACTTGGGATACAAAGACATTATGTCACTTTGATCCGCCCACAAGCCAGTGTGAGGAGGAGGTCCTGAAGATTCTCCACATCCAAAACACTGTCCATCTCTTACCGGACAAATTTACTGACAACCAGAAGATTGTCAAATCACACATCCCTGCTGCTAACACTCCAGGTAGGATTGACATACCGCAAAATGGATGCAATCCGCCTGCAGCAGAAATGGTTGGACCTCTCAAAAAGAGAGGACGACCACCAGGATCCAAGGACCAAGTCCCTCGAAAGAGTAGGACCCTTGGCAATGGTAAACAAATACCACCACAGAATGCTACTATAAGCCCTGCTACCTCATCTCTCCCAAACTCTCATGAAGAGGAAAAACCGGGAGAAAATGAAGTCTCGATACACTATGTACGAACTGGGGAGTATTGGGACAGAAAGAGCACAACCATAGATGACACATTTGCGTGTAATATTGCCATCAACGTCGCGTACTGCGACGATGATATTGAACCACGCTCTCTGACAGAATGTCAAAGCAGGGATGATTGGCCAAAGTGAAAAGCGGCAATAGGAGTGGAGTTGGATTCACTCACCAAACGCAAGGTCTTCGGACCCATAGTCCAGACACCAAAAGGTGTAAAACTTGTGGGTTATAAATGTGTATTTGTTAGAAAACGAAATGAACAGAATGAGATCGTTCGCTACAAAGCAAGGCTTGTAGCGCAGGGTTTTACCCAACGTCCAGGGGTGGATTTTGAAGCCACATACTCCTCGGTCATGGACGCGATCACCTTCCGATTCCTCATTGGCTTAACAGCCCAAGAGGGTTTAGATATGCAACTTATGGACGTGGTTATTGCATACCTATATGGCAACCTAGACCGAGACATCTATATGAGATTGCCTGACGGTTATTCTTTGCCTGCAGCACTAAAAGAGAGAGAACGTGACATCTACTCAGTGAAACTGCAAAGATCATTATATGGTCTAAAACAGTCTGGAAGGATGTGGTATAACAGACTGAGCGTTTTACTTGCAAAACAAGGATTCATAAACGACCCAGTCTGTCCTTGCATCTTTATAAGAGCAAAGGCAACATGATTTGTAATCATAGCCGTCTATGTGGACGACTTGAACCTCATTGGATCTCCTGAAGAGATCGTAGAGATTTCTAGAAGCTTGACAGAAACCTTCGAGATGAAAGACCTCTGAAAGTCAAAATTCTGTTTAGGTATTCAAATAGAGCATCTTAGCGATAGGATCCTGTTACATCAGTCAACTTACACTACGAACTTATTGAAAAAGTTTCAGATGGATAAGTGCCACCCTCTCAGCACTCCAATGGTCGTCAAATAATTGGATGTACATAAAGACCACTTCCGGCCGCTGGAAGAGGGGGAGGAAGTACTAGGCCCCGAAGTGCCTTATCTAAGTGCTATCGGTGCACTCCTTTACCTGGCTAACTGCACTCGCCCTGACATGGCATTTGCAGTCAACTTACTAGCCAGATATAGTGCTGCACCTACACAGCGGCACTGGGCCGGAGTTAAGTATCTTCTGCGCTACCTCCAAGGGTCCATAGACTTAGGTCTATTCTATAGGAAAGTGGCATCAACGGGTTTAGTTGGTTATGTTGATGCAGGATACAGGTCCGATCCTCATACAGAGAAGTCTCAGACAGGATAAATGTTTACTTATGGCGTCACAGCCATATCCTGGAGATCTGTAACGCAGACCATGACGACCGTCTCATCCACTCACTCAGAGCTCCTAGCGATCCACGAAGCAAGCAAGGAGAGTTTCTGGCTATGCTCTGTGATCCAACACATCCTCACCTCTACCGGCCTGATGACCAGCGTTCTTGCGCCTACTCCACTTCATGAAGACAATGCAGCATGTATAGCCCAGCTATAGGACAGCTACATCAAAGGCGACAAGACGAAGCATATCTCCCCCAAGTTCTTCTGGACGCATGACCTTCAGAAGCAGAAGCAGATTGAGGTACAGAAGATCCAATCATGTAATAACTTGGCGGATTTGCTTACCAAATCCCTGCCTACTAGTATCTTTGAGAAACTTGTATATAGGATTGGGATGAGGAGAGTGAGAAAATGTAAACTGGGTCAGGATGAGAGGACTATGAACACATAGATACATAGGAGACTGATGTATAGATTCATAGGAAATCTGCAAGCATGAAGCTTGGTCAGACGAGGGGGAGTCAACCGCAGAGTTGTACTCTTTTCCCTTGGCTACTGGTTTTTTCCCACAGGGTTTTCCGTAGTCAAGGTTTTGACGAGGCAACCTCGTTGGCTCTGGATCCTGAAGTATCCACCCCTAGACACATCCCTAAAACATGGGAAGCTATGGATTAACTGTTCTTTATTTAACAAGGCAGTTATCCTAACTCGGATCCTGAAGAACCCACCTCTTATTCAATGTTGGTTGGATAAGGGGAAGTGTTATGAATATGCCCATGAGGCCCATTGGGTATCCAGCCCACTATTGAAAGCTATAAATATGAGGGTAGGGGGCTCTTAACCCTCTACACCTATTTTCCTACTTTTCCCTTCACAACAGTTATAGATTATAAGTTTGGTTCTATTTTTGAATTAAACAAATACCGATCACTTTATCCATTTCTTACTACAATCTTGTGTGCATGTTTCAACATTTCTAATTCAATCTTTCTGGAATTTTGTTGCAAAGTTTCTATTCTTTCTTCTTGCACCCATCCTTCTTTCTGCATTACAAAGTATTGGATTGCTGAAATTCATTTTGTATGCAAATAACAACGGCTCTTTGTGTTACGATTTCTTTTTGTTTCATTTTGTTCTTAGAAATTTGTATCAATGAAACTATGAATTTTACATGTAACCTTCTTTTTTGAAAAAACAGATTTTTTTCGTTAAGTTTTTGCCCCAACTGCGAAATTTTTCTGGCTCCGCCACCGCTCACCACTCATTTCATTTGTCGATTAACCCTAAAGATTCCCACTCGGTCCCCATCCTGAGACATACAGCACATCGAAAAGAACAAGGCTAAGCTCCAAAGCTTGCCGACGGGGTAGCCATGAAGGTGACAAGCGCGCCAGGTCACGGACAGGGAAAGCCATCATTCAATACCACACAAGAGCAATCTGATCGTATGACATTCTGGGTGTACCGAGTAGCTCCAGCATCTGCCCATGGCTCCTCGAACCCCAAGAGTGGTAGTGCCCGTGGATGTAAAGAAGAAGCCATGGGAGCAGAAGCTTCCCCTGCACAACCGATGGCATCCTCACATACCTCCGGTGGCCGATGTAACCGAAGGGGAGGTCTTCCGAGTCGAGATGGTGGACTGGTGCGGAGGCAGCATCGGAGACAACGACTCTGCAGAAGACATCAAATCCGTAGAGCCAACCATTGTAAGTGCCAAAACATCCGGCATATATTTGTAAGCTTCATATGCGGAGAATTTACAGATGATCGTCTTGCAGACACATTATCTCAGTGGCCCCCTGAGAGTCCTAGACAAAGATGGCGTATCCGCCAATCCCGGCGATCTTCTTGCCGTAGAGATCTGCGACTTGGGTCCTCTGCCCGGAGACGAATGGGGTTACACGGCGAGTTTCGATAGAGAGAACGGAGGCGGGTTTTTAACAGACCACTTCCCTTGTGCAACAAAGGCCATTTGGTACTTCGAAGGAATCTACGCATACTCTCCCCATATACCAGGCGAGGACTGTCCCTATTGCCTTCCTTTTCTAGTGAATCCTGCTTGTATAAATTTACATGTGTTTGTTCTACAGGGGTGAGGTTTCCAGGCCTAACCCATCCGGGGATCGTTGGAACTGCGCCATCGCTTGAACTTCTTTACATTTGGAACGAAAGGGAGAGGAAATTGGCAGAAGATGGTCCTAGCTCCCAGAGGCTATGTGAAGTCTTGCACCAGCGACCCCTCGCTAACCTGCCAACACCCAAAAATTGCCTTCTGGGAATGGTAAACAATTTAGAGCCAATATTTGCTATGCTAAAAATTATCATGGAGTGACACTGAACCACATGTTGAGCATTTTGCTCAGACATATAGTGATTTAGCTTGTAAAATGCAGGAAAAAACAGGCACTCCTGAATGGGAGAAGATTGCAAATGAGGCTGCAAGGACGATTCCTGGAAGGGAGAATGGGGGAAACTGTGACATAAAAAATCTCAGTAGAGGTTCAAAGGTTTACCTTCCAGTGTTTGTGGATGGGGCAAATCTTAGCACCGGCGACATGCACTTTTCTCAGGGCGATGGGGAGGTTTCCTTTTGTGGAGCAATAGAGATGAGTGGATTTCTAGAGCTCAAGTAAGTCGACAAGTTACTTGTATCAATTTACTTGTTTCTAGCTTCAATCATTTAACGTTCAATCATCTATATACGCTGTTCGAATGCTAAGGCTGCTGCAAAATTTGCGCAGATGCGAGATCATGAGGGGAGGGATGAAGGAGTACCTGACACCGATGGGCCCAACGCCGCTCCATGTCAACCCCATCTTCGAGATTGGTCCAGTGGAGCCGCGTTTCTCAGAGTGGCTGGTCTTTGAGGGCATCAGCGTCGACGAGTCCGGCCGGCAGCACTACCTTGATGCCTCCGTTGCATACAAGCGCGCCGTCCTCAACGCCATCCACTACCTCTCAAGATTCGGCTACTCCAAAGAACAGGTACGTGCCACATGCAACATTTCGTCTAGCCTCCAAATTAAGAACCAGATGAAGGAATGAAGGTTGATCAGGTGTACCTGTTGCTCTCTTGCTGTCCATGCGAGGGGAGGATTTCGGGCATCGTGGATTCTCCCAACGCCGTTGCGACGCTCGCTGTTCCGACGGCCATCTTTGATCAGGATGTGCGCCCGAGATCGGCGGGGAGGGTGCCGACGGGACCGCGGGTTGTAAGGCGAGTCCCAGATGTACTGAGGTGCACATATGATGGGACTCTGCCCATCACACAGAACCCCGGCGGCGCTGATCCGCATTAGCAGCTGGCTGCTCTGGATCCCTCCAACCATACGATAAATGTTTGAAGGGAATTTGCATTCAGAAGAGTATGCTTCTGTTAGTCTCTTCGAATGCCCAGTGAGATACAGTTTCCTGATCAGCTCTGGAGTAGTGTGAAGTGGTATTTAGTCATTATTGTAGAGATGTCCTGCATTCTGTGCTGTTCTCACTGAACTCTATTATGCTTGTCTCCCTTCTTGAAGTCGATTAATTGCTTTGCTCTGCAGTGTTGTTTTTCAACTCTGTTATGCTTCTCACTGAGCAACTATCATCAGTATCGTGCGAATAGAGGTAATCCTTATCACAAGATAGAAACTTTCTTTCTAGTCTATACGGTGGCAGAGCCAGAAAATCTTGTTTTTTATTTTTATTGGGGGGAGCCAGAAAATCCTTATCCTTATCCCAACATAGAATACAATTACAAAGTTTCATCATTAATATAAAAAATAAACTTATTGTTGTGAAGGGAAAAGTAGGGGAATATGTGTACGTGGTTAAGAGCCCCCTACCCTCGTATTTATAGCTTTCAATGATAGGCCGGATACCCAATGGGCCTCATGGCCTATTCATAACACCTCACCTTATCCAACCAACATTGAATAAGAGGTGGATTCTTCAGGATCCGAGTTAGGATAACTGCCTTGTTAAATAAAGAACAGTTTATCCATAAATTCCCCTGTTTTCGGGATGTGTATAGGGACGGATGCTTCAGGATCCAGAGTCAACGAGGTTGCCTCGTCAAAACCTTGACTACGGAAAACCCTGTGGGAAAAAACCAGTAGCCAAGGGAAAAGAGTACAACACTGCAGTTGACTCCTCCCTCATCTGACCAAGCTTCAGGCTTGCAGATTTCCTATGAATCTATACATCAGTCTCATATGTATCTATGTGTTCATAGTCCTCTCATCCTGACTCAGTTTACATTTCTTCACTCTCCTCATCCCAATCCCATATACAAGTTTCTCAAAGATACTAGTAGGCATGGATTTGGTAAGCAAATCCGCCAAGTTATTACATGATTGGATCTTCTGTACCTCAATCTGTTTTTGCTTCTGAAGGTCGTGCGTCCAGCAGAACTTGGGGGAGATATGCTTCGTTTTGTTGTCTTTGATGTAGCCGTCCTGTAGCTGGGCTATACATGCTGCATTGTCTTTATGGAGTGGAGTTGGCACAAGGACGCCGGTCATCAGGCCGGTGGAGGTGAAAATGTGCTGGATCACGGAGCATAGCCAGAAACTCTCATTGCTTGCTTCATGGATTGCTAGAAGTTCGGAGTTAGTGGATGAGACGGTTTGTCATGGTCTACTTTACAGATCTCTAGGATATGGCAGTGCCGCCATAGGTAAACATGTATCCGGTCTGAGACTTCTCTGTATGAGGATCGGACCTATAACCTGCATCAGCATAACCAACTAAACCAGTTGATGCCCCTTTTTTGTAGAATAGACCTAAGTCTATGAACCCTTGGAGGTAGCGCAGAATATGCTTAACTCCGGCCCAGTGCCGCTATGTAGGTACATCACTATATCTGGCTAGTAAGTTGACTGCAAATGCTATGTCAGGGCTAGTGCAGTTAGCCAGGTAAAGGAGTGCACCGATAGCACGCAGATAAGGCACTTCAGGGCCTAGTACTTCCTCTCCCTCTTCCAGCGGCCGGAAGGGGTCTTTATGCACATCCAATGATCTGACGACCATTGAGGTGCTGAGGGGGTGGCACTTATCCATAAGTTCGATGTGTAAGTTGACTGATGTAACATGATCTCATCGTTAAGATGCTCTATTTGAAGACCTAAACAGAATTTTGACTTTCCGAGGTCTTTCATCTCGAAGGTTTCTGTCAAGCTTCTAGAAATCTCGGCGATCTCTTCAGGAGATCCGATGAGGTTCAAATCGTCCACATAGTCGGCTATTATGACAAATCCTGTTGCCTTTGCTCTTATAAAGATGCAAGGACAAACTGGGTCATTTGTAAATCCTTGTTTTGCAAGGAAGTCGCTCAGTCTGTTATACCACATCCTTCCAGATTTTTTTAGACCATACAATGATCTTTGCAGTTTCACTGAGTAGGTGTCACGTTGTCTCTCTTTTAGTGCTGCAGGTAAGGAATAACCGTCAGGCAATCTCATATAGATGTCTCGGTCTAAGTTGCCATATAGGTATGCAGTCACGAAGTCCATAAGCTGCATATCTAAACCCTCTTGGGCTGTTAAGCCAATGAGGAATCGGAAGGTGATCATGTCCATGACCGGGGAGTATGTGGCTTCAAAATCCACCCCTGGACGTTGGGTAAAACCCTGCGCTACAAGCCTTGCTTTGTAGCGAACGATATCATTTTGTTCATTTCGTTTTCTAACAAATGTCCATTTATAACCCACACGTTTTACACCTTTTGGTGTCTGGACTATAGGTCCGAAGACCTTGCGTTTGGTGAGTGAATCCAACTCCACTCCTATTGCCGCTTTTCATTTTGGCCAATCATCTCTGCTTTGACATTCTGTCAGAGAGCGTGGTTCAATATCATTGTCGCAGTACGCGACGTTGATGGCAATATTACACACAAATTTGACATCTATGGTTGTGCTCTTTCAGTCCCAATACTCTCCAGTTCGTACATAGTGTATCGAAACTTCATTTTCTCCCGGTTTTTCCTCTGTTTGAGAGTTTGGGAGAGATGGGGTAGTAGGGCTGATAGTAGCATCCTGTGGTGGTATTGTTTTACCATTGCCAAGGGCCCTGCTCTTTCGAGGGACTTGGTCCTTGGATCCCGGTGGTCGACCTCTCTTTTTAAGAGGTCCAACCATTTCTGCTGTAGGTGGATTACATCCATTTTGCAGTATGTCAATCCTAGCTGGAGTGTTAGCAGCAGGGACGTGTGATCTGACAATCTTCTGTTTTTCAGTAAATTTGTCCGGCAAGAGATGGACAGTGTTTTGGATATGAAGAATCTTCAGGACTTCCTCCTCACACTGGCTTGTGGGCGGATCAAAGTGACATAATGTCTTTGTATCCCAAGTGATACAGTCTGAAGCTTCGGGATTCTTTGTTTGTGAGCCAAGTCTTGGGAATGATGTTTCATCAAATTCACAGTCTTCTAGACGTGCCTTGAAAACGTCTCCCGTGAGGGGTTCTAGGAATCTTATTATGGAGGGGTGTCAAACCCAACATAAATGCCTAGGCGACGTTGTGGACCCATCTTTGTCCTTTGTGGTGGTGCTATATGGACGTATACTGCACAACCAAATATTCTCAAGTGTGAGACAATTGGTGGGGCTCCAAGTGCTAGTTGCATTGGAGAAGATGACTGACCTCCAGAAGGTCTTAATTTTATTAAAAATGCAGCATGCAAAATTGCATGGCCACATGCATTCACTGGCAGCTGGGATTGAAGTAATAATGGATGAGAAATCGATTGTATTCTCTTAATTAGAGATTCTGCTAACCCGTTTTAGGTGTGAACATGCGCTACGTGATGTTCGACTTCAATGCCATGTACTTGGCAATAGTCTAGGAAGACTTGTGATGTAAACTCCCACGCATTGTCCAGTCGAAGTTTCTTTATATGGTAGTCGGGGAAGTGGGCCTGCAACCTGATTATCTGAGCTAAAAGCTTAGACAGTGCTAGGTTACGGGTGGACAATATACACATATGTGACCACTTAGTAGATGCGTCTATCAGGACCATAAAGTACCTGAACGGGCCTCTTGATGGGTGTATAGGCCCACAAATGTCTCCGTGGATTCGTTCCAGAAAGATTGGAGACTCCAGGTCCACTTTCAGTGGAGAGGGTCTCGTAATTAGTTTACCCTTGTAACAGGGTGGACATGGAAATTTACCTTTTTGAAGAATCTTCAGGTTCTTCAAATCTATACCCCTTGAGCTTTTTATGATGTGGTACATCATAACAGATTCACGGTGTCCCAGTCTACTATGCTAGAGTTTGAATTCTGGTGTTTGGGGGCACTGCAGGTGCTCCGCCATTAATGTTTCTGGAGTTTGTATACTTGTTTGATAGAGTTCCGAGTGGAGTCCTTTGAAACGTTCCACAATGGTTTTTGAACCATTTGTAAGAGACGTTACAAGCAAGTATTCCCTTTCATTTTTCTCGACCGTCTCTAAGTGATACCCGTTTAAACGGATATCTTTAAAGCTTAGGAGGTTTCGGATAGATTTAGGGAAGTATAACACATTTTTAAGTGTGATTAGTGTGTTACCGGGGAGCAATATGATTGCTTCCCTTGATCCTTCGATTATATTAGTTGGTCCTGAGATTGTTCTCAGTGGATCAGAGTAGTTACCTATACTCGTAAAGTAGTCTATGTTTTGAAGAATCGAGTGCGTCGATGCACTGTTCACTAGGCAAATTGATTTCATATCTATATTAAGAAAGACATTTAAGCAGTAAATAATACGCAAAGAAGAAATCTACTTTCATTTAAGATGCTCAAGAATATTTGACATGGAATAAAAACTAGATACGATGCATAAAAAAAGGGAAGATACATTGCTAGCAAATAAAAATTGTTTATATGGTCCATAACTAGAGAATGTCGTCTCCCATGAAATCTTCAGGAGTCCATGTGGTCTCTGGCAACATTGCGCTCTCTATCAGGTTTGCCTCAGCTCGAGGCATGAGGCTTGCCTGGTAGAGGTCCTGTAGGTGTATCTGGGTGCGGCAGATTCTGGACCAGTGGTCCGTCATTTCGCATTTGGAGCACTTATCCTCCCAGTCTTTCTTGGGAGTACCAACTTTGGATGTCCACTTTTGCTTCTTTTCCACGAACTTCTGGTTCTGAGGAGGAGCTTGAGGAGTGGCATTCTTTCGCTTCTTTTGTTCTTTCCATTTCTGGAATTTAGCCTTCTTGTCCATCTTCTTCTTCTGGAAAGACTGGAAGTGTGCCTCTGCAGGAGGTGGTAGTGGGGCAGAGCCAGGAGGGCTCAGGTTGTGAGTGGTAACCAACAAATCTCTGTTCTGTTCAGCCATTAGCAGGCATGAAAGCAGATCAGAGTACTTCGTGAACTTCCTCTCACGGTACTGTTGCATGAGGATCATGTCCTTCTCGTGGAAAGACATGAACATCTTTCCAGCAACATTTTCTCAGTCACAATCTCACTACACAACTTCAGGCGTGAGGTGATATGGAAAAGTGCTGAGTTGTACTCCGCTACGGATTTGTAATCCTGTATGCGGAGGTGAGTCCACTCGTACTGTGCACGGGGGAGTATGACATCCCTCTGATGCATGTACCTCTCCTCAAGTGTGTCCCACAGTTCGTAAGGATCCTCTACAATAAGATACTCGTCCTTCAGGGTCGAGTCTAAATGTTTCCTGATATAGATAATGGCTTTCACCTTTAGTATATCGGAAACTTCTTCTATATGAGGTGCTTATTTAGAAGCATCCTTTTCAGCTGTGGCAGTATATGTTGTTGCCTTCTCAGTGGGTGTCAGATTGAACCCATGAGATCGCAGATGGAACTTCAGGTCCAACTGCCAACTCAAGTTGTTCGACCCATCGGCCTTCAGGACCGAGAAATCGACATTCGCAAGTCTGGCCATTAAATGATCTCTAGATTCGACAAGGGAATCTAGACGATGGTTGGTGAAGGCTGCCCTTTTCGCTCCCCGTTGAGAAGATTATGATCTTCTTAAAACTGAGCGGTTGATGGATCTCCTTCTCGAGCGTCGTCACCTTTTCCAACGAGCGTGATCGTGCTGATAACGTGTTGTGAAGGGAAAAGTAGGGAAATAGGTGTAAGGGGTTAAGAGCCCACTTCCCTCATATTTATAGCATTTAATGATGGGCCGGATATCCAATGGGCCTCATGGGCCTATTCATAACACTTACAACACATATTGACGTGTTTTCAAATTTTTAAATCGCTTGATAATTACAACATTACCAATTGAATCGAATATGTCTTTTTCTATGAATGGAGGAGAGGTCGGCTGGCTTTATGCTGGACTGCCTCCTCTCCCAGTAAATACACAGATTTTTTGTTTGGATATTGAGCTGACTAAGTATATTTGAAAAGGATAAAATTTGAATTCAGGTGAAACGAGGAAAACAAATTATGGATTAGAAGTAAAAATTAATTTAAACTTCCACTGGGAATTTCTTTTATGTCAAAGGTTCGCTCTGATTTCCCTCTTCCCCTCTCGTAACAGGTCTATCATATGTTTACAAAATATCTTAACAAAAAACTAAATATTAAATAATACCCAACATAAATTTTTTTTGATAATAAATAACAAATAGTAGTGAATAAAAAATGACAGCAATGGTATATAACCCAAAAACTTTGCTCCCATATACCAGCGTCTTTGACATAAAAAGACGCTGCCTAAACTATACCCAATAAACAAAACAATAATAACAAGTAACAAATAATAATGAATTAAAAAATGTGGAATTGCCCAACAAACATTCATTTTTGTTAGGTTCACAGCCCACTTAACTTCTATAAAAATAATAAGAGGCAAACTAATGAGTTAGCTTACAAAATAATAAAGAGACAAACATGCAGGCGATGGGTTTCGAACCCAAATTCTTCAGTTTTTAGGCCAGCGCCTTATCCATTGGGCATGCAAGAGATGATGTTAGTGAATGCAAACACTTTATAATTTAGTTTATTTCTCAGGGGCAATTGCTTACTACACAGAGTCTGAGAATGTCAGTGGGGGCAATTGCCCCCCCTTTGCCCCCACCTGCCTCCGCCACCGAGTTTATACCCAATCATTAGGTATATCCTTTTCGTCACACGGCGTGGCTTAGGGCCTGTTTTTTGTGTGTGTTGATGTTGTTTGTTGAAGTTGTGAATAGTGTTGGTGAAAGTAGAGTATTGTGTTTTTTGGGTGAAAGTGGTGTGGGAATGTGGATGTTGGAATTTTTTGTGGGTCCCACACAACTTTGTTGTGTTTTTTGGTTGTGAATGTTATTGTGAAAATTGGATGTGGGGTTCACGAATTTTAATAAACATTAAATTAAATATTATATTATAATTTTAAATTTAATAATTAATTATTAAAAAAATTCAAAAGAGTACAACTATCAAAAAGTTGTGTGGCGAATAGAACAATTGAGACGTTGCCCAATAAAAAAAATTGAAAACCTCCGCTTTTCGCTGCAGGGGGGGAGAGAGAGAGGCGGGCACAATTAAAAAAAATAAAAACGCCGCTTTTCGCTGTGTTGGGGCGGGGCCAGAGAGAGGCGGGCCCGCAGATCCATTTCAACACGCGTAATCCCCTCTTTTTGCGGGGATTGTGCGTTGCCAAAAAATTCAGCCAGCTCGGCCATTTCAATGAGAAAAGAAACAAACACATCCAGCTTAAAAAATCTGTGAAAATGCATGAATAGTGTCCAAAACAGTGTTTTTGGAGGGGAATCTTGAGCATATAAACACAAACATGCCCTTATACCCGTCACTTGATCCATCGGATTTTCTTTGGATTTTCACACCACACGTGGATCCGATGTCATTTCGCTCTTTTAGTAGGTCAATCAAGTACCACACTGTGTTTTGGCTTCTCTCCCTCTCCGACCGTTATCAGGTCACGTGTTCGGATCTATTGATTCTAAGCATCCGTTTCTTTGCGTAGATTTGGGGTTAGAAAGTGGAAAACACCCACTATTCCTCATCACTTCCAACACTATTTAAATGGAGCTCCACTACAGACACCATATTAATGATGTTTCTGTAATTCATAATGCTAGACTTTTGGGGGGATGTATGAAGGATATGACATGTGCAATATTCCAAATCGCCCAATGATGTAAAATTAAAAATGAAGTAGGTTGGCTTGGATATGAAACCTTCATACATGCTGGATGGCTTGCTTGATGGTTCCTTTTATTCTCCAATTTGTTTTTGAAAGTGTTGGAGATACGTATGCAATGAAATAGATTTTTTTGAAGGTTTTACATCAAGTCAATTTCATGTTAAATTTCAAAATTTAAGGCTGTTTGATATCTGTTTCATTCTGCCCTTGTTTACTTGAGTACAATGGTTGATTGGAAGGATATGAAGTGGGGGTTTCTCTGTGTTTTATGACGGTTGATTTCTGGGTTAAAATGGAAGGAACAAAGACAAAGCAACCAGTTGTGTAACTGATTAAACATAAATACCAAGGGCTAATTTTTTGGCTATGCACAATTATATATGAAATGTGCTTTTAGATATTTATATGATATGGATTTAATTGATACAGGATATCTAAGAGTTTCTTTTTCATATGCCCTACGTTATATATGATACCGGCTATCGAATGGTTTATTTTTCCCATGCCCTACTTTATGTTAAGATCATATGTCAGTCACTACTTACGCGTTAAGTTATGTTTGATGCAAATAAGGTGGACATTGATATACACGGAGACCATTCGGCTTGTGAGTTATGTACCTCTGCCGTGGCGACAATAATGTTTGTCATCTTAGCATTACAACTTCACAAATCTGGTAGGGTCTACCCTATACCAAGAGAGCCCTCAGATATGAGGGATCTGCATGGAAAATCCCACATGCGGAGAATTCTGTTTGAGTCTGAAAGTAGTTGCTTGCACTACTTACGAATGCGCAGACATGCTTTCATGAATCTTGCATCATTAATGCGACAATGTGGTCTTCTCAAGGACAATATTCATGTCTCCATAGAGGAGCATGTGGCCATGTTACTGCATATCGTAGGGCACAAGTCAAATAATAGAGTCATGCAAGTGGATTTTATAAGGGGAGTGGGGACAATTAGCCGTTATTTTAACAAAGTTATGATTGGAGTGTGTTCACTTCGGGATATGTTCATGAAGCAAGCTCCTAATGAGACGCCACCAAAGATAGTCAATAATCCTAATTGGTTTCCATTTTAAAGGTATGTGCGATTATCTATATATGTGTCAATATAATAAGTATCGTCATGGTGATTGCAAATTGGGATCATTGATTACGTTGTAGGATTGCGTTCGACTCATTGATGGGACGCACATAGATGCCATGCCTAGGGGTTACACAAAATGTGCTAGGAGCTGTTACTCCAAATAAAATATTCACAAACGTAATGGCCGGGTGGGAAGGATCCGCAAATGATTTTACGGTCCTGAAAGCTGCATTGTCTTTACTCCCCAATGGGGCTGCGAGTGTAGGATGGTAATATGCATCCTTTTCCATAAATATTATATATACGTATCTAAGAAAGCTTTGGATCATAAACATTGTTTGTTTTTTCGAATGTAGGTAAATATTACCTTTGTGATGCTGGATATACTACAATGCCTGATTTCATATCTCCATACAGAGACATTAGAATCTTGAATATCTCGGTTCGGCTCTCCAAATCAGGACGACCAAACTCCACCTTACGATCCAACCTTCCAGGCCGTAGCAGTGCTGGGTCCAAGGTGTCCGGCCTGCAGAACAGCAGCGTCAATAGAAATGTGTTGAATTCAGTATAGATGATGTAACTAGAGACACACAAAGGGGAAATTTTCACTAATATAAAACTGGTGGTATTGCGATACACACATCTAAGAAACTTGAGCAAGCATGGAGGGTAACACAAAGGCCTAGGAGTAATTCATAACTCAAAGCACTCCAGTGACCAGCACAAGATTTATAGTTATCCAAAGTTGAAGCAAACCACAAAAAGAAAATGTGTAATCAAAGTAACTTGCACACGCACATATCCAGTATATTTGATAGGAATTGCATTAGTCTCACAATATTGACAAAATCGAAAAGAAAATTAATGTCATAAGGTAATGGAACATTAAGAGAATCATGTTGACATATGACATACATTTCAGTAAAAGAACTTGTGAAACTACATTAAGTAAATGGGTTTTTCTCATATTAGTCCCTTAAATAATGTGTATTTTGATATTAGTCCCTTAAATCTTTGTAATTTGAATTTAGTCCTTTAAAGGGACTATTTAGGTTAAACTTTAAACATTTAAGGGACTATTTAGGTTAACAAAAGGGACTATTTAGGTTAATATTAAACATTTAAGGGACTAAATTCAAATTACAAAGATTTAAGGGACTAATATCAAAATACACATAATTTAAGGGACTAATATGAGAAAAACCCTCAGTAAATATATCATGAAAAAGTATCTAAAGGACCCAAGCAGATCAAGTTACAACACTAGAAACTAGTTAGTTAGATCACTAATGCTTCAATATCTTTGGATTACAAGTTGTGGCGTTTGGTAAATGACGTTCTCTATAAAATCCATAACATAATAATATATATGAAAGATAATGCAAAATAAAATATAATCACGCACATAACACCAAGCTATATACCGTTTCTATCCAATACTTGGTGTATGTCCAGTTGGAGAGATCACTAATGCTTCAATTCTTTGGATTTCAAGTTGTGGCGTTTGGTAAATGACATTCTCTATAGAATCCGTAACGCAATAATATACTTGAAAGTTAAAGCAAGACAAAAGATAATCACGCACATGACACCAAGTTATATACTGGTTCCATCTAATACTTGGCGTGTGTCCAGTTGGGGAGATCACTACTTCAATATCTTTAGATTACAAGTTGTGGCATTTGGTTGAAGGGTATAACCAAATCTGCCAAGAAATCAAAGAAGAAAATAATGGACAAAGCTCTCAAACAACCCATTTCTTATCTCCCAGATTGCACGTTTGCACGTTGTATTTTCTACAGATATCAGCAAACTTTACAGAGAAATTCGCTCAGAAATCGTACCAAAACCTAATTCGAAATATCGTAAATATAACCTAACGGGTTTGGAATCTGAATCGGGTTCAGATTACTAATGCCGCCCTCTTCCTCGCCCGCATCCACGTTGGATTCAATTTCGGGCGTTCGATTGAGCGGAACAATGCTCAATTCACGCCACGCGTCCTGGATCTGCTGTGCTACATGCACTCCACGTGTGTGAGTGCGTCACATGCGCACACCTCGTGCTGCGGCGGGCCGTTCCCGCACCTGCGAGCCGCGCGCTCGTGGGTCATCTCATCTGGGCTGACTGTTGTGCTTGTTATTGTTCTTGTACTTTTCTGAGAGTCAGAAGTGAGCTGGGCTCCAAAAAAAAATCTTCAACCAATCATCATGAATACTATATTAATCTTAAGACATTTTGATGTTTTGTATCATATTTTTCAAAAGGGGGTTTTAACATATTCATCTCTTAAATCTTGCATATTTTGATATCTGTCCCTTAAAAATTCGTATTTGCTCTCACGGCCTTTAAATATTAAACGTTAACCTTAATAGTCAATCCATCATCTATTCTGTTAAAATGTTAAAATGTTAACTGAAATTATATTAATTAATGATTAAATAATATTACAGTTAATTAGCCCACGAGAGGGTGTCCTAGTGGTAAGTCATTCCGCTCCAAAGCCAAGGGGTGTGGGGTTCGAGGCCTATGGCCACCGTGACTTGGTAATTATTGTGGAATTTGTTGTGGAATTATTTACCCTGAGGCTACATCTCCCCTCTCAGACTAACCCGGGGGCCGTTGAGGGCACGGCGGTCACCTCCCAGTTTGCATAGTCTCGACCGGGCTCTCGCCTTACCCTCCTAAAAAAAGCCGAAGGCAGGGGGGGGGTTGTGGATTTTTCTGGGTTTTCAAAAAAAATAAAAAATATTACAGTTAATTAGTTAAGAAATAAACTTTAATTAACAATTAACAACCTCCGTTGTTCGTTTTGGACGGGGGCGTCCACGTCGGCGTTTTGCAGGGGGGGATGCGAGAGGAGGAGGGGGAGAAGGACGGAGAGAGAGAGAGAGAGAGAGAGAGAGAGAGAGAGAGAGAGAGAGAGAGAGAGAGAGAGAGAGAGAGAGGCACAGCACATGCAATGGTCAACCAGAGGGCAATCAGTTCTCTATATGTTTTTAGTTGGTGGATGCTAATATGAAATCTCTTGCATTTCAGACTGTATAAAGCCTTAATCGTTGCAAGCTACCAAGCTGTCGTAGTTGGATCCGAACCTGTAGTGCATTATTTGGTTAGAGTTTGTTGACGAGCAGAGCACAACTTGGATGGATTAGATCACAACTAGGATCAATTGGATAAACTAAAGATTTTGCTCTCTTGCCCACCGAAAAGAAAAGGGAACAAGTCCAAATGGGATGCATCAAATCTTCTCTTTTGAGATCCCCTCGTTAACACCAGATAAGAACATGACCAACCAAAAACATAGAAAAATAGAACATGGACACGAACGATAAGATCCTTGGCTGGTGCCCTCATTAAGTTTAAACAAAACAAAAAAATTGAAAGCAAAATGAGAGGATGGGAGCTCATAGGAATGGGGAGGACAGTGCTGGTCCGTGCAGTTGGTGTCACGAAAACAAGATTTTGATTCGGGGACATAAATTTGTCGGCCGACATCCCCGAAATTTTTCCAGACATCACAGAGGACAGAAGAAGGCGACGCGACGCTTCGCCTTCTCTTTACTTCTCAAAGTACGCACAGCAAAATCTTGGTCGGTGTCCGCAAAATCCGTTGAGGGCTTTTTGGACGGCATGCCGACAGCAAAAGTACCAGCCCACCGGCATTTGTGCTGCTCATCTTCATTGGTATTTTTCACACTACAGTCAAGGACTTGAGCTGGTCACATGGTTGCTTGTGGGCTCCAATTTCTTCTTCTTCTTTTTTTTTAATTCACGAAAAGCTGGTTAAAGGTGTGTGCGACGTCCACCAAAAATCGATCCCTGTTTGCCCCACTAAAAAACGTAGATAATGCTGCCGGACCACGGCCTTTGGCTATGGGCTCCATTTTTATGTTTAATTTTTACCCTTGTTATTTTAATATTTGCTTCCTGTAGGTTGGCTCATCTTGCTCAAAAATGCAAAGGAAAGGGTTGGGGAAATAAAATAAAAAACCTAAACATATGGAAATAAATTAAATTTCAACGCAAATCCTAACAAACTATAGCAAGACATGATCCAATTTGATATGGGTTAGACTGGTTGGGCCTTGAGCTCACAAACGGCTTGGGATCAAATTTGCAGTCATGTTTTGGGCCTTGAATATGCTTGAAATGGACAAACTTAATCTATAACATCAAAATGAACCACAATATGTTATGAATACACCACAAAATGAAATATTTTTGAAATACCAAATTTATTCTTAACAGTGTTTAATACCTTACTCTTAAATATCTTACTTAATAACAAAATTGCCATTAGCTTTATCTTGATGCGTCACATAACCTTTCATCTTCTCATGTTTTCTCTCTTTCTTTTCTCTGCTACATCTTCTTTTCTCTTTCTTTTCATCTTCTCATGCCCCAATATCTTGCTTAGCATTAGCTCAAAATTTAGAATTTGAAAAGCTTTAAAGTTCTTGTTAATTTGCTGGTGGAGAAGAATGGAGGACAAAGAGGTATAGTAATCAAAACTTAAATTATATATTTGTTTATACGCTTTCTTTTTAGTTCATGTTTTATCTAAAATTTTCCGCTGTGTATGGAGTTGTAAATCCGATCAGAACTTTTATCGCTCGGACATTTAAGTTTGAGCGGTAAACGAGACGTTCGGATATAAAGGTCCGAACTCTTTTCCTTACTGTCGGATTTGAAAGTCCGAACGTCTGGTGCTTGATATGAAATTATTGGATCATATTTTTTAAATAACATACTTGAACACTACACGTAAATGATAATAACTACTTGTATCAAACCTTTATAGTTTTATTGTTTAGTTTTCACATTCTCATTTATTACTTGCTTCTTCGGGATACTTCTTGCATTATCGTGGAATCGACTGTTGTAGACTATACAGAGGTTTTTACAATTGACAGCATATTTTTAAGTCGACAAGAAATTCTTGATTGGGTACGAGATGTCGGTAATGCTCATGGACTTGTCATTGTACTAAAGCGTTCAGAGATTGGCAAATTAGGTAAAAAGCCGAGGCTTTACTTTGCATGTGAACGAAATGGTGCTTATCCCAGTACATTCAAAAAAAAATCCAATGAGAAGAGTCGGGTATCTACTGGAACTAAGAAATGAGGATGTCCATTTAGTTTAAAAGGAATAAAGCTACCCACAGATGATGATTGGCATGTAATGGTTGTACGTGAAAAGCACAACCATCCAGCTGCAAAGCATCTGGAGGGACATTCATTTGATGGAAGGTTACAAAAGAAAGAGCGTGAAATGTTGATAGATATGTCAACGGCTCAAGTACGGCTGTCACGCACCGCTTCCCTAAAATGGAGGCGAGACGTGAAAAGGTCCGCACGAGAGTGGAGCTGTGAAGCCCCAAACCCGATAAGCATCAATAAAACATAAGCAGGTCCCTGTAACCACAAACGGAACAATAATAATAACACAAGGAGAGACAGAAATAAAATCTCAAATCTCAGAATTTGTCCAACATTAAAAGTAAGTTCAACATCCAGAAAAGCCACCAGGCTAAAAGGAAAGAGTCTAAAGGCCTAACACACGGCCAACAAAACAAACACCAACATAGTATGGGTGCTACGCACCGATAACTAAAAGCAGTCTAAAACAAAAGGGAAAGCTCTACGAGGACACTAAGACTGATCTCCAGTGTCCACGAAGTCCTCGATCAACGCGGGTTCTGACTCAACGTCAGCAAACACCACGTCCTCAGCGACGAACTCAGGCTCGGGATCTAACATGTGTCACCCAAAAGAGAAAAGGGGCACATGTCAGCAAGTCGAAAGACTTGTGCAAGGAAACTGAAAGAAAGGTAAACTAACAACCTAGCAGTTAAAGTATGGTGCATGGCATGGCAAGTATCGTATGGAAGTAACAAGTGAAGTACAAGTAGCAAGTAACAAGTGGTAGGTGTGACATGTATTGTCAAGTAACAAGTACAAGGGATCACCCACACACATGTGAGCGCCCTATTTCCCGCAGGATGTATTCAAGTACAAGGGATCACTCACACACAGGCGAGTGCCCTATTGCCTGCAGGCTGTATTCAAGTACAAGGGATCACTCACACACAGGCGAGTGCCCTATTGCCTGCAGGCTGTATTCAAGTACAAGGGATCACTCACACACAGGTGAGTGCCCTATTGCCCGCAGGCTGTGTTGAGCTCGTTTTCTGGACCACGAGCCAGAATCGTATTTGGCCTAGGGTTGTGCCCGCAAAACGGGTGCCTAGCCGGAACAAGTAGCACTAGTATGTAGCGATGCTACGCAATCACGATGAGTGTTCAAGCATGCAATGACATGAGCAGATATTCGCATACCGTTAATTGAATTTAAACATGACAAGCAAAATGCAATGACATGAACAGATATTCGCGTACCGTTAATTTAAATTAAACATGGCAGTTAAAGATGCATGGATGACATGAACAGTTAATACGCGTACCGTTAGGTGAAATTAAACGTGACATACAAGCATGATGAAGGTGACGGACCATGCTTCGTTGTCAAGCTAGGTCAATGGCGTCTAGACAGCTATCCTTTCACTGTCTAGTCTCTTTTACGCTAAAGCAAGGTAATGGCCTAAGGACATGGCCCAAATCAAGAGATGCAAGTTTCACTTGCCTGATACCGACGAGGACGGTCGATAAGCACGTTACACAAATGTTATCTACGGTGAATGGACCACTGCTATAGAGAAACAACATTAGGAAAGATATCTAGAACCGGTTTCTTAATTGAATCCTATGATGTCTAATAACCATTTTTATTAGGGTTTCACAATATCAATGTGGGTTGTGAAAACATTAAAGGATCGAACACTACCGTATAGAAGCGGAAGATCGACGCCGAGCAACCACGGCAACGGATGAACGATCCGGGAACCACGGCTCAGATCTGAAATGATGGAGAAAATCTGGAGAAAAATGGATTAAAGGGGGTTTTGAAGAGGAGATTGAAGCTTGGCCAATGGAGGTGAGATGGAGCTTGGGATGGTGGAGATAGGCTTGAGATGAAGGAGGAAGGGTTTGGGGAAGATGGAGAAGGATTAGGGGAAGACAATGGCTCAGGAGAAAAGAAAGAAAGTGAAAGTGATCGGGTCTATTTATAGGAAGAATCCGGCGGCTGCCCAGAAATTAGGGTTTCGACACTGATTAGTCGGTCAAAGAGCAACCACTGACCGACTAGTTTGGGAACTAGTCGGTCGGTTGACCAACGCAGACCGACTAAGTGTAAACAGTAACTCATGTACAAAAATAGGATTTAGATTTAGTCGGTCAAAGAACAACTACTGACCGACTAGTTTCTCATCTAGTCGGTCGACGAACGTTCTTAGACCGACTAAGAATGAATAGCACTTGGTATCAAAAATGATCATAGAGCTAGTCGTTTAATGAACGATTACTGACCGACTAGTTTACAACCTAGTCGGTCGAAAAATGTTCTTAGACCGACTAACGATAAACAATAACTCCTGAGTAATTAACAAAGCCCACTAGTCGGTCCATGAAGGTTTGCCGACCGACTAAATCGTCATCTAGTCGGTCGGTTCCCCTTCTTGTACCGGCTAACGTGCACAGAAAGTTCCGAATTGGAGCGCGAAGCTCCGGGATCGATTCCTAAGACTCCTAGGCTTGATCTAACAATAAGATATGACCGATATGAAGCCCGTCACGAATGACTTACTCCAAGACCAACGATTCTAAGGAAGAAGCTAGAAAATCACGACGAAACGATCGAAAGTGAAAGCTACGGAGACGAAAACCACGCATAAGGAGAAAATCCACTAAAACATATATATAATATAAATAATCCAGATACATGAAAACCAGTCGTTACATCCTCCCCAACTTAAGAAAAATTCCGTCCTCGGAATTTCCCAACACTCACGTGTCCGGAAACAAAAGTGGAAACGCTCTCGCATCCCATCCTCATTCTCCCAAGTAGACTCTCCAGGCGAGCCGTGTCGCCACATCACCCTCACAAGATTGACAACCTTGTTCCGAAGTGACTTCTGACGCCTGTCCAAAATCAGCACTGGATGTTGGTCATACATCAAATCTGGTAGAACAGCGATCTCCGAGAAATCCACAGCATGAGATGGATCGCTGATGTATCGACGAAGCTGCGACACATGGAAAACATCGTGAACTCCTTCCAAAGATGGCGGCAAGGCTAAGCGATAAGCTACCTCGCCAACTCTCTCCAGAATGTCAAGCGGTCCAATGTATCGCGGGCTCAACTTCCCTCGCTTCCCAAAGCGAATCACTCCACGATTCGGGGAAATCCTCAGAAACACATGATCCCCAGGCTGAAACTCCAAAGGACGACGTTTAGCATCCGCCCAATGCTTAAAATGGTCCTGAGCAATTCTCAACCTCTCCCGAATGTTCCTGATAACATCCACAGCCTCCACAACCATCTCAGGTCCCAACAGCTCCCTATCACCAACGTCATCCCAACTCAATGGCGATCGCCATTTCCTCCCATACAATGCGACGAAAGGTGCCATGCCAATGGACGCCTGGTAGATGTTGTTGTAAGAGAACTCTACCAAGTGTAGGTGGTCCTCCTACGAACCCTTGAAATCCAACATGCACGCCCTCAGCATGTCCTCTAAGATCTGAATCGTCCTCTCGGACTGGCCATCCGTCTGCGGATGGTACGCCGTGCTGAAACTCAGACGCGTACCCAAACTCTTCTGCAAACTCTGCCAGAACTGAGATGTGAACCTCGTGTCTCTGTCCGACACGATACTCACAGGGACTCTGTGAAGTCGTACGATCTCTTGCACGATTCACGTTACATCACTATCTAAATTAGGAAAAGGAAATAAAACGGAGAGCAAAAGAATTTGCCTCCATATATCTCCTCGCTAGCGCCTCAGTGGACTGTCCCACTCGGAATGGAATAAAGTGCGCGGATTTGGTCAATCGGTCTACGATCATCCAAATCGTGACATTCTGCTTCGGACTCCGAGGTAGTCCAGTCACGAAATCCATAGTGATGTGTTGCCATTTCCACTCCGGAATCGGAAACGGTTGTAGCAACCCGGCCGTACGCTGATGCTCCGCCTTTACCTGCTGGCAAACCAAGCACTTGGCTACACTCTGAGCCACGCTCCTCTTCTTACCATGCCACCAAAAGTTCAGACGAAGATCCTGGTACATCTTGGTGCCACCAGGATGCACAGAATACAGCGAACTGAGTGCCTCCACCATCAACTCCTCTCTAATATCTCCAGCTGGTACACACAACCTGGCTCCAAACCTCAGCGAGCCATCCTTATGAATCAAAAAGTCAGTCCGCAGACCGGCTTCCTGATCGCTCCGGAATGTAACCCGGAGAACGGTTGTAGTTTTACCGCAAGCGCACGGTGTAGTGGCGAGCGGGTTATCGAACACAGGGAGGACGAATGACAGTGCTTGCTCCGAACAACCTGGCTATAGGAACAGAAAAGAGGGAATTTGCCTTTGGCGATCCTGTCACAATCGTCAGACAAATTATGGAGATATAAAATCAAATAAAGACGCCTAGGGAATGGGGAATCCCAACTACTCACCGTATCTCGTCAATGTGATTCATTGGTATCACCATTGCTAGGGTAGAATTTCGGATGAACTAGTTGCAACTGAATGTAAAACCTAGCTCACGCTCTCGCGCTGTTGCCGGTCTATAGCTATCCTAGGTTTGGGTCCAATCTCTTGCAAACCCTAGCCTAGGCAAGCTAGCATTAGGTTCAACATCATCGTTCAATCACGCCCCGAGCCCACTCTCGTGCAAACTCGGTCCACGACCTAGGTTGGGATAGTTCCTACCCGTCCAATCTCTTGCAAACGGGTATCGGCATGGAATTGCGACCGAGAACCCTAGTATCGGTCCAATCTCTTGCAAACCGATACTACGGAAACTCAATTTCAACCCAATTCGGATTTCTAGGGTTTCCTATCGAATTGGGATCCACTCTCTTGCAAATCCCAATTGATATGAACACCTAGCTATCCGTAATAAATCGATCCCAAACTAACCCTAATAGCTATTCTAGCAATATTTCCACCAATTCATCACAAATCAGAAATTGGGCTCATATGGTTCATCCCCACGCCCCAAGACGTATAAACTACTCACAATTCATATCACAAGTGCAAAAGTAATCAATGGAAATAACAAGAGAATTCATCACAATATTCAAATAAGCAATAAAAATGAGATTTTTAATGGAGAGGAAGACAAACCAATAGAGTTCTCCAAGAATCCAACAAAAATAAACTTTTCTCTCCTCTCCAATCACAAGAATCAAAAGCTAAAAAGTTTTATCTAAAAAGCTGGAAAAAGCCAAGGAAAAAGCTCTCTAACCTAGGTTAAAAACTGGGGTTAAATACCCCCCAAAATCGTCCAAAAAACTGTGACCAAAATGCCCCTGCGCAGCCTGAAAATCGCAATTTACGCTACAGGCAGCGCGGCTCACTCGGCCGAGTGACAAAAGTCGCTCGGCCGAGTGACAAACCCTGAGAATTTCCAGTAAGTCTGGGGTCTTTGGGGTCTTCACTTCGGGCGTCGCTCGGCCGAGTGAGTTGTCGTCACTCGGCCGATGGCTTCTATATACTCGGGCGGTTGGCATTTTCCACTCGGCCGAGTGGGTCTTCTGAAGCTCAGGCAGACAAAAAACAGTAAGTTGGCTCTTTTTGATGGGCGTCGTCTGAGTGCCACTCGGGCGGATGGGGTTCCGTCACTCGGCCGATGTGGCTTCTGATGCTCGGCCGAGTGCACACTTGAAGCGTGTCCGATCTGGTCGGCCGAGCGGGGTCTCGCTGGTCGGCCGAGTGACTCCTTCACTCGGCCGAGTGAGACACCAAAAATGCCCAAACAGCTTGTTTTTGCCTCCTCGTCGCTCCTGCGACGTTCTTTCTTCCTCCGCTCCTCTCCAATAGCTAAATACCCCTCGGGGAAGTCATCGGTGACACTCTAGAGTAGGTGTATCTCGGGATCACTCCAAATCGCTCCAAATCTCCTGAAATACGACAAAAACAACAAATCGTGAAAAGTATCGCAATATTGTCGATAAATCGTGAAAAGCGTGATTTGGGCGATCTAAATGGCATGCAATCATACGGAAAAAAGGTGTAAAACAAGGAGTGATCAAAATCCCCCAAGCTTACCTCTTACTCGTCCTCGAGGAAGATAAGTAAAAGGCGAACCCGGTGGATTCAGAAAACGAAAACGACGAAAAACGAAAAACGAAAACGAAGAAAAACGAGAAACGAAAAACGAAGAAGAAAGAAGAAAGCGAAGAGGGAAGCTGCTAGATCATTCTCTCAGGACGTGGGTTTTGCTTACTCATATATCATGCACCGAATGTAAAACACATGTCAAAGAATTTTATTTCGATATCATAGTATAATGGTGCAAATAGAAATAGAAAACCCGAGAATATTGATATAGCATGAAAAACGGAATAATTTTAGAATTAACATCGTCTGAATCATTTAAAGCGGTATACAATATCGCAGATCACACACTTTTCAATTGAACGCTTTCTAAGAGGAGTATAAGAATATCACGCAATAGAATAGAGAGAATAGAAAAGTGTGGATTTCATGAAATGAGTGTTTAGGCATAGATTTCTGGATTTTGTGAAGCTAAAACGATCTCACCGAGTATAGAATATTACCTAGCATAGGTTGTCGTGCAACGTCAAGTAGTCACTCTCTCACACATCATTGGATTCCCTCCACCAAGCTTATCTATAAGCGTGGTGGCACAAAAAACAATATTTACATCCCCATTTTTTATGAAGCTCCAAAAGTAATGAAAATAAAAACAAAAAGAGAGGAGAAAGAGAGAACATGAGATGGGATCGTTTATTGAGATTCTTTTCTCTTTTCTTTTCTTTTTCTTTTTTTTCTTTTTCAACAGCATATATGCACAATGATCCCAAATCAAAGAGAAATAAGGATGTACAAGAATTTTTCTTTTTCTTTCTTTGGTTTTGGGAAATTTGGAGCTAGGAATTAATAGCGGGGGAAATGCCATACATTAGAATCGCTAAGGGGAGATTCACCAATGATTTTAAAATAGAGAATTGATGTTCAAGATATGTGGAGAAAGAAATAAATATGTCTCTCAGTTCACTCTATAGGACGTGCATGACAACTTCAGCAGGGTAATCTAATCTACTCAGTTTCGATCACAAAAAAGCAAAACTAATCCAGATTTATCATAGCTAACATCATTCAATCATCCTGAAGTGAAATGTACAAATCATGCATATAGAAGTGATATAGGAAAAGAAAACGATACTCCAGATATAAGCATTCAATGCGTGAATCTTGGTGTGTTTTCTACGATAGCATACATATGAATATTCAGACTCAGCTAATAATAAAATTTCATCCATTTTCATGCGGAAAAGGTGTGGGTTACTATCTCTAAATGCAAGGCGAATCACAGCATATGATATCAGAAATAAAATCTAAGACATGACAAATATAGCATGCATATTGAGAAAGCTAACTCCACGTAATCATCATCACAGAAAAGTCATCTCTAGCATGAGATGAAAAAGAAATAAAGATAAAGGGAGAAAATGAAACTATTTACAATGCAGCACACAAAGAAAATAAGAAAAACGTGATGCATGGTAAAAAAAAGAAAAAATGATGAAAATAAGTACAAAAGCGGAAAATGGTGTGAAAAAAAAACTAAAAATAAAGGTGGTAAATCGAAAAGAACGTGAGAACTCACTCCCCCAAGCTAAAGTGCACAGTGTCCTCAATGTGCGAAGTGTGGCACACCGAGAGACGTGAAATGTGAGGGGCATGTGAGGATGCATGCATGAGGAAAAAGAAAATAAAAATAAGGAAATGAAAAATATGATGCGGACATGATGCATGCAGATACAGGAGTGATACAGATATAAAAGTGTGACACCAAAAACTCTCCCTCTCTCCCAAAAAAGATATATAAAGATATGAACAACATGTGGTCCCAAAAAAACAGTGAAGGGAGGGGGGGGGGGGGCAAAAGACATCAGGACCCAGCAGAGACGGGCAACACAACGGCAAAAGAGGATCAAATGGCATCAAGGGTGCCTAAGAGGGTGGGGCTGCACCGTCTCCGTCCTGAGGCGGGGGTGGTGGTGGTGGCTGGGGAACAGGCTGCTGAGCGGGTGTGGGTGTTGGTGTGGAAGCAGGCTGGGTGGGAGTGGGAGTGGGGGTGGGAACCTGTTAGGTGGGAGTGGGAGTGGGTACGCGAGGAAGCCGCTCGAGAACCTGGGTGAGGCAATAGTGAATGTGTGGAAGGAGGTCGAAGCGGCGAGCCATATCGGTGACGGTGGCGGACAGGGTCCTAAGGTCACCTCTGAGGCCACTCACTGCCCCCTTGAGAGCACGAATGCTCTGAAGTACAGTGTCGGGGGGAGGTGGTGCAGAGGGACACACCTGTCTGTGCTGTGCAGGACGGGGCTGGCGTACTCGCGTGGCGTAGGTGATGGGCTCAGCAGGTAGGTGGAGGAAAGGTGCTGTGCTCGCAAGTGTGGGCCTAGCCTCAGTGCGAGGCCGGGGCGTAGGCTGGTAAGAAGTGGAGGCAACAGCAATGGAAGTGGAGTATAAAAGTGGCAACGAGGCGGCTAGAGAGGTCGGTGACACAGATGTGTGGACAGATGCCACGACACTCTCAGAAAATACGGCGGCAGTGGAGACAGAGGTGGAAACCACGGTCTCCACGACGGCAGCAAAAGAGGGCTCTCCGCTCTCAACTATAGTCGGTGGGCGCTCGGGTAGGGCAGAGGAAACGGGCTCAACGGACAGAGGGCCAGCTGTGGTGGTGGGCGTGGAGGTAGTGGGGGTGGTCGTAGGCGTGGAGGTAGTGGAGGTGGGCTCAGCGAGGGTACTCCCGACACCGGCAGAAGTGTGGACAGAGGTGTCGGGAGCAGTAGAAATATCGGGCTGCTGAGGGGCCACGGGGTCAGCAGGAGCAGCGGGGTCAGCGGGTGCAGTGTGGACAGCGTGGGCCTGCTCAGCCTGCTCAGCCTCCTCGGCCTCAAGCACATAGGCGACGGGGATCAGGCGATCCGTCGCCGGAAGCCAGTCCACATGTGCTGGTGCTATCTGAGTCCGAGCTGGGCTCGGAAGGATCATGTAATCCACACCGAATGGACCGTGCAACCAAACCCAGTGCCACTGACCATGCGGACGAAGCATCTTCATCCAGGCCATAACATCTATGGACAGTGAAGTGGGGCCTGGGGCT